>CM053405.1:114902146-114982993 GCA_028644305.1 Xerus rutilus
CGGTCCCCGGGAACTCTGGAGCAGAACTGGGGCAGGCCCAGGCTGCCCTTGGGTGGGGCTGCCTCGCACTAGGGTGTCTGAGGGGACTCTTACTCTGAGTTTGGGATCCTCAGTGGCTCGAAGTGGCAGTTCCTGGTCGCTCTCTTGCTGGACACCCGAGCTGGTTCCTGCGGGCGGATCTGGGCCCTCTGCGGCTCCTCCTCTGTCACACCCTTCTGCCATGGTGTTCTGCCTCGCCTCAGGCCAAGAACAACGGAGTTAGCCAACCATGAACTGAACCTCTGAAACCATGGGCCCCAAATAAAACTTTCCTCCTCTTTTTTTTTTTTTGTTACCAAGAATTAAACTCAGGGGTACTCGACCACTGAGCCACATCCCCAGCCCAATTTTGTGTTTTATTTAGAGATAGGGTCTCACTGAGTTGCTTAGTGCCTCACCATTGCTGAGGCTGGCTTTGAACTTGTGATTCTCCTGTCTCAGCTTCCCAAAGTGCTGGGATTACAGGCATGCGCCACGGCGCCCAGCCTCTAAATTGTTCTTGTCATATAATTTGGTCACAGTGACCAAAAACTAACACAGGGAGCCTCCTGGGGCTTCTATTTAAAGGCACTAATCCAGTTCATGAGGGCTCCACCTTCAGGACCTAATCATTTCCTCAAGACCTCACTTCCAATACCATCAACTGAAGATTAGGATTTCAACATACAAATTTGGAAGTGGGGAGACACAAACATTCACCCATAGCAAGAGGTAAATTTTCTGAGCACTTACAGGTCTGGAAATGAGTTTATTATTCATACTCAATTGAGGGTTTACTCAAGTGCAGAATTATAGGTTAGAAAAAATGTTTTGTTCAGAATTTTAAAAGTAATGCTCTACCATCTTGGTCCCACTGTTGCTATTGAGTCCAAAGTTGCTCTGATGTGTCTTTGTAGGTGACTTTGTTATTGTCTTCTTTTATTCCTGTTGACTTCAGCGTGGTAACTCATGCCCTTAGATTCGGGGAAATCTTGAATCATTTTGGTTGTGGAGTGCTTTCTCCGTTTCTCTGGTCTTTCTGGAATGCATATAATTCAGAGATTAAATTTGATGGATTGGCATCTACATTTCTTATCTTTTCTATTTGTCCATCTTGTCTTTTTGCTCTACTGATTGTGAAGTTTCTTCAATTTTCTCTCCCATCCTATCTACTACTATGATTTTTCATTTCTGCCAATATGATTTAGTTTCCAAGAGCTCTTTGCCTTGAATATATACATACATACATTATACATATATATATCTCTATATATCATACATTAAAAAACCAAAGTCTATACTTTAATCATATTTACTTAGTTTTAATCTAATGTTTTCCTGTTCTAGGATACCACATTGCATGTCCCTTAAGATCCTTCTGGCTGTGACTTTCCTTGTTTTTGATGACCTCGATAGTGTTAAGGAATACTGGTGGATATTTCATACAATATTGTTCTGTTGGGTTTGTCTGATGCTTTTCTCTTTAGAGTGGGGTTATGGGCTTTTGGGAGGAAACCACAGAGGACAAAGCCATTCTCATCACCTCAGATCTTAGGGGCTCATTCAGTTGTCTTTTGTGTTTCTTTGACATACCCCCATCATTGTGTGTATTTGTATATTTTTAAGTACTTCCTTATTGCACTACAGCAAACTCCAAGCTCATCTTGCATATTCCCTGCCTTAGCCCTAGAATCAGCTATTTATCCAGAAATCCTTGGTGGCTTTTATGGGAGAATAGCATTAAAAACCAAGATCCAGGCTTTGGGTATGCCTGCTGCATTGTCATTGCTTCTAGGCCATCTCAGTTGAGAGAGCAAGGACATACTCATGTGTACTGAATACTTTTTAAATGAATAGATCTTCATTTTTTCTGAACAGCATAGGTTTTATTTTCCTTTTGAAATTTCCTTCTCCATATAGTCTCTATTTCTTTCTTTATTTACAGCAGTAGAGAAATGAACCTAGACTGACCTCAAATTTGCAATCCTCCTGCCTCAACCTCCCAAGTAGCTGGGATTTCAGGTGTGTGCCACCACAATACCTGTCACGGTTTTTGTTTAAGATTGTTTTATTGTCTTAGTTTTCTTTGTCATGTGAACTGAGGCTGTCTGCTCAGAATTATTTTTGGTGGGGTGGGTACCAAGGATTGAACTTAGGGGCACTTGATCACTGAGCCACATCTCCAGCCCTATTTTGTGTTTTATTTAGAGACAAGGTCTCACTGAGTTGCTTAGTGCCTCACTTTAGCTGTGGCTGGCTTTGAACTCAAGATCTTCCTGTCTCAGCCTCTCAAGTCACTGGGTTTATAGGCGTGTGCCATCATGCCCAGCATCTTCTTAGATTTGAGGTGGGCAAATCAGAAGTTCTGAGTATATGATAGGCTTTGTTGATGCCAAGATTCAATGCTGGGAAATCTGAGTAAGTTCTAGGGGGTGTAGGGCGTCATGTAATATCTCAGGTCTTGCCTTTAGGACTGCTCAGACTTCCAGAAAAGAGCCTTCTGGTTCCCTGAGAGTGAAGGTACAGCTGCTGATACTTTGGAAGATACCTGGAGGAAAAAGGCTGAGGGCCACAGTGTTCATTATTCATTTCTACAGCCACTAAAAAACCTGGGTCCACAGAGCACTCACTCCCTCAGCTGTGCCCCAGCTGTAATACCTTCTTTCTATAGTTGCCACAGGATAATTCCTTGGACCTCTGCCTTGCCCAGCTAAGCCTGTCTTTTTAGTTGTTGTGGTCCTTATGTGAACCTGAGTGTCCAGCCTAGCTGACTAGTACAGGGATGGAAGCTGCACCCAAGGGGCTCTCACAGAACTTCACTGTGAGTTTTCAAACCAGTTTGGGACAGAGGGCTTGCTATCTCCCACCTTAAATGGTGAAGAGCAGAATGTAACACAGGTGGAATGCCACCCACAGTGAGAGGATACTGACACAGAGAACAGTAGGACATGGTGCAGAGTGTATCTACCTCTCTCCTTGAGCATCTTGTCACAGCATTCCATAGTCTGGGATCATCATGTATGCTGCTTTCCACAGAACTAAGCCTTGGAGGAATACAGATGATGAGTACAGGACCAGATTAGAACGCAGGCCAGTCAAGGGTGGATAAGATCAGAGCTATGTAAACCCATCAGCCCTGTAGAAGCACATGTAGCTGGCCTCTGGAAAAGCCACTAGTACTCCCAGCCCAGGGAGCCCAGGCCTGGGCTTCTCCTGTGTCCTATGCTCTCTTCTTCTTGGTAAAGCAGCCAGTGTGGAGCAGGGAGGTGGGCAGTGTCTCTGTCAGATGTGGCACTGAGGAGTAGCCGGGGCTGAGAGTCAGGACAGGAGAGGGAAAGACTGAAAGGAAGCCAAAGGAGACAAAGGGTTTCATAAGGAGAGAACAGGCAGGTGACTTTCATCAGAGAAGGTACCCAGGAAGGACCACAGAGCTGAAGATAAGTATGGGGAAAAGTGGGTAGGCAGTCAGGTAGCTGGGAAGTAGGCTAGAAAGGGTTTTGCTCTAGGTAGGGAGGAAAATAATACAAATTAATCTGCAATGAGCTACCACTACATGTCCACTATCATGTCTATACTAAAGAATAGTGTCAAGTGTTGGTTATAACATGGAACAACTGGAACTCTTACGCACTTTTGGTGAGAAAGCAAAATGGTATATCTACTTTGCAAAAACAGTTTGGCCCAGGGCAGAGAACTCCACTCTAAAACTTAAAATAGGAACTGCAGCTTCCTCTGGCTCCTCCTTCTGTCTTGCCCCCACGTCCCACCTTTCACTAAGACCTGAGATTTTCAACCTTTCATTCTTTTTCCTTTATGTCAAGTTTATTTAAGTATAATTTACATACATTAAAAGTTTCCCTTTTATAGGTACATAATCCTGAGTTTTGACAAATACAGTCATATGACTACCACAATAATAGTATAGAATATATCCATCACCCCCAAATCTCAAGGTGGCCTGCTATAGTCATTACCCTCTCCCAACTTGACTTCTGGCAACCCATTCATCAATTTTTATTTTTCCAGAATGCCATCCGAATGAAATCATGAAGGATGTAGTCTTATGCTTGGCTTCTTTCACTTAGCATAATGTTTTTGATACTTGTACATGTTCCACATTTATCAGTATGTCAGTCCCTTTTATTACCAGGTAAGAGTCCAAAACATGGATGTAGTTTGTTTATCCATTCTCTGGATTATAGACATATAGGGTAGTTTCTAGTTGTTGACTGTTTTGAATAAAGAGGGCATAAACTTTCATGTTTTTATCTTTCTTGGATAAATACCCAGGAATGGGATTGTTGGATGATATGACTGGTTTATTTTCAACTTTATCAGAAACTTCCAACTGTTTTTGTAAAGTAGATGTATGACTTGCTTTCCTACCAGCACTGCATGAGAGTTCCAGTTGCTCCATGTCATCACCAACACTTGTTATTTTAATTTAGTGCAGGCATCATAGTGTGTATGTAGTGGTGGCTCACTGCAGATAAATTTGCATTTCCGTAGGTCCTGAAACAGTTTTAGAATCAACTCCTTTTTCTTGGCACCTGCTGCCATGGCCCCAGGTCAGGGCTCAGCTTCTCTCAAAAAGGCCTTTGCAATAGTTCCCAACTAGTCTTCTGGCTTCATGCCCCTCATCCCCCAAATCTCACAGGCTCTAGTAATCTTTCTGAAATAAACATCTAACCAGATCACTTAACTCCTTGCTTAACACCCTTCAACAGCTGCCTTTTACTCCACAGCCAGGTTTCCATCTTCTGATGCTCCCAAAGGCCAGCAGCTAAGAAATTAATGAACCTACAGCCAGATGTAGGTCATAGGGAGTATAAGATGGTAATAAACTGGAGACCTCACCTAAAGGGGAATACAGGCCCTATATTGCCAGATGAAATGAAGTTTCATAGAAGCCAACAATGGTTTTGTTCTGTTTTTTTAATTTAAAGCCTCCCAAATTTTAAATGTTGGTAACTAAGTAAAAAAGCAAATTAAAATATATATATATTCCAACCCTTTAGGAATAAACAAAGCATATCAGTGAGGTGACACCAGCCCATGTGCCACAAGGTAGCAGTACTAATGCATCTCAAAGGCTCTTACCTTTCCACTCCCTTTACATTCCTCTCCAGCAAGTCCAGCTGACTTGTGGTTCCTTGAACACAGCACACAGTTCTCTTTGCCTGAGCCACTGGCCTAGCACATTCATAGTGGTTTTCCAGTCTCAGCTGGGGCTTATTTCTGTCCAGGAATACTTGTCAACTGCTTTTTTCATCTGGCAGGCATGATCAGATGTCAGTTGTGTGCATGTATCCCATTTGGTTCATATCATGCTTTGGGCAGAATCTTCTCACTTATAGGCCTTGACCAGGATTCTTTGTTTTCCGAAGGCATGGACAGCTCCTCTATCTGCCATGTAGCCACAGGCTCTGCATTCATAAATGTTCATCATATTTCATAAACAAAAAAAAAGCAGTGGCTCTGAAATGTTTATAGAAAACTCAGCATGACATATGTCTAGGTATGAATATATATATAGTGATTTTTGGTTATTTACCTTGCACCAGGTGAGTGTTATAAAATCAGCTTTGTCTGAGAATTGATGGCCCCTTCCTAATCTGAGGGGAAGAATTCATGGATGTTCCTTGGTGAAACCACAGCCAGGCTTTTTACTAGTTTCCCATAATGGCAATTGGTGTTGTTTTCTCTTGTGCACCTGAGGCAGGTGGCAGGTAAGGCTGAAGTGAGAACAGGTATGGACATGAGGCCACCATACACCTTTTTCAAATCAGCCTACACTTAGGAGCTGGGATAATTTTAAGCAGGGATGAACTATACACAATTTTAGAAAATTCTATCTGGTGGCCAAGGTGGGGTGGCTAAAGGGGGAGATCATGGCAGGGTCTCTTCCTCTACCAGACTCCTCCTCTGAGGCCCTGGTGCTTCCACCAGTTTGGCTCAGTGACCTTGGTCAGGGGCTTGCTACCCTCCCCAAATTCTGCCATTCCCTTTCATGTCCCCAGCTCCCTGACCTCCCCATATGCCCTGGTTACGTGGTGGTATCCTGTGACCGCCACTCTACCTCCAGAGTCACCATTTGTCAAATACGGCCTCCTTCTCCTCCAGTCCCCAAAGCCCAACTCCCACAGTCTCTCCCTATCCATAGATCCCTAAGCTTTACCCCCAATGTGTCCAGCTTCCTTGCCTCACTTTCAACTTTACTATCCAAACTCAGATCTGTCACCTCAAACCGTGCATGTTCCCCCAATCTTTTATACGAACTTGGGCCTGCTGGAACCCAATCTGAGGGTCGAGGGCTGTGGGAGATGCCTCAAAAGCAGTTCACTGTCAAAGGACCCCTAGGGGTCCCTCAGCACTGCTCAAACCCCTCTTCTACCCCAATAGAGGACTGACTCTTGTCACCAAGAGTTCTCTCCCCTTTCCCGTCAATGACGTGTTGGGATCATGGTCATCTCTCCTCATCCCTCCCTCCCTACAGTAACCTGACTTCTGGCCGCACCCCTACAAACCGATTCAGTGTGGAAAGTGCAGCGCCCCCAGCCGCAGGAGCAACGGAGTCCAAGACCCTGCGCTCCTCCTCCCGGGCCCATTATATGGCGGGTTCCTGAAGGCCCCAGCCTCCCTTCGCTTCTGGCTGTTTCTGAAACTGGCGGGCCCGGGTCCCTTTCCAAGCCGCCTCGTCGCTATAAGCCTGCGCCTGCAGCCCAGAGGACCTACTACCCCCTAGAGCCCCACAGCGGTGAGGCGTCCACTCTCGCCGGCCCAGCCTCGAGGGCTCTCGGTCCCCTCGTCCACCCTCTCAGCCGCCTCCCCACTCCGCGTCCCGCCGCGGGGCTGCGCACCTCCCGCTTTCCGAGGGCGGGCTAGGAAGGCGGGCCAAGCCGTGCGTGCGTCTCCCGCCCGCTGCGCTCACAGCGCAGACCCGAGCGCAGTGGCCAGTCGGCCCGCGGGGCCGAGCTGCCTAGGGGGCGCCGCTCCCACCGGACCCGGGACCAGGCCTGCGGGACCAACACAGCCCCAGGCCCCTCCCTTGTCTCCCGGCAGCAACCCGCCTCCTTGGCCCGATTGGCCGCGCCTGCCCGACACTCCGCGTGCTGATTGGTGGGCCCGCGGGTCGGTCAGGTGGGGCGCCGCGGCCGCGGCGGCAGCAGCGGAGGAGAAGAGAGCGGGACCGGAAGGGTCGAAGCGCCCCGGCGCCCCTCACACCCACTGCGGCGGCGGCGGGGCGGAGCAGAGCGGGGCGGGGCGGCGGGCTGAGCCCCGGGCAGCGGAGCCGGGAGCGGCTGGTGCGCTGCGCCGCCAGTCTGCCCGCTGGCCCTCTCTCTGGCGTGGCGGCGGGGAGGCGAGGTGAGCCCGCGGGCGGGCTAGGCCTGGCGGGGACTGCTCAGGCCGAACCACTCTGGGGAGGGGTGGCGGGAAAAGCGCGCGGCCCAGGCCTGCGGGGTGGGCGTGGGGCCGCCGGACCGGGGTGGGCTGGGGTCTGCCGGGCGCTGTCGGCCACGGCCGCCGCCCCTGTCCTCCAGGATGCCGCAGTCGCCCCCTCCCGTCTGGCTGTCAGCAGTCCGGGGGGCTTTGGGTCCGCTTTCTGGCCTGGCCGCAGCAGACCTACCCGTGGAGTCTGTGGGTGCCAGCCCTCCCGGTTGTAAGGCACACAGCTGCGCACCCATGCCGGATGTTAGGAGCCCCGTCTGGTGTCCGCGACCTTGGCCAAGGGACTGACACTGGCTGTCCTCGGTTTTCCCCACAGGAAAGTGGGGGAAATGTCTACTTTTCGTTTTTCTTTTTTTTTTTTTTTGGACAGTTGTTGTCTGCATGTATGACTGAATGAAAGCGTCTGGGTAGGAGCCAGTGCACATTGGTAGAAAACTGGGCGGGATATTACCCCTTGGTGCCGTGAGTGTCGTAGGAACCTCCCCCCAGTCACCCCAGGGTCCTCCTCTCATCCCACTTCCTGCACACCTCCAATGCCTTGTCATTGCATGGTCCCCAGCAAAGCCAAAGTGAGCCCTGCCCACCTCCTCTACCACTCGCCCCCCACCCCCTCTACCACTCGCCCCCCACCCTACACCAATAACACTGCTCTTCTAGCTCACCCATCTCACCTGCCTTGCACATGCCAAATCCATTTACCTCAGGACCTTTGCACCTGCTGTTTCCCTTGTCTCGAAGATGTCACTGGGTTTCTTACTCAGATGGCTCTTACTTCTCCTTCCTCTGAACGGATGTCTCATTTTTTGTGAGGCCTGCCTTGACCACCCTCTTCCCTTAGTCATTGTATTCCATTACTTTATTTCATTTTCTTTCTGACACTTACTCTGGTTCGACACTTCTTTGTTTATTTGCCTGTTTATTTTCTGTAGCTTTATGAAAACAAGTAGTGCCTGACTTGTGCATTGCTTAGGAAGTACACAGTATTTAGTAGTGTCAGTTCAATGAATGATGAAGGAATGCCCTTGCCTGCCTGTTGTCTCTGCCTTATCTGTACATTTAGTGACTTCCTACTGTTGCAACTTGTAAGCAGATGGAAGCTTGTTCTCATTTTGTGAAATGTTTTAATATCCTTGACCCCTTTATTTGGTAGCTGTCAGAACAAGCTGTGATACAAATCTTACATTTTTGTAAGAGTTTAGCTCTAGATTCTTTCCACACATTATCTAGGTCATGTTTTCTGCTAGGCCCTAGGGACACAAAGGAGATAGCAACAGGGTCCCTTTCCCCAGAGAGCCCAGGAACACAGAGCAGGATGGGGTATTATGCCTGCTGTAGAGGAGGTTCTGTGCCATGGAAATGTGGAGGAGGTGACAGGTGTTGCTGGTGGGCCTTGAATGGCGACCAGAAATTTTCTAGTCAGGGAGAGGCACAGAAGTGTGAAAGGGCAAACCAATGAAGGACCTTAGTCTAGTGTGAAGCTGAGAATCAGCCCTCAGGGACAAGTGTAAGATCCTGGAGTAATGGGGACCCTGGAGAGCTAGCAGTTTTTTTGTAGCAAATTTTTACAAGTCAAAACTCCAAATTTGTATCTGTACTCTCCTGGTTTTTAAATGTTGGCAATACCTAATTAAAACTTTTCATAAAAATTCTGTGAGCCAACGTAAATGCAGATCTCATTCAGCCTTGTCAACCTCCAGGACAGATTGTATGGTAGGGAGGAGCTGTGAGGATTTGGAAAAGTAGCCCAAGGCTAGGGGAACTAGGCCCTGTTTGCCCAGGTACCAGCCCAGGTGCTCATTTGATTGTTACTGGAGCGCTGTGAGTAGCAGCTATGAAACTCATTTTTATGAGGAAGCAGAGGTTCATAGCATTTTGCATTCTGCTTAATAGCAAGTGGCTGGTAAGTGGAATTTGAACCCAGATCTTCCCCCAATTCAACATTCTTTCCTGGTCCTTAGCTCTGAGTATTTTTGTTTGGCTTTTAATTTGTTCTGGAAGAATAAAGCCCGTCTATTTAAATGTTTTCCTCCTTTTAACCTTTTTTCCTCTTCCAGAAGAATCCTGTGAGGTTAGAAATAATCCTTTTTTGGCATAGTCTCTGGAAAGCTTTGATTTTTTTCAGAGAATTTAAATATGAGGTGGCCAGGACTTTATAATAATTTGTTGATAGATTAAAATGTGTTTATTTGCTCCTCTAAATAAATGTTTGAAGGTACACTTGAATTTGTCTATTTAAAATAAAATTTTCCTAGTGTTATACAAAGTGATTAATAGTAAGCTAATTGTTTTCATGATGTACAAGATAAAACATTAATCTTGTTTCATTCCTCACCTTATTCACTTACACATTTATTTAGGATTTTCAAGCAAATCCTAAATATTGCCTAACTTTATCCATGAATTTTTCGTATATGTCTCCAAAAGATAAGGACCTTTTTAACTTGAACAGGCAATAATTCATTCATATCATCAAATAACCAGTTAGTATTCAAGTTCCTGATTGTCTCATGAATTCTATAGTTTCTTTAATCATTTGAGGGCAGATCCAAGTAAGATCCATATGTTGTGATTGGTTGATGTGTCTTTATATATTTTTTAACATATAGATTCCCCGTTTTCTTTTTAGTTTCCCTTGAAGTTTACTTGTTGAAGTACATGGGTTTTTCTATAGCATTTCCATAGTTGAGCTTTTACTGACTGCATCTCTGCAATGTAATGTAATGCTTTTCTCTGTATTTCCTGCACATTAGTGGTTGGTTTAATCAGATTCAGGGTTCACTTGTCAATGACACCTTCTTGGATGGGCTGCACTCTCCCATCTAGAAACACCCTGAGATTCTGTGTTCATCTCTCTTTTAAAGATGACTACTGTCATTTGCCTCAGGTCAGCCAGAAAAGTGGCCGACACACTGGGCATCTGACACCAAAGTCCTGATCTTAACCACTGCTGCACACTGCTCTACCACGTTTATTCTCCCAATTAGTTTTACCTTAATAAACATTGACTGGGCACCCACTATGTAATTAGTAGGAGATTGAGAAGTAATTCAGGCATATTTTCTACCCTTAAAAAGCTCAGAGTAGAGGTGGAGGTAGATTTACAAAGCAAAATAAAATAAAGCCAAGTTGTGATGGCAAAAATGAGAGCAGGCCCAGCACAGTTTGAAGGGAAAGGCTGTAGAGGAAAGCTTGAGGAAGAAAGAAGCAGGTGCTCTAACTAGATTTTAAGGGAGGATGAAGGTTGGCCAGAAGAACAGAAGCAGGAGGAAAGTCATTTCAGGCAGATGAAATTGTGAGGGCCTAGGCCTGCAGATGTGCAATACGCGCACCTGCTCATCCTAGATAGTTTATCCAAGAGAGGATCAGAGTGCCTGCCATCTCCTCCTAAGGTTTTGAATCTTACTCTCAAAGTTACTATTAAAGAAATTTAAACAGGAAAATGCTACGATCACTGCATATTTTCAACAAATCTTTCTTTTTAAAAATGTCTTACGTTGGGCTGGGATTGTAGCTCAGTGGTAGAGCGCTTGCCTCGCATACTTGAGGCCCTGGGTTGGATCCTCAGCACCACACACAAAGCAATAAAATAAAGACATTGTGTCCGTCTACAACTAAAAAAAAAATATTTAAAAAAATTTCTTATGTGCAATAATTATAGACCCATAAGAAGCTGCAAAAAACCCTTGTACCTTTCACCTAGTCTTCTCCAGTGATTGTATATTTACATAATGATAGTACATTATCAAAACAAGGAAATTGGAATTAGTAAGGTGTATATGTACAGTTCACTATTATTTTATCATGTGGAGATTTGTAGAACTACCACCACTGTCACAATAAAGATATAGAACTATTTTATCATCTCAAAGATCTCTTTGTGTTACTCTTTATTACCTACCTTTCCCCCATCAGCCAAAACTTCTTACAACCACTAATATTTTCTACATCTCTAATAATTTTGTCATTTCAAGAATGACAAGATTATATAGAATGTGACCTTTTGAGATTGATTTTTTTTTTTAACTAAGTAGAATTGTCCTTAGTATGCCTCAGGAATTGGTTCTAGGACTCCCCTATGGGTGCCAAAATCCATGGATGCTTTAAGTCATCTCTAAATGATTTATAATACCTAATACAATATCAATACTATGTGAATAGTTGTTGTATAATTTAGGGAATAATGACAAGAAAAAATGTCAGTACTTTACAAGCTTGTATAGATAGTTTTCCCCAGATGTCTTCTTTTTTAATTTAAATTTATTTTTAACTGATGCTATAAAATATAAAAATTATCCATATTAGTGGGGGTATCATGTAATGTTTTGATACGTGTATACATCATATAATATTTAAATCAGGTCAGACATTCTACCACCTCAAACATTTATCATTCTTTATAGTAAAAACTTTCAAAATCTTCCAGCTTTTTGAAATGTATAGCAAATTATTGTTGTCTGTAGTCACCCTGCTATATACAATAATACACGCTAAAACTTTTTCCTGCTCTCTAATTGTATCTTCGTACCCAGGGATCTTCCAAAATACTTTCTGTTTATAGTTGGTTTACTCCTCAGATGTAGAGGTTATGGAGAGTCACACCTGAATTATATTAGTGGTTTGGTTCTTTTCAGTGCTGAGCAGTATTCCATGGTATGAATGTATAGTCATTTAACCATTCACCAGTTGAAGGACATTTGGATTATTTCAGTTTTGGTCTATTACAAATAGTACATGAGTATTTGTATATAGGTTCTCAGGTGGAGAGATCTCTCTAAAGTGGCTTGTGTGCAGTGGCTTGGAAGTAGCACAAATGAAGGCTTACATAGTGCTTCTGATATTTCTGGATTCAGAGAGTGATAAGAAGGCCTACCTCGCAGTTGAGAGTGGAGGCTGAAATGGAGGAGAGTGGATAAGCCCAGGTGCCTGAAAGCAGGAAGCCTCCTGGATCCTTAGGATCCAATAGTTTAGTGAAGTGATAACCAAACATTAGTTGTTATTCTACATTGTAGTATATACTGTCACTTAAGAACTGATGTTCAGAAGGATGGCCCTATAAGGTTCTTGATTATCAAAGTAAGTTTGGGCTGAGGGTGTAGTTCAGTGGTACAGCTTAGTATATGTGAAGCCCTGAGTTTAATCCTTAGCACTAAGAAAAAATAAGCTTGTTTTACGAACTATTTTTTTAATAAGAATTAAAGTAGGACAAAAAGATAGTTTGATAATAAAAAATTCAGGGGGCTGAGGTTGTGGCTCAGTGGCAGAGCGATTGCCTCACACGTGTGAGGCACTGGGTTCGATCCTCAGCACCACATACAAATAAGTAAACCAAATAAAGACACTATGTCCATGTATAACTAAAAAAACATTTAAAAAAATTCAGGAGAAGTATTAAAACAAAGAGGGTGATTGTGAGAATCTGCTGTTAACCACAGCAAGTCGGTTCATTTAAATAGTGCATGTCTTGAGTGTTCTGAAGCTGTAGTGTGATTAAAGGTTTTAGTGTGGATCACTGAATCATCTTTATCAGAAAAAGAAAAAATGTTTTGGTGTAGGGAAGGTGATATGATGAAATGAGAAGGGCTGTTATTTTTCTGGCCTAGTCCTGACCAGCCCTTGGACACATGACTACCTTGTAAATAAAATTAGAGATATTAGAGTGGTATGTTGGGAGGAAAATGAATATGTGGTCAAACACACACCAGTTCAAATCTGGATTGTACTGGCAATTTGAGCAACTCTCTTACTACCTCTAAACCCCAGTTTCCTCATTTGCATAGTAGGAGTAATAATACACCCCTTGTAAGTTGTTAGAGTATTTGTCAATGTGTCTCTTAGAGCCTGGCCCACTCTTCCTTCTCTAGTCTCATCTGCCTTAAACCCATGGGTGTCAGAAGGATCATTTTTTAGCTTTTCACTTAAAATTTTTTATTTAATCAGGTTTTTAAAATGTGAAATATGTGCATGTTTGAAAAAAAAAAAAAGACCAGAAAGTTGTAATAAGAAAAGGGAAATTTTCTCATTTCTTACTGTTTCTCTGTACTTATTTACATTGTGTGTGTGTGTACACATGTTGGCATTTACTATGTATACTCTTTAGTTCGCTTTATTTCTTTTCTATATCTTAGACATCTTTCCATATCAATACATATAAAGTCCCTGCATTCTGTTCAATGGCTTTAATGCCACTTTATGCTGTAATTTAATAATTCAATCCACCGTGTACATTTCAAGTTATTTATTTTTTGCCTATCACAAGAAGGGTTACAAACATTCTTGCACAAATATCTTTGAATATACACATATATTTGTTAGATACATTTATAGAATTGTAGTTATGATTTGCATGCATATAAAGTTTTCATTAGCTATTACCTGTTTTCCTTCAAAAAACCAAAGTATTTACCAATTTATAACTCTCCGTAGCATGCATGAAAGTATCTACATTCTCCTGCCCTGGTTGATACTGTGAACAGGTCAGGTCTTGCCTCCTCCATGAAGCCTTCCTTCACTTCTATCATTCTACACTTGTTTACTCCGTTCCCTCCCTGCTTTTTTTTTTTTT
Source organism: Xerus rutilus (assembly GCA_028644305.1). Lineage (NCBI taxonomy): Eukaryota > Metazoa > Chordata > Mammalia > Rodentia > Sciuridae > Xerus > Xerus rutilus. The sequence goes on from CM053405.1 coordinate 114,916,176, forward strand.
TTTTTTTTTTTTTTTTTGCGGGGCGGGGGGATGCTGGGAATGGAATCCAGGGCCTTGTGCTTGATAGGCAAGTACTTTACTGCTGAACTACACCACCAGCCCCTGCCTCCCTACTATAGAGGAGCTCACAGCCTGGGGGAGGAGGCAGATTGCACAAGTGTTATAGTCCAGGCTAGTGGGTGCTACCAAATACAGAAGTGGTATGGATGGAGAACCCAGGTGAAGAACCTGGCCCCACTGCGTGGGAAGTGGAGGCAGTGAATACAGATTTTGGTGTGGTACTAATGTGGTTGTGGGAAGAATTCTTGTACTTCCCAACTTGTAAAACTTTTTCTGAGCCCTAGTTGATGCTTCAGTTTATTGAAATACAATCAGAACAGAGTAGATTCATTAATAGCTAAATTGCATGGCTTTCTCAGGTTATCTTGAGTTTCTTTCTCTTGCTCTCATGAAGCCCAAATGTGACAGAGAAGGAGGGGGCTTTGACAGTTTCTCTCTTAGGTGACTTTTTTTTTTCTGCTTAATAAGGGCACTTTATTTAATTTTATAATTATTTTAAATCTTGAGATGAAGTTATATTTATAATTGTAGATTCTAGTATGATTGGATTGTACTAGTAAGAATATGGGTTGCAAGTAACTACAGAACAGAGAGTTCCAGAGTTGCTCAACGAAGTTGAGATTGATTTGTGCCAGCTTCAACATGAGCAGGTGGTCCAGAATGAGAGATGACTCTGTGCTCAAGGTCATTCAGGAGTACAACTCTTCCGTCTCTGGTATGTGACTTCCACCTCTAAGTCTGTGACAGCTGGATTGGAGAGTAAACAGCTTTCTGTAAAATAAAAGCCAAACAACAACAACAAAAAACATGATCTGGAAGTTGCACACATCACTTCTATTCATACCTCAAAGGCCAAAAGTTTGTCATCTGGCCATTCCTGGCTGCCAGGAAAGCTGCCAGCTATTATCTGTGCTTGAGCACCTATTTGTTCAGTAGGGACAGGATGGATTCTTGAGTATATTAGTAACCTGTGCCATGGTTGTGTTGCTCATCACTTAGCATTTCACACTTACCTTCCCAAAACTAAACTCACCAGCTCTGCATGTATTTCATGCTTTACCTTCAGCTTTTCTTCTTTTCACCCTCATTTTTCCTCATCTCTAGGTCAGCAAATCACATAAACTTTCTCAAAACCATAAATTTTCTTCTTATCCCCGTGTGCTACTGTCCTATCATTTTTGTCTGGTCTTTCTCTCCGGTCTCACCCACTCTAATCCATCCCCTTCTCATCTTCCCACATAATCTGTCTGAAAAGCAAGGCTGATCATATGTGTCTGGTACTTTGACACATCCCTCAGGACCAAGCTCATATGGCTGAGTGGCTTTCATGGCCTGTGGTGATCTGACCCCATATTCTCTTTGTCATCATTTCCCCACTACCCAGCAAACTAGATCTCAAATGACTTATCTCACTCTCTTTGTAGGTGCTACTTCTCCCCATACTCCAAAATCTTCCTTATTCTTCTGGTTTTAGAATCCTTCTTGTGTTGGGTCTCTTTCTTAGTGTGCCCACAGCACATGCTTTATAAGTTCACTGAGGACAGGCACTGTTAGGCCATGGGATCTCATTTGCATGGGTAAATGTTTTGTAAATGACCAGTATCATTAGTGTGTTTACAATATGGCAAAGGAATGATTGCCCCCAAAGGAGCAGGTTGTAGTAGGTACCTGTCCTTTTGCTGAGTCTGTTTAATCCTTTGCACTTGCACCTTGCAGCCAAGCAGAGCAATTTGCCGTGTGTAGACAGTCAGTCTGAGTTCTGTGCCTCTACTGTCTGTCCGTACCAAACAGTCTAAGGTGGATGCTGCCTCCTCCATGAAATTTCCTTATCTTCAGCAGCCCTGACATTATATAGAATCTCTTCTGCTTTTTTGCCTTTGTTTACATTTTTCTTAGGGCAATTACCTCATAGTAACTTGTGTTAGAATATAAATGATGGAATTGATCCTCATACTTCTCCCACTAATAGTGAATTATATGCTACTTCAAGACTGGTATATTTTCTGTGATACTTACCACTTTGTGTACAAAGGCACCCCCTAAATGTTGAGTTAAATTCTTTCAGCCTCTTGAGAACTATAAGTTAATCTGTAGAAAAGGATATTCATTCAGATGTCAGTAATATGGAACAGCATTATAGGGAATCATTAAATGTTATGATGTTGGTCAGATCAATGAAGGTTTATTGAATGCTTATTGTCCCGTGGGCAGGCCCTTCCTGTCCTGTCCTTGGAGTATGAGTTGCCATGGTGAGCGGATAGGCCTATGCCTACCCTCCTGGAGCTTGAGGTACAGGGACCTGCTGGCCTGGGGCTGTTCCTGAATCCCCTCCACACATAAGTATGGCCTTGGCAGTTTTAGTTCATGAAGTTTTAGGTTGCTCCAGTGTTAGATGGGATGATGATCCTGCTGGAGGCAGGCGGGGTCCATGTGAGCAGTCATGTTTGTCTAACATCTAGTGTAAATGGCCCCTAGAGGCCCACTCTGGCCAGCTGTACTGATGACTCTTAGCAGGAATGGCTGGTCAGACTAACTCAATAATGAGAAAAACATGGCGTAATGATCAATTGGAAAAACTATCAATTTCACTTTATATCTTTGTTTAGATTGTTATTAATTTCCATGTTTCATGGCAATCCTAGACACCATTGTATTGAAATACAAATCATCTTCACAAAAAAACTGATTAGGTAGATGTTAAATGTTAGATGATAAAACAAAAAGGCAGAGATTTGATGGAGCTGTAGAAAAAAATGTTTTTAAACAGCATGGGATGGTTACCTATTTTTATTGTTGCCTATTTAATTAAAAAACAAATAGCTTACTAACTTTTTAATATATATCATTAGACAAGAGCTAGGAAACCAAGTAACTGCTTGTTTTCTATATAAAATCAGCTAGATTCCTGCAGAGTGGAAATCTCAGCCTCCTGCCTAAAGCACAAAAAAGCTACTTTCTGCAGCTACTGATTTATACTCATACATATGTGAATAAACTTTGTAGTGTTGATATTTTCTACTTTAAGGCACAACAGAGTTTGTACGGTACAGGGGTTGCATGCCAGTGTCATAAAACCCATGTTGCCAGTCCTCTAACAACCTGTCATTTAACATGAATCTTGCTTTCTGGTTTATCACTTTCACTTGAATCTGTAAACTTGGCTTAAGACTGGGCCATTTGCTTTTCTTCAGGAACTCTAGAAGCAGTCATTTTGAAACAATGCCCTCATTTGTGGTTGAAACTGCTAGGCATAATCTGGTCCCACAAGAAGCAAACTGATAAAAAGCATTTAATAGTGTAGTAGTTGTACTATTGCTAGAGATAATATGTAAATCTTCTCAAAAGTGGTTATTTTCTAAAGCAAACCCTTAAAATATCTTGTTGGGCCTCAGAATTCCTTTTATAATCTTGTTCCACTGAGATGTCTATACGTTTATATTTGCATTTTTGTGTCTTAGGTTTAGAACTTGGTCCAACTCAGTTTATCAACTTAACAGTCATATTGTCTTATATCTCAATATTTTTGAAATGCTATTAAGTGAGCTGTGTAAGTATAATTCAGTAAGAATGCACATTCATTCTGTTTCTCTTTTAAGGAATCTGACAACAGTACCAGCTCTTCAGAATATTATATGACACTACATCATGAGTGACAGTAAATGTGATAGTCAGTTTTACAGTGTGCAAGTTGCAGACTCAACTTTCACTGTCCTAAAACGTTATCAGCAGTTGAAACCGATTGGCTCTGGAGCCCAAGGAATTGTTTGGTAAGTCTGGTCTGTTTAGTAGCGTGGATTGAGTTTTTGCTCTAATAAAAAGTAAAACTAAATCATCAGAATTTAGAAACACTAAATGATAAAAGAAAGACTCTGTTATAGGTTTATGAGCTAAATTGAATCAACCTCTTAGAATAGTTATATGTAGTCAGTTTGTAGGAACAAACCCAAATTCTTAGAATGCTGCATTAATAGGTAGCAATTTTTCCTTTGCTTTGTTTATTTCTTTTTTTTCTTTTGGTTTTGTTTTGTTTTTCATTTTCCTTGTCATTATAATATCAGAGTAATAGGTATTACAGTGAGGTATAACAGAAATTTGGAGTTTTATTCATTTCTTCATCATGGCCACCTTTTCCCCCCCTCCCCCTTTTATTCCCAATCACTCCTATTCATTTCTAGGCGCCATCATTGCAGTGCCTTGCCATTCATTGGCAGGATGAGGCCAGTCAGTGTCATTATCACACCATGGATTAACCAGGAAGGGATGCTGTGTGAGGGGTTGGGCTGGCCGTCTCTTCCTTGGTGTCTCTCTTCAACTATGTGTCCAGCCCAGGACGTCAGAACCGTTAGTCTGACCCTGAACCTTAGTCTCTTGCATGGTAAGACAGTCAGCTGCTGCGACATCACTGGCCAGCTAAAGGTAAAGTTTTTCACATGTTTTCTAGACTATAGTTATCAGCACTTCCCAAACATTTTATCCCTTATTTTTCTGGGCAGAACTTTTCCCCCCCTCTTTCTGGTCAATATAAACAAGATTATTTTTGTCTCTAAAAGAAACTGTAATGTTTATAGCTAGTAGGCAAAGGGGATTAAAGATAAAAGAATTCCTTTGGATGGGAGAGGAATTTGTCTTTTCATGTAGAGGTGCTGAGCTTAGAGAAACTTCCTTACCAGTTTTTAACTGATCCTCTGTTACAGAGATATGTGATCGGGGAAATCAGTTGTTCTTTTAGGCCTAGGTGGTTGAAGGCCCTCAGAGCTAACAGGATTGCAGTCCAGAATTTGAAAAAGAAACTAATGAGGGAGAACGGGTTTGGAAGGAATGCCCAGCTTACATATGAAAGAGTGGTGACTTCTTAATGACAACATGTTCTATTGGCATGGATTGAGTATCCTTTATCTGAATGCTTGGGAGCAGAGTTATTTCGATTTCAGATTTTTTTCCAGATTTTGGAATATTTGTGTAGACCTATTAAGCATCCCTAATTTTAAAAAAATAACCTATTAAGCATCCCTAATTCAAAAAAATCTGAATCTGAAATATTCCAGATCTAAAATTGTTTGAGCATTATGTGAATGCTCAAAAAGTTTCAGATTTTAGAGCTTCTCACATTACCTAAATTGATTGTGCCAAGAGAAGATTTAAAAGTAGTGGATTGTTCAAATTAGAAAAAATTGATGTTAATAAAAAGTTATGAACAATAAAATATTCTTTTGATTTATAATCCATCTCTTATTTGGAATTAGATGGTAATTTGACACAGATAATTTGGCAATGGAGAGAGGAGAAAAGGAAGGGTATAGAAGCAGGACATATCAGAGGTCTTTAGGAGTTCACTTTGTGGCTTTAAGACAGGCAGTTATTTTAAATATAAGCTTCATTTATCTCAATAGGCTTGTCATTCACTTAGTTTTGAAGATTAGTAGTAATGTAAATAGTGTATATTATCTAATCACTGTGAGCTCTGCCATAACCCTCATTGTATAAATGGTGTAGTTAAGGACTGAGAAGACTCACTGACTTCTTCCTGCCTCACAGGGTATTAGTGGTAGGCCTGGGACCAAAACCCAGTTGTTGGTCTTTTGGGACCTTGTTGCTTGCAGTGAGGTAAGAATTATCGATGACTTTGAACCACTGATACTTTTTGGTGTGAGAAGATTCTGACCTAACCAATCTTAGCAATAATGAATAAGTAAATATTTATTAAATACCTATTTGAAAATTCTCAGATAATTGTATTTATCTCCATAGGACAACTATTACATTCAAGAACAATTTTAATTTTATAGTTGTAACTGATATTCAATTTTATGATATCCTCCTATCTTATGTTCTAATTTGGGAAAATAAAAACTTTAGAAGTGATTTTAGCTTTCTTTATTCCCCTTTTCCCTTTTACCAGGCTATAGACACCACATATGAAAGGGGAAATAATCTCGTAATGGCACATTACTGTTTAAACAAACAACAAACTAGCTTTTGCTAAAATAAACTAATAAAATAATAGGTTCCATCCCAGGAAATGAATTTTCTGTCATATTGCTTATTAAAATATTGCCAGTTTACTGTTAATTGATGATCTGAAACTCTCTTTTGTCAGTATTGTTCTTTAAAATTGATAGGCAGAATAATACCCCGCCATCCCCCCACAATGTTCACATCCTAATCCCTGGGCCCTCTTAATATATTACTTAATACAACAAAAGGAATTTTGAAGATTTGATTAAATTAATGATCTTGAAATTGGATAATTAGTCTGGTAGATACAATGTAATTAAAAGGATCTTTACAAAGGGGAGACCAGAAGATCATAGTCAGAAAAGATGTTGTAACAAAAGCAGAGTTTGTAGTAATGTAGTGCCAGGAAGCAAGGACTATTGGAAGCCTCTAAAAGGTAGAAAAAGTAAAGTTCAGTTCTATTGACTCCTTGATTTTGGCCCCACAAGATCCATTTTGGACCTCTGACCTCCAGAACTATAAGACAATAAATTTGTGTTGTTTTAAAACAATACTTTGTGGTAATTCATTACAATAGCATTAGGAAACTAATACAGAGGACTGTGCGTTTATAGTTTTAAGAAATAAAATGTAACAGTAGTGTATGGTTTATAAAACTTATTAGTCTTTATTAAATCAGAGCATTGTAAAGACATAGGAACAGATATACACATAAACCAAAGTACAGATTGTTGACTTGTATAGAATTAAATGGAAGAATTGAAGCAGAATAAAATATTCTGATGCCTAAATTTGTTTTTTTCTGTTTTACAGTGCTGGGGATAGAACCCAGGGCCTTGTGCATGCTAGGCAAGCACTCTACCACTAATCTATTCCCTCAGTCCCCAACCCCTACTTTCGAATTGTTTTTTAAAATTTTTGTTGATTTGTTTCTATGTTTTATTCATTAGACAATGTTGGTAAATTTATTAGAAAATACATTTTTAAATGTTCTTCATTTTAAAATACTCATATCAACTAAGTTATATAGTAATATTAATTCATTGGAAGAGTGCAGAAAACATACATACACTTTTTCTTTCTCCTTCTGAAATGTTAAATTATTCAACCAAAATAGGAAAAGTTTTTTATTTTTTGAAATAGTTCTATGAAATGTTTAACCTTTTTTAAGTGTTTAATATTAGGTCTGGCAGTACAAAGGTTATTAACAGTTACAACCTTAACATGAAATAATTGGTATATCTTTTACCCCCTTCTTCATCCAATTTTGTATAATCATGAACATTGGCCTGCTCTTAAATTGTTTTATTTTTCTCTATTAGTGTATATGTGTATATATGTATCTGTGTGTATATGTATAAACATAAATATTCACAACAAAATGTCCATGATAAAAGAGATATTTGGTATGAGGCACAGAATAGCTGTGACTTAGAATGCATAGGTTCTAAATCCACTTCGGATCCTCACTGCTATAGTGCTCTGTGACCTTGGGCAACCCACTGTGTCTTCATGGGTCTTAATATGTTCACCTTTAAAATGATGGTTTGGAATTTCTTGTCTAAGATGGTAAATGAAACACACAAAGAGAACAATGGCAATATCAGTGAATTAAAGTTTTAAAAAATTTCTGAAACAGAAGTTGTTGGAATCTTGATAAGACAAAACAGCAGAGGAAGTGAAAATAAGTAAATTAGTCATTTGTAATAAGAAAGAAAATCTTTCCTTAATAGATCCCCAAGAGGCTGTGAACATAGAGATAACAAGTACAGAAAATGAAACAAGTGGCTAAAATTTAGGGATATTAATAAAAAATGTGCCTATGAAACAGTTGTGCCAGTTTGCTCACGACATTCCCACCTCCTCCCGCATGCTCAACATTTGTCCGTAGAGAGCTTATAAGTTAGTGAAGAATTATTAAATTGGGATTCAGGGAAAGACAAGTTTAGTGTGGGGAGCCCAGCATTTGGGGTTGTCTTTCCCTTTGGGACATTTAAATTCTAAAAGGGGCAGATGAAAGATTTGACTAGTGCTTTGGACTGCCTTCTGGCTAAGATATAAGGATGAGTTGAGGGCTTTCTAACAGGGCCTAGCAAATTTCTTTTGCTTTGTATTGGGACCGTTAAAGAGCTACATTCTAGAAGTAAAGATGAACCAGAGAGAGATAAACCCATGGAAGCACTGCAATGGTGGTTCAAATTATCTCATTTGCCAAACTTCTACAGAAGTGAACCGAAACTGTTAGTGTCCCTGTATGCTTAGCAGAAGTAAATGTAAATTCTCTCTGGAGGAAGATAGCATTATGCTAGGTATCAAATTATTTCTAGATGACAGTTTTTACAATGCAAGGTCTAACACACAATTAAAAATAACTAGACATACAAGGCAATAAGACAAAATCCAACAGAAACAACAGATTAAAAAAACAGATTCACAGGAGGTATTGGTATTATTAGATTCACATTTTTAGATAATTATGATGGTACATAGGTTCAAGGTAATAGAAAGCAAGATAAAAATTTTAGGCATAGAAATTATAAGTTTTTTAAAAAAGAACTAAATGGAAATTCTAAACCTTAGAACTATAATAATTGAATTAAGAATTTAATAAATGAGTTTAACAACATATTAGATATATCTGAAGGAAGAATTAGTGACGTAGAAGATAAATCAGCAAAAATTTTCCAGAATAAAGCCCGGAGAGACAAAAGAACAGGAAAAATATAGAAGAGAGAATATATTAAATTTCTGTTACTGAATAATAAATTACCACAAGACTAATGACTTAAAACAACCCACATTTATTATCTCATGGTTCTATAGGTCAGAAATCTGAGCCAGCTTGCCTATATTCTTGGCTCAGCGTCTCACTGAAGTCTGAAACCAAGATGTTGGCTGGGCTGGGCTCTTACAGAGAGACTCTGGGGAATTATCTTTTTCTAAGCTTATTTCAGGTTGTAGACAGATTCTAGTTCCTTACTGCTCTAGGTCTAAGGTCCCCAATCCCTTGTTCTTTCAACCAGAGGTCATTCATTGCTTCTAGAGGCTGCAATTGAGGTTTCCCTTCCCAATTGACCCCCTTCATCTTCAAGGCAGCAATGGCATAAACCTCTGAATCATATCTCTTACTTCCCCTCTTTCTACCAACCAGTGTAAACTCTTTTTAAAGGGCTCTTTTAGAAAACCGGGGCAATCAATGTAATAAGATCTCATCTTAAAAAAAAAAATAGGAAAAGAAAATGAAAGTTCAAAAAGGATACCATTTAAAATAGGATAACATTTTTCTAATTATTATATTTTTAGGGGAAAAATCATAACAAAATGTGAAAGACCTCTGCAAAAAGCTAAAAAATATTAGAAAAAATAAACAATGATGGGATATATCATGTTTCTGAATTAGAATAAATATAGTAAAGGTATCAGCTTTCAAACTTTTCTATAGACTAATTATAACCTACATCTAAATAGCCTTTTGTAAAAAAATGAAATTAATAAGATGATTCTAACATTTACATGTAAAATTAAAGTTTCAAGAATGATCAAAATACTCTTTAAGAAAAGGGGGGAAAGACACAAAATCTTTCCAAATACAAAGACTCACTAGGAAACTCTGGTGATTTGGTGAGGCGATGTGGATACAAGGAGAGACAATAGACCAGTAGAATACCATAAAGAACCTAGAAATAGGGCTGGGATTGTAGCTCAATGGTAAAGTGCTTGCCTTGCATGCATGAGGCACTGGGTTCGATCCTCAGCACCACATAAAAATAAATAAATAAAGATATTGTGTCCATCTATAACTAAGAAAATATTTAAAAAAAAAAAAAAGAACCTAGAAATAGAAGAATACACAGATGGAGATGGGCTTAAGACTTATGATAGTAGTGGTTTTACTGAGCAGTGGAGAAAAGATAGTCTTTTAAATAAATGGGCATACAAATATTTATATAGAAAAAAAGCGAAATTTGACCTCAACCTCACATTATATACAAAAATCAGTCTCAGTTGAATTGCTTTAAATGTGGAAGGCAAAGCATTAAAGCTATCTGAATTTAATATAGGAGGATTTCTTTTCATGATCTTTGGGGTAGACGACATCTTTAAGTAAGACATAAAAAAGCATTCATCATAAAAGATAAATTTATATTAAAATTAAAATTTTCTATTTATTAAAATTAAGAAACTAGAAAGACAAGCATAGGGCATAAGAAGATACAGTCTGAGCCAGGCATGGTGGCACACGTCTGTAATCTCAGTGGCTTAGGAGCCTGAGACAGGAGGATCGTGAATTCAAAGCCAGCCTCAGCAATGGCGAGGCACTAAGCAACTCAGTGAGACCTTATCTCTAAATAAAATACAAAATAGGGCTGGGGATGTGGCTCAGTGGTTGAGTGCCCCTGAGTTCAATCCTTGGTACTCCCCTAAAAAAAAAAGAAGAGGAAGACGGTACAGTCTGCCTTTGATATCCCTAGGTTCTGCAGATTGAAAATATTCTGAAAAATATTGCATCTGAACTGAACATGTACAAACTTTTTCCCCTGTATTATTCCCTAAACAAAATAGTATAAAACATTGTGTTAGGTATTATAAATAATATAGAGATTAAATTATATGGAAGGATATACATAGGTTATATGCAAATACCACACCATTTTATGTAAACAACTTGAGTATCTGTGGGCGTCTTAGGTCCAATCTTCCATGGAGATTGAGGGATGAGTATAGACTGACCAAAGTCTCTTATTCAGAATATATAAAGAGCTCCAATCAATAAAATAATCAGAGACAATCAAATAGAAAATAAGTTGTGATAAAATTCAAATAACTGATAAACAGAAAAAAATATGCTTAATGTCATTGTTCATCAGGGAAATGCAAATTAAAATTGTATTCTTATTTATACAATGAAATACCACTGTACAGTCAGCACAATGGTTAAATATTAAATTGTAGATAATACCAAGTATTGGTGAGAATGTAGAACAGCTCACATACAGCTCCCAGAGGTAAACTTTTCATGTAGTGCAGGTAGACCTAGAAATTGATAGAATCACTTTGGAAAAGAGTTTGGCATTGTATACTAAAATAGAATACATGTATTCTCACTCTTAGCTGTCTACTTATCAGAAATACATGCATAGGGAACCTAGACTATATAAAGAATGTTTATGACAGTATTTCTTGTAGTTACTTGAAGACTAAAAACAACTAAAATATCTGTCAATATTAGGTGATACAGTCATGAAAGGAATATTATCACAATGACAGAATGAATTATGACTACACAGAATAACAGATGAATCTCATAAATATAATGTTGAGCAAAAGAAGTCAGTCATAGAAGATTTCACAAACCAAACAAAAATAAACTATGAGGCCTTAAGGAGGCATGTTTAGCAAGTGAAAGCAAAGAAGTGATTACCATAAAAGCCAGAAGAAGTTCTTATCTTTGGTGGAGAGAAGGGATGACAGTTGGAAGGGTTGTGTGAGGAGAGCTTTGAGCAGCTGACAGAACATGGCTCTTTGTGATAAATCATTGATCTGAAGAACAAAACAAAAAGTGCAGGAATGAATATCAGATTGACATGGCCTCCTCGCCAACACTCAAAGCTGGAAATCAGTATAGCAATAGTCTGCAAGTTCTGATAGAAAATTGATTTTTAACTTAGAAGGGAAATTATCAATCAAGGATGAGGACAAAGTAAGATTATTTCTCTTCTATGTAGTTTTTCTGGGGAAATTCCTTGAGGATGGACAAGAAAGACAATGCCATAACATGTAACATGAGAAACAAAGGAGGCCAGTGAACAGAAATCCCAGGTTAATAGCTATGTAGTAGGCTTTGAAAGAAACTCCAAGAAGCATGTGTGTGAGTGGCAGCAAAGGTCATGTGGTATTTAGAAAATGAAATGTAATCCCAGCTCTATAACTAGTAATATTTACATGTTCACATACATATACACACTCAATGTGTTGGTTTTCAACTTTTAAACACATCCTAAAGAAGAAATACAGAAGTCTTAGCTATAAATATAAAATAAATGTGTTAGCAAGCATAACCATTTAAGACTGAATTTTGGAAGAAGGAGGATGGTAGAGAGTAAAAGAGAGCAGATAGGAGACGCAATATAATTATCCCATTTCACATACTTAGAAGTCCAGAGGTACCTTTGAAAATTGATGGAACAAGAAGTTTAGGCATATTATTTGAAGTTACAAAGGCAACCAAAAGAAAACCTAAAATTAACATCAAAACTGGGAGGTGTCAGGAATTTCAAGTACGTGGCTAAATCCTTAGTTTTCATAATAGGCAGCAGCAAATAGTTACTTTTTTAAGTTGATAAATGAATAAACAGTGATTAAAATATTTTTTCTGAGTCTAAGAAGTGATCACAAGAACCCAAACCAGAAATACTTGAAAGTCATTGCTTCTGGAGTCAGATACAGGAATGAAGAAGTATGTGTCTACTCAGATGCTTAAAATAGGTCCATTTGGCTCATTTTGGACAAAATGTTTTTAACTGACAAAAAGTATATAGTTTATTACTATATAAGTTAATTGTATAAGTTTATTGTGTAGAGCATGTGGTTTTGCAATGTGCATATACTGTGGAATAGCTAAATTGAGCTAATTTACATATGCATTACCCCACATACTTGTATTTTTTGCGGTGAGAATACTTTATTTTCTTAGCAGTTTTCAAGACTGCAGTACAGTGTTATTAACTGTAGTCGCCATGCTATATAGGAGAACTCTTGAATTTAACTTACAGCTCCTGTCTGATTGAAATTCTGGACAAAACTTTTGAAACCAAGATGTGTCTGTTTTCAGATTGTTGAGTCTGAGAAATATATAGGTATAAATGTACACAAATAGATTTGTCTTTAACGTTTTATGATCTGTATGAATGGCAAGTGGTATGTGGATTTATGTGTGTGTATACACATACATGTACTATGAATAAATTAAAGAAAAAGTAGTTACATGACATTTCTAATAATTCTTATCCAAATGCTATGGTGATAGCCTTCAACTTAAAAATAGATTGAATTAAATTAGTTGTTTGGCTAAAAAGCATCATTAAGCAAAAAGAATAAGTATAAACAATGTTATAGACTTAATAGAATAAATAAATAGGAGCAATATTTTAAATGATGCCTAGGTTTGCAGGTGTTCTTAAGCTGCTTTTAACCCCTGATGAATAATCAAAAGGTAATAACTCTAATAATAGTATTTAGTGCTAGTGTGAAACCTGAAAATATGCCATTAGGCTACTCAATTTTTCATGTCTATTTTCTGGAGGAAAATGAACACCAAATTTCATCAGGGAACTTGAGATGCTGGAAACACAGGCTCTGGATTTTATTCTTACTATAATAGGAGGAGGTATTTCCAGCAGAATTTATATATAGCATTTGCTTACATTAGGGTTTTTGTATCTTGGGGATTTACCATGAGCTAAGATTTTGCCTTCTGTTTCTTTTTTAAGATTCTTTTGTCTGGAAAAAATATCATCAGAATTTAGATTTATTAAATTACTTTCATGAGATTAACCATTTCCTCTGCTGTGACATTCCAAAATACATTTTAATTATTGATAATAGTGACTATTTTCAATATCTTGACCTGAAGATTTCATTTCACCACCAGTCTTGGATGCTCTGCATTAAATTACCTAGTTCTGAACTTAATAATCTCAACTAATATAATGAAAGTTTAATGTGCAAAGGATTGCTGTATCCCATCCTAATTGCAGCTGAAATTTCCATGGCACTGTGCAAGACTTAGTCCATCCTGCCATCTTAGCCAGTTCACTTTTCTCTTCATATGTACAAGTACCTTTACTGGAAACGAGCAGAAAGATTTTCCCAAGTTACTCATTTTAAAAGACAGTTTCTTGGATATATATATTTCCATTGTTATTTTTTCCAAAATCATCCTAATGTATCATTTATTATATTTCCTAATTATAGTGCTGCTTTTGATACAGTTCTTGGGATAAATGTTGCGGTCAAGAAACTAAGCCGTCCTTTTCAAAATCAAACTCATGCAAAGAGAGCTTACCGTGAACTCGTCCTCTTAAAATGTGTCAATCATAAAAATGTAAGTTATTTATTTCCTCTATGTGTATGCTTTGGTGTTGTCAGTAGTGTGATGATCTTCGGATATTCTTTAAGTTCAGACCTAGAATAAATGAGAAAAAAAACCTATTAAAATGATTATATTTTATTAATAAAATTCTTAATCATCACTGGAAAGATAGAAGTTAGTAAGAGGCTTTATGATCCATAGGAATTTAGGTCACTTAAATGAAGAATGCCAATTAATCCTGTGACCCTTCTGTTTCTATAAACACAACTTCTGTTGCTATAAAATAGTAACATATATTGACCTAACAAATTAAGAAACAACTGGATATTTTTTGGAGAGATTTTTTTTAAATATGTTGTACAAGTAACTTTTTACTTTGTATATGGAGATCTTTGTTTTTTTTTTTTTTTTTTTTTTTTTTTTAAATATGTATGTTTTTTTTTTTTAATATTTTTTTAGTTGTAGACGGACACAATGTCTTTATTGCTTTGTATGTGGTGCTGAGGATCGAACCCAGGGCCTGAGGAACGAACCCAGGGCCTCACGCATGCGAGGCAAGCGCTCTACCGCTGAGCTACAATCCCAGCCCCGAGATCTTTGTTTTAAACACATGTTTTTAGATGATGTGACATTCAGGATAGCTGTACTTGTCATCTCCACAGAAATCAAAGAGCTAAGGTTTGAGAAGAAATACTATGTCACTAGAAAATGAGATTTTGCTTAAGTACACTCTATGTCCTGCTTGTTGTCTCTGAGCATAATTTTGATAACTGGCCATGTGGTGAAATCATAAAATGGGAAATCTAGAAGAGGTTTTAAAAATCAATTCATGATGACCCCCCCTCTTTTTTTTTTTTTTTGAAAGAGGGAAGAATAGTTAGGATTACACTAAACTTTATTACATGATTCCCTTTGTTTTAACATTTATGCTAGATCTTTCTGGTGTAGGGACATTAAACACAAAACTAAAATGGATGCATTCTTTTGAGTCAGTGGTTTAAGTCTTAATTTCTTCAATACATGCTTTATTTTATTTAAAATTTTTTCTAGTTTATAAAATATATGGTTTTATTTATTTTTAATTCAAACTATAAATAAGAAAACAAAAATTCCTGAGTTCCTCTATCCACAGATCACTAGCATTAACATTTTAATGAGCATTCTTATACATATATGTGTACATTTATATAAACAAGATTATGTTATTCTTCTTCCTGGTTTATCCCCTGGTAGAATGTCAGTAGATCCCACATACTTTAATGAACATAGATATTCATTTTGAAAACTGGTTCCATAACACAGATGTACAATAATTTATTTAACAAATCCCACATTGTTGGATTTCTAGTTTTTGTGGTTATAAACAATGCTACAGTGAGCACTTATACATGAATCTTTGCACTTTTATCCAGTTGAATTTCTTGGCCAAGATTGCTGACCAAAGAATATTCACACTTCTGGTTTTTTGTTTTGTTTTGTTTTATTTTTTTTGTACCAGGGATTGAACTCAGGGATACTCGACTGCTGAGCCACATCTGCAGCCCTATTTTGTGTTTTATATAGAAACAGGGTCTCACTGAGTTGCTTAGTGCCTCGCTGTTGCTGAGGCTGGCTTTGAACTCAAGATTCTCCTGTCTCAGCCTCCCAAAGTGCTAGGATTATGGGTGTGCGCCACTGCGCCCGGCTACACTTCTGGGGTTTTTTTGTTTTGTTTTGTTTTTAATTTTTAATATTTAGTTATAGATGGACACAATGTCTTTATTTTATTGCTTTGTATGTGGTGCTGAGGATCGAACCCAGGGCCTCACGCATGCGAGACAAGCGCTCTACCGCTGAGCTACAATCCCAGCCCCTACACTTGTGGTTTTAATATATGCCTACAAAGACATCAGGGGAGGCTGTCAGTTTTACACTTTCATTAAAATATCTGAGAATGTCTTTTGCTTCAGAATTCCCTAACATTACATATTGTTGTTTTTTCTTTTTGCCCGTTTGATAGATGACAAATCCTATCTTTTTTTTTTTTTTTTCTGGTACCGGGGATTAAACCCAGGTGTACTTAACTGCTGAGCCACATCCCTAGCCCATGTTTGTATTTTATTTAGAGACATGGTCTCACTGAGTTGCTAAGTGCATCACTGATCTGCTGAGGCTTGCTTTAAATTCAGAGGATCCTCCTGAGTTGCTGGGATTACAGGTGTGTACCACCCCACCCAGCGGACAAATACTATCTTATTTGTGAAGTTGAATTTCTTTTTATATGTTTATTAATCAGTTTTTATTTAATTGAGAGTTTGCTTTTCAGGGTCTTTGTCCATTTTTCACTTGGACCTTTCATCTCTTATGCATTTTTAGGAGATTTTTGTATATTGAAACAATGAACTTCTCTTTCTATTTATCATTATGCTTTTGCCATACTGGTTTTTTAATTCATTTTTTTGTTTTGTTTTAATTTAATCAGATATCCTAAGTTTGCTGCCATGTTTAGAAAATATTTTTCTGTACCAGGATCAAATAAATGTTTATCCACATTCTAGTGTTTTATAGTTTCGTGTTCTAGATTTAACTCTTTGTTCCATTTTCAGTTGATTTTAGTATAAAGATATATGAATACAATTTTATTTTTTCTGTGATTAGCTAGTCACCCAATCCTATGCAGTGAATAATTCATCTTTCCCTTGGTCATTTGAAATGATTGAGGATGTGTGTCTGGTGTACAGAGCAGTGAGACATTGTTTACAAATATGCTGGCCAAGGAAGAGGTCTGCAGTGCAGTCAACTCTTTAACCCTCTTTAAGTAAACACATACTGCTATAAGGCATTTCATCTTTATCACATCAAAACCTTCAAGCTTAGCCTTCATATTTCAAAACTTTTTAGAATTTTGTACATAGTATTTAAGTTTTCAGAGTTAACATATTACTTTAATTAGTGTTTTCCTACCCATAATTTTGTCTCTTTTACTTTCAGAACCAAAAAGACATTTTGTGCTTAAATTCTGTAATAGTAGTTTAGGTTACTAGAGACATATAAAAGTGATTTGATTAAAAATGTGTCTTATCTTCAACTGATGTTTAACTTTTTTCAAATGCCATGTAATAGAATATTTTGGTAAAAACAATAATAATAATAATAATAAAATATTGAGTTCTCTGATTTTTTTCTAATACATTTTAATCTACAACTTAACTTTTATAATCAAGTAGAATCATCTGAGATACTGATATATAATTAAATTTCTTTTCACAGATAATTAGTTTGTTAAATGTGTTTACACCACAAAAAACTTTAGAAGAATTTCAAGATGTGTAAGTATCATTTTTGTTTGGTAATGTACTATAAAAAGCACTGAAAATTTTAAAAGAAACTGCTTTTCATGATTAGAAAATGAAGGTGACCATACAGTTTTAATGATATCATAGATACTTTTGTCTGTGGATGACAAATACTGAGAAAAATGGATAATAATATTCAGATATTTGTGCCCAGAATGTTGTCATCTCTATAGCAGGTAAAGAATAATGGAAAAGAACTCCTGTGAGCATACATTGACCATTAATGCTGCTACCCTTATACTTGTACTGAACTATAAAGTGTTCTCTCCAGGCCCTGATATCCAGAATTGCAGGGTTTGGGTATTTAGAAGTATTATTTGAAATGATATGTCATTAAGTATCATGTGTTTTCAGACCTTTAAATACAGCCATCTTACTAACAGTGAAACAGATTACTAATTTATATATTGAGACATAATGCCCAACTTCATCCTAAATTTATTGATGTATTTGGTCAATTCAGTTGGATTGCCCACCATATGTTATACACTCTGTTGGATTTGTATACATTAGTGATCAATACAAGCAAAAATTATAGATGGTAAACTCTCTTCTAGAGCATTTCTTGGAAAACCAGGGGAGACAGACAATAAATATAACATAAAAGAAAAATGTGTAGCAGGGGCTGGTCATAGCGTAGTGGCAAAGTGGCTTGTCTAGCATGTGTGAGTCACTGATTTATTGACAACTAAATAAAAAATATTAAAAAGAAAAAGAAAAATGTGTAGATCATCAGAATGTGTTCAGTACTTTTGGACAAAAGGTCAAGCTGGGTCGAGATCAGAAATGCTGGGGACTAGGAATCAGGCTGCAGTTTTAAGTAGGGTAGTATATTGGTCAGGATTCTCTGGAGAGACAGAACCAATAGGAGATGTATATAGATATGTGAAAGGGGATTCATTAAGAAAAAATAGCTCACATGATTATGGTGGCTGAGAAGCCTCATAACAGACCATTTGCAAGCTGGAGATTCTGGATGCTGCTCTCATGGCTCATTCCAAAGGCTGCAGATCCAGGAAGCCAATGGTGTAACTTTCAGTTTAAGGCCAAAGGCTTGAGAACTGAGGAGGCTGCTAATGCATAAGTCCTAGAATTAAAAACAAAAACAGGGAGCCTAGAGTTCTGATGTCTAAAGCAGTAGAAAAAGTATATGAGCTCTTGGAAAAAAGACCAACTAACCTTCTGTGTTTGATCTCTTTGGGCCCTAGGCCAGTTGGATGGTGCTTGCCTACATTGATGACAGATCTTCCCTACTTATTGCACTCAGACTCAACATGCTATTCTCCTTCAGAAACACTCTTCTAAACACATCCCGAATAATGCTTTACCAGATTTTCTCAGTGTAGCCAAATTGACACCTAAAATGAACCACCACAGGGTAGTTGGGGAAAGACCTCAGTGAGTTGGTGACATTTGAAGAAAGCCTTGAAGGAGGTGAGGGATTTGGTCCTATAGATATTTGGGGTAATGTGTAATGGAGATAGAAGAAACAGACTGTGCAAAGGAATAGCAGTGAGACCTTGCCCCATGTGCGTGAAGTCCTGCAGGAGGCCAGTGTGGTTAGAGTTGGGGTGGGGGAGTGGAGAGGAAAGTAGGCTCAGAGAAGTGGCATGCTTAGAGACTGCAGAGGCCTCTAGGCCACAGTAAGGTCCCTTCACTCTTTTTTTTTTTTTTTAATATTTTTTTAGTTGTAGATGGACACAATACCTTTATTTACTTATTTTTATGTGGTGCTGAGGATTGAACTTGGTGCCTTACGCATGCGAGGCAAGTGCTCTGCCACTGAGCCACAACCCCAGCCCCAGTCCCTTCACTCTTAAACAGTAAGATTTTGACCAGAGCAGTGAGTTTACCTGGCTTATATTTTAAAAGAATAACTGTTTGGGGTTGAGAACCCACTGTAATTTAAGTTCCCAGTTAGTAAGAGAAGTTATTATAGCTACTCATGTAATAGATTATGGTGGGTAATAAGGTGAAGAGAGGAGACTGGACCCCAAAACTGTTTTGAAGGTAAAGTTACAGTGTTTCCTGATAGGATGTGTGGTGTGAGAGAGGATTTGAGAACCATATACACCTGGATGTTTGAGCACCTGCATGAGGAAGGAGCTCTCTCTGAGGTGAGGAAGGTTATGAGAAGATCATATTAAAGGTGGAGAACAGGTGGAATTAGGTGTTCAGTTTTTGACATGGACATTCATTTATTGGACATCCAAGTGGAACTGTGAAGTATACAGGTAGATAAGTGAACCTGGGATTCAGGACAGTGTGTTGAAGTCTGGAATTTGGGAATCTACAAATGTTACTTAAAGCTGTAAGCCTGGAATTCACCAAGAAAGTGTAGTTAGAGAAAAGGGCCAAAGACATCAATACTCCAACAGGAAGAAGTAGTCAGGGACATGAAAGGTCAGGACAGCCAGCACCAGGCCATTGGATTTAGCAACATGAAGGTTATAGATGGCCTTGAGGACAGTTTCAGCAGAATAATGGAGGCACAAGTCTGATCAGAATGTCATGAAGAAAAAATAGGGGGCTGGGGTTGTGGCTCAGTGGTAGAGCGCTTGCCTAGCATGTGTGAGGCACTGGGTTCAATCCTCAACACCACATAAAAATAAACAAAATAAAGATACTGTTTCATCTACAACTAAAAAAGAAATTAAAAAAAGAAAAAATGGGTGAAGAATTATAGTTAGCAAGTATAAATACCTCTTTGGGGAGTTAAGCTTGCAGAGGAGCCAAAAAATGGAGCAGTAGCTGGTGGGGAAAGTGGAATTTAAAGATTTCTTTTTGTTGTTGTGGGATCGCTTTTAAAAATATACTTTTTTTAAAAAAAAAAAGCAATTTAGATTCATAACAAAACTGAGCAGAAGGTGTGGGGTCCCCATATATCCTCTCCCCCCTTACAGAGGCTCTCTATTATTAGCATCCCCCACCAGAATAGTGTATTCGTTAAAGATTGATGAACCTATAACAGCATAGTCTATATGTTGGTAAGAATGATCAAACAAAAAATATTTACAAAGTAGGAGAATTTGCACAAGATTCTGTTTGCTGTGATATAAAAGTTATTTTGGTTTTAACTTGAAAGATATTAAGTTAGTATTTTTTATGTCCTTTGGAAAATTTTTACGAAGTTCTACTGTACATTTGATTCTTTTTAAGATACCTTATATATATTTAGAGAAAATAAGTTATCTTTTTACTTTAGGCAATGGGATGATTAGATAAGTTATTAATATTTCATAAAAATTCTGATTTAATAAACAAAGAAATGTTAGGTAATTTTCATATATAGAGCTGATCTTTTTTGTTTGTTTGTTTTTATCCTCAGGTATTTGGTTATGGAACTAATGGATGCTAACTTATGTCAGGTTATTCATATGGAGCTGGACCATGAAAGAATGTCTTACCTTCTTTACCAGATGCTTTGTGGTATTAAACATCTGCATTCAGCTGGTATAATTCACAGAGTAAGTAGTGATAATAATTTCATTTTTAAAATAACCATCATTTGATTGTTACAATCCTCTAGATTCAAAAAAAACTTAATTTTTTAAAGAAAAGTCAACAGTGTTGAAAATTCAGATATACTATGGAATTTTGTTGTGTTTCAAAATATTGTTCAGATAAGAAAACATTTGTTTTCACAGGGATGAGAGAGCTATAGGGATATAGTTCCTGCAGCTCAGTCTGGTACTTTAGAGGAATCCTTTTGTTGTTGTTTGTTTATTTGTTGTTTATTTTAAATTGGAGAAAATTTGCAAGAACAGGACAAAGAATTCCCAAATAACATTCCAAATTTCTCCAAGTGTTAACAGTTTTGCTATATTTGAAATATCCTTTTTATTGAGCAAGTAATTTAGGTTTGGAGTAGGGGGAAATTAGAGGCCAAATAGATTTTTTTTTTTTTTTTTTTGGGTACTGGGGATTGAACTCAGGGGCACTCGACCACTGAGCCACATCCCCAGCCCTGTTTTGTATTTTATTTAGAGACAGGGTCTCACTGAGTTGCTTAGCACCTCGCTGTTGCTGAGGCTGGCTTTGAACTCGCAATCCTCCTATCTTAGCCTCCCAAGCCACTGAGCATGATAGAAATTTTTTAAGCACCTAAAATGTTGAGTGAGACTAGAAGCAGAGATAATATAATTTTATTGGAATCGGATAGTCTTAGCATTCCCTAAATCATCTTTTATTTGTTCATTTTAGTTATACATGATAGTAGAATGTATTTTGACATATCATGCATACATGGAATATAACTTCCCATTTTTGTGGTTGTACATGATGTGGAGTTACACTGGTCATGTATTCATACATGAACATAGGAAAGTTATGTCTGATTCATTCTACTGTCTTTCCCATTCCCGTCTCCCCCTTACCCCCACTCTCCCTGTCCAATCCAATGAACCTCCACTCCCTGCCTTCACTGCCTATTGAGAGTCAGCATCTGCATATCAGAGAGAATATTTGGCCTTTGGTTTCTTGGGATTTGCTTATCTCACTTAGCATGATTGTCTCTAGTATCATCAATTTACTTGCAAATGCCGTAATTTCATTCTTCTTTAAGGCTGAGTAATATTCTATTGTATATATATACCACATTTTCTTTATCCATTCATATGTTAAAGGGCACCTAGCTTGCTTAGCTATTGTGAATTAATCTGCCATAAATATTGATGTGACCACGTCACTGCAGTAAGCTGATTTTTAAATCCTTGGGGTATATGCCAAGGAGTGGGATAACTGGGTTAAATGGTGGTTTCATTCCAAGTTTTCTGAGGAATCTCCATACTGCTTTCCATAGTGGTTGCACCAATTTGCAGTCCCACCAGGAATGTATGAGAGTACCTTTTCCTCCATATCCTTGCCAACATTTATTGTTATTTGCATTCTTGATAATTGCCATTCTGACTGGAGTGAGATGAAATCTCAGGGTAGTTTTAATTTGCTTTTCTCTAATTGTTAGGGATGTTGAACATTTTTCTGGAGGTTAATTCTCTATCTGAGGTGCTGGTGGCAAAGATTTTCTCCCATTCTGCAGGGTCTCTTTTCATGTTCTTGATTATTTCCTTTGCTGTAAAGAACCTTTTTAGTTTGATATCATCCCATTAATAGATTCTTGATTTTATTTCTTGTGCTTTAGGAGTCTTGTTGAGGAAGTTAGTTCCTAATCTGACATGATGGAGAGTTGGGTCTACATTTTCTTCTAGTAGGCGCAGGGTCTCTGGTATAATGCCTAGGTCCTTGATCTGCTTTGAATTGAGTTTTGTGCAAGGTGAGAGATAGGGGTTTAATTTCATTTTGCTACATATGGATTTCCAGTTTTCCATTTGTTGAAGAGGCTATCTTTTCTCTATTGTATGTTTATGGTGCCTTTGTACAGTAGGAGATAACTATTTATGTGGGTTTATCTCTGTGTCTTCTAATCTGTACCATTAGTCTTCATGTCTGTTTTGGGGCCAATGCCATGCCATTTTTGTTACTATAACTCTGTAGTATAATTTAAAATCTGGTATTGTGATGCCTCCTGCTTCACTTTTCTTGCTATAAATTGCTTTGGCTATTCTGGGCCTCTTATTTTTCCAAATGAATTTCATGACTGCTTTTTCTATTTCTGTGAAGAACATCATTGGAATTTTTTTTTAAGTTGTAGATGGACACAATATCTTTATTTTATTTATTTATTTTTATGTGGTGCTGAGGATCAAACCCAGTGCCTTATGCATGCGAGGCAAGTGCTCTACCACTGAGCCCCAGCCCCAGCCCACATCATTGGAATTTTAGTAGGAATTGCATTAAATCTGTATAACACTTTTGGTAGTATGGCTATTTTGACAGTATTAATTCTGCCTATTCAAGAATAAGGAAGGTCTTTACATCTCCTAAGGTCTCCTTCAGTTTCTTTCTTTAGTGCTCTGTAGTTTTCATTGTAGAGGTTTTTCACCTCTTTTTTTAGATTGATTCCCAAATATTTTATTTTTTTAGGCTATTGTGAATTAGTTTTTCTAATTTCTCTTCAGTTGATTCATCACCAATATATAGGAACCCAACTGATTTATGGATGTTAATTTTATATCCTGCTACTTTGCTGAATTCATTTATGAGTTCTAGAAGTTTTATGGTGGAATTGTTTTAGGTCTTCTGAATATAGAATCATATGTCAGCACATAGGTATAGTTTGAGTTCTTCTTTTTCTCTTTGTATACTTTAATTTCTTTCATCTAATTGCTCTGGTTAGAGTTTCAAGGACTATATTGAATAGAAGTGATGAAATGGAGTATCCTTGTCTTGTTCCAGTTGTTAGAGGGAAGCTTTCAATTTTTCTCCTTTTAGAATGATGTTGGCCTTGGGTTTAACATTATAGCTTTTATAATGTTGAGATATGTTCCGGCTATGCCTAGTTTTTCTAGTGTTTTGAACATGAATGGATGCTGTTATTTTGTCAAATGCTTTTTCTGCAGTAGATTGTCTTTTTTTAAGAAGTTTTTAACTTTTTTTAAAATTTTTTTTAGTTCTTGATTGACCTTTATTTATTCATTTATCTATATGCGGCGCTGAGGATCCAACCCAGTGCCTCCCACATGCGAGGCAAGCGCTTTACCACTAAGCCTCAATCCCAGCCCTAGATTGTCTTTTGATGGTATTAATTATTTTACATCCTTTAGGTGTCAGGGAAGGTTTGGTCTATCATGCCACTGAACAGAGCTTCCCACAGTAGCACCAACCCAGAGAGGGCAGAGACCTGGTTCATCATTCTGGTAGAGCCTAGCACACTGATAAGCATCTGGTTTGCCCACCAGTGTGCTGTTGTTTAAAATGTAGTTTTTGCTGCCACCAAGTGGTCAGTTAAAATAATATAAATGATTATGGTGAATTCACTTTAAAAACTAACACTAGACTCCTGAATTAAAAGAAAAGATTCCTAATGAACCATTCTATTTCTACTCCTAAAATTTTCACAGGTCTTTAAATAATGTAAGGAACTCTTAATATCTCATAAATACATTTTTTTCTGTTAAATTCATGCTTTAATTTCCTAGATTCTTAGGCCATACTAATTTTGGAAGGGAAAAGTTTGCCTTATTTGCTCCTCCCTTCTTTGGCCCAGAGGTAAGTAGGAAAAGAATATCGCTCTGTTGTTGGAGATCTTAAGAGAACTATAGCACACACTTGCCTTTTTATGGAATATTCTGTTCTATAGCCCAGGATCCACTCTTACAGGTCAGAAAGGACCCAAAGTGTATATGGTTTGCCTGCCACAGTGTTTAGAAATCTATAACGACCTGAGAGAACAATTCCATAGCCAACCTCTGCACCATTTCCCCTTTAATAACTGGGTTCCTATGTTCCCACCCCTGGCAATGGGTTCTCAATTATATTTACTTCCCTGTCAATATTTTGAACCTGGAGTTTATAGCACTTATCTTTTATTTGTTTGAGGTGTTCATTTGTTTGTTTTAAGGGGGAGTAGTACATTCGTATTGCAGAATCCTATTTTCTTCCCTGCGTCTCAGTCTCTCAGTACATCAGATGTCTCAGGTTTTTTATCAGTTTCACCTTGTCAACAAGCCTCTCTTGGAGCCTCAATCCTGCCCCTATTTGTTTTGGCTGCCACCATATCTGATACAGAGGACTATCCTAAATCTCCTCCAACATTTTCCTGGGTATACAATTCACCTCCCTCTCAGCTTGGATTTGCCATTTCCTGGCTCTCCTTATCACTTTATCTCTCAGATTACTCCCTTGTTTTGGGTGGAATATACCTTCCACTAGCTTCCTAAAAAACAGCACATGGAGGGAAAGGCCTATGAGGGGAAAAAGTGGGAGTGAGTCAAAAGATCTGGGAAAGCAGAGGGCAGTACAGCAGTCAGAGGCCTCAAATGTCTGGAATTCTCTATTCTATCCTTTCACACCCTTAATAGTTTGGTTGGATGTAAAATTCTTGGTTACAAATCAGCTGCCTTTAGATTGGTGAATGCGGTATTCTTTCTTTCAGAATGCCCTTTCATAGATTTCAAGATGTTTGTATTATCTCTTTCAGAATGCCCTTTTCACTCTGTTCTTTATTCCCTCTTTCTCCAAAGCATAATTTAGTTAGAACTTTAAAGTTCCTTTTTTATAGCATTTTGTTCTTGTTTCAGAGAGTACTACCACATCTCTGAGGGTAAATTTTTTGATGTTTTTTATTACTCTGTATATTGTTTATCTCTTCCCTAAGTTTCTTTTTTAGTGTATTTGTTCCCTCCCTGTAATGTGTAAGGTTTTCACCAATGGCCATTCTTTGTGGTCTAATCACATTTAACACTGAAACATTAGAAGGCTGGAAGTGCTGAATATATGGGTGGGAATTATTGGCTGACAGGTTTCTTTATGGCAGCAGGTATCATTGTCTCTAGGACTTTTCTCTGGGGGCCATTTAGTGAAAAGCCACCTCCAGTCTCTTATGGAAGGATATAAGTCTGGCTGCTGGCATTTTAGGGCTGTGTGGGGTGGAGCTGAGATCCTTACGTGGCAGAACAGGCTTCCACTAAACAACACAGTCCTCCGGCTGGATCCCTCACCCACACACTTCCCTGTACTTAATACCAGTATATTTGCTAGTACTATGCCTGTAGCCCTTGAGTCAGGCTTCAGTTTTTCTATGTAATAGGCCATCATTAGTGTGGCAGAAGCAGATGCTTAACTTCTAGGATGGAGATGAGGATCTGGGAGATCTACCTATTCCTTACCTGGAATTGAAAATATAAATCCCTCAGTGTTGCGCTCCTTGCCTTCCCTTGCCTTCCATAGTACCAGTGGTTCACTTCCTGGGCCTTTGCTGAATCTGGTGTTCCAAATGATCTTGCTTTGGGGCTCACCTCAGTGGTTGGACTCAGGCATCTATTGCTTCTCTCCCACTTCTCATCCCCACAGGTCGTGGGGTTTTCCATTAAAGCATCAGCAGTCCACAGTGGGATTAGACATGCAAGAGATTTACTGAGAGAAGGCTTGTGAGGGGGAAATGTGGGAGCAAGTCAGAAGAGCTGGAAAAGTAATCAGGACAGAACAGGCTTGACCCCTAGGAAAAGGAAACAAGGTTAATGAGACAATTGCAGATCACAGTATGGCTCTAAAAAGCTTTGGCTTGGACACAGAACTCTTCAGATGACCCATCAGTGAACATCTGATGTCTCACAGGAATGGGCCTAGCTTAGTTCTCCTGCCTGTTAGTAACTTGCTGAGAGCCATCTTGGGGGACAAGGCCATGGAGCGAACAGAGTAGTAGGTTCAGGAAGCCGTAGCTGGGGCCATCTTCACTCGTACTTTCACAGCAGGAGACCATCTAGTACATTCCTGTGGCCCCCACTATCCTCCAGCCTTCTCATCTCTTCTCTGCATGGATTGGGGAGCATCTTCCTTCTGGCTTCCATGATTGCTTCTTCCTCAGGGAGGTTTAGAAGATGGAAGTTAGTGGGACAAGACCCTGTCAGTGCAAATGATCTCTGAACCACGTGAGTGAGTGTTCATTCTCTTCCTTCTCCATTATTCATTCTCATAGCTATCACTTTGGCAGGTGTCTGCTGTGTACCTGGATGCAACCCAAACCTTTATTCCCAAGGGGTCAGAGCCCCGTGGCTCACAGTGGGCCACTAGGCCCTTGAACCCACCCATTGGACATCTCCCCAGTCCCTAATTGTATGGCTGGAACTGATATATTTTGCAGTGTGAGTAACCCCCACATTAGTTCCTTATCCTGTAAGGTAAGCATTATGAGGACAGGGAAGGCCAAATGGAAACCTGAAACTGCCTCCCTCAAGATAATAAAATCATTGTTGTACCCTGCAGGGCTTGAGGAATAGGTAGAGATTAGCTTAACAATTAAAACCTCAGGATGCAAGGATGATGGTCCCTCTCACATCTCAGTTTAATTCATTTGTCTAGCCCTTGAAGACACTAGATGGATCCTGAGGAACAGCCATAGATTATCATAGCCTTAACTATCTAGTAGTCCCATTTGCAACTACCATGCTTGGTAAGTATAGTTGATAGAGCAGATTACTAAGGCTTTTAGGTTCAGCATATTGATTGGCAAATGCATTCTTCCATACTGATTACAAAAGAGGGTCAGAACCCATTCATACCCATGTGGAATGGGCAGCAGTATTCTCTTACAGTTTTTCCCCAGGTCTGTATTAGCTCTCCCAGATTCCACTTACTACCTGGCCTTCACCCAATTCCCCATCAAGTGCATTATGCTTAGAGTTTTTAGGTTTCAGCATCTATCCACTTAGAACTTGTGTCCAAACGTCCTCAAAATGTCTGATTGTTCTCCTCTCCCATTGTCCAGCCACCTGGATAAATGACCACACGTACCTATGGGAAAGGACCAGAGAAATTCAAATAGTAGACACTTGTCATGATGTACAGGGTCCTGCCTCCTAGGACACCTCTTCAGTCAGTGAGTCTGGAGCTGGGAATTGAGCAATCGGGGTAACCCTGCTTAGGCCTGTGCCCCTCTGTTTTTGCTATTTTTGTTTTGTTTGTTGGGGTTTTTTTTGGTTGCAGATTATTTGCAGCTCTTGGCTGCCCCTATAGATGGCAGCTCTATTAACCATCTTTACAACCCTGTGTGGATCAAACCTCACCTGCTAGGCAGTGTCATTTGTATCTTCACTTGTGTTTCTTGTTTTCCTTGTTTGTGATGGTTGTCAAGATTTGAAGAGGCAGAACTCTCTTGACTCTGCTATCTTGAAATTGAAAATTCAGTTAAGTTTTGGAATGCCAACTTTGTAGAGAGTCTGGGTAGGTAAGAATTCTCAGGAACCTATGCAACCTCTTTAACCACTTCCTCATTGGCAGACATCAGCCACTTCTCAATGCCCATGAAGCCTCACGTAGAGCACCACGTGTGAAGGCAGCCACTCACATTACACTCAAGAACTGTTTTATTATCCTAGTTTTCTAGCAGATGGCAGTAAAGTGTGTTGTTTCCACAAAATCGAGTATATATTGACAGTTTTTTGGCAAATGGCAGGATCATGAGATAGACATTTTCTGATTCATCAAGCTGACAGATGAAGATAATTTCCACTGTTGAGATGATTTCCATTGCCATTTGTCCTTGTTAGAACCAATGTTCCTCTAACTGTCTTGTTCTTCAGGCTGTGCTATTAGTTCATCCAGCCTTGATGTCAGAGACTGCTAGGTAGTACAGTTATCCTTCCATATCCTTGGGTTCCATAGCCACAGATTCAATTGAGTGCAGATCAAAAATACTTGAAAGGGCTGGAACTATAGCTCAGTGGTAGAGCACTTGCCTAGCATGTATGAGGCACTGGGTTCGATCTTCAGCACCTCATAAAAATAAATATAAAAAAAAACTTGAAAGGGCTGGGGTTATGGTGCAGTGGTAGCGTGCTCACCTGGCATGCGTGAGGCACTGGGTTCGATCCTCAGCACCACATAAAAATAAAATAAAGATATTCTGTCCACCTACAACTAAAAAATAAAATATTTAAAAAAAAAACTTGAAAAAACAAAAATTGCATCTGTACTGAGCATGACCAAACTTTTTTGCTTCTCCTTATTTCTTAAATAATACAGTATAATAACTATTTCAATAGTATTTCTATTGTGTTAAGTATTATAAATTATCTAAAGATTATTTGAAATATAGTAGAGGAGTATATGCAACTACTACACCGTTTAAAATAAGGGATTTGAGTGTCCACAGATTCTGGTCACTGTGAGGTCTTGGAACCAGTCCCCCTCTGATACTGAGTGATGATTGTATTTGTACAATCTGAAGTGGATCAAGGAGCAGAGGGACTTCTATATGGGGCTGGTTGAGATTTTAATTGCACTTTTAAACATGTATTTACCATTTAAATTTCACAGAATCCAGGAATTTTAGAAAGAGCATTTAATAGTATTGAAAAATAATTGGCACTTTCACAAATTTTTTAAATGGCTTTCTGCTTATCCTGATAACAACTTTGTAGTACGTACTACTGTCTCAAGATATCCCTACAACCCATTTGTGGCCCATCAGCTGGGAAGTTTGTGTGTGTGTGTGTGTGTTCATTTTGTTTTGTATTTTTGGTACCAGAGATCAAATTCAAGGGTGCTTAACCACTGAGCCACATTCCCAACCCTTTTTAAAATTTTATTTAGAGACAGAATCTTGCTAACTTGCTTAGGGTCTTGCTAAGTTGCTGAGGCTGGCCTCAAACTTGCAATCCTGCCTCAGCTTTACAAGCCACTGGGATTACAGGCAAGCACCCCACACCTGGCTTGGTTGGGAAGTTTTAAAGTCAGGTGCTGGACAGTTTGAAATTCACACTCAGAGTACCCCCATGTTTACTGTGTGACAGTTACTTGATGGTTTGACATTGCAGCTACACATTTGAATTCTCCTGTATAAGAAAATATGTCAATTATTTACAAGTCACAGTTACTAGAGGGAGTTTGTAGGTCAGCCTACATAAGTCAGATTCCTGTGGCCTGAGAAGGGTCTGGGATGTGGGGTATCAGCATGAAGAAAGGCCCTTAGAGGGAAAAAAAGTAGTTGTGTTAAGACCTTGAAAGTGTGGTAGAGAATGATATATGCATTTATTCAACAGACATTTTCTCCGTGTCTGCTTGTGCTAGCCAAGCTTTTAAATCCTGACAGCATAGCTAGGGCCCTGCTCTCCCAGAGTCAATGTTGGGGACAGGAAGAGAGATGGGAACCATAAACTAAGCAAGTGATTTCATTTGTACTATATCCAGGCCATGGATTAATAACCCAGATGGTGTGGTAGGGAATGGTGGGTCCTTGTGAGGGAGGAAGGAGTTGAGATTAGCAATCATAAAATTCCTCTTCCAAGGAGAGAGATAGCCACAGTAAGAATCCCAGATCAGGTTGGGCACTATGGTTCACACCTGTAATCCCAGCAATTCAGGAGGCTGAGGCTGGAGGATTGCAAGTTCAAATCCAGCCTCAACAATTTAGCAAGACCCTATCTTGCAACTTAGTGAACCCTATCTCAAATTCAAATATTAAAAATGGGCTGGGAATGTGGCTCAGTGGTTAAGCACCCCTTAGTTTAATCCCTGACATCCCTCCCCCACCCCAAAAAAAAAAAACAAAGATTCTCAGCTCAGAAAATTCTGGATCTATGATGTCCAGAGTGATAGCCACTAGCCACATGAAGCCATTGAGTACTCAGGATATGACCATTATAGAAAGAATGTAAAATACCTCATTAACAATTTTGATGTTGGTAACATTCTAAAATGGTAATACTATAAATAGATTAGATAAAATATATTAGTAAAATTAATTTCACCTGTTTCTGTTTGTACTTTTTTAACATGGCTACTAGAAAATGTAAAATACATACCTGGTTCTCATTATATTTCTTTTGAATGGCATGGCTCTGGACTGATAAGTGTGAAGACCTTTGGGTTGTGAGAGGGGGCAGTGGGCCAGGGATTGGACTGTGGGAGCAACTGAAGGAAGAATAGGTATGGTGGAAGAAGTGGGTAGTGGGAATGAGGAAGGAAGGTAGGCAGGGCAGCCTGCAGGGTTTAGGAGACTACCGTCAGGAATATGTGGGCTCTCTGGTTTTAAGCAAAGGAGCAAATGAGGGTAAGGGAGACAATTTGACTTCTTTAGGCTGATTTATATTAATTTCAGTTTGACGGATTTTCCAAAATTGTTCCCAAATCCCAGAGTTCAGTTTTACCTGTCCTTCCTACATTCTCACATACTGACTGCACAACCCCTTACCAGTGTGAAATTGTGTCTTGAGCATGCTTTGGTTCATTTTATTAATTTAAACCATTTCTTTCCTAGGATTTGAAGCCTAGCAACATTGTAGTAAAATCAGATTGCACCCTTAAGATACTTGACTTTGGCTTGGCCCGTACAGCATGCACCAACTTTATGATGACCCCCTACGTGGTAACTCGATATTATCGGGCCCCTGAAGTCATCCTGGGCATGGGCTACAAAGAGAATGGTGAGTACAGACAGAACTGGAAGAACCTGTGATATTTTAAAATAGCACTAGTGGTCATCACTAGCTCTGTTTCCTTTGAAATGTATGAAATATAATGTAGAGACTGTGTTACAAATAGATTATCATAATCCAAAGATAAGAAATTATTAATTTTTTAATTTCCATTGGTCAAAATCATTGAATTTTTAAAATTCACTTTTGAAATTAGTATTTTTGACTTATTTTTATCAATGTGTAACACACTTATAGAAAAGTAAACACATCATGAGTGTGCAATTTGCTTTGAGTATACCCACATAATAGCAGTACTTGGAGCCTTCCTGTGTTCCCTCTCTGGGTTTCAGCCCATAGCATGGTCATTATCCTGATTTCTAGTACCATAAATTTTTTTTACTTATTTTTTAAACTTGATGTAAATGGGATAATGCAACATGTACATCTCTTTTGCATAAATTGATGCTTTTGTACATTAAAACTTTACTTATTCTAGTAATATCAAAGTTATTTGAAACAGCTTTTAACAAATTTATAAAGAAATAAATCACATTTACTTGTAAAAAAGGAAAAAAGAGTAAACATTTGCTCTTCTGAAATGAATTTGTAAGTTTATTTCAATGCTTTGATGCTTTCAATGCTTTCATTTCCTGCTGTGACACAATTCCATGTGCTTCCTGGGGAAGGAGAGAAAATCAGATTCCCTTTTCACTTCTCCCCATGTGCACCCACCAGCAGGGACATTTACATAGCTTGCCTGTAGTGTCTAAGGCATGGGATTCAGCTAGGTCCCACAAAAGGGTGAATGCCATGGAAGTTGAGGCACTTGGCAGGCCCTGCCTGGAGCCCACTCCAGCAAGCCCACCCCCGTGTAGCTTATTCCCCACTGAGTACTACTGCCTTTCTGATATGTCAGTTTAGAAAATGATCATTCAGAAGGTGTGGTTTCAGTATTTTACTAAAGGTCCCACTGATGAGCTGATGAAGTTTACTAGATCTTTTCTTGTTTGGGAGGGGGTTTAGAGAAAAAAGATGTGGGGCTCTCTAGCTGGTTTTTAATCACCTGGTGTTTGGTAGTGGACATCTGGTCTGTCGGGTGCATCATGGCAGAAATGGTCCTCCATAAAGTCCTGTTCCCAGGAAGAGACTGTATCCTTCTCAAGGAGAGACCCAGCATTTGGCCATGGAGGCTGGAGGTGGGACGGGCATGTGACCCTGAAAAACTTTGTGTTCATAGGCACTTCTTGTTTCTGGTTTTTCCTTTGTTTTTGTTTTTGTTTTTTAAGCTGTAAAGTACTGAAATCTTTGGCACTAAAACTCCAGATTGCTGCAAACTGAAGGCTAAAGTAGAGGTCAGCAATCATTCATACTGTGTAAAAAGTTTGAGCTAGCAATTTATTTTTCCATATTTGTGTGTTTAGTACACTACTAGAATTCCTTTTTCCTCACCTTTGTTTTGTTCATGGCACTTCATAATTTTATCATTTCATTTTATTTTCAGTTGATATCTGGTCAGTGGGTTGCATCATGGGAGAGCTGGTGAAAGGTTGTGTGATATTCCAAGGCACTGACCGTATCCTTCCCCAGGACCTTGACCCTGGCCATGCTTTCCATACCAAGGGCAGCATGATTGCACCTATTATATGAACGCTCAGACGGAAAATGCCGTAATTCCAGATTGTGTTCTAAGGGGGTCTTTGTTATGTTTGTTAAATTAGTGTCACACCAAGTGGTTCACATTAATATTTTCTTTTTTACTTAACTACCTGTGATGATTTTGTTGAGAATTAGAATTAAATTAAACCAATTATATTAGCTCTTAATTTTATCAAAAATAGCTGGACATATAGAAGAAATTATTTACTCTTTGATAAGTGTATTCTGATATTTAAATGAAAATACCATTTTATAATTTAGTTCATTCCATTAATTTAGGTAGGAAAGGTGCCATCTAAATTAATAGGCTAATATGCTTGTGTGGTTTAATTAATATACTATTTTGTTAGTTATTGGTATACATTAAAATATTTGCCCCCAACGTAAGAATGGAACCATACTATGTGAGACTTAAGTGGAAAAGGTTAAAATGAAAATTTTATGAAGAACAAAATTATTAAATTTTCTTGTTTATTACTCTGCTGATATTTTATAGAAGTTTTTTTTTTTTTAATCAATCTAGAGGGCTATTTTGTGTACTGGGGAAGTTAAAGTACAAAAGATTAACTCATACCATGGTTAATAATTCATATTAATGATATGGTATAAAGGAGAATAGGTAATATAAGAGTTATAATAGCTTTCTTTCTTCATACATTCTTCCATCTTTAATATTTTTACCCTAACATAGTTGTTCACATGTACCCTTTTCCATTTGTGTTCTAACCTTTCAATATTTTCGTTAGTTTTTGATTTTTGTTTTTTGTTATGAAGGCTTACAGTGGTCTCTTTCCAGTGACAGATGAATGGTTGCTTTTAAAGGAAATCAAGCTCTCTAGTCAGGGTTTTATATGTATTTCACAAAAGTAATTTTAGTTTTTTGTAATTTAATGAAGGCAGTTTTCTCATAAAATACAAAGAAAAGACTTTATTTTTATGATTTCTTTCCTTTATATTTCCACATTATAGATTACATAAAATGTAAAGTTAAATATAGCATTTTATTTTGTTCTAATAAATTTTCTTGCAGTTTTCCATAGTCTTACCTTAGATTCACTTGTTTCAAACTAGGGTAAATAAGGAAACCTCTTTTTATTTTTGCAAATAAACACAATTAAAAAGGGAAAACTTAAGGTATTCTAAAGATAAATAATTGGGAAGTATCTACTCAACATTCAGTGTGTCTTAATTTTTATTCATTCTGTATCTTTTCTTATTTTATTAAGAAATATTTTCTCAAACAGGTTCAAAAATGAAAAAATGTTGGACATATTAACATGTTACAACATCAGTAATTAATGGCTTTATATATAAGATCTCCTAAAGTTATTCTTTAAACTCACACAGAGACTAACATCATTTTCTAAAGTTTCACCAATATTTTCAAATATTAGATTGAAAATTTGTGGAATAGAAGAATGTTCCAGTAGCTAGACTGAAGTTCTCATAGGTTTATTTTAGATTTGTGACCTGAAGTTGAAAAGGAACTCCTGTCCCCACTATGGCCTGTAAGAAAGAAAAAACTTTAGCCAGGCCACAAGATAGAAGTTGAGACTCCTCCACATGGTATCTGTGCATCTTTGAGAAATGCAGGGCTCTCTAAACTTTGATTTCCCCTTATGTTAAATGAGAGACTGTGTTCTGCCCCCCAGGATCGCAGGAGTTCAATGACAAGTGTCTGCACATGTCCCAAAGGTCCTCTAGGCTTGCTAGGGTTCTTTCCCCTTTCTGCCTCCTTAGTATCTATAAAAATGACTCTGTATCATTGAGCCAGCAGATATTTATTGAGTACCCACCCATTTCTAAGTTCCTAATCTGACTTTGGTTTCAAAAGGCTCACTCCAGCAGCTGAGTTGAGGGTAGACTGCAGCAGAGGCAGTTAGTTTTCCAGTGGGAAATGGCAGAGGCTCATGCCAGGCTGGTAGGAATGCAGGCAGGGAGAAAGTCTACTCTTCACACAGCCTTGTGGGGAATTGAAGGTATTTAGTAGTAGAAATATAGAGTGTGAAATTCAGGGGCCAGATCTGGTATAGAGAAATAAATGGGTGTTTTTGTTCTATCAGTAGCATTGAAGTCTTGAGACTGGTAGTGAGTGCTTGGAGAAAGAGAAGAAAAAAGGACAAAGGACTAAGATAAGGACTGCTAATTGACTCTTTGATTTAGTGATGGCTATGGGCAACCTTGATGGGTACAATTTTCACACATGTGTGGGAGAAACCTTGAAGAGAATATATTTAAGAGAAAATGAGAGTCTGGGAATTAGACATACAAGTATAGATGACTCTTTAATGGAATTTTGCTGCAAATAAAAGTAAATAAATGCAGTAATAGCCAGCGGGGGCCAGGGATGTCAAAAGAAAATGACTATTGTGTTAACATAGGAGAAAAAAGTCTCATGTTTGTTGATAGAATGCTCCATTTGAAAACAAAATATTGATATAGGAATTAGAAGAATGATAGGAGCTCGTACTTGAATAGACAACAGGGAACAGCTGGCTGAGGTGGTTTGGGGTGGCTTTAGCCAGGAGCTCGGACAGTTCTCAGTGGTGATTGGTATGCAGATGCTGGGGTAGGAGCATCACAGGAAGGGGCATCTTGTGATTGGTTCCATCTTTACAGCAAGGAGTGAGCATGAGGAAGAGCTATTGAAAATATGAGAGGTGTGAAAGTGTACCATAATTCTGATTTGGCAAAAGAGAGAAGTGAGGGTACTAGTGATTTGAATCTCCAAAACCTATTTCCCAAGCAGTTCTTTTGAAACATAGTATTTTGGAAGAACTGAGTTCGTGACAGTTCTTCTGGGACGTAGGTGATTTCTAAGATATGCTTCAATGAATCACTTTTTGAGCTGCTATTTACATGACTTTTTTTTTCCTGGTTTGCATCGTCTTGTATGACTGTT
Source organism: Xerus rutilus (assembly GCA_028644305.1). Lineage (NCBI taxonomy): Eukaryota > Metazoa > Chordata > Mammalia > Rodentia > Sciuridae > Xerus > Xerus rutilus. The sequence goes on from CM053405.1 coordinate 114,952,152, forward strand.
TACAATTTGTTTCACTTTCTACACACATTATAACAATTATCCCAACCCCAACAAGCATCCTGTGAACTAGGTAAAGCTGGTATTGTCTGCATTATGCATGTAAGGAAGTTGCTGTAAGATTGATTGACTTCCCTGACACTAATGAATGGTTAGTGGACAGCTGAGTCTGAAACCTAGGTCATGGACTTCAAAAGGAAATAAAATTTATTTCCAGATATTGCAGGGATGGTTGGAATGAGTCAATGCTAAGTAAAACAGGATGATAAAAAAGCAGTCATTGTTCAGTCTAAGGCCAGTTTCAGGAAGGAATGTGGTCCCATGGGAAAGGAGCAGGCTAAAGGTACACAAAGGCCATAGCCCTGGTTTCTGCCCCTCCCTCACCATGCCACAGCAGGCCAGGTTGCCCCACAGGGCTTTGGTTGCCCCACTATAAACTAAGGACGTTAGATAGATCTATGAAGTTCTGTCCTTTCAAAAGTTGTGAATCTAAGGTAGCTTTAGTATGAAAATTGATTTCACTTTCCTTACATATCTAATTTCATGTAAATCATTTCTGTCTTAGGTTTAATCATTTCTGTCAGAATTTTATTTTGAACTAGAATGGGAATGCATGTGAATCTTATTGTTGACTTAATAAACTGATTATAGTTTATAAAGATACATAGTATAAGAATTTTTAAAAAAATAATCTAATTTGGAAAAACAAACCTTATTTGAATGTTATTTCAGAATGTTTCCACTGACCCAGTGGGGTAGCCTAATTACTTACCTGTCTGAAGGTATAAATATAATTTTCCTTCAAATGATGCTACTACATTGTAATATGAATATAAGGCATTTCAGTTGTATTTTCCTCAAGAGATCCTTAGATATTGATCAATGGAATAAAGTTATTGAGCAACTAGGAACACCATCAGCAGAGTTCATGAAGAAACTTCAGCCAACTGTGAGGAACTATGTAGAAAACAGACCAAAGTATCCTGGAATCAAATTTGAAGAACTTTTTCCAGATTGGATATTCCCATCAGAATCTGAACGAGACAAAATTAAAAGTAAGATATCCTTTTATTCTTATATTTGTTTTCATAATCCAGGTGGCACTTTCACTTTTTCATGTTTGTATTCTAAAATCTTAGAAGATAAAATAGTTGAAAACCTGAAATAAGGGTACTTAACAGGCTGGAAGTCTAATGTATAAAGGTATTGCCAAGAAAAAACTTCAAAAGTTTTGTCCTCAATAAAACGACTTCACTGAAACCCTTAGCCAAAATTAAAATATTCAAATCAGTCTAAAAGACTTATAATTTCAGCAATTAGAATTCAAGAAGTTTTCAGTTGTAAAACACACTTGAATAAAAATTCTGAGTCAGGAACCAAATGTTAGTAGTTCAGTAAAAGATGTCCTCCCCACTCTTCTCCTGAGCTCTTTATTAAAATGTGATTGATGGGGAAAACATTTCATTTTCCTCCATATCAGATAAGCTGTACCTTAATCTAAAAGCCCCAGTCTTTCCTTTGCCTAGATATGTTGTGTACTTTAATTGCCAACACCTAGGCAAGTCTTAAACATATTTAATTAAGTTATTGAATCTGTTGGGTTTTTTCCCCTAACAACTTATCTCTAAAGTAAAAAAAAAAAAATGTGGCTGGGTGCACACCTGTAATCCCAGTGGCACAGGAGGCTGAGACAGGAGGATCACGAGTTCAAAGCCATTCTCCACAAAATCGAGGCACCAAGCAACTCAGTGAGACACTGTCTCTAAATAAAATCAAAACAGGGCTAGGGATGTGGCTCAGTTGTCGAGTGCCCTTGAGTTTAATCCCTGGTACCCACCCCCCAAAATTTATGTTGCCAACATTATATACAGCTAGGCAGAGGCACCTGTGAAGTGTGTCATCCTGTGGGAATGTGAGATTATTGTGTAGTTTTAAAAGTTTCTTCACATTTTAATGTGACTTGAAGAAAAAAATACTCCCTTTGCTTCATGCCCCCACTTTGGGCAGTGCCACCCTGAGCTCAGCCCTTGCTACCTCCCTAGCTGTAGTTTCTCAGTTTGAAGCCCTGTGTGGACACTGGACTAAGGCTGGCTAGTATCCTTACCACACACACCGATGCCCATGTTTTTTCCCTCCTCCTCTCTCAGATCCAGACAAAAATAAATAAATAAACATATTTGAAACCCTTTTCTTAAAAATTTTTGGGGGGCTCGGATTGTGGCTCAGTGGTAGAGCACTCACCTCATGTGCGTGAGGCACTGGGTTCGATCCTCAGCACCACATAAAAATAAAAGATACTGTGTCCATCTACAACTAAAAAAATATATTTAAAAAAATTGGGGGGCTCTGTTGATCTTGAACCTATCAAACATTTCTCTAAGTTTCTCTTTGTTCTAATTGTGCCATCACATTTAGTTCTTTATCATGTGATTTTCTGTTTTACATTAACAACATTAGAGTATTAATCTAGTGTTTGTTTTCACCTTAGCGAGTCAAGCCAGAGATCTGTTATCAAAAATGTTAGTGATTGATCCTGACAAGCGGATCTCTGTAGATGAAGCCCTACGTCACCCATATATTACTGTTTGGTATGATCCCACTGAAGCAGAAGCAGTAAGTATCTATTTGAAAAAGAAGACTTATATGTAAAGGCAGGGCTTATGTTCCTTGGCTCTTCTATCTGTTAGTCCTGAAGGGCTACACAAGGATAGCAAGTTCTAGATTTTAGGAATCCTAATTACGAAAAAGGCCAAGGTCTCTCTCAGTCCTGGGTCACTGCCCATTTGGGGGCACTTGCCTTTGGGGCTATAACTCAGAGTACTTCAGGAATGAACATGCTTGTGTTGTGATGATACAGTTGTCATCGTTGATGTAAGTGCTGATGTGTAATAATCATTTATTAAGCATCTGTTCTGTTCCTGGCAGTGTGCTTTGGTTATATCTTTTAATTTAGGCCTCTCAGAGAGGCCAAGCAACTTGCTGGAAGTCATACGTTTGTTTATCCTTCTTCAAAGACATGAGGCCTCTCCTATTCCCCTACTACGGGAGTTTCCTTCTGAATTTGGTGCTCATGTGCATTTTTCCATAGCAACACTGATATGAATGATCTTTAGCTGTGAGTGAAATAATGACACAGTGACATGCTTACTTCATAACTTCGGTGGAACACATTTTTATGTCTTGGCTATGGATTTAACCACCATTTAAAACATTGTTTTACCACAAAAGAAGCCAGATTTATAAGCAGCCTTTTGGAACTGTCCATTTATTAGTTGGGAATTAGGTTGTGGAGTCCTTACATGAAGAAATATAAATGTGAAGTATATTCTGAGAAAGAATTGCACCTTGCACAGCTCTTAGCACAATGCCTTGTCCATGGAGGAGTCTCAAGAAAGTAGCCTGTGACTACTAATTTTGTAATTACATTTGAACATATGTCTTTATAGTAAGTATCTTGAGGTCATGAATAAGAAGATTATTATTAATAGCCCTGTTTTTGGTTAATTTTTCTTTAATTATTTTGATTGTGAAACTTATGTAATATCACTCGTACAGCAAAAATCTTTAATAAACCACATGCTAATGAAACTAAATCCATATGGTAAGACTAGAAATAGTCTAAGTAGTATTACCTTTTCTTCATGTCTCATTCTTTGAATCCTATTGACATTACATGTTTTTTTAATTTCTAGCCACCACCTCAAATTTATGATGCACAGTTGGAAGAAAGAGAACATGCCATTGAAGAGTGGAAAGGTAAAGGCAGCTTATTTTTATTGTTACTTAGATATTTCTTATGATGTTGTTATTTATAACAAAGTAGGGACTTCTTACATCTCGTAATAGCCCTTCAGAAAGGGCAAGAGAAACTGCAGTTCCCTTATCCTCTTTCCCACAACTTACTAGTAGAAAAGAAACTTGAAGATAACAGCATTAGAGAGAAACATGTGTGAATCCATACTGTTTGCTTCCAGAGTAAAATATATGGGCTTTGTCACATGATTTTACATTATCAAATACTGATTTGAAAACTGAACTTAGTAACTGTATCACATTTATCTTGGGAACATGTTGCACATTGTCATGTAACCCCTGTTCACAGGCCACATACTGCCTACAATGTTCCCTCATTAAGCAGACATGGGGCAAGCCAGGGTTGAAGGTCATTTGAACTTTTGCACTGTTTTTTGGTGAGTTTTTTTTTTGAGTACCAGGGACTGAACTCAGGGACACTGAACCACTGAGCCACATTCCCAACCTTATTTTGTATTTTATTTAGAGACAGGGCCTCACTGAATCGCTTAGCGCCTCAATTTTGCTAAGGCTGGCTTTGAACTCCCAATCCTCCTGCTTCAGCCTCCTGAGCCACTGGGATTACAGGCATGAGCCTCTACTCCCAGCTCTACATATATTTTTAAGCCATGTAGTTGTATATGTTTTAAAATTCTAGTTTGGGAAAAATTGCTAACCAAAAATATGCAAGTTAGGTATTATTACTACCACAAGATTAACCAAACAACCCATGAAGAACTAAACCCATAATGAAAAGGCTGAATTAGCAAGACTTCATTCAAAAATGGGATCCACGGTAACCAAGAACCAAGGTCAATACGAGTCAGTACTGGTGATGGGTTGAGTAGAGCCGTCATGGGATATTGTGTACCAATTACTAGCATGTGCACACACTCAGTATGGCAGTGTGCCTAGCCATGCTCTTAGTCCTCAGTGTGTGCCTTCAGTATATTAATGTTAGTTGATGAATACCAAAATTTTAAAAATATAATAATAACTTGCTTGGTAGCCACTTAGTTGTTCTTAACAATAAAAGTTGAAGACAAGACCGTAGTTCGTGTATGGATTGATTTTTAGAGCCCACACGTGGACATTGGTTACATTTGAAGAACCACAAGTAATGGTGGACAGAAATACAGTTAGATAGTTTTGAGATCATCTAACCTTTATAATGTCTCATTGAGCTACTCTTCATGCTTGCTCACTTACTTACACTCTCTCAGGGGCACTCTCACACTCACTCTTTCTGTAAAATACCCATAAAGATTCAGGACAACTCTATGTTCTCGGCTACCTTAATAGTTTCATTGAAAAGATAAGATAGGATGGACGTTAGGGGAATACCGCAGTAGTAGAGTGCTTGCCTAGCATGTGCAAGGCCCTGGATCTTATCCTCAGCACTATAAAAAATTTCAAAAGAAAAAAGAAGATAGATCAAAACATGAATGTTTGGGTCTAGATAGGCAATATTAATGAATTGACTATGTCACAATTTAAAATAACATACTACAGTGCTCTTAAAGTGATTCCAGTTGATTTGGAAGCAATGTTTAGAGATGCAAAGAAACTGATAGAGCATTTTAACTTGCATTTCTGTTTGAAGAGCTAATTTACAAAGAAGTAATGGATTGGGAAGAAAGAAGCAAGAATGGTGTTGTAAAAGATCAGCCCTCAGGTTAGTGATCGCTTTAATCATGTGATCGTGTATTTTCATTGCCTAGTCAACTCTTACCAATGGCAGCAAAATGTGTTAAGTGATTACTTGGCCACCATTGGATTTGAAAACCCCTTGTATGAAATGTCGCCCACCCCCCCTCATTTTGGCTTTTCCTAGCAGTAGTGATGGTGACTGCAGCTGTTTACTGATGTGCCAGGCACTAAGTTAGTACATTTTAAACATTTTTGTTTAATCTTGCAACAACTGCTGTCAGCTCCATTTATCAATGAGGAAATTGAATGTAAAGGCTTTTCACTGTGTATGACCTTCTTTTTGTACTGGTCCCATCTAGTTTAAAAAACAACACTACCAAATTAATGCAAATTTAGGTCAAATTAAATTTAGTTTTAAGAAAATTTTTCATATAATTCTCCCATTTTTATATACTTGACCTACCTAATAGTAGTGACCTAATGACTAGATAATTATATGACTATGAGAGACTCTGATATTAGTGGTATTAACTATACCTTTATGTTTCTACTTGCTTACTAATGAAATTCTTAAGCTATATTTATTTTCCTACTCCAACTTGAAATCACACACACATGTACATACAGAGTGTAAGTCTCACAGCTTACATCTTTTGCTTGAATTTTATATTCAACATGATGGATGTCTTAAGCACATTGAGATTATATAACTTTAGCAAGAATTTAGGTGCTTTTGTTGTTAACCAAGTACAAATTTACAATAGCAAACACTGATCTCTGAAGAATCCAGATGTTTTATTTTTGCTCAAACCATACTAAAATGTAGATAGTGGGAAATACAATATTTTCATTGCCTTCACAGATTAAAATGTCAGTTTTCTGGATTCACAAGTGTATTCTTTTTTTTTTGGTACCAGGGTTTGAACTCATAGGTACTTATCCACTGAGCCACATCCCCAGCCCTATTTTGTGTTTTATGTAGAGACAGGGTCTCACTGAGTTGCTTAGTGCCTTGCCATTGCTGATGCTGGCTTTGAACTCGCAATTCTCCTGCCTCAGCCTCCCAAAGTGCTAGGATTACGGGTGTGCGCCACTGCACCTGGCTTTCACAAGTGTATTCTAAGAGGTCACTAAATAATTTCCTCTTTTTATGTACAGTCTATTTCAGAACATGTTTTTATAGAAAGAGATTTCTTTGAATGTTAATGCTTTTTCCCAATAAACTTAGGTGTATGTTATAATTGAAATGTATGATGACACTTGAATCCTATTCAAGCTTAAGGGTCTTATGATACTTTTAGGATAAACTTAGCAGTTTTGTTTTAAGGTTTATTTGAAATCAGGTATTTTTTTTAAGTAGCTAATGTGATTATACACGACCACATACATGTTCAGCCACAAGGAAGAAAAAGAGAATGTCACAAGGACAGACACAGGAATATTTGTGATCCTGGGCCAAAAGAAAAACTTAAGGAAAAGTTTAAAATATACAGTTGACTAACTTCTTGTTTATCCTGATAGTTAGGATTGAAAAACTGCAAAAGGACAGAAGAAATGACATAAAGTCTCACTGCCTAAATATGCAGCAATGTCGTGCCTCAGATTTTATTCTATTTGGTTTTCTTAGCACAGATGCAGCAGTAAGTAGCAACGCCACTCCTTCTCAGTCGTCATCTATCAATGACATTTCATCCATGTCCACTGAGCAGACACTGGCCTCAGACACAGACAGCAGTCTCGATGCCTCTACGGGACCCCTTGAAGGTTGTCGATGATAAGTTGGAAACAGCAAACTTGTCATTGGCAAAGAAACTTTTGCTTCCATGGTTCTGAAATGCGTGGGAGTTGATGGAACCAAATAGAAAAACTCCATGTTCTGCATGTAAGAAACACGATGCCTTGCCCCTACTCAGTTCTAATAGGATTGCCTGCTTAGATTATAAAATTGAGCAGATTATGTCTGAAGAAAAAAAAAAGTACAAGCCACACTTTAGAGATTTTGTTCAAGATCATTTCAGGTGAGCAATTAGAATAGATGAATTTTTTACAAGTTTTATGTAATAGTGGTGACAATTCCTCATCATATGTAACTGTTGAGACTTTTATGCATGTGACCACAAATGCTTGCTTGGACTTGCCCATCTAGCACTTTGAAAATCAGTATTTAAATGCGAAATAATCTTCCAGGTAGTGCTGCTTCTTAGAATTATCCCTTAATTTTCCTAGGTAATTTGGTGTCTGTCCAGAAATGATAGATTTATATGTGCTAATTGGCTATTATCATATCTTACCCTCTTTTATGGTATGATTTATTCTATATTTTGTATTTCAGAAGGAATATAATTAAATCTATTTAATAAATAAAAATATAGCTTTTCTTAAATTTGTGATGTTTTGGGCTGAGAATTATCACTGCTAAAACCAAGACACTTATATGGACACTGTGTTTTTAACTAAATTGTCTGGTGTGGGATGATTGTCCATTCAGCTCTACTGCATGATAAAACTTTTTAAGTTTTGCTTTGTGCTGCTTAAGACATATATACCTTTGAAATCCTGTCTACCTTACCACTTTTTCCTTGGTCTGATGGACTTCTTATTAATTTAAAATGTTACTAGAACTTCACTTTCCTTATCGGTCACATAACACTCCATCTCCATAACATGCTGGCAAATAGAACCCATTGCCTAACATCAGAGTAGAGCTTTTACAAATGGTCTCTCAGGATCATTGCAGTAAATACCAAGTGCTTCCTTTGCCAGAGCCCAGCCTGGGTCCTTTACTTAACTATCATTCAAGGTGAAATACAAGGTGATTTAACAGGTCACCATTTCCTTTTGCTAATGCCACATTCTAACTGAGGCTTCTTTCTTCACTGAAAGAAACCAGGTCAACCTCTGTTGGTCTGTTTTAGGAGACCCAGCTGACTCAGATGCTTGTTTGTTGCTATTTTCTATTTTGAAGAGGCATGTCCTTTTCATAAGGGAAATCCATGAATGTTCCGGGAAAACTCTTCAGAGGGATATGGAGGAAATACCCTAGAAAGTAGTGATTCACTATTGAATATTTTCTGATTTAAAACTGCTCACCTGAAATTGATACTTTCAGACTTCCTGATATGTAATTATTCAAAATTTATTGAGATACTGAGTACTTACGTGTCACTGCAGAAATGGAGTTATGATGATCACATTTTGGCTACTTGTGCTCAGAATGTTTTGTCCCTTGAGCTTACTTTGTTACTGATTCATATCTTGTGTTCAGTTACTTTGGAAACTATTTGGTCAACATTCTATAGAATGTGTTCTGAGGAAGAACTTTGATAAGAAAGTTCATCGTAAGTATTATCTGAAAGATACGATTCTGTCTGCACCAGTTGTATCTTAATGGTTGGTCTTATCACTGGAAACTAGATCCCTTGTGAACAAAATTAATCTTGAAATAAATAGTTTTATATTGTGTCATGTAGACACTTTCAAGTACAAAATAGAAAGGCTAGCTTGGATTGAGGCAGAAATATATATTCTATGGTTTGGGATTATTTAGCCCTGGAGGCCTGATGTTCCAGGTAAGAAAGTTATCACTGTCCACATATAAACATCTTACAATGGCCTTCTCTCTGATACATGCTCTTTTAAAAGACTTCACTAAATCTATATTTTAACAAAAAAAAAATGAAGAAAAGGGAGTTTTAGAACTGCATTATCTGTCCTGTACTGTGTAAAGGCACACACCAATGACAATGGCTCATCCAGGTCCCACTTACAAGGAGACATATGTAAGTGGAGGGGGATGCCCCACAGAGTGGCTTTCTGTTCAGCCATTCCTCTGCACATCCTGTGAGCCTGTTGTTATAGATGGAACATGCTGGTGTGGACAGGGTCTCCTACCAAGATCATTTTCCATCAGGCAGAGAACAGGTAACAGAGCTCCATAGTAATACCTCACCCAAGTTTCAGGGTCCTCACTTCTGAGCCTAGATTTGCCAGGGTCCTGGTGCAATGCAAATTGTTTCAAACTGATCTCTGGATAAATGCTGATGTTGGATAAAGAACTGAAAATTGTGCTCAACTTTTTCATCTTTTCTATTTTATTTTTGTAATTTATATTGTACACAACCCTGGAAGTAACTATTTTGGACATGTATTTTTATAAACCAGGTAATTTATGATTAACCTGGAATGTTTGGACTAGGTTTGTTTCTTTTGTTGGCTTAGTTTTCAGTCAAAACAGAAATGACTGCCTCCCCTATGTCTGGGTCTCAATTTCAAGCGCAGGTTTGGGAGGGCAGGCGGAGTCCTGTCAGGGTAGGAGAGAGGTCTGGAAACACTGGCTGCACAGTGTCCAACAGCTTTGGCCCTGCAGATGGAAGTAGGTTCTGCTCTTATCTTTGGGACATGAAACTCAGAACCCTAGTGCTGAAAAAAGAAAGCCCACTGCAGGGTCTCTTGCTGACATCCAGGGTCCATATCTGAAACACTGAATGTGACACTGGTTTAATTCAGACAGAATGCTTTGTAAGTCATGATAACAGTGTATGAACTTGTCTGGTTTATTTCTGATGTACCTCCTCTGGTATTTCATACTGGTAGTAAATACAGGTGTGACCTTTCAGATTGCATATCTCAAAGTAACATTGCCTAATGTTTTATAATAAAATATATTATGTGTGTTATGATTGGTGAAAAATAATACAGACTACATTTTAAAAGAGAAATTTATAGCATGTTCAATTTTTGTGTTTTTAAGTGACAGTTATCATTCTACATCTCTGATTACAGACTTAACATGAATATGGGTAGGTGTTGGAGTGTCATGATTTCAGTCAATATTCACAAGTGTTTTCAAATTGAAAGACAAAAACATTTCTGTTAGTTCTCTAAGATAGACTCATCTGGATTCCAAAATTAGATAAAGACAGATCAAGAGGATTATAGGTCCTTTTCATAGATGCAAACTGAACACAGCATTGTGTGCTGTATTCCAGAATGCCGGAGTGGCTCGGTGGTCCCAACAGATAGACTATTTTTAAGAAGCTATCAGAGGGCTGAGGTTGTGGCTCTGTGGTAGAGTGCTTGCCTGGCACGTGTAAGGCACTGGGTTCGATCCTCGGCACCACATAAAAATAAATAAAAATTTAAAAACAAAGGTATTGTGTACATCTACAACTAAAAAAAAATTTTTTTAAACTATCAGAAAACTCTACACAGGGAAGAGCTTTCTTTGGGGAGTGGCAGGACTTGTTAAAGAAAGAGCAGGAGGAAGCAGCAAATGTCAGACATTCCCCCTGGGCAGCAGGGAGGGGTAAGAACATTCTCCATCCCCTCTTTGTCTAACATGAGAGGTCATCCTGAAAGAGGGCAAAACTTAATAGTAAGGAGATAAGACTATCATGATTTCTGTGCATATACACATCTGTATGTGCATGCATGTGTATGTATAAACTAATGAGACATAACTATTAAAAAGGGGGGGGGCAATGAATTTGACCAGGTCACTCACCTAGAGAAAAGGCCCTTCAGCCTAACAATCTTCCAAGTCTAGAAATAGCCAATAGCCCAGCTGGAGACAGAGATCACTGATTCCCTAGGGAAACCCCTGCCTTCTCTACCCAAATCAAAATGGACTCTTGCAGGACCATGTCCATTACTCCTCAACAGAGCAATGATGTTTTCCTGAGCTCCCAACTTCTAAGGGCCCCCACCACCACCCCTTCACCCCATTGCATACCATCATTTATTCATTTGCAGTAAACATCCAGTGAGCATTTTCTCTTCCAGATCATGGGCTGGAGACAAGAGCTACACAAAAGACACAGTCTCTGACTTAGGGGACCTTGTTAGTCCATGGCTATAATCAAATAATTCAGCATCAGTGGGTATAATCAAATAATCACATCAGTCTGTCCACAGCTTCACCGGGGGATGTGTGCTAAGTAGGAATGGCACCCGGAATCTTTGTAACATGAGGGTCACCTCTGGTAAGGTGAGGGAAGTTACCCTGAGGAAGCAGTGGCTAAATTCACAATGAAGGACAAGAAGAAGTTCCGTGGTGAATTCTGTTGACTTCATCTCTAAAAGACAGCTCAGCTTGGCTCCTCCTCCCTATCTTCATCATCACTATCGTCCAGTCCCTCATACATGGGGACAGTTGCTGTTCCAGCCTAAAGAGCCTCCTGGTTTCCACTCTAGTCTGGCTGCCCCTCATCTTTTACCCCATTCTGGAACATGACTTCTCATTGTTGTCCCACTGGCCATGTTTTTGTTCTACTTAAAGCCACTGGATTCCTGTTGCCCAGGTGGGTGTTTTTCAAATTTGGACTTCCCCTCCATACTGCCACATACACCTTTACTTCTGCACTACTGAGGTTGCCAGCTGTCACAGGACACTGAAATGTCCTAAAACCATCTTCTGCGCTTTTTCTACTAGTAGATTCTAAAAGTGGAAGGTCAGTAAACCCTGTTGACCTAATAAAGGTACCACTCTCAAGGCAAGTGGAGTACTTGGATTCCATTTCCCATCTTGTACACACCTTTTTGCTTTTCTTAGAGTTTCTCTTAGCAGACTTTCATTTTTATTTTTACTTTCATTTTCATAAGTTTATTTGCAGTTTTCTGTTCATGAATAGAACCAAGCCATAGTACACATGGTGAGATTGATCACCAATCTCTTTCATGGACAAAGATCCCTTTCCAAGTCAAAGAAAAATTTAGGGGCCTGGGGGCATAACTCAGCAGTAGATAGTTTCCCTAGCATATACAAAACCATGGATATGATCCCCAGAATCTCTAAAAGGAAGAAATATTTAGATCTGCACATGGTAAGAATTATACACTAGTTTCAACTAATTACAAACTATATTATGTCAAATGCCTGCTATGAATGGAGGGAAGCTTTTTAAAATTTTTCTCTGAAATTTAATATGCATACAAAAAAACTGGACCAATTTTAAGTAGATGGCTCAATGAATTTTTACAAGCTGAACACACCTGTATAGACAGCACCACTCAGATCCAGAAGTGAAACACTACATTCACCCCCAAACCTCCTTATGCCCTTTCCAGTCACAAATCCTCAAGGATAACCATTGGCTGATCTCTAATTACATCGATTAATTTCACCTGTTCTTTGCTTAGGTTATTGGGATGAAGAAGTAGGTATCATGTCTACAAATCTCTCCAGTTATTAAATAGTTGTTAATTCATTTCCTCTCAAGTGCTGTATAGGATATCATAATTTACTTATCCTATCTCCTACTGATAGGTATTTGGGTAGTTTCCAGTTTAGGGCTGTTACAAAATTGTGCTGCTATAAGCATTTTTGTGCATGTCTGAGTACTTTTCTTGTGGGAGTGGAATTGCTGAACCAAGGGATACATTCAGCTTTAGTAGTGGATTACTTTTCTGTGGCTACTCTAACAAATTACAACAAATGTAGTGGTTAAAACAACAGGGATTTATCATCTCACAGTTCTATAGCTCAAAAGTCTAGGTTGGCTCAAATATTTTGTGTTCCAGGTCTCATGAGACAAAGGTTCAGCTAGCTGGGATCTTATGGGGAGGCTCTTGGAAGAATCTGCTTCCTTCTAAGTTCCTTTTGGTTGGTCAAATTCAGTCCCTTGCAATTGAAGGGTGGGAGTCTCTATCTCTTTGCTGGCTGTTAGTTAAGGGAGGCCACCCTTACTCTCTCCAGTCTTTACATGTAGTCCCTATACCTCAGAACTAGCAACAGTGATAAGGCCCTCTCATGCTTAGAGTCTCTTCTGCTGGCTCATTTCTCCAGCCAGAAAACTTTCTCTGCTCTTCAGGGCTCATGTAATTAGATTGAGTCCATGAAGACAATCCAGACTAATCTCCCAATTTTAAGGTCTATAACCTTACATCTTTGCAGCCTTCTTGGCCATCTGATAAAATATATTTACAGGTTCCAGGGACTGGGATGTGGACATTTTAAAGAGGTTATTATTCAACCTACCAGAAGTAGAAACTGCCCAATAATTTCCAAAATCATTGTTCTCATTTATATTCCCAACAGTGGTGGATGACAATTTAGATTGTACATCCTCTATGATTCTTGATGTCTTTCTCACTGTAAGATAACTAATAAAATAACCTATCTTATTTTTTGTTCACCCATTCTGGTGGGTGCATAGTGGTATAATTGACTGGATTTGCAATGTCTTCCAAAGTCTCATGTGTTAAGGGCTTGGTTACCAGCCCATGGCACTATTGGGAGACATAGAACCTTTAGTAGATGGAGTCTGGTGGAAGGAAGTTAGGTCACTGGAGCATGCCTTTGGAGAGGATGTTGGGACCCCAGCCCCTTCCTGGCTTTCTCTTTCTGCTCTCTGGCTGCTGTGAGATAAGCAGTTTTCTCCACCATGCATTCCCCACCATGATGTGCCAAGAAACCTTGGACTGAAACTATGAGCCAAAATAAAAATTTCCTCATTATAAGATGATTATCTCAGGTATTTTTTCACAGTGATGCAAAGCTTACTAACATAATGACTATTCAAGTTAAGCACTTTTTCATGTTTTATTGACATACAAATATCTTCTTTGGTGAAGTTCTTGCCCAAGTCCTTTACTCATTTTTTTAAATTTTTTTTTAGTTGTTGATTGACCTTTATTTATTCATTTATTTATATGTGTTGCGGAGGATCAAACCCAATGCACTCCCACAGCCCCTACTCATTCTTTTTCAGATTCCAATTCTGTTGAATTTCCCTAACATTTTACCAATTTTGTCTATCGTTCCCTCCATTTTCTTGAACAATAGTTTTATTTTCATGGTTATTTTGAAGGCCTTATTTATCATTCCAATATCTGGATCACTTGTGGGTATATGTCTATTGTTAAATGACTGTTCATCTTTATGTATTTTTTTAACCACACTTATTGCCAAATATATCAGTATTTCTATTATTATTTATTCTAATTAGTTATACATGACAGCAGAATGCATTTCAACTCATTGTACACAAATGGAGCACAACTTCATTCTCTAGTTGTACACGATGCTGTCACACCATTCATGCAATCGTACATGTACATAGGGTAATAATGCCCATCTCATTCCATCATCTTTCCCACTCCCATACCCCCTCCCTTCCCCTCCCTCCCTTCTGCCCAATCCAAAGTTCCTCCATTCTTCCCTTGCTCCTCCCACTATGGATCAGCATCCACATATCAGAGAAAACATTCAGCCATTGGTTCCTTGGTCTATACCCAAAGGACTTACGTATATTTTTATAGTATGTTGAACATTGTGATTTTTGAAAAAGTAGAGGCATCAAGAGGCTCTCACCGTAAGAGTCCTTCTTTCTTCTCTTTGACATATTCAGGGAGCTTACTACCTCAAACCAATGGGCACTGAGCTGGGTTCAGGCTGGGTGCCAACTTGGAAAAGTCTGAGCCTCCCCTTCCCAGAAACTTCTTGATCCCTGGGACTGAAGGAAATAAAGCTTTACCCCTCAGAGCTGTTCACCTTTCACCTACACACCTAAAATTTGGTATAATATCTTCTTGGGGTGACAAGTCTTATGCGGACATCTGCCGACTTGTAGCCTTCAACGTTGTCACTCTAGCCCTGCAAATACACCAGAGTCTCCCATCTGTTGATCTCCCATCTGCGTGGCATTGGCTTCCTGCCAGGACCTAACATGGATTCTCTGACTCTAACCAGGTTCAGGCTTGTTAAGTGCCCCCAGGTGAAAATACTTGGCTCCTAAGGGTCAAGTCACTGCCCTTCGATGTTTTCACCTGTTGCCTATTTTGTTTTCAGATCCCCTTCTCCAGTGTTTTTGTCTCAGCACTGTGAAACTAGAGGATTTAACTCTAGCTCTACCTTCTCTAAACCCTGTATCCCCAGGACATACTCAGAAATAGCCAATACCCAGGGGAAATAAAACTGCCCTTCAGTAGGCTCAGTTCAGAAGAGTTCTCTCCCATCTGAGATTTTAGTCCATCTTGTCTTTGTGCTTTCACAACTCTCTGGTGCCCTTGAAAATATGATTTTCTTAAAGGTATATCTAACTTCTTCTGGTTCTCAGAAGAAAAGCATTGCTCTGCTACCACCTACTAACCAGAAGCATCATGCAAATGTTCTCTTATACAGAAGAAAGTAAAAAACATTCTTTGCCCTGATTTCCTTGATTAAACTCTGTGTGTGTGTGTGTGTGTGTGTGTGTGTGTGTGTCTACCCTTTGGGCTATGAGACACTGAATTGCATCTTCCCAAAATTCATAAGTTGAAGTCCTAACCCCTGGTGTGTCCTTATTTGGAGACAATACTCTTAGGAGGCAATTAAGATTAAATGAGGTCATGGGGCTGGGATTGTAGCTCAGCGGTAGAGCGCTTGCCTTGCATGCGTGAGTCCCTGGGTTCGATCCTCAGCACCACATACAAAGCAATAAAATAAAGACATTGTGTCCATCTACAACTAAAAAAATATTTAAAAAAAAAAGATTAAATGACATCATAAGATTAGTGTCCCTAACCAATAGAGTGGGTAACTTTCTAAGAAATGGAAGTGGAAGAGATGGATCTCTCCATGTGCACACACAGTAAAAAGGCAAACTCCCTGCAAGTCAGGGAGAGGGCCCATACCAGAGCGGGAGCATGGCAGCACCCTCATCTCACATTTCCAGTCTCCGGAACTGGGGAAAAATTGATTTCTGTTGTTTAAACCATCAAACCTGTTATTTTGGTATGGTAGCCTGGATTGACTAATTTATGAATTAAATAATTTATTAACATCATCAAACTGCACCCCTAAATTTTCCGGTGTGCATTTTTTTGAAACTAAATTTAACTCCATATTTTAAATTTCCTAAGCTACAGAACCCTTGTGAAAGAAAATTGCACTGAATTCCAGTGTTGCCTTCAATTATTTGTATTATACTCTTATTTAGAGATGTTTGGCCATAAAATCAAATATAGCCAGTATACTAAAAAGCAGGGCTTATGTGACATAATTAGTATGCAGCTTTGTTTTTGTCCTCCTGCCTCATCACAGTTAATGTGGGAAGCACACATTGAAAACATTGACAGATTTTATGACTTCTCTGGTCACTAATAAGGAAAAAAAAAAAACACCACTTTATGATGAACCTAAGTTGAAAATTCAGCCTTGGTTCATTTAAAAAAAAAAATGGCTGGTGCCATGTCATTCAAACTTGACAAATTCAGAGTTAAATTTTACCATATCTTCCTGGAATATTCAGGAGAGAAGAGGGTAGAGAAGGGAGTATAAGATTTTCCTCTCCTTCTAGATATTTTGTATCTATCCCTCCTTTTCTACTTATTAGCTCAAGTTTTTTTTTGTTTTTGTTTTTGTTTGTTTGTTTTTTTGTCATTGGTGATTTTATCACCAATGGTAGGTTTTGTTTGTTTTATCCTACCAGGGTCAAAGTGGGGAGCCAAGTGGACAGGAAAGGTCTACATTTGACTAGTCCATCATGAAATGGATTTAAGTTCCAAACAGAAATGGATCTGTTTCCAGGGAACACATTCTGGTACCAGATTGGATCTCATCCACCTGGATCCATAGCAGGTGCCTGATTCACCCATGTGGATTGGGCATCCTGGTCTTTTCCCACAAGAATGAGGGTGATATTACTCCTGTATAGTCCTCAGTACACTTCATTTATCTCTAGGTTCTCTGGAAGGAGGGACATGTGTGGCTGTAATGTACAGGAAAGAAATGGCTGAGGCACTGGATCCCAAACTTGACTGACTCAGAACTACTCGAAGTATCTGCTAAAAGATTTGATGTCTTGGGCTCTAAACCCTCTGATTCAGAGGTCTCTCAGGGGTCTTGGCCATCTGTGTTGTAAACAAACTCCCCCAAAGTCAGGACTACTTCATCCATTCTGCCCAACCAATGAGAAGCATGGAAGGTTTGGGCATTAGTGGGGCAGACTGTGGGCTCTATCTCTGCGGCCCACCTACCCAAATCACCTGTCCTCTCTGAGCCTCTCTTGTGAAATGATGTACTAGTTCCCTGTTGCTGCTGTGCATGTTACCACAGACATGGTGGCTCAAAACAACACAATTGTGTCATCTTACAGCTTTGCAGGTCCAAAGTCCAACATGGGGTTCACTGGGCTTAAAACAAGGTGTCAGAAAGGGTGGCTCCTTCTGGAGGCTGTAGGGAAAAATCGGATTTTCTTGCCTTTTCCCATTTCTAGAGGCTGCCCCCACTCCTCAGTTCATGGCCTCTTCCTCCATTTTCAAAGCTAGAAGCTCAGCATTTCTCTAACCTGGCTTCCATTGTTATATCTTTGGTTCTCTTCTTCCGCTTCCCCCTTCTGATTGTTTTCTTCCTGATACTGGGGGTGGAACCCAGGGCCTCATTCATGCTACTGAGTTACATGCCCAGCCCTTTTTTATGTTTTATTTTGAGACAAGGTCTCCCTAAGTTTCAGAGGTTGCATTGGAACTTACCATCCTCTTGCCTCAACCTCCACTTTTAAGGACCCGTCTGATTTTACTGGACTTTCCTGGATAATCCAAGATAATCTTCCCATACATGCAAAGCCATGGAAGGTAACATAGTCACAGGTTCTGGGCATTAGAACATGGACAACTTTGGGGGTCATTATTCTGCCTACTACAGACAGATATGACAACTCAGTGTTACTTTAAATCAGCAAATCTTGATATTTTCTCCATCTTCCCTCTGGCATTAGCATCACCTGAGTCACCTGTTACAAATACACAGTGCAGGGCCACCCCAACTCCCCAACCTGGGTCTCAGGGGATTTGGGAGTGCTTCCTTTTCTTCACATGTTCCAGTTGATTGCTATGCACGCTGATGTTTGACTATCTTGGATAAGTGACACCTTGAGTGTGGCCGATGCCTGGGAGGACTCAGGAGAGAAGAAGTTTACATTTTCTGTTCCCCACCAGAACCTGATGCTCTGATCATGTGGCAACTTTCTCCCAAGCTTTGGAGACTGAAGACCCTTAGGAGGTGTTTCCCATGCCTGCAGGTTTAGACTCTGCTGCATCATGCCCCCAAGGACCAACTATAACTTCCTCTGAGCCTTAATCTACGCTCCAGGACATTTAGGGCTCTTAATACCAGGCAGCCAATAATGAAAGAAGCCACTTTGCTGGCAGGGGTGATTGACCCTGCCCACTGGGGTAGACAGGGCTGCTGCCATGTGGTAGGGCAGGGTGGCCATGTCTAAAACTCAGAGAAGCCATGAGCCCCTCTGTATTTCCATGTCCCATAAATAAGCCATAGATGGTCAAGTTCAATAGCGTAGCCTCATAAGGACATAGTAACTGGGTACTCCAACCCTGCAGGTCAATCCCAGGTATGCCACAGACTGGCAAAAGTGCTGCCTGGAGCTCTAAGGACTCAATGAGGGGTCGTGACCTTGGGAACTTAATGAGGGTCCTGAGGAAATCTGAGTCTTGAGGGATGGATTTTAGCAGGCAAGTTTTTCCCCCTGCCCTATAATCTCACCGGCCTTTATGTTCAGCACAGCCAGGAGCATGGTTCTGTGCACACTCAGCCCCCACACATGCCCACCACACACACCACACATCCACCACACACACACACACCCCACACACTCTTTGCACTCATATATCACACACATATGTGCTGTATGAATTTGTACCATGCACATGCATGGAATACCATAACACATGCACAGTCATACATGCACACTCTGCGTACGCATACCATGTGCACACACATGCAGATGCATACACACTTACTCCTCCCTGATGCCCACCCAGGCTCTTTGGATAGGCAGTGCCTTGGTCTATAAACAATAGTAGAATGTGACACACATACATGCCAGTAGCTGGCTATATGACAACTTCCTCCTGGAGTTTTGCCCTTGTAGTAACTTTGGAGAACTTTCACCAGAACCAAGAATGGACACTGGCTTATGGGTTACACTAATAAAATGCACTGGCCAAAGCCCAAAGTTCTGTCCTCATTCTTCTCAGATTTTATTGGTAATCCTGCTCAGCAGCCTTACTTGCTGTCAGACTCCTTTCTGAGTCACCTGCTGTGGCTGTGCCAAGAGTTGGGGGCAGACGTGATGTGGAGGCCATGCAGGCTCCTGGCACTGAGCGTCTGTAGCTGTTGAAACCTCCAGGGTTCCTTTCTTCACCCCAAGGCCTCACCCGCTACTGCACCCACAAGTCCAGCTACCTCCAGGTGTCTCCCAAATTCCCTGTGGCAGAGATCTCAGCAGATCCCTGTCTTCTGGGAAGGGGCTCCTCCTCCTCCTTGGGAAAAAAGTCTCCATTCCCCCTGGTCACACTCCAGCAGCTTCTGTCACTCCTCACACATTCTCCTTGTCTTCCCTTACCCAGCCCTGCAGCTTCTTCCCCAGAAATAGCCCTCACTTGGGCCTCTCCCCACCTCTCGCCCCTGCCTGGTGTAGGTACTCATCAGCTGTTCCTGCCGCCGCCACCTCCACAGGCTTCTGCCTGCTGCTCCTCCCTCACATCTACTTTCAGTGGATAAGGACCCAAACCCCACCAACCCAGTGTGCAGGTGGCGTAGCAAACCTGGGTGGCCCAGAGTCGCATGTGTGTGGAGATGTGGGTCATGTGTGTTGTCATCTGAGCAACTCGGGGGATGCTGGGAAAGCCTTCATGGAAACCAGGACCAGTACAGCTGGGGACAGTACCAACACCTTCCTGGAAGAGCTGGGGCTAAACCTGCCCTTATGGCCACACCCAAGGGACAGAATCTATCTCCTCATCCTATCCTGGAGGACACACCTGGCCCTGACCCCTTCCTCCTTGGTTCCCGGAACTCTTCAGCCTCCTTCATTGCCCACTCGCCCTCAAAGATGTCTATACTGCTTATAGGGCTTTTGCCTCTGATCTCCCCTCTGCCCAAAACACTCCTCCCAAGACTCCTCATCATTCAAGTCTCAGTCCAATGCCATGTCCCAGAGAGGACTTTTATTGAGTCATCCTGTCTACAGTAGCCCCAGCCATACTCTATCACCTCCCTATATTGGTTATTTTATGGTACTCGGTGCTCTCTGAAGTAATTGTCTTTATTCTTTGGTTTGTATGGATGGCAGCCCTGTCTCCCCTCAGTGGGCAAAGTGACTCCTTTCATTGTTGGTTCGCTGGCATGAAGAGCCCCAACTATCCTGGAGCATAGATTTAGGCTCAGAAGAATCTTTACTGGGCCCTGGGGAGCAGCACACACAGAGTCTGTGCAGGCATGGGACACCCCTCCCGAGGCTCCTTCATCTTCAATCAATCTCCTCTCTCTGAACTTGGAGCTCTGAGAGGGCAGGAACCCATGTCCTGCTCACTCACTGCTATATCCAGAGCCCTTCCGCACACATAGGCCCTAGGTAAATACCCACAGGATGGATGCCTCAGGGTGGGGAGCTGACAGATGTTTGGGTGGCTCACCTTCTGTTCCAATGCCCACTCCACACTCCAAGGATGAGCCCCCAGGCATGGTCTGGAATGGGAAAGGAGGCTGGGACAAGGCAGTGGAGGAGCATCCAAGGAGCTACTTGCTTGTGTGCTCTTGGGTGGACATGGTGGGGGAACAAATGTCTCTCAAGGCTTGGCCGTAGTACCTGCAGCTCGCGTCCTGATCACCCAGAACAGAACTCTATGTTGATCTTGAGGCTCAAAGAGCTGCCTTGCTACATCCTCAGCAGAGACCTGACCTTGCAGGGAGAGGTCTTAAGAGACCTTAAGGGACACTGGCTTCCTCCCTCTTGTCACACACCATGGCCCTACCTCTATCAGTCATGTGGGGCATTGAGCTATGAACACAGGCAAGTCCATCCTTATATTTCAGCTGCTCTGCCAGGCACTGCCCTGCTCTAAGTATCCCCAACCCTACTCTCAGCATGGCAACCATGCCTGGTGGCCCCAGTCATTGACCAGGAGAAAGGTGCTTTGAGGATGTCCAAGCTTTTGCTCACAGAGAAGTGTAGGGTAGGCAGAGACTGGCCCCTGCTCCCCTCAGTTGCACTGGGTGAGGAGGACCCCACAGTGCTACTCAGGCCCCATGATATCACAGCTGAGTAGGTCACCTCATTGGAGTTCTCTTGTAGACTTCTCTTTCCCTAGAACCCCACATACCTCCAGGAGATGCACCAGGACTGACCTTAGGGGCTAGGTTTGGGTGTAGCTATTAGAGAAGATTCAGGGGCTCTGTGGAGCACTAGCCTGAGGACTGGATCCAATGCCTACTCCCCAAGCTGTATCTATCTGCTGGAAGCCACACACACACCCAACCCAGAGCACCTGCCTCTATTCCTCCCCTCTTTCCCCCACCTGGCTTTTGGCATCGGTCTCAGACATTTCTCACGTTGACCAGCCTCTGGCCTTGCCGTGCCCCAGGGCCTGCCCAACCCACTCAACCTGCATTGGTGTTCAAAGTGAAATAACACATCTTTATCTTCCTTGCACCGCAGTGTCTCCAGAGCGGCACTCCACTCTCCCTGTGGGCTGATTCCCTGGAATCCTCCTCACCGGAAAGAGGGGTGGTTGTGTGCAGTACCTCCACCCTCCAATGCCCACCCAGCGCCCCACTGGACTCAGGGACACAAAAAACCCAGTTCGATGGTCACCGGAGAATGAAAGCCCAGAAGCGCGGTCATCCTTGAGGAAAGAGAGTGAACTGGGTTTCAGAATGCGAGCGACTGGCTCAGTGAAGAGGTGACGGTGGGGAGGGGAGTTCAAGTGCAGAGTCCTCCAGAAACAATGCTCAGCAGAGCGCTTCTGACTTGTGACCTGGCAACGGGGATGCGAAGCAAGCCCCGCGAAAGCGGGATTGGACGTCTGGCCTTGACCCTGAGACCTGGGAGCAGAGGACAGGCCTGGTGGACAGAGCAGCCTAGGGTACCCGCGAGGCCGCAGCTTTCAAGGTAGCGGGAATAGAGTCGCTTGGCAGGGACTCCCAGGGCTCCACCCTGCGCCCCTCCCGCTCGGCGCTCCCCCGTGCGGCCGCGAGGGGGCGCCAAGCAGCGCTCCTTCGGGGCCGACCGCCAGGCGCTCGGGCGGGCTGCACCGGGATCTGAACGGGCTGCGGGCAACGGGCAGCGCCCCGGTCTGCGGCGCCGCGGCTCGCAGCTGGCGCGGCGGGCGCTGCCCATGGGTCGAGCCCGGGCTTCGGGCGTGCCAAGAGCCGGTGAGTGGTGGCGTGGCCAGGCGGGACACCTAGTGCTGCGGACAAGGGCGCGAGGTTCGTGGGCGCATGGGAGGGGCTGCAAGCGGCGGTGGGGCGTCCGGTGCGGGAGAGGTCGGGACGCTTAGGTGAGGGGCGACGATCTGGGCGTGGATGGCGGGCCTCCAAGCACCTGGCGGGGACGCTGTGGTCTGACCCAGGGCGCAGGTGCGCGCACGGGTGACAGTGCGCGTGGCCGGCGGGCTGGCGGGGCCCGGAACCGCGGCGCGCTTGAGTGTGCGGCCCGCATGGCGAGGGGTGGTGGACCATGCAAGGAGCTGCGTG
Source organism: Xerus rutilus (assembly GCA_028644305.1). Classification (NCBI taxonomy): domain Eukaryota; kingdom Metazoa; phylum Chordata; class Mammalia; order Rodentia; family Sciuridae; genus Xerus; species Xerus rutilus. Next base: position 114,975,064 of record CM053405.1, read on the forward strand.
GTGCGTGGGAGTGTGCCCGGAGGGGCACGAGTGCGTGTGGCGGGGTCAGCGGGGGCTGGGGCGCTGGGACCGGAGATGCATAGAGGGATTGAAGAGGGGACCAGCGAAGGGCACACCCCCTAGCCCGCTGAAGGAGGCTGGTTTGTGCCCGTGAGTCCCCTGCCGCTCCACTCTGAGTGAAGAGCGAGCTTCTTTCAGCCACTCGGGTGTCAAGAAAAGCCAGTCTTCACCCCACATGGGACCTCAGTTTCCCCGCCTATGAAATGGGGCGGCACGGCTTACTTGTGGGGTGCTTGTGAAGAAGGGAAAAGGGCCTTGTCCTTGGAGGAAGAGGGTGTTGTCACAGAAGCTGGAATCGTATTTGAGGAATGTTATCAGTGCTACCATCAGAGGGCCTGCAGGACGGTGGGATCTGCTTGGGGGCTCTGGGTGTGTCCCCCACGCCGAGAGAGCGTGCACAATCAAGTGACCACGTCGTTTCTTCTGTTTAGATTGGGGAAAGGAGGGCTGTGGGAGGGGGCTTGTAGGAGAGGGAAGCCCCGGATCTGCTTCATGCTCAGCATGGGAAAAGACAAACTTGGGGCAGTCGCGGTGAGGCTCCCCCCAGCGCATACCTCCTGCTACCTGGGACTATGAGGCAGATGTTCTACTGAGAGCCAGAGAGGGGTCTTGGAAAGCTCTACTTGTCAGATAGATGCTGTGTTTCTATTTCACAGCTGAAATAACTGAGGCTTAGAGAGTTGACAGGATTTGTTCAGTCTCAGGGCCATGAAGTGGCAAAAGTGAGGGTCCAACCTAGATATTTTGGCCACCGTGCCTAGCGACCTGGGAAGGGATGGCGTTTTTCATTTACTTGCGGAGAGTATTCATTGAGCACCTACTGTGTGTTGCCTACTTTCTGCCCCAGTAAGTGCTCTCTTTGGCTGGTATGGAAGAGGGGAGGCCACCCAATTACAGTTATTAAAGGAAAATCCCACCAGGTGCGATGGCACATACCTGTAATCTCAGCTACTTGGGAAGCTAAGGCTGGAGAATTGCAAGTTCAAGGTCAGCCTCCACAACTAAGACCCTGTCTCCAAGTAAACAGTAAAAAGGACTGGGAACATACTACAGTGATACAGTCACATCAGTGTTTATAGCAGCTCAATTCACAATAGCTAAGGCCTGAACCAACCTAGGTGCCCTTCAACAGATGCATGGATAAAGAAAATGATGTATATATACACAATGGAATATTACTCAGCCATAAAGAAGAATGAAATTATGGCATTTGCTGGTAAATGGTTGGAACTGGAGACTATCATGCTAATTGAAATAAGCCAATCCCTCCCCAAAAAACCAAAGGCTGAATGTTCTCTCTGACTAACACACAATGGGGGAGAGGGAAGAATGGAAGTACATTGGATTAAACAAAGGGGAATGAAGGAAAGGGAGTGGAGATAGGAATAGGAAAGACAGAATGAATTGGGCATAACTTTCCTATGTTCATATTGAATATATGGCCAGTGAAACTCCACATCATGTACAACCACAAGAATGGGATCCTAATTAGAATAAGTTATACTCCATGTATGTATAATATGTCAAAATATTCGCTACTTTCAGGTATATCTAAAAAGAACAAATTTTTAAAAAGGGCTGGGGATGTAGCTCAGTGGTAGATTGCCCCTAGGTTCAATGCCCAGTAACAAAAGAAAAAATAAAAGGGAAATCCAAGGTCATATTAGAGGATAAGTTCTAGGAAGAAAGACAATAAGACAAGGCAATCGATGATAAGAAAGATGGGGGCAGATACTTAGCCTGTTCAGGGAAGATGTCCCTGAGCAGTGACCTCTGACTATGCTGTGAATGAAAGGGTGAATCCTATGGACAAGGTCTAAGGGAACAGCAGGTTCAAGGTTCCTGAGGTAGGTACAGGTGGTGGACAGCAGGAGCTGAACCAAACAGAGCCAGTGAGAGGAGCTGGTGGACTTTGGATTTTCATCTGGGTGCCGTGGGCAGACCTCAGAAGGTTTGGAGTTTAAGTACTGAAAGGATGTTCCTAATGGCTGTGGAGAGGTCTTCAGGGGGCAGGAGAGGGAGGAGGCTACTGGAGTCAACCTGGCAGAGGTTGTGTGGTGTGATCAGGAGATAGATATATATTTGTGAGGAGGAGCCAGTAGGCTCTGAGATGTGCAGTCCACCCTTTTGGGCCATAGCCACAAGGAGGGCTGGGTCCTGGAAGGACCCTCAGCATGAATTCAAGCACTGCCCCACTCCCTGCATTCACCAGGGTGCATCACTACCACCCTCTGATCTCCCTGTCCAGCAGGGGATGAAGCGCAGTTGATTTAATCACACTTTCCTTTTATTAGATCTAGATTTTGAATCAGATTTGGAAAGACATTGCCCAGCTCAACTTAGAGAAATTCACTCATGTCTTCTAATACTTGTTTGGTGTTGCATTTACTGTATGGATCCAATCTAATCTTTTTCCAAATGTCTGTCCCTCTATTCCAGCTCCCATTTGTTAAAAAGTCCATCTCCTCTCTAGTGATTAAAAATGTACCTTTATCACATGCTAAACATCCAAAAGCACTGGGCCTGTTTCTAATCTGTCTCACGGGTGCATCTGTGTGCTGGTAAAGCATTACTGTGTGGGTGGGTGTGCACGCGCATGTGTGCACTCCAAAACGTGTGTGTATTTAAAGACAAGATAGACTTTATTCAAAACTATTGCAATAGTCTTGTTGTATTTTGATACCTGATAGGGCTGGTTTCTTATATTGCTTTTTATTTCAAGGATTTCCTACCTGTCTCGCTGTGTTGCTAGTATTTGCAAGGAATCATATTGTTTATGTTTCAGGAAACTTGACATTTTCATGAGGTTGCGTCACCTCATCCAAAAACAGGAAAATGTCCTTCTACTTGTTCAAGACTACTTTGGGGAGTGATTTAAAGCTTTCCTCATAGGTTTTTCTCGTTTCTTGTTAAGTTTACTCATGAGTATTTTGCCTTGTTTGTTGCGATTGTTTCTTAACCTGTGTCTTCTAACTAGATATTGTTTCTACATATGTAATTTTATGTCTTCCCACCTTACTAAATTTACTTGTTGTTAGTTTTATCATTGATTCCTAGGTAGTTCAGGTATTCTTTCACCTGAAAATTCAAATAGTTTTTCTTTACTGGTTTTTATACATTCATGGCTTTCGTGTATCTAATTAAATTGGCCAAATACTTGCAATCAATGTTAGATATTGGATATAATGGTCATACTTACCTTGTTCTTGACCTTAGTAAAAAGACCACTGACACTTTCCCCATTTAGAAATACAATGACTTTAGGATGGGAAGAAATGGAGGGAGGGAGGGAGGGATAGATAGAATATTAAGGGAGTGTCTTAGTCCATTTTCTGCTGCTTTAACAGACTACTAAGGACTTAATAATTTGTAAACAATAGTTTCTTTGGCTCATGGTTCCAGAAATGGTGAAGTCCAAGATTAAGGGGTCATATCTGTGAGGGCCTTTGATTTTCATCATCCCATAGCAGAAGGAGGAAGGGCAAGAGAGGTAGAAAATGAGAGCACAAAAGGGTGCCAAGCTTCCTTTTATAACAACCCACTCTCAAGATAGCTAACCCAGTGCCACAATAATGACATTAATCTATTCATGATGGCAGAGCCCTCATGACCTAGTCACCTGTTATTAGGCCCTACCTCAATACTATCACGTTGGGGATGAAGTTTCCAATGCATAACTTTGGGGGACACATTCAAGCCATATCAGGGAGTATCCGTGGATTCCCATTTTAGTGGAAATATTTAATATTTGTTGAAGCCAAATATGGAGATGATGTCATTTCTTCTTAGCACTATTAACATAGTGAGTAATATTAGTGGATTTCCTTATGTCAGGTCTGGGACTAGAGTGAGGCAAACAATAAGAAAAATATATGAAAAATATGTAAAAATACCAAGCCATCCTTGCATTCCTGAAGCCAAACCCACTTGAACATGATTTATTCTATTTCAGCATGATTATATTAGTTATCATTTGTTCAGAACAAGTTATCGTCAACTAAGTGGCTTAAAGCAGCACAAGTTTATTACCCCATACTTTCTATGGCTCAGGAGTCTACACATGGCTCAATAGGGTTTCTGCTGGTGTTAGCCAAGCCTAGGTTCCCATCAGCTAGGGGAGAATTTGCTTTTCTACTCACTGTTTCTGTTGGCAGCATTTAGTTCTTTCAGAGTGTAGGACTGAGAGTTTAAATTTTTGCTGGTTGTTGGCTAGAAGTCACTTTCAACTTTTAGAGGTGGTTCCTAGGGACCACCTCCAGTTCCTTGTCAGGTGGGCTTCCCCAGTGTGGCTGCTTACTTGATTAAACCAGCAAAGAAAAAGTCTAGAGCAAATCTATTAGCAAATCAGAATCATAATATAACATGACAAAACATAACACAAAATAACAACATAACATAATCATGCTATCCCATCACTTTTGCCATATTCCGTTGGTTGGAGAAAAGTCAAAGATTCCACCCATACTCAACAAGCCTGACAAAGTTCAGCACTTGATATGTTCCTTAAGAGCTCGTGAATATAATATTTCTTGATTCCTTCCTTCCTCTACCCTTAATATTTTAAGGACAGATTAGCTGTCCTTAATCCTTGGCTCAGGCTGGGATTGTGGCTCAGTGGCAGAGCACTTACCTTGCATGTGGGAGGCACTGGGTTCTGATCCTTAGCACTGCATGTAAATAAATGAAAAAATAAAGGTCAATCAACAACTAAAAAAATTTTTTTTAAAAATAAAATCCTTGGCTCACACTTTCTTTCCTTAAATTTGTTAAGATCTTGCTGTGGGTTGTATGACCTACACATTGCTGACAAGAAATATGATATAAACATACTTTTCTTTCCTTTGCAATTGACTCAATCATTTTTCTGGAGTTCCATAGAACTTTTTGTTTGTTTGTTTGTTTATCTGTTTTCCTTTACTCTCAAAGTCTAATCTTTCCATTAGGCCGTGTCTTTAGAATTGATTTCATTGAGGATGGATTTTCTCAGGTGCATGAGAGACACTTTGAATATACAGAGTCAAGGCTCCTTTTATTTCCAGAAAGTTTTCTTGGATCATAGTTTTTTAATGTTGCTTATGCCATATTATTTTGTTTTACTTTTTCAGAGCTATAATTTATTCAAGTTCAGAATAAATCATATCCAATAATATGTGTTTTAGATCCTTTCTCCCCCCCCACACACACACCACTTCTGTATCTAACATTTTCTTCTATTCTCTTCACTATTGTATTTCATTTGTTTTATGGTTGATTTCATTCATTTCCTTAATGACCATTATTAAATTCTTAGTCAAATCTATTCTCCTTAAGAGATTTTCTAAATTTAGTGTTAATTTATGGATGATTCTGATTTTTCCTTATTTTCTTTGCCCAGTTCAGACAACTCTAATTTCATGTTCACCTATTTTTTTTGTCCATTTTTATTGAGGTTATGAATTTATAATTTGGTGTTTTTCATATGTATGATTGTTTTCTTAGGGTGTCTTAGTCCATTCAAGCTACTATAACAAAATGCCATAGTAACTAGGTGGTTTTAAAATGACAGAAATTTATTTCTCACAGTTCTGGAAACTGGGGAGTCCAATGTCAAGGCTCCAGAATATTAGCAGTCCAGTAAGGGCCCACTTTTTGGTTGATAGACCATGTTCTTACTGCAACTTCCCATAAGGGAAGAGATCTCTGGGGTCTTTTTTAAATAAGGGCATTAATTTCATTAGTGAGGGCTTCCCTCTTATGACCTAATCACCTCTCAAAGGCCCCATCTCCAAAGACTATCACATAGGGCATTAGGTTTCCACATATGAATTTTAGGAGGGCACGAACATTCAGACTGCAGCACAAGGCAATTCAAGTCAGAGTTTAAGGTTACATTTTCCCCTTTATAAATTGGTTTGTGTGGATATTATCTGTCATTGTTAACTTAGAAATGTTTTCTTGAACTGGTAATAACAGATGACTGTAGGCAGGAGTTTGGGATTTGGGGACCAAACTAGGCCTCTTAGTCTGAGGGTTCCCTCTTTGATACAGTGAGGGACAGAGTCTTTACTTGGAGTCTTTTGTGAGGTGGGAGCCATTCCATGCCTCTGAGTTTACAACTCACTTTTGCTTCTATAGGTCCTCAAATTTCTGCTTTCATCTTCTGTGCATTTACCACTAAGCCTCCAAAGGCTGTCTCTACTTCTGAGCCACAGGCCTGTTCCCTAGAAGCAGGGCCTCGCCAAGACACCCACCTCGGGCTAAATACACTTTCTGTCCCCTTTGATTTCCTTAGCAGAACAGTGCTCTGAACCACTGGGCTTTGCCTGTTCTCTGTATTTCTCCATGTGGGACTTTCTTCAGGGGACATTTCGTCTTAGCTCTTGACCCCTGCTCTTTTCTCCTGTTTTCTACATGGTGCCTACTCCCTCCTTCAAAACCAGTGTGGTTCTGGAGCCAGTTCTGAAAGCTGGAGTTTTCTTTCCTCATTTACACCAGTTGGAAGCACGAAATGACCTGTTTCCTGTTCATGCAGGGGATGAGGGAATGGGTGGTTATATTTGCTCCCTTGGTTGATCCGTATTGGCTTTTATCATGAAGATATTTAGACTTAGGTGGTTGCCATTACCCTGGGGACTTGGAGATGTCACCAACCTTGTTACTTGCAAAAGCTTCATAAAGAATGATGTACTCTTGGGGCTGAGGTTGTCGCTCAGTGATAGAGCGCTTGCCTAGCATGTGTAAGGCATTGGGTTCAATTCTCAGCACTTCATGCAAATAAATTTTAAAAAATAAAAGTCCATCAACAACTAAAAAATTTTTTAAAAAAGAATGGTGTACTCTTTGTCAAAATTTATCAGTTTTTCACAATGTGGAACATTTGAAATATCTCATTGCTCATATTTTGGTAAACCATTAAAGAGTAAGTTGCAGGGATCATGACATCAGCAGCATTTTAAAATAACTCAGATATCACACTCAAGAAATTAAACATTGCCAGGTGCAGTGGCGCACGCCTGTAATCCCAGCAATTTGGGAGGCTAAGACAGGAGAATTGCAAGCTCAAAGCCAGCCTCAGCAATGGCGAGGTGCTAAGCAACTCAGTGAGACCCTGTCTCTACATAAAACACAAAATAGGGCTGGGGATGTGGCTCAGTGGTTAAGTGCCCCTGAGTTCAATCCCCAGTACCAAAAAAAAAAAGAGTCACAGGGAGTTGTCTGCACCTTCTGCCATGTGAGGAAGCAGCAACAATACATCATCTATGGAGCAGAAGGTAAGGCCTCACCAGACATTAAATCTGCTGATCTTGATCTTAGATTTCCTGGCTCCAGAACTATGGGGAAAAAAACTTCTATTATTTATAAATTATCCAGTCTAAGTATTTTGTGATAGCCGTAAGGATGGACTGAACACACACCACTTCCTCACTGGTGACTCCTATACTCCAAGCATAGCTCTGGGCCTAAGACACTAAATGGGGCTAATAATGCCAATGGTTGGAACAGAGCAGGTATCCACTGTGCATTCATTTCCTTCCCTTCTTGGGGAACCCAACATGTGTTCTTCACTTTCAGAAATGATAACTTAGGGACCTGACATTCCTCTGCCCAGAAGAGCTCCCTGGGGCAACAGCCTACAAAAGGAAGCCCTCTTGTGTTCTGCAAAAAGATACTGGTGTCCTGTTGATTTCCATAGTTTCCTTGGGGCATTAGTATCCAATACTCAACTGCCAAGGATGTCTCAAACTACTGAGCCCATAATTTGGCCAGGAAGAGCCCTGTCAATTTATCTGTGAAAGACTCCTGAGCTGGGGATAGGGAATGCTCAGTTTTACTATTTTTTAATAAAGCTAACACAGGCTCCAAAGTTACCAGCTAAAGGCCTTTGCATCTC
>CM053405.1:114983493-115048778 GCA_028644305.1 Xerus rutilus
ATTGTTTTCACCAGAAATAATTGATCTGAATTTAGATTTCATGAAAACTGCAATTCAAAAACACACTTAAAAGTTTTTCAATAACTGTAGCAGACATTGGGTTTTATAAACCTCTGGTTTTAAGTTGTATAATCAATATATAATAAACATTCATAACATATATGTAAACTCTTATATAAACTCTATAATCAAAATAATGAATGTATTCATCCAGTTGCTTTCATTCAGCATAATTATTTTAGAATATACAGTCATCCCCCATTATCCACAGGAGATAGGTTCCAAGACCCTCACTGGATGTCTGAAACTGAGGATATTCAAGTGGTGATACCACAATAATGGGAAAGTAGCATCAACAGCATGAATACACCAGACAAACCGATAATTCATGTCCCAGGCAAGAGAGTGGGACAGCACAAGATTTCATCAAGCTGAGTAGAATAGCCTACAAAATAAAATTTATGAATTACTTATTTCTGGAATTTTCTAGTTCATATTTTCATACCATATTGCCTATGAGTAACTAAAATAAGAAAAAACAAAATTTCATGTAAGGAGGGACTACTGTGTCCATGTTGCTGTATGTATCAAGAGTTTCTTCCTTTTCATTGCTGAGCAGTATTTCCATTGTATGAATGTATCACAGTTTGTTTATAGTGTCAGGCAGCATTTAAGATGGTCCCAAGGGGCTGGGGCTGTAGCTCAGCGGTAGAGCGCTTGCCTTGCATGCGTGAGGCCCTGGGTTCGATCCTCAGCACCACGTACAAAGCAATAAAATAAAGACATTGTGTCCATCTACGGCTAAAAAAAAAAAAAAAAATTTAAAAAAAAAAAAAAAAAAAAAGATGGTCCCAAGATTCCTGCTTCATGCCACACATGTCATTCCCATGAGTGTGGCAGGTACCTCTGAATGTGATGAGGTATTTGAGTGTCAGGTATGTTACATAGCTGAAGGGATTTTGCAGATGTAGTCTAGGCCACAAGGCAATTGAATTTGAGTTAACAACAAGGATGATTATTCCAGATGGTCTTGACTAAATGAGGCAAACCATTAAATAAGAACAGAGTCATTCCTAATGTCAGACATATTTAGGCCTCAGAGAAATTCTCTTCTTGATCTTGAAGAAACAAACCACCATGTGTAGGGAGGCTAATGGGCTCAGAACTGAGGACCTTGGACTTACAACCATAAGGAAAAAATTCTGTCAACCAGTGAGCTTAGAGGAGGACCCTAGAGCTCAGACAAGACAGAGGCTCCTACTGATAACATGTCTTTGTCCATTTTCTGTTGCTACAACAGAATAACCGAGACTAAGAAATTTATAAATAGCAGAGGTTTATTTGGGTTCAGAGTTCTGGAAGCTAGGAAATTCAGGATGGGACTCCATCATCTGTTCATCTTGTAGAGGGGCTATACGCTGCATCAACTCAAGTCAGAAAGTGGAAGAGTTTATGTAGAAGACAGAACCTGAGGTAAACTTACTTTATAAGGACCCACTGTTGCCGTAACTAATCCAGTTCCATAAAAGGTAAAACTCACTTCCTGAAGAAAGGCATTAGTCTACTTAATGACCTAATCATTTCTCAAAGACCCCACCATCTCTCAACACTATTAGATTGGGGACCAAGTTTCAACATGCATTTTGGAGGGAACAACTGCACCTAAAAAGCATAGCACCATTATCTCAGCCTTGTGAATGCCTAAGCAAAGGACTCAACTAGAATGTTCCAGAATCCTGGAAGCGAGAAATAATAAAATTTTGTTGTCTTAAATCACTAAGTATGTGGTAAGAAATGATTGCTTGTATCCATTGCATCTGTTGATGGACATTTGGATTGTTTATGCTTTGGAACTATTATAAATAAAACTGCTATGGAAATTTATATGCTAGTGGATATGTGATTTTATTTTTCTTGGATAAATACCTATGAGTGAAATGGCTAGGTTGTATGGTAAATTCATGTTTAACTTTTCAAAAAACTGCCAAATTCTTTTCCAAAGTGGTTGAATCATTGTATGTTCCATCTAACAACATGTGAAAATTCCAGTTGCTCTGCATCCTTGAGACATTTGATATTGTCAGTCTGTTATATTTTAGCCATCTTAATAGGTGCATAGTGACTCCAATTCTCATTTCCCTAATGGATAATAATATTAAGAATCTTTTCTTTAGCTACCACATGTAAATCTTCTTTGATAAGCATCAGTTCAAATACTTTGCACATTTTTTTATTGTTCTGAGAGTTCTTTATATGATCTGGATAAAAGCTTTATCATACAAGTGATTTATAAGTCCTCCTACCCCACAATGTGGCTGTCATTTTATTCTCTTCATAGGGTGTGTACGTGTGTGTGTGTACTAGGGATTGAACCCAGGGGCACTTAGCCTCTGAGCCACATCCCAGCCCTTTTTTATTAAGAGACAGGTTCTCACTCAGTTGTTTAGGGCCTTGCTAAGTTGCTGAGGCTGGCTTTGAACTCACAATCCTGCCTCAGGCTCCTGAGCTGCTGGGATTACAGGTGTGCACCAACATGCCCAGCTTCGTAGTGTCTTTTGAAGAGCACAAGTTCTTAATTTTGATGAAGTTGGGCACAGTGGCCCATGCCTGTAATAGTAGCTATGCTTGGGAGGCTGAGATGGGAGAGTCACAGGTGAGGATGGGCAATTTAACAAGACCCTGTCTCAAAATAAAATGAAAATGACTGGGGATATAGCCCAGTGGTAGAACATTTGCCTAGCATGAGCAAGACCCTGGATTCGGTCCTAGTACCCTCACTTCCCCAAAAGCATTGACCCGAATTTTGATAAAGTCTACTTTGTCAGTTTTTCTGTACCTAGCCTTTGTTACAAAGATTTTATCCTATATTTTTTGTCTGGAAACTTATATTTCAGTTTTGCTGTCATGTCTATGATACATTTTTAGTTAATTTTTGTCTTTGGTAGGAAAAGTGGATCAGTATCAATTTTTTCGCATCAGTTAATGAACATCATTTGTTGAATGACCATCTTTCTACACTGAATTGCATTTGTATCTTCTTAAAATGTCTACTGACTATATTTGTGGCTCTATTTCTAGACTGTCTATTCAATTCATTTCTTTTTTTTTTTTAATTTTTTTTTTAGTTGTTGATGAACACAATGTCTTTATTTCACTGCTTTGTATGTGGTGCTGAGGATCGAACCCAGGGCCTCACGCATGCGAGGCAAGTGCTCTACCGCTGAGCTACAATCCCAGCCCCTCAATTCATTTCTTTATATATCTTTATGCTAACACCCTACTCTTTTGATGACTATAGATTTAAAATGAGTCTTGAAGATAAGTAGTGCTATAAAGTACTCCAACTTGGTTCTGTATTAAAAGTAGTTTTGGCTATTCCAGTTCCTTTGCATTTTGAAATACATTTTATAATCAGTTTTTCAGTTTCTAGCATATATAGATCAGTTTGGGAGATTTGAAATCTTAATACTGAACTTCTGATCCATGAACAGATATTTGGTTAGGTATTAAATTTCTCTCAGTAATATTTATAGTTTTCCATGTACAGCTCTTGTGCATATTTTCTTACATTTAGCCTTGACTAATACTTAGTTTCCAAATATTTGGGAATTTTCTAGATATGTTTGTAAATTATATGTACTTTAACTCCTTTTGGTCAAAGAACATATCTTCTATAACTTGAATGCTTTTACTGAGACTTGTTTTATGACCCAGAAGATGTTCTATATTATTAAATGTTGCTATAGTTTGGATGTTGAATTGCCCCAAAGACTCAGTGTTTAAGGGTTGGTCCCCTCAGTGTTAAAGGCTTGGTGCTGTTGAGAGGTGACAGAAACTTTTTAAGAGGGGGAGCCTACTAAAAGGGCGTCTTCCGGTCTTTGGGGGTTTGCCCTTGAAGAAGATAGCGGAACCCTTGCTCCTTCCTCCATTTCTTTTTACCTATAGTTATATTCCTTGATCTGAAATCTATTCTGATAATAACATAGACATAATAATTATTACATAGACATTAACTTTGTTTTCTATTCTCATTCATTTTAAATTTAAACTAGGATTCTTGTAGACAACATTTATATGCTTCTTGCTTTTGTAGCCAATATGAATATCTCTGCCTTTTAGTTGAATTGTTTAGCCTGTTTACATTTAATGAGATTATTAATATTGTTGAATTTAAATAAACCATCTTAATATTTATATTTTATTTATCCCACATTGTTATCTTTTTATCATATTTTTCTGACTTATTTTGGATTAATTATGTATTTTAATGATTCTATTTTATCTCCTTTGTTGACGTGTTAGCTATATGCTTTTGTTATGTTGCTTTAGTATTTGATTTAAGTGTCATAGTATACTTTTTTATTTCTACCTAAAACATTAATACAGTCTTGGCAAAATAAAAGGCATATTTATTATTTAAAACTTTTCAAGTGTCCTGAACAGCTTATCTGGATTCTCCCCTCAGGGTCTCACAAATCTGTGTCTGGAGACTCATCTAAGGTTAGGATCTCCATACAAGCTCATGACTGGTAGCAAATTTCATTTCCTTGCAACTGTAGAAGTCATGCTGGCTTGTTTCCTCAAGATTTGGGCTCTAGATCTTCTTTTAAAGAGTTTACCTGTTAAGATCAGGTTCATCTAGGACAATCTCCTTCTGGATTAACTCAAGTCAAGTAATTAAGAGTATTAATTAAGTTTTCAAAATCCTTTCATTTTTGCCAGAGAACCTAATCATATTATGTTAATTATATTCACAGGTCCTGCCCACACTCAAAAAGAGGAAATTAATCAAAATGTATACACTAGGGGATAAGAATTTGGAGACCATCTTAGAATTTTTCCCTCTTCAATATCATTAATTTATCACTGCTGACCTTCAAGTGATATTAGATTACTTCACAGACAATGTCAAGCCCTATGCCAATGTGCTTCCATTCTCCACTCTCAGCCTTTGCACTTGTATCCGTTTCTTAGGGCTACTCTAATAAAACATAACAAATGGATGGCTGAAAAGAACAGAAATCTATTCTCTTACAGTCCTGGAAACTAGAAATCCAAAGTCAAATGTCTGCAGAGACATGCTGTCTCTGAAATCAACACAGGAAGCTCTCTCTGCCTCTTCCTAGCTTCCAGTGGTTGCCAGAAATCTTTTGCTTTTGTTGACCTGAAGCTGTACAACCTCAGTCTCTGCCTTCACTTGTCATATAGTGTTCTCCCAGTGTGCTTGTATCTTGAAATGGACCTTTTCTCATAATGTGCCAGTTATCTTGGACTAGGGTCCACTCTACTGTCCTCCAGTATGGACTCATCTTAATAAACTGTGTCTGCAATTACCTTACTTCCAAATAAGATCATGTTTTGTGGTACTGGGGGTTAGGACTTCAGCATCTCTTTTTTGGAAGGGACATAATCCAACCCATAACAATGCTCTTATTGTCATGTATTTTATTCCACGTATTCATAAGCCCCCACACACTACATTATTATTTTTGCTTAAAATAGTCAATTACATTTTAAAGATACAGGTTGAATATCCCTTACCAACGTGCTAGGACAAAGAGGTATTTCAGATTTCAGAATTTTTTTTGGTTGTTGGAATATTTGCATTTACATAATGAGACACCTTGGGGATGAGGTCCAAGTCCAAACATGAAATTCACTGTTTCATATAAAACTTATACACATAGCCTGAAGATAATTTTATATTTTAAATAATTCTTGCATGAAACAAAGTTTTGTAGAGTAGAATTTTCCTTTTGTGGTTTCAAGTTGATGCTCAAAAAGTTTCAGATTTTACAACATTGCATATTTTTTGGATTAAGAATGCTCAATCTGTATTTTGATAGTCTTTATATTTACCCATGTAGCTGCCATTTTCAGTGTTCTTGGTTCCTTTGTGTAGACCAGGGGGATGCAGCCTAGCAGGCTGGTCACATCTCCTGGGCAGATGCCTCCTAATAGTCAGTGAGATGGGAAGGACAGAGCAGGGCCCCCAGCTCAGTGTCCATCCCACAGGGGTCACACCAGGCCCTCTGGCAGGACTTCCCTTGCTCTGCTTCTCATGCACTCAGTGCGCATGCCCGCCTGGGCACAACATGTTGAAACTTGAAAGTTTTGTTTGAACAATAATAGTTTGGGGTGTGGTGGTCTCTCCTCATATTTCCTGGTGATTGAAATTAAGGAGTTAGTGAGTGGAAGAGGAAACCAGGTGATTTCTGGGCAGCTGGAAGTATTCTATTTCTTAGTCTGGGTGCTTATGGCCTAAGTGTATTTCCTTTAGGAGAACTCACCTCGCTGCACCCTTCAAACATATGTCCTTTCAGGATGTAGGTTATACATCAATAAAAAGTTAAATACAAAACAACAACTAAGGCTAAAAGAGGAGCTAGAGGCACTAAGGGCATGGGTTTGGCTGTCCCTTGGGCAGAAGCCCAAGTGGTCATACTGCCCAGTGGCCAGTCTGGGGCAGGTGCTTAGCTCCCTGAGTTTGGAGGCAGAGACCTGGGATTGGTGAATGATGATGTCTCTGAATGAACTCTGCAAACTGTAGCTTGGTGCACGTGGCAGTCTGACTCTGCAAACTGTATAGTGCAGTGCACCTGTCAGTTTGTCTCTGACTACTTTGGGTCTTGGAGTGCATATCAAAAAGCAGCTGCATAGGGAGGCTGAGACAGGAGGATCGCGAGTTCAAAGCCAGCCTCAGCAATGGCGAGGCGCTAAGCAACTCAGTGAGACCCTGTCTCTACATAAAACACAAAAAAGGGCTGGGGATGTGGCTCAGTGGTCGAGTGCCCCTGAGTTCAATCCCCAGTACCAAAAAAAAAAAAAAAAAAGAAAGCAGCTGCAGAGGGGTGCTGGCTTTAGAAAAGAGGTAGCCTTGTGACTGTCATGTATCTGCAAGCAGCAGCCAAGCCATTCTTTATGCCAACCCCTGCCACGAATGACTTGCAATCAATCATCCCTACTCTTTGTCAAACTCAAATGTGCCCTAAATGCTTTGATGTGTTATTACCTCAACAGACTAAAAAGTGGCTGGAGGGAGAGGAGACTGTCTGCTGCCTTTTAGTATAATTGCTGGCTGGCTTTCCCCAGAGCTGCAGACCAGTCACAGCACAAGCAGGCTGCTTCCTTCTGGTGGCAGCCAGAGGACCCTGGCCTCACCAGTGGAACAGTTGTTCCACCTCCATCTTCTTTCTTTTCTTCCTTTCTTTCTTTATTTTTTCCCCCCAAACTGAAAAGCCCTTTCTGCTTTTCTTTTTGTAAAAGTGATACAAGCTCATTGCAGGGAGGAAAAAAGTCCAAAATAAAGAAAGAGATAAAGGAGAAAACTAAACCCTCTTCCAGATGACAACTCCTCTTGTCATGTAAGTACCTGGACCTTTTCTCTGGGTGTGTGGATATGTAAATTTTTCTTTTGCAAAGATTTCTTCCTCCTGAGCATAGCTTATATTGTTTGGCTATTCTCACTGAACAATTCATGGGCATTCTTCCCTGAAATCTCTTAATTCCTTGAGGGCTATGTGGTATTCCTTGAATAGAAGGACCAGTTTGGTTCCTGGGTCCTGTTGCTGGATACATCTCGCTTTGGGCTACTCAGCAGCTCAGGTGATACTCCCTCAGCAGGTGTGTATCATCTTGGTGTTCTTTCTGGATTAGGTCCTCAGGGTAATTGCTGCTCACAGGTGTCAGCTCAGTCTGGCTTCTGCTTCATGTTGTCCTCCTGTGTTGCTCTGCAGAGGGCCCCCAAAGCCGTACCTGGGCTCACCGTGCCCTTGCGCTCCTCCTCTCCTCTGCACTCTTGGCCCACTGACCAGCCCTTCTGCCTCAAACCCTTGAGCCCTTGCTCCATGCTTCTGAAAGCCACCCCCTCCCCAGTACCCACCCCTTCAACCTCTTGCCCCTATAGTCTCCCTTATGTCAATCAAGTCACCTGGTGGGTCAAGCACAAGCCTAAGAGCCCAGTACTCCCTTGTCATCAGGGATCCCTACCTCCATTCAAACACGGCCTGTGGGTGTCCCCTTCCCACTGTGTCCAGAATGCAGCCCCTTCTCCCTCCCACTTAATTCCAGCTCATTCCCTACCCACGACTCTCCCTCCATTCTCAGTCTATTCTTCACTCCAGAGCCATAGTATGGCCTTGACCAAACCCACGTTGTCCCCATCCATGCCCCACAGCAGGTCCCTCGCCTTGCTCCAGCCATGCGGACCTCGCTCCTCTTCTGGGCCTTGGCACCTCTGACCACGCCCCCCCCACAGCCCACCTTGCTCCCCGGATGTTCTTCCCATGGCTGGTCCTGCCTGCTGTTGAATTTCAGACCAGGTAGCGTCTCCATCCATCACCCTGTGTGGTGGGGTCATTATGCCCATTTGACAGAAGAGAATGTGAGGACAGTGACCTCTCCAGGGTCTCAGAGCCAACGAGGACCAAGCCCACATCAGATCTCTGGTCAGCCTACGCCTGAAGACAGTGCAGTTCTGCTATGGTTTAAATATGATTTGCCCCCTCCAAAATTTATGTTGAAATTTGATTCCCAGTGTAATGGTGTCACGAGATGGTAGGACCTTGAAGGGCATTTGGGTTGTGAGGGCTCCACTCTCATAGAGGGATTAATGATGCTGAGTAAAGGATTAATGATGTTGATTAATGGGACTGAGTAAACTCTCAGGACTGGATCAGTTGCCACAGGAGCAGGTGCTGTTATAAAGCCAGGCAGGTCCTCATGTTTTCTCTCTTTCACATGTGCCTGCTTCCCCTTCTGCTTTCCCATCATGAGATGAAGCAGGTCCAGGCTCTTGCCAGATAGTGGCACCATGCTCTCAGACTTCCCAGCCTTTATAACCTTTTTTCTTTATACATTACTTAGTCTAGGATATTCTGTTATAGTAACAGAAAACAGACCAAGACAACTTCCCACAGTCTGTGGCTGACGCAATGTAACCCTGATGGCTGGTAATGATACTTACTAGAAACATGCCAGTTTCTAAAGCCTGGAGTGTTAGAATCTAGTGTTCATTACAAGTGCAGAAACCCAACTCAAACACACTTCAGCAAAAAGGGAAATTCTACTTACTTCTGCAAATAAAAAGCCTAAGGATGGACTTCAGGCATGACTAGATCTGGGACATGGTCTCAGTCTCTCTAACTCTTGACTCTGCTTTCTTTATGTGAGCTTCTTTCAGAAGTGGTCCCCAAGCAGCTTCACTATTACCAGCTATCCTTCTCTCGACCTAAGCAGAAAAAGACACACTGCTCCAATAATTCAAAATAAATACCCCAAGAACTGAGTCTGGTGGCCCACACAGATGACAGATCTGTCCATGAATCTGTCCAAAAGGCTGCGAGGATGGGAGGCTCTGAGTAGCTGGGCCTGGATCATGTGCCCATCACAACCATCTCTGGCCAAGAAACTTCCTTAAATGAGTGGCACTGGGGCTGTGTGTCCTCCTACTACAGCAAAAGAGGAAGGACAAATGGGTCCTATTGTCAGAAGGAAAAACAAATGTGGAGCAGACAGAAGCCACAGAGGCTGTGACCCTGGGCAGCTGTAACAGGGGCAAGCCTTGGCACGGGACCCAGAGGTAAACCTGGGTCTCCCTCTGACAGGACAGAGCTTGCCTCACACCAGCCTCACTCTGCCTGTGCCCTGCTGCAGCCTGGACGGAGGCCTCTCACAGATATACTCCTTTAAAGGGTTTTGCTGGGACTGCTGGAGCTGAGAGGAAGTTAAAAGTGGAGTCAATTAACAGTCTATTTCCTTGGGGAAGCTGCTAGAAGAGCAAAACATAAGCACGCAGTGAATTCAGCTTGAATAATAAGTGACTAAGGCCAGAAGGAGGAAGGAGGAAGGATCAGGCAGGGCTGCTGGGCCTGGAGTCTGGGGTGCAGATGGCCCTGCCTGCTTCCTATTATGGGAAGGATGTTTCTAGAAATAGCTCCAGCCAGTCTGCCCCTCACTGCCAGCCAGGGAGCTCCTCCTTCTCCCTCAGAGGGTCTCACTTCCCACTCTGGTCCCCTCACATACTGGCAAAGTTGCCATCTCTCAGAAGCCATCTTGTCTGCAGCCTCCTCCTCCAGGAAATAAGGTTAACCAAGGTGGGGCAGGAGTCAGAGGCCAAGCCTTGGACCACACAAAAGCCAAAAGGGAACATAGATAGGACTGGCACCTGCCCAGCCCCAACAGCTGGCATCAGCCAAGCATTGTGTCTGTATCAATGCCACTATGGATGAATGATTTTTGAAAAAAAGTGTTAGCCTCAGAAAGCCAGGACCCTCTGTCACCCATGCAGCACAGCTGACGGACGGTACAAGCAGCATTTCCTCCCTGCCTCCCTAGGCTAGCAGGGCCATAGGGCTGTGATAGATGATGCCTGAGATGCCTGGAGGCCCTTGCCAAGCCCAGAGTGGCCGGAAGTCATTATTCTGATGACAGGATTGATGGGCCTGGGTGAGGCAGAGTCTTTGCACGATTAAAGTGGGCACTTAGCGTAGATGGGTCAAATGCCCTCCTGGGGCCGCTCTGTCTGCCAGAAGCCTGCAGGGAGGAGGCAGGTGGCTGCCCCCTCGGCCTTGGCCTCTGTCTCTAGAAACTGCCCGCTGCCTGGGAAGGAGTGGCCTCTGAGGCCCAGGAAAGTCCTAAAATCTACCCCACCCAACAGCCATGTGTTTTTCCACCCCTCCTAGGCCAGCAATGCTCCTCTTGGGTTGGGCTGTTATACAACATTATAACAAATGTTATATAACATTTGTCACTATCTTTAGTCATTATTATGTGTTCATTTTAATGCTTTTTTTTAAAAAAAACATATAGTTGGCACATTAAACCCATAAGCTTACAGATATCATGGGAAGGAATAGATGCTAATTTCAAAATGTGAATTGACATGAGGCAGGTAAGCTTAGGCCTAGGAAATAGCCTTGTTTGGAATGACTCTTTGAACAGCACTGAAATGAAGGGCTCATGGCCTAGAGGCCCTGAGGCACAGGCCAAGCTCTTGGCAGGATTCATGGAGCTGATACTTTCCAGGTATACCCAGGGCCACTCCACAGAGTTGATGCCCCAGGGTCCCAAATCCAGGACTCCTTCTGATTGAAAGATCTGTCCAGGTCTAGCCTCAGAACCATCAGGGCTGCCAGGAACTGGGATAATGCCCAGACACCTGCATTTTCTGGGAGCTACTTCAGCATCTAGCCAGCCTCCCCAGGATGCTGAGAGTGAAGACAGGTGTCCAGTGCCTGCATCTGATCAGGAAGGGCCTGCCCCTAAAGGTGGGACTCAGGCAAGTCCTCCTTGGCTTGGCCATAGCCAAGCAGCCTTTTAGAGAGGACATGTTTCAGACTGTCTGCTCCTGGTCTGATTGCTCTTGGACATCTGTCAGGGTGGTGTCTGGGAGACTCCACTTTACTGTGTCCTGGGGTTTGAGTCTATACAGCAGGGGCTGGCTTCTCGGGTCTGTGGTATGAGTATCCTGCCCTCAGCCTGGAACTTTCCCTGTCTGGCATCTCTCTTTCGAGATCCCTCAAGTCAGAAAAAGAGATCTGTCTCCAGGCATCCCCAAGCCTATCTTCAGATGATGATCAAAGCCCAGTGTCAGTTTAAGTCCACAGGAGGAGCTAGGCAGTCTCATCCTCCCTTGCTCCAGCTGGATAATGTCAGTCTCTCTCCAAGCCTAAGTTTCCCCTTCTATCAAACACACATAACAACAAAGCTGCTTTGCAAGAGATTCTGAATATTCTCATTATCAAGAAATGATAAATGGGGGCTGGGATTGTGGCTCAGCGGTAGAGCGCTTGCCTCGCATGCGTGAGGCCCTGGGTTCGATCCTCAGCACCACATACAAAGCAATAAAATAAAGACATTGTGTCCATCTACAACTAAAAAAATATTTTAAAAATGAAAGAAAGAAATGATAAATGGCCGAGCACAGTGGCACATGCCTATAATCCCAGTGGCTCAGGAGGTTGAGGCAGGAGGATTGCAAGTTGAAAGCCAGCCTCAGCAAAAAGCAAGGTGCTAAGCAACTCAGTGAGACCCTGTCTCTAAATAAAATAAAAAATAGGTCTGGGGATGTGGTTCAGTGGTCGAGTGCCCCTGAGTTCAATCCTTGGCACCCCCGCCATAAAAAGGTAAATGTAAATGTTTAAAGTGATGGATATGACAACTACCTTCATTTGATCATTACACAATGTATACATGTATCAAAACATCACACTGTACCCCTAAATAGGTACAACTGTTTTGTATGAATCAAAATAATAATAAAGCTGGATGTGAAGATACAGATTTGTAGTTTCAGCACTTAGGAAACGGATCACTTGAGCCCAGGGTTTCAAGACCAACCTGAACAACATAGTGAGACTTCCTCTCAAAACAAATAAGAACAACAATAGTAAAATACATAGAGATAACAAAATGTAAAACTTATACTGTAAAAACTGTAATTTATTCTTGAAAGAAATCCAAGAAGACTTAAAGAAATGGTAAGACATTTAAAGTTCATGGACTATCAGACAAGTTTTTAAGAAAGTAATATTCTCCAACATCATTTATAAATTTAACACAACACTTGGTAAAGTCTTGCTTGATTTCTTTGCAAAATTTGACAAGGTGATCCATTTTGTATCAAAATTCAAGGGTTCCAGAATACCTAACATAATCTTGAATGAGAACAAAATCGGAATCAAAATTTGAAGACTTACTACAAAGCTACAATAATCAAGACATGGTGGTTTTGCCATAGGATAGACATATACCCTAAAGGAATGTAACTGAGAATTCAGAAATAAATCTGTGAATACACTAAAAATTATGGAGTTGTACATTTCAAATGGGTGGAATAGAACATTTATTACATCTCAATAAATCTATATTTTTAAAAAGTGCTTTGCAGCAAGTTGAGAAGAACCAGATTTGTGATTGTGTGTTTGTGTGCACACTGTCCAGAGTTTGACTATAAATAAAGGCCCCACTGTCCCAGAGGCTGTAGCCCAGGAAAGGGACTGAGCCCAGAATTCTGTATGAAGCCTCTAGGCTGGGGGTCGACACACACACACACACACACACACACACACACACACACACATCTTCCTAGTTTTTTTGACAAGGGCCTTTTCTCTGTGTGCTCAGCATTTCTGAGAGAAGACAGAGAAAACAGTATGTTTCTTTGTTTTATCCTAACACTGATGACTTCATCTTTCTTGCTCTTCCCAGAAAAGATGATGACGAATTTATTAAAGTTCAGCCATGAGAGCCTCCTCTTATAGCAAGAATGAGAACTATCCAAAGCAGCTTTTTGCTTTTCAGAGTTATTTTCAGATATGTTCAGGTCCTGTTTGGTGTCACTCAGCATTTGTCAAGCTCACCATATGCTGGCACTTGATGTTTCTCTAATTCCCAGTCTCTGCCCTGGGTCACTCCCAGGGAGGGATTTTCCAGACACAAGAAGACTATGTCTCCCCAACTTTCTGAGACCACCCATGTGTCTAGGCTCTGCACACCTATGGATCACAAACCACCATCATGAGAAACCGCACAGGTTTTAACTCATTTCCCCAAATTTCCAAATTTAGGGGAGAAATGAAAAAAAATTAAAATTCTTATTTCTCTGTTATTTAAGGTCTTCCAAACCCTTGACAGGCATCCCTGGATAGAAGAAATTGACACTAGGGAGTGGTGTCCAGGTGGCCACTTCTACCTAAACAGCTGTGGTTAGTGTGAGAGTCTAGTCTCCAGGGTGTTCTGAGGCACTAAGACCCCAGCCTCAGCGTCCTCCTTGTGCCCTAAACCCCAGGCAACCATGGAGAATTTAATGAGGAGGCGGGATGACTGACTCAGGTACAGCAGGGGTGAGCAGGTGGTGGAGACAGTGAACCAGTGACATCTCCAAGATGTCTCAGCTCTAGTCAGTGGAAAGCACCAGGAACGAAATGCAGGCCAGTATGGTCATTTCTTCTGAACTTTTCAGGGAAGGCAGACATACTGATTGTTGTGAAAGCACCCAGTGGGTAAATAAGGTAAGAAAATTCACTGTTTAAAAAGGCATTGTGCAAACCAACCAGGACACCCAGGACACTGCGTATCAACCTCAGGTAACTCACCTGGAGAGACCATCACCATGCACTTGGCAGGTACCCACAAGAACTAATGCAGGAAACCAAAGGGTTTACTGAACCATCCCCACCCATGAGAAAGCCAGCAGGCGAGAGAGCCAGCCAGGGAGCTCAGGACCTGCCAGGGGATGAGCGCGCCTAGAGGGCTGTGCAAAGAGTATGGGAGCCCAGAAAAGGAGCTCCGACAGCCAGGGTGAAGGAGGGGACAGGCTTCCCAAAGGAAAGGACATGAGCTGAAACCGGGAGGCCTCTGCCAGGCAGACTGGCAGGAAAAGGCCACCCAGGAAGAAGGTATAGCACATGTAAGGCATGGAGTGAATAAGGACAGGTGGGACGGCTAGAAGCAGCCAGGGAACTGGGCACGGGGAGGAAGGGCTGGGTGGGCTCCAGCTTGGAGGTGGAGTCTTAGGTGGGGATTCTAGAGAAAAGAAGGGTGTAGACCTGGCTCTGTGCTGACTGAGAGGCCATGGAAGACAGCACCACTGTGGCATGGCTTCAGGGGAGGGTGAGCAGAGTCAGTAAGCAGGCAGCATCTGGGAGATGTATATACTGCAGACTCAGTGTCCAAACTGCAGGGGAGCCCTGCATCTCTGCTCTTCAGACCTTTCCTTAGCTACCTCATGATCCCCAGGCCACAGTCATACTCAGCCAGGTCCTCAAGTCAGCTCAGGAGAGAGACCAGGATACCACAAGCAGTAATGGAGGGACAGGAAACCCAGGTCAGGAAGGCTTCCCAGAGATGCCATGTTAAGAGACAGGAAAGCAGGCTGGGGTGACCATCCAGCCATCTGGGTGTGATGGAGGGCTTGAGTGCCTGATGCAACTCAGAACATCAGTGGTCACTTTTCCCCACTGTGTCTCTCATCACAAGAGATGGTGGCCTTGCTGCTGTCCCTCAGTCCACCTTTGGGTGGAGTGGACAGGGCAGAGCCACACCACTGGAGCACTGACCCAACTTTTGACCACAGTAGACCCACTAGGTATGTCTTGATAGGTTTGAAAGGTGAGAGGGACATTCCCTAGCCAATCAGTGGGGAAGACACCTCCTTGCCCAGCAGGCCCACATTCTGTCCCTGGTCACAAAGCAGTCCCCTGAGCCTTCCAGGCTTACCTCCTAAGACCACTCTTAGAAATGACTCCCACAATCTGCTGAGGAAAAGCTAAGTGTTTATTTTTGCCAAATGTTCCCTGTTTTTGAAAGCGCCTGAGAGGTGTTTGTCAGGAGGTATGGGTGACTCATGCAGACACTTGAAGACAGAGCTGGCTATTTTTGCCCCAGACTCTGAGGAGGTGGGGATAGGGGGCAGGGTGCTCATCACAGGGATGCAGGTGCTCAAGATGGCTCAAGGTGACCTGCAGCAGGACAAGCCCAAGGCCCAGGCAGTGAGCGCTGATGCAGTGAAGCCTTTCGTGGAACAGACATTCCAAAGGTTGTAATTGTGGTTGCAAACAAATCCACAGACACCAGAAGCAGGCTCTCATGCTGCTGGGGTGCTCGTCAATTGCAGGGTCTCTAATCCTCACAGATTATGTTCCGGACTCAGGTCTGTGGGGAGAAGTACTATGGTCACTGTTGACATCCCCTTCCCATCAGACTTCAGGCCCTAAACATGAGACCACTGCTCCAGCTGTCCCATTCCCTGCCCCTAGAGATGGCTTTCACTTTTTTTGAGATTCTCCCAAATCCGTCTTTCAGCACTCACTATTGGAAGCTGAGTGTCCCAGGCTCTTGCTGCTCAGAAGACTCAAAGCCTGAGAATAGTTTGCCCTGCCCTCATACTCCACTGAGGTCCTTCTTCTCTCCAGGATCCCATTCCTGGCTTGGGAAAAGGCCACAGGGTTCCTAGAATGGGGGAGCCATAGCCTGTCGTCTTACAGTGTAGTACCCACACCCTGGAACTCGGGGCCATGGCCTTCTGCCCTGGGCTATCTCTGCTCTCTAGGATTTAAGGACCTCACTGTGGAGTGGCTCTGCAGTGTCCCTCTTTTCCAGGCCCTCAGTTGGGCAGGAGCCCCAGAGGGGACTGCTGACCTCACACATACTACAACCTGTGCAGAGGCAGACAAATGCCTCCAAGCGAGGCAGCAAACCAAATTCTTGGACCTCAGGAAGCTCCTCAGGGAGCTCAGCCTGGGGGACAGATCCACAGTGGCCCTCATGTTCTAACCTTGGCCATCAGGACTAGGGGAACAGGAGAAGGATGTGGCCTCACATGCCAGAGAAGCCTCTTTGGCTGTAGCACAGAGAGGGTATAAGGTAGCAGGAGGCAGCTGGTCAGGTTGGCAAAGAAGGTTGAGGTTCGGGCTGGGATTGTGGCTCAGTGGTAGAGCGCTTGCCTCACATGCATGAGGCACTGGGTTTGATCCTCAGCACCACATAAAAATAAATCAATAAAGATATTGTGTCCACCTACAACTAAAAAATATTAAAAAAAAAGTTGAGGTTCAGGAAGGTCTGGGGAGCTTCAGGGCAGGACAGAGGGTGAGGGAAAACACAACTGAAGAGCTGGCTATAGGTAGAGGCTCCAACTGCAGTCTTGGGGGCCACAGGAATCTTTGGAAGTTATAATGGAGAGGAACCTGGGGTAGTCTGACTTAGGAAGGTCATGGCAGTGTGGTGAGCCTGGCCATGGGCAGTGGCCCAGCAGACACCAGGAGGCTGTGCCTGAGCAGGGCAGGCAGGACTGGAAGAACCTCGCCTTTAGCTGGGGAGGGAGGAGCTCAAAGAGAATCTCCACTGAGGGCAGTTAGAACTTTCATCCCTGGGCACTTGTCACTTCACAGGTCTCAGTGGCAAATGTAATTTTTGCACAGTCTGATATTCATTCTCTGTGGTAAATAAGGCATTTGTTTTTGCCTCAGCAAACAGGCCTGCTCCCCTCTCCCACAGCTGCTGCCCAGCTGGCCAATGATGTGGAAGCAGCCAGGACTTTGCTGTCACGTTTGGCTGCTAGCCAGGCACCCACTGAGCTTTCTCCTTGATCCCCAGCTTCCTCCATCTGCTGCTGCATCCAGTCCCCTCTGTCTGTCGTTCTTTCACTCATTCATTCTTTGATTCAGCAAGCATTTGCTGAGCACTGTTCTAGGTGTTGGGTGCAGCAATCAGCAGGAGTAGGCAAGGCAGTCCTCCAGAGGAGATCACAGACCCATGAGGAGGACACATAATTCAGACCTGGATAAATGCCACCAGAAAAAATGAAACAAGGTCCGGGGCATAGAGGGACTGGACAGCAGGTGTGTGTGGACCAGAAGTCAGGAAGAACTCTGAAGAAAGGTGAGGGGCAGCCAGGGGAAGAACTGGGGAAGGGCGTTTCCAGGGGGAGAACAGCAAGCCTGGAGACCTGAAGCAATGAATGAACACAAATTCCTCAGCAAATGTGTTATACTTAATACCTAATAATAAGGATTGCAAGATATTATCCTACATATATGCAAGAAGAGAGCAAAGGGAGAATTTGGGGACCAGGTCAGAAAAATGGGCTTGGAGCCCAATCATGTAGGTCCTTCTGGAGCAGCAGAAGGGCCAGGGCAAGTCATAAGATACAGCCAAAGATGGTGCTGAGCAAGTCCCAGGCCTCTGCCGGGTGCATTTGTTCACAATCTGTTTATACTTACACAGGCTTATTGTCCTTGTGCATAGGGGAAACTGAGGCTCAGAGAAGAACCAGCCCATATTCAAATGCTTCTCATGTCCACCTGCCTCCCACTGTCCCTTTCCCAGCTGGCCTTGCCAGTTCTTACTTTATCACCCTCAGTGCTTAAAAGACCCTTTCTTCACTTTCTTCCTGGAATGGTCACATCCAAAATGCATGAATTACCTGCACCCTGTTATTGCATTTTCAAAAGCTTCTCCTAGGAAGAGACACTGAAGGTGGGCCTTCAAGAAGAACAAGGAAAAGGGGTGTTCCAAGAGGAGAAACAGTGAAAAGCCTGTATCTTCATCCGTTTTCTGTTTCCATAATAAAATATGTGTATTTTAGACCAAGTAATTCATAAGCATAGAGGTTTATCTGACTCATAGTTCTAGAGGCCGAGAGCATGGTGCCAGCATCTTTAAGGGCCTCCTTGCCGCATCCTGACATGGTAGAGGGTATCACATGGTGAGACAGAGCAAGCTTGCTAGCTCAAGTTCTCCCCCTATTCTTTTAAAGCCACTAATGCCCTCTTAGGGGCCCCACTCTCATGACCTCTTTAATTACCAGGTTCCTGGATATGGGAGTATCCATTCTGGGGGCCCCAGAAGCCAACTGCACGTGGAAGGTGCTATAATTTGAATACAGCTTGTTCCCTCTGAAACTTATGTTGAAATTTAATCCCCACTATGAGATGTTAAGATGTGAGACCAGATGGGACCTTTAAGATGTGATTAGAGGGGCTGGGATTGTGGCTCAGTGGTAGAGCGCTTGCCTCACATGTGTGAGGCACTGGGTTCGATCCTCAGCACTACATAAAATAAATAAAAATAAAGATATTGTGTCCATCTACAACTAAAAAATATTTTAAAAAAAAAGAGGTGATTAGAGTTTTGCCCTCATGAATGGATTAACCCACTGATGCAGTAATGGATGAATGGATGAATGGGTTATCTTGAGAGTATGTCTGCTTGTAAGTCAGTTTGGGTAAGTCTCTTGTACACTATCTAATTACCTCCCAAAAGCCCCACCTCCCAATACCAAAAACATATAACTTTGGGGAATAATTTATATAACATATAACTTTGGGGAATAATTTATATAACATATAACTTTGAGGAATAAGTTATATAACATATAACTTTGGGGAATAAGTTATATGTTTTTGGTATTGGGAGGTGGGGCTTTTGGGAGATAATTAGATAGTGTACAAGAGACTTACCCAAACTGATTTACAAGCAGACATACTCTCAAGATAACCCATTAATCCATTCATCCATTACTGCATCAGTGGGTTAATCCATTCATGAGGGCAAAACCCTAATCACCTCTTGAAGGTCCCATCTGGTCCTACCTCTTAACATCTCATAGTGGGGATTAAATTTCAGCATAATGAACTTTAGAGGAACACATTCAAACCATAGCATCCTGACACAAAAGTGATGAATGTCCTGTTTGGGATGCAGCAAACAGGTAGTTAGGACTGGTGTCATTTTATTTACCATTTCTCATAAAATCAACACACTTATTAAAATTAATACATTTAAAGTGAAATTTTATATTCCTATCCAAATCACCAGAATGACTTCCCATAAATAGAAAATAACCATAAAAGTTAATGTAATGAACACAAATGTTCTTCATTTAAAAAGATTAAAATTATAACATAAATATGAACACCAACATTCTGATCTAGGCTCGGGTAAGCACATTTCACTCTCTCCCACTGAATACATCTTTAAATCTGACAGAATGCATGGAACAGCTATGTGAGGACTTAAAAATGAAATACTAGGCAGATTGGGAGAGAAAAGCAGAATTTGAAGTACCACCAACCTGGAAGTGACTTTACAATTTTTCCTAACCTTACATTGCCCAGCCTGAACTTAGGAAGCTTAAAACATGGAAGAGACATCAAGACTCACAGAGACTTCCAAGAGAAACCCTCTGGTTATGGCTCAAGAAAGAGGAAAGAGGTCCTCTTATTATTCAGAGACAGTAGAAAAAAATCCATTAAAATTTTTTTCGTCTGTTCCCTCACCTCCTAGCCCACAAGCAATCCCATGGGAGCATTGCATGGACCCTGTAAGAGCCTCAAACTCAGAGTGAAGAAAATCTTTCCTTTCTGAGTAGAGAAGCTACTATCCCAAAGAGGGTAGGGTGAACCCACTGTTTTTATTTCTCTTTGTCCTCTTGGATTCAGGGAAGTGCACAGCAGAACAGGGTAAGTAAAGTCCTAATTTTCTTGCCAAAAGACCAAAAGGGGAAGCCACAAGAAACTGGAAAATACCATAGAGATTGCACAGAGGGAGGAGGAACTTGGGAAAGCAACCCCATGAAGTTGTTTGTTAACTTCTAGGCTTGTCCTCAAGTTGCATGAACGTAAATCTGACCCTAAACAGCACATCATAGGCTTTGGTATCTGAAGTACAAAATAAAGCACTGTCCTGGTCTCACTTTGGTCATTAGGTAGCACACATATTTAAATACCAACTCAATGGCATTGAAAATGGAGGTAACATTAAAGCCATAACCCCACAGAATCTTGGTCAGAACTTTGAGCCTGAGCTTAACTAGATCAACTGCCTGCTAAATGTTCCCCACGGGATTTAAATAAGACCCCAAATTCCATAACTTAGTATTCAAAATGTGCAGAACATCATTCAAAACTGACATATAAAAAAGTAAGAAAATCTCTACTTACACAGGAAAATATAATGAACAGATACCAAACTAAGACGAAGCAAATGTTGGAATTATTTGACAGAGATTTTAAAGTAGCTATTATAAAAATCCTCCATCAAGGGGAAATGCTCTTGAAACAAATGGAAAACTAGACAGTCTCAGCAAAGAAATAAGATATACGGAAGAAACAAATGAACATTTTAGAACTGAAAAACACACTAAACCAAAAATTTGAAACTCGCCCAGCATGGTGGCCCACGCTTGTAATCCCAGCAGCTAGGAGGCTGAGGCACAAGGATCACAGTTTCAAAGCCAGCCTTAGCAACTTAGTGAGGCCCTAAGCAACTTAGACCCTGTCTCAAAATAAAATTTTGAGGATGTTGCTCAGTGGGTAAGCACCCCTGGATTCAGTTCCTGGTACCAAAATAAAATTAAAACTCACTGGTTAGGCTTTCTCAGAGCACAATGAAAATGACTGGGGAAAGGATCAGGGATATTGATAATAGTGCAATAGAAATTATCCACTCTGAACAACAGAGAGACAATGAAAGAAAAGTTAATGGAGTTTCAGGCACATGTGGGAAAATAGCAAAAGATAGAACATTTGTGTCACCAAAGTCCAAGAAGGGCAGAAGAAAGAATACCATAAAGAAAAAGGATTTGAATCAAGCTGAAAACCAAAGGGGAAAAAATGTAAAGCAGGCATAGAAAATGATGTTTTACTTAAAAGGGAAGCATGATTCAAATGACTGTGGACTTCTCTTTATAAACCTTAGCAACCAGAAGTGGAACAACATTTTTAACTTCTAACTAGCAACCGATAATTCTGTATCTATTAAAATATCTTTCAGGATGTATGTATCCTTCGGGATACATGTTCAGATGAAGGGAAACTAAGAATTTATTGCCAACAGATTTGCTCTGAAAGCATTGCTAAAGAAGTTCTGGCAGAAAGGAAATGAAACTAGAAGGCCACTTGCACACCAGGAATGAAAGAATAATGGAAATGGATAAATACCTGTGTAAATAGGAGAGTAGTCTCCTGAATTCTTAAAATATGTTTGACAGTTGGAAACGAAGATGACCTTGTCAGGTGGTGTTTTCAATAGATGTGGTTGTAACATAAAAGAGACCTACATATAAATAAGCGATGGTAAAACTTCCTACAGAGTGTTAAGTTTTCTATATTTCACTTGAAGTGGTGAAATATTTACTCTAGAATGTTTCTGTTTGTTTGCTTGGTACTGGAGATTCAACCCAGAGGCCCTTTACAACTGAGCTACATCTCCAACTCCTTTTTTTTTTTTTTAATTTTTTTATTTTGAGACAAGGTCTCGCTGAGTTGCTTAGGGCTTCACTAAGTTGCTGAGGCTGGCCTTGAACCTGCAATCCTCAGCCTCCCAAGTTGCCTGAATTACAAGTGTGTGCCACCACACCTGGCAAAATATTTATTCTAAATAGACTGCAAAACGTTAAAGTATGTACATTGTAATGCCTAGTGCTACCATGAAAAAAAAATACCAAAGAGATATAATTTTAAAACTGAATATAAAATTAAAATGGAATACAAAAATATTCAAATAATTCAAAAGAAGGCAGAAGGAAAGAAACAGAATGAAAATAAGGGGAGATAAAAAATAAAAGAGGCAGCAAAAAGAAAAAAAGGAATCATTGCTTTGATTTTAAAACTGCTCTAAAGAATAAATCTACTAATAAAGTAAACTAATAACCCTCATCCAAATACATCAACAGATATATTAATTATAAATAGTGTAAATATACTTATTTAATGACAAAAAATGTCAGGATAGGTTTGTTGATTGATATTTTATTTTTTATTACAGCTTTATAGTTATTCATAATAGTTGGATTCATCCCAACAAACAGGATAAGTTTTTATAACATGATTCAATTTTATGCTGCCTAAAAAACTCATTTCAAATAAAATTGCATAGGTAATTTCAAAGAAACAGAATGGAAGAAGATACTAAAACATTCAAAATCATCATTAT
The DNA here is from genome assembly GCA_028644305.1 of Xerus rutilus. Lineage (NCBI taxonomy): Eukaryota > Metazoa > Chordata > Mammalia > Rodentia > Sciuridae > Xerus > Xerus rutilus. Next base: position 115,005,931 of record CM053405.1, read on the forward strand.
CATGATCTTCATAATCATCCTAGGATGGCTATTTTAACAATAGGCAAAGTAGACTTCAAAGCAAAGAATATTTCCAAAGATAAATATGAACAATTCATAGCAACCAAAGAGACATTTATGAAGAGGACATAATAATCCTAAATGTGCACACACCTAACAACAGAGCTTCAAAATGCATGAAGCAAAACAGACAGAACTAAAATCAAAATAAACAAATTCACAAATATAGAGATTTCAACACTCTCTTTCATTGTTAGAATTAATAGAAATCAGCAAAGATAGAGAAGAACTGAACAGCAACACCACCCAACTGGATCCAACTGACATTTATAGAACAGTCCTCCCAACAACAGCAGAACACACATTCTTTTTAAGTGCATGTGAAATATTTACCAAAATAAAAGCATATCTGGGAACATAAAATACACTTTTACAATTATAAAAGCATCAAACTCATACAAATATTTTCTGACAATAATGCAATTTGATTAAAATCAAGTATAGAACAATAACAGAAAAATCTGCAAACATTTACTTATAAACATTCCTAAATTTATAGGTAAGAAAAAATAAATTTGAAAAATTTTTAAATGAACTGAAACTTAAAATACAGCATTTCAAAATTGGTAGAAAGTACCTAAAATAGTGCCTAAAAAGACTAAATTCTTACATTAGAAAGGAAGAAAGTTCCCTAATCAATAATTGAAATTGTTAGCTTAATAAACAAGAAAAAGAACAAGACAGGCCCAAAGCAAGCCAAAGAAAGGAAACAACGAAGATTAGTATAGAAATTAATTATCCTGAAGACAGAAAAATTATAGAGATGAGCAATGAAACCAAAAGCTGGTTCTTTGTAAAGCACTAAAATTGACAAACTTCTGGCAAGTCTGACAAAGAGAAAAAGAGAGATGACACAAAAATCAGGAATGAAAGACAGAATATCACTAGAGTTCTGTAGGCAGTTAAATGATAACAAATCGACACATATAAATTGGACAACTTATGTAAAATGACCGATTCCTTGAAAACAACTGCCTACTAACACTCACCAAACATGAAATAGAAACAGTCCTATAACCATTAAAGAAATTGAATTCATAGTTTAAAACCTAATAAAAAGAAGTCTTCAGGCCCAGATAGTTTTGGCAAATTTTACCAATCATTTAGTGAAGAAATAATACAAATTCTATATCATCTTTTCCATAAAATACAAGAGAAGGAAGCATATTTTATGTGTTCAGAAATACTTTGAAGTCAAAGCAAAAGAGACAGACAATACAAGGAAACTACAAACCAATATCCTTTACAGGTATTTGAAAAAAAGAAAAAAGAAAAAGCCCTCAACAAAATATTGACAAAAAAAAAACGGCAATTTTTGAAAAGAAAATAGTATATTATGATCAAACAGCTTATTCTGGGAATGCAAAACTAGTTCAATATTTGTAAATCAATCAATAATTTTTAGACACTAATAGTCTAAAAGTAAAAACTACATGATCATAACAATCATTTCTATAGCATAGATCACAAATACCCTTTAAAGGACCATGTGTTAGAGTTGCTCCCCAGAATGGCACTATTGGGAGATGGTGGAACTTTTAAGAGGTAGAGCCTAGTGGTAGGTCTTTAGGACATTGGATGTGTATCCTCAAAAGTAACAGTGGGATTCTGGCCCATTCCTCAAGCCAAACAATCAATCATATTTTAGCAATGAATAATTGGTAACAAAAATTGAAAATACATTGCTATTTGCTATTTTGCTTTCCCTGTAAAAAAAACAAAACAAACAAACCCTCTTCAATATAAATCTAGCCAACTGTGCAGAATTTGTATGTTGAAAACTATTTAAGAAGAAAAAAGAAAACTATGAAAGAAATAAAAGACACAAGTAACTGGAGAGACATACTATGTTCATGAATTGGAAGACTCAAAATAGTAAAGATATCAGTTCTCCACAAATTTACTACAGAATTTAATGCAGTTCCAATCAATATCCTGTGGATGAAAGCTTTTTATAGATATAAACAAGGTAATTTTAAAATGTAAATAGAAAAGTAAAGGGACTAACATAGCTAAAAACACCAAAATCTGAGTAATAATAAGCATGAATCTATTTATGACAATTTACAACTGTAAACATGTTCCTTAATGACATGAGTGGAGCTGTTTACCACATGTCATCAACAAAAAGCTATTTGGCTTTGACTAGCTCAGGGTAATACAGAGAGACGTCTAAGGAATATGGTTCCATTTTTGGCTCTGGGAATCTGAAACTCCCACCTGAGTCTGCTCTGTTAGTGATTACCTGTGAATGAACATCTGGCACATGCCCTGTGATCCGTCCATCCACATGCCCAGAGTAGGTATCCTCAGGACTGGAGTGCAGAGCTTGGACCCGGAGTGCAATGTACTGAGTGCAAAATTTCTCTCTCTGGGCCTCAGTTTCTTTACCTCTTGGCCCAGCTGGATCCTCACTCTGGTGCTTTGAGAACTCAAGAGTGAATGTGAGGGCTGGGATTGTAGCTCAGCGGTAGAGCGTTTGCCTCGCATGCGTGAGGCCCTGGGTTCGATCCTCAGCACCACATACAAAGCAATTAAATAAAGATATTGTGTCCATCAACAACTAAAAAAAAAATTAAAAAAAAAAAAAAAAGAGTGAATGTGAAGCTGTGGCCCAGAAAGGTGGGAGGGGGCCAGTGGCTAGAGGCAAACAAACATTGCCCTGGTTTTCAGAAAGAAGAAGGCAGGGCCAGTGAGCAGGAAGCTGTGACTTTGCAAGCCAGTGCTAGATAGCCCCAGGGAGTTCAGTGAAGAAAATAACCAGAGTGCAGAAATTCTGTCCCCCACATTGCAGGTTAGTGGTCAGAGAAGACCACAAGCTAACAATTACCCATCCACTGGCTCTTTTGTTCGTTTCAAACATGTTTTTGAGTGTCCACCAGGTACCCAGTACATTCCAGGCCCTGGAGGTACTGCTATAAATATGAGACACCTAGTCCCAGAGCTCACAGTCTTGTGAGGAGACAGAAGAAATGAGGAAACAAAAAGCCACAAGAATGTCACTAGGTGGTAAAGGCTGTGAAAATATAACCTTGGTCCTGTAATTTTGAGCGACTACACAAGGAAGGTCTGAATGATGTGAGCAGAGAGGTCCTCTCCAGAGACAGCATTTTGAAGAACTCTGAATGATGGAGAATCAGCCATGTGAAGTGAGGGAAGGGGACTCAACAGAGAGAACTGAAAATATATGAACAGGAAGGGTGAGTTCAAGGAGTAGTGAAAGATGAAGAGGTGAGGCTGTATTTGCTTCACCTTGTTGCCCTCTAATTGACATTCTTTAGCACCCTCACAGTCTCCCACCCTTCACAGATATCAGGTCCCAATTACAGAGATCTGCCCTCCCCAGGGTTGCATCCAAGACTGCAGAGCTAGGATGAGTCACTTAATGTCCTCAAGGTGCCCACAGGAATGCTCAAAGCCCCATCGGTCCATACTGGTGGACCACATTCAGAGCCCTATGTCTCTGTGGGGCAATTCCCATCTGGCTGCTCTTGCTCCTCATGCCACGAGGATCTCTGCAACATCATGCCTCATGGAGGCATGTCATTTCCAAGTGCCAGTTCTTGCCTTTGGACACCAGGTCCTCTGCCTTCAGAACAGCTGACCATCTGATCAGTGCTTGCCTTCCAAAAGATGCACTGGGCAAGGCAGAGAGAGGACCCTCTCCCATCTACTGCCAATCCCTATTTTTCAGGGCTTCCCTGCAACTTTCTCTCCCCCAAGCCTAGGAAGCATTTTTCTAGTCTGGGGGCTGTAAAGGAATTGTGTCTTTTTTCTTTTTAATTTTACATATTTTTTTAAATTTTTTTAAAATTGTTGATGGATCTTTATTTTATTCATTTATTATTTATATGTGGTACTGAGGATTGAACCCAGTACCCTACGCATGCTAGGCAAGCACTCTACCACTGAGCTATACCCCAGCCCCTAATTTTACATATTTAAGATATACAACATGATGTTTTGATAGAAATAAACATAAGAGTATTGATTGTTATAGTCAAACAAATTCATATATCCATCATCTTACATAGTTTGTTGTTTTGGTGGTTAAGAGCACCTAAAATCTCCTGTTTTCGTCAATTTCCAGTATACAAAACAATACTGTTAACTATACTGGAGGAGCTTTGCCTTTATCCTTAATGGCTTTCCCACACTTATAAAACTCAAAAACCCCAAATAAGAGTTCTGTTTTTCTCTGTTCTTTGAAGCTACTTCCTCCCCAGTGCTCTGGGACAGGCTGGCTGTGTCAGAGAGGAAAAGAGAATGTTGGTGGGCAAGTTGTCACTATTTTTTTGGTGCTATTAGTATTTTATTTTATTGGTGGTCACTATTTTAAGTGATGTTCCTCCTCCTCACCTCTCTTCAATAACACAACTTTCCAGGGACACACCAAATGCTAGCATGTACCCCTTTCTCAATTTTCTGTCCTCTGTCCTGTGGACACATTTCCTGAATATCACCACATTGTGTTATATTGTAAATACAGATGCTATAATGTGAATATCAGCATAGCAAAGAAAATGCCTTGATGCACTTGTAGGAATCACGTATGAATCTACACTATGGGTCTGCCTGGCCTTTACAGGCAGGCTCTTACGCTATGTTAGGATGGTTGCTGGTGTAGGACCCTTAGCGTTATAGATGTTCTTCTACTCACTTTTGCCCTCACTTTTCTATCTAGAGGTTCATTTTGTATTTCTTAGCTTCCAAAACATTTTTTAAAAATATTTTATTTCTAGCTGTACATGGACACAATGTCTTTATTTATTTATTTTTATGTGGTGCTGAGGATCGAACCCAGTGCCTTACGCATGAGATGCAAGCGCTCTACCACTGAGCTACAATCCCAGCCCCCAAAACATTTTTAAAGCTTTCTATCACTGCATCATTGGAAACAGGCATATTGTATATTACTAACTGAAATGAAGAGCAGTTTTTTCTTCCAAGAGGCAAAGCTCGTATGGATGATAGGGATTCTGGAATTGTATTGGGATAGAGGTCTACATATGAGTAGATTAGAGGTCTCCTTGCTTCAGGGAGTCAGATGGAGTGACCCCAGTTGGTGAAGCAATGGTCAAAGTGTAACACCAACATAGGAGATTTCTCACCAGTATGGAGTCTACCCCTTGCCCACAGCCTGAGAAAAACCTCTAGACTCAGAAAGCAACATACCCTGGTGCCGAAGAGCAGAGGTTGGTCAATCTGGAGGCCCCAGAGAACAACTGCACATGAACGGTGCTGTGATTTGGATATGGTTTGTCCCCTCTGAAACTCATGTTAAAAAATATAATCCCTATTTAGGGATATTAAGAGGTGAGACTGTTAAGAAGCAAGTAAGTGTCTGACCTCATGAATGGATTAGTCCATTTATGCAATGATGAATGAATGGATTCATGGGCTAATGGGTTATCTTGAGAGTGGGTCTTCTGTGAAAGCCAGTTGGGCTAGGACTCTCACATGCTCCCTGTCTTTTACCATGTGATGCCCTGCACCATCTTGGGACTCTGCCAGCAAGAAGGGTATCACCAGATGCAATCCCTTGGTCTTGTTCCAGAATCATGAGCCAAAATTAACCTCTTTTCTTTTTAACTGGCCCAGTCTGTGATGTTTTATTATTAGCAACAGAAAACAAAGACAGAAGGCAGTGGTTGCTCTATTGGACCATAGAGGCTTTGATGACCTCTACCTGCTCTTCTGACCCAGTTAGAGCCAAATGGCTTCTTACAGTAGGGCCCTGAGTGGGAGCAAGAACTACTGACCTGAGTCACCAAAAACAGGAGATTTACAAGAAACACTCCAAGTTAGTAAGAGAATGGCATCCAGAGATACTTACACTAACACATCCATGTCCGCCTTCCATGGGTTACACACCTGGTTTCATAAGAGATTTTTAATGCTCATTTTACTAGCCTGGGTAGTAAGTCACAAATGTACAGGTTGTTATAATAATAATTTATTATTATTTAAAGTATAAATGTGCTTATAGACTCTTTTGCGTTCATTTTTTAATTAATGAGGGGGAAATATCAAGAGGACATTTCTTCATGGTAGTCTCCAAACAAGACCCAGGATGTACTCTAATCATATAACCTGCATCATCTGCTCAGGAGGAGGAGAGGATGTTGTATTCTTTGGCCAGGTTTACATACACCCATCCTGCCTCTCTAGCTCCCCTAACTGCAATCCAAGCCAGTGAGGAGAAATGGTCTCTGGAAGTGAGGAAGCATAATGGTTGGGAATTTGAAATAACATCCCTCCATATGGTTTAAGGAAGCAATTGGGTGGTATATCTCAACTTCCTTAAACAGATGGTATCCTTTAACCCAGTTCCTCTCCTTCTAGAAGTGTCTTGGGAAACAATTGAGAATGTGGTCCAGGGAAGAGGAGGATGTTTGCACTCTATGGAGAGTTCTGTTTTTGGTTGTCAGTCTTCTGTGGGTCTTTGGTGCTGTCCACTTGTACCTGACAGGTTCCCTTCAAGCTGGGGCCTGCGTTCTCAGAAACTGTTTCTGGAGGTGTGGAAACAGCAGGATCTGTCAGTAGCAACTGAGGGCCATCCAGAGCCCAGAATAACATCCCTGTGCTCCACTCCCCACCAAGTCTGTCAGGGGGCCTCCTAGAGGCAAAGCCAGGTGCATTCCCAATCTTGGCAGTCCCCTAGAGCATCCTTTCAGACACCAGGGAACAGGGAGGAGCCTTTCAGAGGACCCAAACTGGAATAAGATATGTCTCAGCTCCAGGCTTTGCCAGAAGGGAAAGAGGAGGACCCCAGATTTTGTTGGGCTCTGTACTGCTCAGAGCAGCTGTGCATGAACTGGCATGATCCAGGTCCAAATGGGGGTGGGGCAGGTCAAAGGTTTCCTCCCTTGAGGTTCTGATGCAAAGTGGGAAGAGGGCTGGAGCTTCTCCTTCATATGAATCCAACAGGGCGTGCTTAGGGAGCTCCACAACCCCTGGAGACTGGGCCACTTTGGGGTTTCCTAGTATTCAGGTGGCCCTCCCCAGCTCCCAGCCCCTTAGTCTAGCTCCCCTGTTGAATATCCAGGAGATCTGTTCTCTACTTAACCTTGACCAATTCCTCTTCACAGGACCATGGTCAGGAGTTGGACCTAGAGTTGGGAGCCCAGGCATCCAGGGAAGTCCACTAGTCACCTTCTAGTAACCTTGTCCACCCACATTACCTCTCAGGGGCCACGTATGTTTCTCTGTGAACAATCATCCCCATATGGTTGTTTTCAGTACTGCGTGACAAGAGAACACACATGAAGCATGATACAGAGTTTTTCTTCTTTGAATTGAAATTGAGGTCAGAATCTGTATAGGGGAAGTGGGCAGGTACTTCACCCAGGACCTTTGTAAATAGGCCTGAGTTCAGTTCCCTACCCCTAAAGATAAAAGGGATGGTCCTTGTTCCTGGAGAAGTAGCATAATCAGTTCCAAGCAAAGATGCCAGTGTGACCCTCTCAATGATGCCCTAAGCCGTCAGATACATACCCAGGGAGCACTACTGCCTTGGCCACTGTGATAAAGTCAGAAATGCAGGCCTCTTCTGAGAGCTTCTGGGAGCCCTGCAGAGAAAATTATAACTGAATGGAGACTGCAACAGGAGCTCTGTGGAGGCCAAGCTGCTCGGATCTTTCTCATGACAGGGGAAGGAAGAGGCCATAAGGTACTGGTGCTTCCAGACACTTGCAAAGCTATAAGGCCAGCATTGCACTCTACCACTGAGCTGAGCTCCCAGCCCTATTACAAAAATTTTACAAAGATATAATGGGGAAAAGGAAAGTGAATTATTGAGCAAGAATGTGTAAAATTCTACACATACTATGGCAAGAGCAGAGTGGCTCTGATTTGGAGTTGTGGGTTATCTTATTTCTTTTTTGGTTGCTATACCAGAATGCCTGAGGCTGGATAATTTATTAAAAATAGAGTTTTATTTTGGCTCATGGTTCTGGAAATTGGGTAGTCTTAAGATCATGTGCTTGCAAGGACCTCATGTTGATTCAACTCCTGGTAGCAAGCCAAAGGGCAAATGGATTTGTGTGGAAGATGAGAAACTACATTCTATAATGATCCACTCTCCAGGTAACCAATCCAGTCCCATGAAAAAGGCATTAATACCTTTGAACTATCTAATCAGCCTAAAGGCCCCACCTATCAGCATAGCCACTATGGCAATCAAGTTTGCAGAGAGGACCAACAATATTCAGTCCACAGCATGAGCCTATTACCGCTTTCAAGGCCAGCTCAGCAGGGATAATTCCCAGTAGCTGTTGATACCTAGTTGCAAAAAGTCCAGCTAGCAGGCTAGATGAGCAGGATAGTGGGTTGTCCAGGCCACAGCCAACATGGAAATTCTGATGAACAAGGGGAACAGAGTCAGCAAGTCTTTGGGCACACAGCCTCAGATAGCAGGTGGAACAGTTACCACCTGTATTGTAGTTCCAGCCCCTGGCAGGTAGTGAGTTGCCATGGGGAGAGCTGATCTTGGGGTCCCTGTCTTCTCTATGGCAGGTGGTGTGATGTTGGCTTTGTCATTCAATCTCATTGGCTCTTCTTCCTATTCTGAGTAGGTGAGGACACTTGTCAGAAATCAGAGGAGTGTCTTCCTGGCATGACTGCCATGCTCACAGATCCCTCTTCCTACAGCATCCTTTGCCTCTGTCCCTTCCACCTGCTTAGCCCAGTGCCTGCCCAGGAAACTTTGCCTGGAGAATATGTCCTCTCTAGTCTCCAAGAAGTAATGGTAAAAACATTGCCTTGACCTGCCACCTGCAGGGTGGGGATTATAAACTGGCCACCTGGGAGCTAGAGATGTCATTTCTAAATGTACTTTTGAAATGCCTCACAGCATGGCCTCCAAGGTGGCTTTTTTAAAAAGTAGAATTACAGTCAGCCCTCTGTATCTGCAGGTTCTATATCCATGGATCCCACCAACTACAGATGGAAAATATTTAGAAAAATATTGTGTCTGTTCAGAATACATACAAACATTTTTTTTATTTTTCCCTAAATAATATAGTAAATGACTATCTATATAGCACTTACATTGTATTATATATTATTAGAGATGGTTATAATGTATATCATATATATTAGAGATGGTCTAAAGTATACAGGAGGATGTGTGTGAGTTATATGAAAATACCACACCTTTTCATTTTCCCAATACTGAATATTGAACTGTGGGTGCTCTATATCCCTAGCCCTTTTTATTTTTTATTTTGAGATGAGTCTTGCTAGGCTTCCAGGTTGGCCTCAAACTCACCATCCTTCTACCTCAGCCTCCTGAGTAACTTGGGTTATACAGATGTGCACCACCGCCCAGCCAATACTACATTTTGTTTAATAAAAGGAACTTGAACATCTGTGGATTTTGGTATCCACAGAGGTCTTGGAACTACTTCCCATGGATATCAAGGGACAACTGTAATGGCCACCCTGAAAGTCAGAATAGAAACATGAGAGTTGAGTCCTGGTGTCCCTTAAACCTGGAAGGTGTGGAAATGTGATCAGCCCCTTGGGAGTCCAGCAGAGTCCGTGTTTTTTCATCATCACATCCCAGGCCACTCTCTAAAAGCCTCATGCCGAGAAGTGACAGAGACTTCAGCACTTTCTTGCCCTGTGTGTGGGGTTTTTTTAAATATTATTTTTTAGTTGTAGATGAACAAATACCTTTATTTTATGTGGTGCTGAGGATCAAACTCAGTGCCTCACGCATGCAAGGCAAGTGCTCAACTGCTGAGCCACAACCCCAGCCCTTGCCTGTGTTTTAATATGGTCAGATGAAGATGAAAGGTACATTCCTACTACCTACATCTCTGTCAAAAGCAGGGAAATGGAAATTCAGCTCTCCTCTAGGCTGTGCCTTCCTTACCATCAGTCCCAGGCCCATTATACTTTTGTCCTTCTAGACATCTTCCAGTCTCCCAGACTGAAGTTAGGCTTAGGTCATCCAGTACCAGAAACTTTGCCAGTGCCAGAGTCCAAGAGCAGGGAGGGCTCTGGGCCTGTCAGCATGGCCTGGAGAAGGAAGCATCCCAGTTGGGTATTGGTGGATGTCAGAGCAAATTGTGGGGGTCCTCTCCCCTCTGTCCACCTGCCTTTCTGTGACCAAATCCCAGGCAACCCATGCTAGCTATCCCCTTAACCGTTGCAGGAGCCTGAGAACCTCTAGCTATGGACCTGATACAGGACAAGGAGACCTACACATACCTGGGCAATGGGAATAGATGTAGGCAAAGAAACTGAGAGAGAAGTACATGCCTACACCAAAGGCAGGAAGGGGGAAGCTGACTCACAAGCCATTCCAGCCCCTCCCACACCTGGCCTGCCACATGCTCAGCTCTTATGTCCGGTCTCCATCAGCTGGATATTCCAGGAAGGCATCTTATTTACTTACTTGGCCAGTGCCCACTTCTTGGCCAAGGGAGGATGGAGCCTCCACTGACTATCTCAGCGAGACTGTTGATTTTTCATCAGAGAATGATATTTCCCAAAGGAAAAATCTAAAGGTTTAGCCAGAGGAAAAAGAATTGGATGCTAAGAAGGCAAATCAAACAGACAGAAGCCCCAGGAGGGGTGAATTTGAGTCCAAGCTTAGGTCTATGATGGAAAGAGAATTGGACCCTTGGAGGGGCCACAGGAGGCTCAAGAGTTAATGTGGTGCTCCCTTCAGCAGCACAGATACAAAAGCTGGAATGATACAGAGACTAGCAAGGCCCCTGCACAAGGATGACAGGCAAATTAGTGAAGCATTCCACATTAAAAAAAAAAAGTGATGTGTGAGATAACCTTAGTGCAGGGACCCTGGGGGACCAGACACAATGCTTGCGGGGAACTGGCCTGTCCCAGGGGGGCTGTTGAGACCAGAAGGGCCAGCTAATATATACTCCTCTTTTCATGTCCAGGGCACCACTGGTCACACTCAGGAGTTTGTGTCCTCTTAGCTCTGTGGTGTGGGCACAGAAGCATCAATGCCTACTGAGTGATGGGCAGGAACAAGGTGTGGGCCTCAGCAATGCCTGTCTATGCTCAAATTGCAGCTCTGCCAGGTATACTTAGCATGTGAGCTGGCCACCTACCTTTCACTCTCTTAAGCCTCAGTTTCCTTACATGTGAGGTGAGAGGGCTATAGGATGATTTGGAGGTCAGGTAGAAAGGAATGGCCCTGTGAACTCTCCCAGACCAGGTCCCCAAGCATTAGCCCAGCTGCTCCCTCCCATCGGCCTTACCACTTGAATGCCTGGCATGTCTGTGAGCTCTTCATCTCCATCTGCACTGTCTAATTTGTCTTCAACAACTCTTACCTGTATCACCGGAGTCACTTAAACATGACACATCTTTCCTAAGCAGGCACAAGGTTCTGGGCACAGGGTCAGGCCTTTGGGGTACAACAGTGAGCAAGCCAATCTCCTAGGGAACATATCAAGATCAAGGCCAGTGTGGGGGATGGGAAGTTGGGAGCCTGGGGAGTCATGAGGGGCCAGACTGGGCAAGACCATCTGTGTGTGTTTGAGCTTGGCAAGGAATTCACCCTGGTCATAGGGGGCCCTCTGCACTGGTGATCAGAAAGTAGACTTTGCAGCTCAGATCTTGGCTCAGCCACTTCAGCTGTGTGTCAGAGCAAGGCGTTGTCTCTTAGCGAATGTCCTCTTGGTATCCTTGTCACAGGGTGGGCATGCACCCCCCAACCCTACCCACCATTCACACAGTCCCAAAATATGTCCAGGTGTTCCTAGGGCCTTTCATCCTTGAGGCTGCATCTGAGGACCTATTACATTCAGCTTGAGTGAATGACACTAAAATAATAACAGGGCAAGCAGAGGGGCGTGTCAATGATGCATTTGTCAGTGCCCCGTTAGAGTCTTTGCCCACATGAACATTATCGTTTGTATCATGTGCAATTTTCTCTCCTGCTGTCTTTTTTTTGGTTTTGTTTTTGTTTTTGATTTTGGTACTGGGGATTGAACTCAGGGGCACTCGACCACTGAGCCATATCCCCAGCCCTATTTTGTGTTTTATGTAGAGACAGGGTCTCACTGAGTTGCTCTGCGCCTCCCTGTTGCTGAGGCTGGCTTTGAACTCGCGATTCTCCTGTCTCAGCCTCCCTAAGTGCTGGGATTACAGGCGTGCGCTCTGGCTTCTCCTGCTGTCTTAATCTCATTATGCCATAATCATTTCTGTGTTATTACTGGATGTTCATAACCATCATTTCAATAGCAATGGAAAATCCATTGATGGGTGTGTGATTGTCTCCTTGTCTGTTCTTCTCTGGTTCGTCACCTTACAGCATTTTAGACTGAGTTCACTGTTTATAATTAATATGAAGCAAACACTTTTCTTTCCAGAGCTATTCTCCTCTATGTTACTCTCATGGAATAAATTGCCAAGAATTTGATTAGGGTGAAAAGACCTAAGAACATAAGGATCTTGGCACACCAAGCCAAATCTTGATATAATTTAAAGGGAGTGTGATACTGTACACCCCACCTCCAGTAATGTTTCAGGGGCTACTCCAACATGCCTGCCAGCATTGGTTATTTTATCACCTTATTTATTTCATGGGTATTGCTACTGGATCTTAAGTATCCCCCAAAGGTCCACATGTTAAAAGTTTAATCCCCAGCATTGTGCTAGTGGGAGGGGGTAGACATTTTTTTAAATTATTTTTGTTTGCCAGATATGGCAGCGCATGCCTGTAATCACAGCAGCTTGGGAGGCTGAGGCAGGAAGATGGAAAGTTCAAAGCCAGCCTCAGCAAATTGGCGAGGCCCTAAGCAACTTAGCAAGACTCTGTCTCAAAACAAAAGGGCTAGAATGTGACTCAGTGGTTAAGCACCCCTGAGTTCAATCCCCTCTTCCCCCCAACACACACAAAAAAGATGGAACACTCGTTCGTTTGTATGGATAGACTACATTTTATTTATCCATCAGTGGACACTTCAACTGCTTTATCATTGGCTTGGTTTTACCAGAGCTTTGAGCATGCTAAGCAAGTGCTCTACCACTGAACCATAGCCCCAGACTTCATCACTGGCTTTTAAAGTTATTCCTGGATACCTGGCATGGTGGTGCACATCTGTAATTTCAGCTACTTGGAAAGATGAAGCAAGAGGATCACAAGTTCAAGGCTGGCCTGAGAAAGTTAGCAAGACCTTGCCTGGAAATAAAAAATAAAAAGATCTGGGGATGTAGCTCAGTGGTAGAGCATCCTAAGCTCAGCCCCTACTACCACAAAAATTAAAAAATTACTCCTAGATATTCAAACAATGGAATATTATGAGGTAGGAAAAAAAAAGTATGAAGAAGCCATGTCTTGCCATGGAAAGATCTCCGAAATGCATTGTTAGTGGAAAGAGACCAGCACAGGACAGTATGGGTGCTGTGCTAGTTTTCTGTATAATAAAGACAGAAGAGGGGTACTATATATTTATATTTCCTTGTGCTTGTCCATGAGAAACTAAAGAAAGCAGTTACTTACAGGGAAGGGACAAGGGGGTTGGGCTGGGACTTCTACCTCCACAGGCCTCCTTGGCTGTTCTTTTTGCACATGGGAACATGATGCACCTCGCCATTCTGCATCCTCCCTGATCTCCGGTGGTGGCAGCTCTTATTTTCTCTTCTGTGGTCTCCTGAGAGCCTCTAACCACAACTACAGAGAGTTGCCACTCCTGAAAGAGTATGTGCCCCAGTGGGACAATCTCTACGCACAGCTTTGCCTGAATATTGTCAGCTTTCCCTCACCACCCATGTGAGGCTGAAAACCAACCCTCACCAACCCAACCCCATCCAACCCAACCCCATCCAAACCAACCCCATCCATTGTGCCCAGAGCCCTTCATGGACCACCCAGTTCCAGGCCAGCCCCCAAGGTACTCTGAGAGCTTACGGGGTCACCTCTTGAAGGACTCTTCCTCAGAAGGGCTCCTCTGTGACTCCTTCCACCATCTGGCCTGCCCTACAGAGAGTTCCCAGTGTCACTTCCAGCCCCAGCACTGGCTGATATATCTTTGAGAAAACTGGACTGGGATCTGGGGAAGGCTCAATGCAGTGGAAAGAGGTGTCAGACAACTGGTGGGATGGACCACACTTGTCAGCTCACAAGTTATCTGTCCTGTAGAATTACTTACTCAGGCACTGAGCCCTGAATATGAGGCAGAGCCAGAGCCCCCTGCAGAGTAGGCCACCATTTCCCACTGAGCATCTGCAGCTCCCTGTGTGCCCACATGTGCAGCAGCCAACCCACTGGGAGGTGATTTTGTGAAATGTTAGTTTCCATGAGCTGAAAATTGAATGCTTACAGCTTAGTCAGGGATGTAGAAATAAAGCTGTGATTGTCACCAAGGTCAGGATTATGCAGAATGCCATCACACAGACACCAATCCCTCCTCATGCTATAACCCAGTCCCAGTATCTCCTATAACCACAGGCCCATGGGAAAGTACTCTTTGATCCCCCATTTCAGCTCTGGCTTCCTATGTCCTTCTGTTTCTACCTTCAGGGCAGAGTCACTCAGGGGGCTAAAAGAGACAGAAATGGATTAGGGTCTGCATGGGGGCAGAAGAGACAGGGCAAGCAGGGGACACTCTGGGTCCTGTGGTGAGCTCACTTGACTCTGTGATTGAGAATATAGGGGTGACCCAAACATCTAGAGTGGGGACTGGTTGAACAGTCACAGGCTTGGTCAAGACATGTCACCATGAGGGTCCCTTCCCTTTCAAGGAACACCAGCCTACAGGGATATATGGAAGAGAATCAAAGAGAAAACACAGGCTTCCTGAACATAGAATATAGGGAAGCCGGGTCACAGAAGATACACGCTGGTCTTTGTCCAAAGGAGGTTTCGATGAAGATGACAGCATAACAGCCACAGCTGCTCTATCTCCAGGCCAGGTACAGAAAAGCAGTGCCTCCGACACCCAACAAGGTTAGCAAGGAGAGTCCACTGATACCAATCAGAGGTCAGGAATCACCCTAGGACAGGAGACACGACAGGGAAGCACAGAGGACCCAACTGAGGAGGCAGCATTTCAGCCCTGTCTAGAGGAATGGAAGCCGGGCGCGGTGGCTCACGCCTGTAATCCCAGCACTTAGGGAGGCTGAGACAGGAGAATCGCGAGTTCAAAGCCAGCCTCAGCAATGGCGAGGCGCTAAGCAACTCAGTGAGACCCTGTCTCTACATAAAACACAAAATAGGGCTGGGGATGTGGCTCAGTGGTCGAGTGCCCCTGAGTTCAATCCCTGGTACCAAAATAAATAAATAAATAAAGGAATGGGGGCTGGGGTTATGGCGCAGTGGTAGCGTGCTCGCCTAGCATGCGTGAGGCACTGGGTTCGATCCTCAGCACCACATAAAAATAAAATAAAGATATTCTGTCTGCCTACAACTAAAAAATAAATAAATATTTTTTAAAAAAAATAAATAAATAAATAAAGGAATGGAAGAGTGAAGATGGTGCGAAAGCCACACTTCAGAAGGAATAGTGTGTACAGTGGCTCAGAGATGGAGAGAGGATTGTAGGAGAACATATGGCTGGTGCCAGCAGTAGGCAATGGAGGGTGGAGGAAGTGATGTTGACCAGGTCAGCTGGTCCAAATCACAAAAATCCTGGGATGCCAGACTACAGAGGACAGTGGTTTTAAATGTACTTGAGAGAACTCCAACTTAAATAGGTGTACATAATGAAAAAATTCAGATAAGCTTCAGGCATAATTGAATCCAGGGTCTCCAATGCTGTTTCCCACTTTCCCAGTCCTTAATAGTGACAAGATGACCCCAACAACATTGGGCTTACATTTCACCAGCTCAGGAGCCCCAGAGGAAAGAGAGCTTCCAAATGCCAAAGAAGTTCTAGTGTTGTGCCTGAGCCCCAAAATTCGGATCAGATCTTGAACCAGCAGCAGGAGAGAATATGCTGATTACACAAGACTTGTCAAAAACAACCTTCAGGGGGAGATACTAGAAATAGAAAAGAGGTGTTGGGTTCCTGGGGAAGAGTTGAAGGGTGTAACAAGAAGGAGAAGAAATGCTGTGCTATGAGGTAGAGAGGCCCTGGCAGCCTGCCCAGGAAGTGATACCACAGAGATGAATATAGAAGGCAGAGTCCTTCCAGCCTGGGACCCAGGGAGCCAGTAAGCTCCAGCTCAGGTGTACCCCAATTGCTCCTTGCCATTGCAGGCAGGCATGCCCCAGACCCTGAGCACCTCCGACATGGTCACCCCGGGCAGACTCAGCCCACCCCCTACAGAGCCCACAGACAGCGAGCAGGCCGGGCAGCCCTTCCTGGATGGAGCACCATCCTCAGCCTCTCTGGACACCCTGATTCAGCACCTGGTACCCACAGCTGACTACTATCCGGAGGTGGGTAGGCCACCCAGTGGGGAGGAGAGGGAAAGGGGAAGGAAGAAGGGATGCTGTCTCCTCCACTCAGGCATGGAGCAGGCAGCAGGGCTGGGAGTGACCTTGGACCTGGGGAGGTGGAACGGGCTGGGAAGATGTCCTCCCACCGTGCCCTCTTGTGCTTATGCCATCTTTCTTGCAGAAAGCTTATATCTTCACCTTCCTGCTGAGCTCTCGCCTCTTCATCGAGCCTCGGGAGCTCCTGGCCAGGGTCTGCCACCTATGCATCGAGCAGCAGCAGCTGGACAAGCCGGTACTAGACAAGGTGAGGGGCTGGAAGACCAGGGAGCCTCTGGGATCAACCTCTCAGGGAGCCTCACTGTCCCTATTCTCCTGACAAGAAGCCTTCTGGGATTTCTCACTTGTCTGAAGTCCAGGCCCTAAAAGGACAGAATCAAGGCCTTTTCCACTGTACAGTTTTCCAGGGCTCTGTGGAAACCCTTGAGCTTACATTGAGCCAAGTCCTGGGTTTCCGAGTCCCAGTCAATAGTATTCCTGCCATTTGTGAACTGGGATGGCCCTACAGCCTCCACTAGACTTCCTTCTCCCAGTTCACTAGATCCCATGTCCCTTCTCTCTTCCTTTCTCTATGGTGTCTGTTGATAGCCCATGTTTCTTCACCTCTTTCTGTTACTGGCTTGATCCTGCATACTGTGACTATGTATATGTCAGTCAGTCGTCAGTCAGGTTGTGCTGTCATGGTGACAAAACCTCAACGTCAACTGGCCTGAGGCAAGGGGACATGACTGGTTCGTGTAACTGTGAAGTCTTGGGTATTGCTGACTCCAGAGGCTTAAATGACAGCATTAAAACGTTATCTTCTGCATTCTGACCCTCTACGGTGGTTTTCTCTGGGTCCCCCAGCCTCATTCTAGCTCTTGCAAGTTCTCCTGCATGGTGACAAGTAGCAGGGCACCTTCTACTCTTTCCAACCCCGTGGAAAGAACAAACCCCTTTCTCCATTGGCCAAGTGAAAGTCCCAATCTCATTGGTCTAGCTTAGGTCACATGCCCACCTGTAAAGCCAACCATGTAAAACACTAGATGGTGTTTTCTGCTCTGATGGACCCCTGCGGATCTGGTTCCATCCCTGGGGCGGAATCAGCTGTTCTGGAGCCCCGTGTGCCAGGAATGAGGGGAAGTTTCCAAGGGAAAATTGAGATGCTGTCACCATAAAAATGGAGAAAGGATGCCAGGAAAGCAAAATCAAGAGAGGGTCTGGCCCCAAAATCTGAGTCCGTTCCTCTCTTGCTGCCCTGTGGAGTAGTCTAGGCCTCCCCACTCCCATTCCAGTACCCTATCCCTGTCGCGCCTTTGCTTGTCTTGCAGGCCCGGGTTCGGAAGTTTGGCCCCAAACTACTCCAACTATTGGCTGAGTGGACAGAGACCTTCCCGCGGGACTTCCAGGAGGAGTCGACCATCGGGCACCTGAAAGATGTGGTGGGCCGCATAGCCCCCTGTGACGAGGTGGGCAAGCCTGGGTGGAAGTCATATTGCCCTCTCTTCACCCTCATATCCAGAGCCTCAGCCTGTTTCCCACGGCCCCCTAGGAGCCCCGATCTCCCAGCATTGCATACTGCATGCTCTAAAACCTGGCCCTTTGTGACCCATCAAAGAATCAGGCACTGGGGGGCTACAAGGGACTCCAGGCCTCCAGGACTGGTTTCTTGACCTCTCTGTGCCCTGCTCTCACTGAAGGCATCAGGTGGCCAAGGACAGAAGACCTACTCATGGGTTCTTGTGGATGTCAAGCTATTGGTCTGTGACCTACCAGGCCACCTGGCAGGGCCCACATCCTGGGCCTGTGCCACAGAGGTCTCCCTTCTGCCTCTGCACCTGATCCATCTCAGGATTAGGGCCATGGCTTAGGATGTAGAACAGAATAGGGTCAGGGAAGAGTTGATGATTGGATGGATGGGAAAAGGAGAGAGTGGAAGCAGGGAAGAGCGATGCTGGCTAACTTAGTGGACAGTTAGGGGCTTTTATGAATGGATATAGGGGAGGATAGGTACTTGCATAGGCAATGGAGTGAATGGATGTGGAAAGATTGATGGAAGGGAGGTGAAAATGGAGGAAGGGAGCCGGGTGCGGTGGCGCAAGCCTATAATCCCAGCACTTCGGGAGGCTGAGACAGGAGAATCACGAGTTCAAAGCCAGCCTCAGCAATGGCGAGGCGCTAAGCAACTCAGTGAGACCCTGTCTCTACATAAAACACAAAATAGGGCTGGGGATGTGGCTCAGGGGTCGAGTGCCCTGAGTTCAATCTCCAGTACCAAAAAAAGAAAAAAGAAAAGAAAATGGAGGAAGGGTATATGGGTAGGTGAGTGGATAGATGGATGGAAAGGTGAATGAATGGGTGGGTATGTTCAGGTAAACATAGAAAGGGAGGAGGAAGAATAAATAAGTGAATTGGTGGATCTGAGGTGAGTAACTATAAAGGAGGAGGTGGGTGATAGCATGTAGCTGGGGAAGAGATAAGTACAGGGAGATGATGGACGCATAAATGATGGTGAGTGGTTAGATGGCTGGATGGGTAGATGGATGGGTGGGTAGGTAGGTGGATGGATGAGTGAGTGAGCAGGTGAATATTGAAAAGTAAGAAGGATAGATGAGTGAATTGATGGACCTGTGTGTGCAGTGGGTAACTGTTTGAAAGGGAAGGTGGATGACAGCACATGGCTAGAGAAGAGATGGTACAGGGATGGTGGGGAGATGGATGGAGTAGAGTAAGGGAGTGGGAGCTCAACCTCTGCTTCATCCCCACTCCCTCCAAGAGTTCTTTGGCAGCAGGGTGGAGTCAGGTCTCAGGTGCTGGGGGACAAGGCTGGTTTTCCTTGGGAAGCCATTTCCTCTTCAACATTCTGAGACTCTCAGGCCTGTCACCAAAGCTATGTGATATGGGCCAGAATGGGAGTTCCCTGGTCTCTATCCCACACCCCCAGGCCTAAGCCAGGGATACTTCCCTGTGTCCTCACTGTCCCCAAGTCACTTTTCTACAGAAAGTGTCCAATCTAAAGAGGATGTCCTCTCTTCACGGGTTCTCTACGCTAGATGTTGTCTGGTGGGCCGCAAGTTGTACCCCTCCCAGCACCGCTCAGGCTAGGATGGGAAGAGCAATGAAGCAGACTGATGAGGCAATCCCGCAGGCCTCGGAGCATGGGATTTAGATTCTGAGACTGGAGCCCAGTTCCAGTCTCAGAAATCACAGGTGTGTGGCTTTGAGCAAGGTACTTTGCCTCTCTGAGCTACAGTTTCCTCATCAGTAA
The DNA here is from genome assembly GCA_028644305.1 of Xerus rutilus. Taxonomy (NCBI): domain Eukaryota; kingdom Metazoa; phylum Chordata; class Mammalia; order Rodentia; family Sciuridae; genus Xerus; species Xerus rutilus. Next base: position 115,025,661 of record CM053405.1, read on the forward strand.
ACCAGAGACATTCACCATGTCCACTGTGCAGCTGGGCAGCAAGGAAGCCTGAAGTTACTTCAGCACTTAGTAAATATGAGCTACAATGAAAAGCAAATTGTTCTCCAAATTCAGGCATATGAGGATTATCCTTTAACTTCCATGAAACATTTCGAACATACCCAAACATAAAGAATAGTAACGGGGCTGGGATTGTAGCTCAGGGGTAGAGCACTTGCCTCGCATGCGTGAGGCCCTGGGTTCGATCCTCAGCACCACATACAAAGCAATAAAATAAAGACATTGTGTCCATCAACAACTAAAAATAAATTTTAAAAAAAAGGAATAGTAACCATGAACTCCTCTGTACCCATTACTTACATTTAACAATTATCAACACTAAGCCAAATTTGTTTCCTCTGTGCCCTCACACACTTCTGCCTCTCTACATATTAGTTGCAAGCAAATCGAAGCTATTATATCTTCTGCTCCAAAAATATTTGAGCATCTTTGTTCTGTGTTTTGTATGTATGTGCTGGAGATCAAACTCCAGGCCTCCATGCATGCTAAATACATGCTCTACCACTGAGCTACACCCCAGCCCTAGCATTATGTTTTTAAAAGATTTCTCACACAGCGATGGAATCAAATGATATAAAGTGCTGTGCACAAGGTCATAAGATAAACATGGGTATTTTCAGAGCTATGCATCTTTGAGCAAGTTACTTAACCTCTCTGAACCTTATGTTTCTTTCTATAAAAAGAAGAGTGATAATTTCTCCCTTATGAGAGTATGGAAACAAATGGACTCAGGATTGTGGAGGAGACAAGAGGGTTGGAGATGGCATAGAGGGGTGCAACTGGGAAACAAAGAGACACAATGACCAATGTAGCCACTCAGGAGACAATGGCTGTGCACTGGACACTGGATGGTTTGTGGAGGTGTCAGGGCTCACAGGTGACTGTCACCAGGACTGGCCATACTGCATTGTGCTTACAATGCAGTATGAGAACTAGAAGGCAGCATTTGACCACATTTCTGGTACAGTGATGCTGAAAGAAGCCATTCCTTCTGTGAGCAACAGACAGTAGAACTGGACCTCAGTTTACCCACTCATTTCCAAAATAACCAGTAGACACCTTCTGAGTCTGACCCCTGTAGCTCTCGGTGTTCAGGTTAGGCTTACGTTAGGGTAGGATTAGGGTTAAGTGGGCTCCTGTTCTGTTCCCTGTAACTTGAGGCTCTGCCATAGCCACCCATGGCTGCTTCACAGAGAAGCAGTTCCAGGAACCAGAGAGGACAGCATCATCATCACCACATCACTGGGCATCAACAACCTCAGACATCAGCAGCACTTCTTGAGCCCCAAGAGACTCCGAGGAACTGTTGAGGCACAAAGCCACTCACAGCCCAGCAAGTCAGACACCACATCTACAAAATGTCACTGGGTTCGCGCATTTCAAACTAGCATGAAGAAAAATTCACTTTTACTTTCTTAAATTACCTGAGTATTTCAGGTAATTCAACTATTCACCAGCCCATTATTTTCTGAGGCTTCTGGGCATGGTCTGGTTGATATTTCATCATTGCTAGGAGGCCAGGACCCCCCACCCCGGCTCTCTGCCACTACTTCTGCTAGCACCCAACTCCTTGGTTCATGGGGAATTGCATCTCTCTCTAAGGGTGACATTTGCTGCAGGCTCATGAGCTCAGGGGCCTATTCTATGGGTTATTGACCAAAACCCTTGGGGATATATGGATATCTCTCTACCAGCCAGGCTGTTGGTATCTTTCTTTAGAAAAATAGTGGTCTCTAGAGGGAGAAAATAATCAATTTCTCCTTGGGAGTAGAAGGGTAGGTGCCCCTTGGCCTACCCTGGAGGGAAAGCCAGAGCTTTCATTCTTCCACCCAGCCCAGGGCATCGTCCAGAGCAGGAATCCATCTATCTGAGCTGAATGGTAAAAGGACTCTGCTGGTGGGTTATTGAGCACCCACTACATTTACAGAACTAAGATAGATTCTGATAATATAGAGAAGGCAACACCAAATTCCCTGCCCCTGTGGAACTGTCATTCTAGGGTATGGAGGACAGGATGGGAAGGTAAACAAACCTGATCATCACTAACAGTGGTCCTATAAAAGAAGTCACATAGGATGACACAGAATACTGCCAGGGGTAGAGGGCAGCAGTGAGGCTGGTCAGGAAGTTCTCTCTGAGCTGGGCCTAAGAAGGGGGCTCCCTTAAAGCCAAGCCAAAGGACAGTTATCCAGGGCAGGACCTGTTCCATGTCTTCCTTTCTCTCTTCCTTCCTTCCTCCAGCTCCCTGGCAGCACACACCTCACTCTGCCCAGCTGGCCAGACAGTGAAGGTGCTTTGAGAACGTTGGCCTCCCTGATAAGTGCTCTTCTCAGCTCCCACCAGTAATCCTGGAGCCTTCTCCCCAGCTGGCCTTCACTTGACCCCAGCTCCCACATGGCTAAGATTGATCCTATTTCAGGGTGGGGGCAGGTCCCAGCACACTTGCTGGTATCTGGCCTTTTCTGTAGAGCCCTAACAGACCCTGTCCAGGTAGAGATGGGTATTCAGACCTGAGTACCCTTTCTTACCCTCCCCCACGCCCCACCAGGCCTACCGAAAGAGGATGCATCAGCTCCTGCAAGCCCTACACCAGAAGCTTGCGGCTTTGGGCCAGGGATCTGAAGGCTTCATGGGTGCTGACAAGCCCATCTCCTACAGAACCAAGCCACCAGCCTCCATCCATAGGGAGCTCCTTGGCATCTGTAGTGATCCCTACACACTGGCCCAGCAGCTGACCCACGTGGAGCTGGTAAGCAAGCAATGCTGCTCTTTACCCAGACCCAGGGTAGGAAACAATTGGGAATCCTACCCAATTGATGGGCCACCACTCCCCGCTCTGCCCTCTACTTGGTCTCAGGATAATCCTGGAACAGGGCCTGTCACAGCAGAGGCAGTCAGCATCTGAGACCATCCTGGAGCAGTCAGTTTCCCAACACTCCTGAAGCAGGAAACAGGAGGGCTGAAGGTGTCAGCCTTTGGCCTATCTGAGGGTCCAGCTCTAGAATGAAAGAACAGGGTTCAGATTTCAGCTCTGACACCACCTGTTGGATAATTCTTCCAGAACTATTGACTTCCCCATCCAGGGCTCACACAGGACTCATTTCTCCCTGTCCAGCTTTCCAGAGCAGAGCACATGGGGCTCCTTGGATGCAGAGGCCAACCACCATCCAGAGAGAGAGGAACAAGGGGAGTGGGTTTCTTCCCTTCTACACCTCCACCATTTATGGCACCCTGTAGTCACCAAAGTGCTTACAGGCACTTCCTTTTGCACTGCAGGGTTGAGAAAGGTTAAGTGATTTGCCAGAGTTCACAAGCAGAAGGCACAGAGCCAGGATTCAGTTCTGACCCAGATACCATGCCTGGCCACCAGGTTTCCCTTCCTCCCTTCCCCACCCAGGGAACTGGTCATTTCAATTACCAGATTTGAGCCTGGTATCACAACCCCTAGGCATTGCCTCCTTCGCCCACCCCTCCAAGAACTGGGAAAGGAGAGGCTTTCTCCTTCAGTGATGGTGCTGAACTCTGTGACAACCTAAAACAGAATCTGTAAGCCCCCGTGCGAAGAAGGGCTGCAAACAGATCCTCGTAGGGGGAGTGGGAAGGAGGTCAGGGAACCAGGCAGGAGCACCATGCCAGGAGCACTATGCCACGTCCCCAGCAAGCACTTCTTCCCCAAATCTTTCCTTTTTTTCCGACTCTTCTCCCTTCCGATGCAGGAACGACTGCGACACATCGGACCTGAGGAGTTTGTCCAGGCTTTTGTGAACAAGGACCCTCTGGCCAGTACAAAGGTAGAAAGAAAGCTCTTGGACAAGTTGTTCCAACAGTGACCCTCCTCGCCCCCCCTCCTGTGGCGGCCAGGGTAGGGGTGAACCCAGAGCGGGATGGAGGGGCTTGGAGGAGGCCTACCCACTCACTCACGCACCTCCAGCTGAGACCGCGACAGTCCCGCGTCTTGGGGAAGCCGAGAAGGCTGGATGTGCCCTGGGCAGGGAGGAGGGAGGATAGCAGAGGGAACCCCCGGTGCGCTCCCGGGCGCGGGCCCTCGCTGTGCGTTTCGATGGGCGCCGATGCCCTCCAGCGGCCAGTCGGGGAAGCGCTGATTGGTAGGTGCTGCGAGAAATCCAAGGGAAGAAGGCGCTCAGGACACCGTCCCACACACCCGGATTTTGAGCCGGTCCTTCCCTTCTAGGAGCCCAACCAGAGGGTACCTGGTGCTTACCAACTGGTTAAATCCGAACCAAAATTGGAACATTCTGTCTTGTACTCTCACACCTAATAAAAGAAGTACAAACTAAATACTGTAGTATGTGATTGCATTTTCACCTCTCAGATAGGCGAAGATTACATAGTAGGATAGATATATTGCGGGTATGTAGGAAGGCGACATTCTCCTGTACCATTGGTAGCGCGTGAAATTGCCACACCACTTTACAGAGCATGTAAGCAATAGTAGATGAACAATTTAAACGTACTTCCTGCCGGCCAGCGGCTCAGGAGGCTGAGGCAGGAGGATCCAGAGTTCAATGCCAGCCTCAGCAACTTAGCGAGGCCCTATGCAACTCAGTGAGACTCTGTCTTTAAATAAAATATATGAAAGAACGCTGGGATGTGGCTCAGTGGTTAAGTGCCCCTGAGTTCAATACCTATTACCAAAAAAAAAAAAAAAATGTAGTTCCTTGGGCTAGGGATGTAGCTGAGTTGTATAGCACTTTCCTAGCATACATGAGACCCTGGGTTAGATCCCCAGCACCAAATAAATAAATGTACATCCTTGGCCTAACTTTCCACATCTAGTAATTTATCTACACATTCATGTACACAAAGATGAACATATACAAAGGTATTTGCGATACATAGTGTTTGTTATGGTCAAAGATTGGAAGCAAATAATTACCTTACAACCCATGGAGATTGGCTTAAAATAGTACATCCATCGGTAGAATGCTATGTAAGTATGAAAAAGAATAAGCCTCCACCCCGCCCCCCCACAAGTATGAGCAGTCATCAAGATCCATCTATCCAATCATCAAGAGACAAAGGTAGAGTGACAAACGGGGTATGTGACCATTTGTGTAACAACAATAAAATAAGCTGTGTGATACATCAAAGATCACACCTGTGCATAAATTACCTCTAAAAGTACTGGTTGCTCCAGGGAGGACAGCCATGGGACTGAGGGCATAGGAACAGGAAGGAGACTTGGCTGCTCTTAGAGAGTTGTTTGTTCTGTGTGTGTGTGTGTGTGTGTGTTATTTGGCCATTTTCAAGTATTTCCTTTTTATTATGAAATACATCAAGATTACACATGACATTTATTTATCCCACCCAATTGTAGATGAACATTTGTGTTGTCTCCTTTTTTTTTTTTTGCTATTATAAATGACACTGCTGTGAGCATTCTTACATGTGTTTACCTGATACACCAGTGAACATTTTCTCTGGGGCACCACTTCTCAAATATTTTGGGGTCAGGATCCCTTTATAGTCTTAAAAATTATTGGAGGCCCCAAAAAACTTTTGGTTAGTTGATTATTTCTATCATTATCATATTAGCAATTAAAACTGATTGCTTTTTATTTCTTTTTTTTTTTCTGTAGTGTTGGTGGTCAAACCCAGGACCTTATATATGATAAACATGTGCTGTACTACAGAGCCAGACTCCCAACTCCAAAACTGATAACTTTTTAAAATATTTACTCACAAATATAATAATGACCCATTGCATGTTGACATAAGTAACATTTTATTTAAAAAATTGCATTTTCTGAAATAGAAAATTCCTGAAAAGAATGATGTTGTTTTATAAAATTTTTACAAATCTCTGTAATCTCTGACTTTATAGAAGACAGATGATTTCTTTCATCTGCTTTTGTGTTCAATCTCTTGACATATACTATTTTTGTTTAAGAAAATCTAACCTCATGCAGATATGTAATTGGAAAACTGAGGAGTATTTGACAGCCTTTTCAGATAATTGAATATTCTTATTGTTAGATACTAAACTAAAACTCAGCAAGTAATAGTTTTTAAAGATTAATTATAATGTGACATCTGAAAATATCATCAATGAACTTTCTGAATGCTGTGACATCCATTAATTTACCTTGCATCTCCAGGGCATGATTTTATAACATCATACATTGATCATTTAGAAAATGAGGAAACATTGAGTTAGGCAGATCTTCCATATGTTGGCACATTTTATTGTATAGTACTTTAAAATCACATTCATTGACATCAAGAGAAAAGGGTAGAGTGATGAACAGGGTATGTATACACTCCTGATCTCATAATTTTAGAAAATGTCTGGGACTGGGGGTGCAGCTCAGTGGTAAAATATATGCTGAGCATGCGTGAGGTCCTGGGCTTGATCCCCAGCACTGCCAAAAACAAAAAAATGTGTTGTTTAAAAAGTGGGTTTTTTTTATTTTTAAAAACCAAAAACAGAGTGTGTAAATATTGAGAAGCTGTCAAGCCACAGAGGCAGATACATGTTTTACACGTTCCCAATTTTCTCTTGAGATCTTGAATTTTATCACTGGCAACAAACACTGGGAGCTGTTTTCCTTCAAGTGACAGGTTCATTAGTTCATTTTTAAGAAAATATTAGCCAAATACTGAACTCTGGAGAGTGAGAGTTTGACTTAGTCTTTCTTTTAAGTAAAAACAGAATTCAGTGAAAACAGTGGCCAGTTCAGTGCATGGGTGAGCCAAGTCCTGCCCTCAAGACAACCCCACACTTGAATATACAGCAAAAGTGCCCAGTATGGAGGCCCCATTTTGTCACACTGAATAAGAAACATGTACTCAAGGGCTGAGATTGAATAGAACTTGAAAGTTTTGCCTCTGTAAGGACATCCATAAGTCACACTTTTCTCCCTTGTCTACTGGACAATTTTACCCACCACTGTTTTTGCAGTATCAGGGCAAATCTCAACACAGTGGGAAAAAGAATGTGAACAAATTATTATGAAAATAGTTTTCCCCTGTGAACCCCCAGAAGTATACCAGGAACCCCCAGAAGTCCATGGACAACACATTAAGAACTATTGCTATTCCACATACCTAGGGAAGAGAATTACTGTGTCACAGAGTAGGCATGTGGGCAACCTTACCAGGCAATGCCAGGTATTCTTGTTTCACATCTTCACTCACTTGAAATCGTCAGACTTCAAGTTTGGAAAATGGAGCATCTTTTCATGCGTCTGGCCATTTTTGTTTCCTCTTTTTGTGATATGCCTCGTCTCTGATTTTGGTCCTGTTTTCTACTGGTGAATTTTCTTTTTCTTGAGGATTTTAAGGAATTTGTTGTTTTTATTTTTTTTTTTAATATTTTTTTAGTTGTAGATGGATACAATGTCTTTATTTTATTGTTTTGTATGTGGTGCTGAGGATCGAACCCAGGGCCTCACACATGAGAGGCAAGCACTCTACCGCTGAGCTACAATCCCAGCCCCGGTTGTTGTTTTTATTTTTACTTGAAATATGTACTAGATAATAAACCTTTGCCAGTGAGAGTTCTTGCAAATTTTCTTCTCCTAATGTATTCTTTGCTTCTCATTCTCATTACCATGGCTTTTGATGAACAAGTGTTCTCTTTTTTTAATTTTTTTAAGTTGTTGATTGACCTTTATTTATTCATTTATTTATATGTGGTGCTGAGGATCAAACCCAGTGCCTCCCACATGTAAGGCATGCACTCTACCACTGAGCCACCATCCCAGCCCTGAATAAGTGTTCTTAAGCTTCACCTAAATTTATTAAACTTTTCCTTTATGTTCCTCTTATCTGTGTCAATACACATTGTCTTCCTTACTATAGCTGGATGATGAGTCTTGATGTCAGTAAACCAAATTCCCCAGGTTTTTCTTTAGGAATGGTGTGGCTATTTTTGGCCTTTTGCCTATCCATTTAAATCCTGTCAAATTATATGAAAAGTCCTATCAAGATTTTGTTAGATTATATTAAATATGGGTTAATTTGAGAAAAAGTGATAGGTTTGTTACTGATTCTTTCAATCCATAAAAATAGTATGTACTTCTACTTCCTTAGGTTTATTATATATCTTTCAAATGGCTTATAGTTTTCTCCATATGTGTTACACAGGTTTTGTCAGATTTTTGCCCTAGGTGCCTAATGTATACTTTTACTACTACATCTGAAAATATCTATTTGCACAGATTATTTTAAAATGTGATTTTAGATTTCTGGATGTTCAAAAAGAGTGCATATTCTCAAAAAAATAAGCACAGGCTTCCATATTTATTCATTATCTCAACTATGTGTTAATTGTATTTTCTATCTGCTTGTTGGTATAAGAAATTAATTTATTTTTATGTATCAATTTTATATCTGACAATATTGTAAACCCTTACTAATTATATCAAAGTGTCACCATTCTTTGGAGGATTTCTTGTAGGCAGGTACATCATCTGAAAATAATTAAGTTTTGTTCCCTCCTTTTCAAGCCTTATTCTTTTTATTTCCATGGTAGTCATAGAATAGAACTGACTTGAGAGGGTCAGGAATGGTAGATAGACTTTAGTGTATCATTTTAAATCTCTGAAATATTGAGAGTGTTAGTTATTGCAGAATAACTCTACTCGATCCAATAGAATTTGCTTTTCTTGCTTATTGTGCTAACCTGCACCTCTAGTACAAGGTCAAATAGAAGTTTTGATAGCTGACATCCTTCTTTTGTCCTGACTTTAATAGGAATGCTTTTCACCAGTCACAATAGAGCATGTTGTTTGCTATTGGATTTTTTTAGATGCCCGTTATCAATTTAAGGAAGTACTCTATTCCTTTGTAGTTTGCTAAGACTTCTTATGTGAATGGTTGTATTGAATTTCACCAAATTATTATATTTGGGGCTGGGGCTGTAGCTCAGTGGTAGAGCGCTTGCCTAGCATGCGTGAGGCACTGGGTTCGAGCCTCAGCACCACATATAAATAATAAATGAATAAAATAAAAATCCATTAACAACTAAAAAATTTTTTAAATTATTATATTTAATTATTATGTTTTCATCAAATTATTATGTATATATTCTTATATTGAATGTCATCAAATTATTTTTCTGGACCTATTTCTCATATGTTCTCTTCTCCTTTAAACTCTTAAGTGATTATTCATATTAGTTTTTTGAATTAATGCTGAATCAACCTTGCATTTCTAGTATAAACAAAACTGGATAAATGAAGCCATTATCTTTTTCACACATGCCTAGATTTGGTGTGCTAATATTTTGGTTAGGATTTCTGCAATTGTATTCATGAGTGAGATTGATCTGTTATTTTCCTTTCTGACACTATTCTTGGCTACTCTGTTTCTCTTTCCTTATTCTCTATTCTGTATGAAAGATTGGGATACCTGTTCTTGGAGCATTTATAGGATTTGCCACCAAAACAACTGAGCCTGATTTGTTCTTTGAGGAATAATTTTTATATACTGATAAAAGGTTTTTCTTATTTCTATGTTTATTTTGGTTGTTGTTTTAGTGGTCATAGGACTATTTATGTTTTCTATATATCGTAAGTCTATTTTGTAATTTATATTCTTTTGAGAATTTGACCATTTCCCCTAAGTTTTCACACTTACAGATATAAAGTTATACATAAATTTCTTCACATTCACATTGATTTATCTTTAATATTCTTTGCTATGTATTTCTCTCTTTGTTTCTTCATTGGTATTTCCAAAATTCATCAATTTTATTAGTCTTCAAATAATGAGCTTTTGACTGTTGTTTCTGAGTATTGCAGCTTCCTTTACTATTGCATTTATCTCTTCTCTAATCTTTACCATTCCACCAACTTTCTTTAGATTTATTCTGTTATTCTTTTTCTAATTTCTAATGTTGGATTTCAGCTTACTTTTATCCTTTCTTATATTCTAGTGAAAGCATGAAAGACTATTCATTTCTCTTTATATATTTTTTTTAAACATTTATTTTTTAGTTGTAGGTGGACAGAATATCTTTATTTTATTTTTATGTGGTGCTGAGGATCGAACCCAGTGCCTCACGCGTGCCAGGAGAGCACGCTATCACTGCGCCATAACCCCAGTTTTATATACATTTTAATTTACAGTTTCCAAGGTTTCTTTTTTAGTATTTTTATTATCATTCTAATTCCATTATGATTTCACCTTTGACCCATAAATTATTTTTAAATGTGTTCTTAGATTTCCAAATATTTGAAAATAGTGCATATTATCAAATAATTTAATTTAAGCTTTCATATTTTTTCTTTACCTCAACTATATAAATTGTGTTCTTCAAATTTATATTCATACTATTTTTCTTTTTATTTTCTAGTCTTCCTAATCTATTAATTTCTGGCATGTTTATTAAAATCTTTGATTGTGATAATGGAACTTAACTTCTCCTAATAAGGAATATCACCTTTCTGATTACTTTGCCTCCATATTTTGACCCCATGTTACCCAGTGCAAATGAGTTTATACTTCTGACATATGCCTGATGAATTGAAACTTTATCTTTGTGGAGTTAGTCTTTAATCTCTTCTAATGCTTTTGGCCCTAGAGTCCTTTTTCTTTTTTGCCTTAAAATCTCTTTCGTCTGACATTAATGAAGATGCTGCTTGGCAAGATAGAGTTACATTCTGATAAACTCTCAAAAAGTTTAGAAATCATAAGTCAAACCATCCTAAGTCAGGAACCATCTAATAGCTATGTGATATTTATCATATATGTATTTTTCTATTTTTTTACCCTTGAATTTGGGGCATATTCTTGAGATTGGAAAGAAATTGGAATTTTTTAAATTATGGTGATTGTGATTATTATCTATAAAGATTTGTTCTTACTGTCTTCTGTTGTACTACTTATTTGTCTCCTCTACCTTTTCTATTTATTTTTTTCTCCTTTCTTTATATCTTTTGGATTAATAGATTCCCGATTTCATCCTCCCCCCTCTATTTACTAAAAGTTATCCTGGCAGCTTTAGCATACACATTTAAATTTAATCTGTTAAGCTCTGGTATATGTATACAGTGAATGTTCTACACCAATTTTCTTTTCTTTTTTTTTTTAATTTTATTTATTTTTTTAGTTGTAGGTGGACAGAATATCTTTATTTTGTTTTTTTATGTGGTGCTGAGGATCGAACCCAGTGCCTCACGCGTGCTAGGCGAGCACGCTACCACTGCACCACAATCCCAGCCCCCCAATTTTATTTTCTACATAAATTTTTAAATTATGTCTTCAAAGGATATTTTATAACCCAGGAAAAGATTCATGTGGAAATATATCTGTGTAGTTATAGATACATTATATATATACACGGAGAGTTGATTCTCATTATTTGAAGTAGTTGTGTTCTATAATGTCACCTCAAACATTGAATCAGCAAATACTGAACCATTGGTTGTAGGGCAACATTTTGTCAACTCATCAATACATAACCTTGTTTTACATGTTTAAAGGCACCTTATTTCATATATATCATTAATTAACATTGAACTCATGACCAGCACAATATAACTCATGCCTGAATGAGGCTTTTCTAACACATATTTTCTCTGTAGTAGGGCACTTCAGCACTGTGCTCGGGAGCTTTATGAAACATTGAAATAATCCCCCCCAAAAAAGCACAAAAATGGGGAGGCTCTAATATAGGGAACAGAATACTTACAGGGAGAGCTGAAATAAGAAGGCAGAGCGTCCCTTAGTTTAGCGTCAACTGGAAACACTTATGAATGCTGAGTGACAAATTATTTTGGCTTCTCTGCACATACACACAAATGACCACGCAAACCACACAACTATTGGAATTACAAATAAAATTTAAGGAGTAGGCAAATTTGCAAGTACAGAATCCATGAACAATGAGGATCAAGTCTGTGTGTGTATGTGTGCATGCACGTGCGCACACACACACAATTTTGAATTACACCCTTAAACATATAGAAAAGAGATTGGAAAGCTACATACCAAATCATTGGTGTTTCCAGATGGTTTTGAGATTTTCACATTGTCCATATTGTCTATAACCATGAACTGACTTCATGTTCTAATAAGTTACTGACAGAGACTCAGCATGGGGTCCTGTGTGTCTCTTCTAGCCCAGTTTCAATGACAAGACTAACAACCTGGAGGCTTATGTGAAATGGTTCAACAGACTGTGCTACCTTGTGGCAACTGAGATCTGCATGGTGAGTAGAAAGCCAGGGTGGGCATGACCTGGCATAGGCAAAGGTGGCCTGGGGCCTGGAGTAGCCTACCAGGGAGGAAACCAGAAGTGCACCTTAAGTGACAATAGTCTCCTGGCAATTAAATCTTGACTAATCCCACCTGGGGATTGGCTAGGCACCAAGTGTCACCAAGACTTCTTGCAGTGACATTTCCTCTCAGGGTAGAGGCCAGGATGGATCCACTGAGCTCTGTCACCAAGGAAGTGACAGAATGTTTGCTGAAGTGAGGGTAGTACCAACTACCCCCAAGAGGCTCCACTGCCTCCACCTGCGCCTGTCTGCTCAGGGCAGCCTGGCCTGCAGCCAGGTTTGATTTGGCTTGCTCAGGATTGAAAAGTGGCCCAATCCTTAAGAAACTAAGAGAGTACACAAAAAAGTCTAGGTCATTGGCTTCTCCTGGAAAGAAAGGAATCTTGGCAACATGGAGCTGGATATGCTTGTCACTAAGTTGAGGTTCCACCTGGCCATGCCTGCCCATCCTCTACCTTATAGCAGAAGGATCATCCTCTGGACCCACTCCCTCACCATAAGGTAAAGCCCCAGGGCCCTCACTTATCTCAGGAATAGATTGGACAGGCTCAGCCTGTAAGATCAGCTGGGCTCACTGGAAGCAGGTACTCAGAGAGCTTGGGGAACAGGTGTGAAGGAGTACAGGAGAATTAGGATGCACTGAGGGAGAAGTTGACCTGCAATGCTCACATAGACTGAAGTGGTTGACCTTTATCCCCCATCTGGTTTGAGATCAGTGTTACCCATGAGCATTTCCCTTTGAAGTACAGGACAGAAGGTAGGTAGCTCTCAACAGCCAAGGTCACATCTTGAAGGGGGCTTGGTGGCATGTCCCCACAGGTGCCAGAGCAGACTTCTTGGTGGCAATAGATAATTGCTGCATGTTTCATAGGCAAGTAAAGTCTACTTGTGAAAAAAATACAACATAGAGTACCATTGACTCAGACCTCTTCCTACAGTCACATCATTGACCTGGCAGTTAAAATGGGGTTTTATCTTTATGAAGCCTGGACTAAGCCCATGTGGGCACCCAGGAGCCTACCCAGGACAGTGCAGGATGGCTCAGGGGAAGGACACAGTTTGGTTCTGAGACAGGAGAGAGGTTAGAAATCATGTTCGATAGAAAGCAGTGCAGGAGCTCAGGGAACAGGGCCTCAGGATCAGCACGTAGCCCCTAGTGAGGGGAGAGCAAGCTCGGTGCTGGGAGGAAATAGGGGGGCAATACGTTCTGATTTGGAGAAAGAACAGGTGCTAGAGTTGGGCCTTGAAGAAGAGCAATCAACCTGCTCCCAGAGATGCCTCAGCCCTTCCTATGCTGTAGGTTGCTCCTGTACCCCACAGGAGTTCTAGCAGGCCTCAATTGAGTCTACCTAACAGTGGACTGTGTCCTGCTCTGCCTGTGAAGTGCTCTGAGACCTTAAGGTTCAGATATTTCCCTGGGCCTCAGCTGTGAAATGGATTTGAAGAAGGTTAAGAAGGCCGGGCCAGGTGAGCAGGGTGTCTGATCAGGGCAGGGTAGAAACATATCACTAAGGTTCTGGTGCCCTGTCCCCAGCCAGCCAAGAAGAAGCAGAGGGCCCAGGTGATCGAGTTCTTCATTGACGTGGCCCGAGAGTGCTTCAACATTGGCAACTTCAACTCCCTGATGGCCATTATATGTGAGTGGGTTGCTCCAGGAGCCCCTCCCCCATGAGAGACTCCTCAGACAGGTTCAAGTGGGTCCAGCCAGGCAGGGGGGGTGCAAGTTCAGACCCTCCCCTGAGCAGTGGGTGGGTGTGAGGTAAGTCTGCAGCCTGAAGCAGCCAGCAGCCCCATGTCCCTGCCCCAGAGTCCTGGAGAAAATGCCCCTTTTGAGACAAACAGCCTCCTTGGGGTACTTGGTGAGGGCTTGGCAACATATCTCCTGATCCAGAGAGAATTAAAGGGCCAACCCAGGAACTAGTTCCAGGATGGGGCCTATGTGGTGGGGACATGGTCAGAGTTTCCACACACACAAGCTGGGCCCACATCGTCCATTACTACCTACCCATTGCTCCTAGGCTGAGGTCACTGCAGACCTTAGCCCTATCTTAGGGCTCAGCCTAAATGGCTGGACGACTGCAGCTACACAGTGGCCTCCCTCCCTGCTCATGAGAGTGAGGGGGGCCGTCCAGGCCAGAGGAGCCCTCCCCAGCCCAGCCCTCCCTCTTCCAGCTGGCATGAACATGAGCCCTGTCTCCAGACTGAAGAAGACTTGGGCCAAAGTGAAGACAGCCAAGTTTTTCATCCTGGAGGTAAACAAAGTTGCTGAACTAAGGGGTTCTGCCAGCCAGCCCCTGAAAAGAGGTGCCCAAATGCTTCCCTATCTTCTTTCAGCACCAGATGGACCCAACAGGAAATTTCTGCAACTACAGGACAGCTTTGCGAGGGGCAGCCCACCGCTCCCTGACTGCCCACAGCAGCCGGGAGAAGGTAGGTGAGAAGCCTCAATGGTCAAACATTTTCCCAGCCTTCAGAGATCCTGCTTGCTTGGCCCAGGTGGGCTGTATCAATGGTAGCTTTCAATGTATCAAAGTCAGCTTTCTGTTACTATAACAAATACCTAAGATAATCAACTTATAAAAAGAAAAGATTTATTTTGGCTCAGTTGTAGAGGTTTCATTCAGTCTATGATAAGTTAGCCTATGATAAGTTTTGAGTCTATGGCAGTGGTAAAGGAAATCCACTCATCTCATGGCCAGGAAGCCAAAGAGAGAAGATGAAGGGGTTAAAGCCTGAGAATCCCCTTCAAGGTCATGCCTTGATGACCTAAAGACCTCCAGCTAGGCCTCACTTTCCACAGGCTCTACCACCTCCTCCCCTGCAGGGCAAGCCTTTACCACATGGACATTTGGGGGACAGTTCTGACCCAAACCACAGCAATCAGGGAAACTGGAGTTTGACTCAAAGTTCACCAGGTCCAACCCCTGCCTCCTGCAGCATCTGTCATAGATAGCCATGTCACCTTGCTTGCATGCCTTCAGAGTGGACAACTTCACCACCTCCAAAGCAGGTCAACCACTGCCCCAAGCAGCTCTGATTCCTTGTAAGTGCTTGATAAGTGCTTCCTTGTGGGACCAGACTTGGCCACCTGGGATCACCCTCTCTGGAGAGCCACTTAAAATAAACTACTCCCTCTTCTAGCTATCAGTCCTTTCACAGCCCTCGTGTCCCCTCCATTGCTTTGCCTAAGTGGACAGTCCCAAGCCTGACTTGCCATGCAGTGGTTTCCAGTTCCCTCCCTGCTATTACCCCTGAAGAGCTCCATCTGTCAGAGTCCCTTCTGTTTCAGATCAAACTGTGGCTCCAAGCACAAGGGGTTTTACATCTGCCTTATTCTAAATGTAGTACCTCTATGTTTGTGGCCTCAAATCACATTTATGGCTTTGGCAATGATTATCCAATCTTTTTGTTCACCCAAACTGCCTTTTCACAAGAAGTGGCTTATATGTTTGCAGTTGGGAGGGCTTGGTTTACAGCCAAGGAATTGGAACCTGGGGCAAAGGTACACAGGAATTGGATTCTGTGCTGTGGCTGCAGCCTCTAGTTTGTAACACTGGCTGTCCCCACTATTTTTCTTCCACCCATGCTGAGGCAGGGTAGCCATAGAGCAAGGCAGACTTTGTGTTCCTAAACTCTGAGGTGCTGGGATACTATGCATTTAGGTCTGGTGGTGTAGGTGGATGACTTTAAAATGTGCATTTAGTTTTAACTGCATTCTCCTCTAACTTCCAGAGAGACTGTAGGCTAAGCTCAGAGAAGAAGCCTTTCCATGGCCTCTGCCTTCAGAAAACAAAGCAATAGTGCTCTGCTTTTGGTCTCACCATAAGTGCATCAGGATGGATCTTTAGCATCAAGAAAGACAGGATGATAAATTGCTGAATAGTTTTTTAAAAAGAAAACAAATCATGAAATTTTAGAATAGTTGACTTACATGTGTTTCAGGCACGTTAATAGTGTGCTTAGCACAGGCCTCTGCTTCCAGTACACTTGAAAGAGAGGCCTGAGTCTATAGATGGGAATGTTGTGAGGTTTCTACCAGCCCCTCCCCGCAGGTGATGGGAAAAAAATGTCCAAGGGTCACTGTGACTCTGCATCTTGCACCCAGCCTAACCCAGGGGAAAATGGCCCTGCATGCAGTGGGAGCTCAATCAGCACTGGTGCCTAATGGGCCTGGGGGAAACGATCTGACCCAGAGTTATGGGACCTGTATGTTCTTTCTTAATGTTTTTCATATTGTCCTCATGATGCATATTAGTTAAAATTAACCTTTGCTATGATTTGGATCTTAAAAGTCTTCCAAAGTCTCATATGTTAAAGGCTTGGTCACCAGTCATGGTGCTACTGGGAGACAGTGGAACCTTTAGAAATTGGGACCTAGTAGAAGAAAGTAGATGATGGGGGATGTGCCCTTGAAGGAAATATGAACCCCCGGCCCATCCTTTCTTTTTGCTTCCAGGCTGCCATCAGATAAGCAGCTGTGCTCCACCATGCAGCCCTGCCATGTTGTTCTGCCTCACCACATGCCCAGAAATAACAGAGCCAGCTGAACATAGGCTTCAACCTCTGAAACCATAAGCCAAGATAAACCTTTCCTTCTTTTAAGTTGTTTATCTCAGGCATTTTATCACAGCAATGGAAAACTAAGTAACAGTCTTATAATTCATAAAGCCCCAAGGCTAGTCAGGCTTGTCCAGGAAATCTCCCATCTGCATTCTGGGGCTGCATCTGAGGTTCCTTGGGGTATGTATCTACTGGCAAGATTGTCTCCTGTCCAGGTTGCCTCCTGCCCTTGAGCCAACCCAATGGGAAGGCTGCCTGGGGGCTGACCTGAACTGTCTCCCTTCCAGATCGTCATTCCCTTCTTCAGCCTACTCATCAAAGACATCTACTTCCTGAATGAGGGCTGTGCCAACCGCCTTCCCAATGGACATGTTAACTTTGAGGTAAGGCCCAGGGGCCTTGGAGGGGAATGACACCAAGTGAGATCAGCCAATAAAAGTGCCTAAAGAAGGACTGCTGGCCCCTCAACCATCAAATTGAAGGAGGACTCCAAGGCAGACAGAGTATGGTAGTTCTCAAGATCTCCCTTCCCCACGTCCAGCACAGGGAGATACTGAAGTCTATGCACATGTTGATATGCACTCTATGCTGAAGCAGAATCACTTCTGCCCCTTGAGGAGCACCAGGGCAGTAAGAAAAATAGCCCCACAGACCCATGGTGACAACCACAAGATGCTGTGACAGGGGCTACACAAATACACAGTGCTTGGGGACCGAGGAAGGCCCCAAAGGAAGGGCCCTGAGCAGCAGGGGTGAGTTGTCATGCAGAAGCCAGAGTGGGCAAAAGGGAACAAAGAATTCTGCTCCCTTGACTGACACCACAGCTCAAGTGTCCCCTCCTCCAGGAAGCCCTCCACCATGACCTCTTCAGAGTTCCTATAGAGCAGCAGACTGGGCCTCCCTCACTTTGTCATAGCACCCAAGTCTCTGAGTGCCTCAGAAACAAGGCCAGGCTGATTGCTGTGTCCCAAGTAGGCCCATCTCACACACGTGTCAGAGTGACTTCTGGGCTAAAGTACACTAGGCAGTGGCAGCAGGAGGTCACTGAGTCAGACAGAAAGAGCATACCATGTGGTAGTGTTACCATCCACTCTGCAGGAAGGAAGAGACTCTTCTTTTTGAGAGCCAACTCCATCCTAGTGCTGGCCTCAGCAGGGACACAGAAAGCCCTCAGCCTCCAACTCCAAGGAGCAGTAAGTCCTGGGCCTGTCACTTGCTCTTTATGAACCTCAATCGCCCCGCTCTGTAAAATGAGGCTTCAGCCACAACTATGGCCACACAGAAAGGCTAGGAGGAGGAGATGTGCGCATGAGCCACTGAAGGCTCTGAGTGTCCCCTGCTGATAAGCACCACAGCACATGCCTGGGGCCTTTGGCCTGGAGGCTGCTGTCTGCACAGACAACCCTGCAGACTATCACATGCTGCCCATAGCCTGCTCACCCCTGAGGGCCAGCAGAGCTTGGGGAAAATTCAATCCAGTCCAGCTGCTGCACCCCTGGGGTGAGACTGCAGGGGCCCAGGGAGCCTAGAGTGAGGTTTTACTCTGCAGATGACCTTGACACACAAACCAGTGTAGGATCCCCTGTTTTTTGCCCTTCTTGAATTGGTCCTCAAAACCAAGGCCAGGGCTTGGGGTAAAATTGCAACTCATGTAGCCACAGATTTGGAAAGTAGGTAGTGGGGACCAGACCTGGCTGCCAGGGCTGATCAAGGGGTACCACAGAGCTGGGATCCTCACCCGAGCATGTCTTTGTGCTGATATTTATTTAAAATCCTTCTAAAATTTGGCAGACTTTTTAAAATTAAATACACGTTACAATGAGCCTTCCATATCCATGGATTCTACATCCACAACCCTACCAACTGTGGATCAAAAATATTTCTTTAATTGCTTCTATACTGAACATTTATAGACTTTTTTGTCATTATTCCTTAAACAATACAGTGCAGTAACTATTTGCATAGCATTTACACTGTATTAGGTATTATAAGTAATCAAGAGATGATTTAAAGTTTAAGGGAGGTCATGTATAAGTTATATGTAAATCCTGTGTCCTTGAGCATCTGCAGATTTTGGTATTTCCAGGGCAGGGTAAGTCCTGGAACCAATCCCCCAAGGACACTGAGGGACTATTATATTTAAAGTTTACTTAAATAAAATTATAATTAAAATATTTACCTAAGTACATTTACCTAAATGTATTTACATCTTTCTATAAATCAACAAACATGTGTTCTCTTGCATAAATAAGGAAGAATCACAAAATAAATTCATACGAAATCATGCTCACTCTTGCTAGATGCAGTCAAAGATGGTCAGCCAAGGCTGCTGCCTCCTGCTGACATGAAGTGAGAGGTGCTGTGGAAATGTGACCGGTGATTCTCACAGCAAGGTTTCTTGCTGGGTGATGCTGCCATCTATTGCCCCATGTTTCTCCTCAAATCCCTGAAATCACTGAAGGGTGAGAAGAGAGGATTTCTCAGGGCTGGCCACTCACCCTCACAGGGAAATTCAGGCACTGCAAGTACCTCCATTTTGTATCTCTGTGTGACCCTGGCAGAAATTTCTGGAACTGGCCAAGCAGGTTGGAGAGTTCATCACATGGAAACAAGTGGAATGTCCTTTTGAGCAAGACCCCAGCATCACCCATTACCTGTACACTGCCCCCATCTTCAGCGAGGACGGTAAGGTGACCTCACAGCCTTCCTAACCCCCTCAGGCCCTGGGACTCTTGGGTGGCCTCTTAGTCACAATGCAGGAACCTCTACTCTGAGCAGGAATGCATACCCTTGCTGGCCTGCCAATGGAGCAGTGAAGACTGCATTACCCTGGACGACCAACTGTGCCCTCAGGAACAGAGAATAGATCCTAGGACCCATGGGCTGGGGCCTTAACGACCCCCAGGTCCAGACTTCTCCCTGGACACAGTTTGAACACTGTTGGGTATTGCCAAGTCTGAACCATCTGTCTATCTTACCCAATTTTTCTCATTAGTAAAGTGGGAGTGAGGGTAAGAACTGGAGTTCACATGGGGATGGCTAAGCACTGACTGACTCTGGGTCTTTCCATGGCTGGTATATGTGTGTGTATGTCTGTGAGTGTGTGCTGGTTTGGGTGTGTAATACACACAGGCATGATGTGAGTTGTCTTTTCTGCAGAATGCTGTTAATGTCTGTCTATCCCTGCCAGTAAACATACATTCCCATTTAATCATTTGTTGCAAATCTGTTTGCTTGCAAATTGCTAAGTAGTAAACCCTGAGATCCCCCTCTTTCAGAAAGCGAAAGCTCTAGAGAAGGCAGCTATCCGGTGGCCATCCCCTTGTGGGGGCAGTGTGGCCCCATGCTTAGCAGCTCTCACCTTGAGATCTGCCCTCCACTCCAGCACACAGGAGACCTGCTCATCCTCATCAGCAAGTGTGTTACAAAGGGACCAATAAACATCTGTGACTGGGGAACACTTACTGCCCCACCATAGGGCAGGAAAAAAAGGAAAATTAGGGAGAAGGCTGTTTTAATGATTTTGCCTTTGGATACTTCCAACTTTGCCATTTTACTTTTCATATTTTGGAGCCAAGAACTTGCTGAAGGGAGTTCTACCTTTTTCTGTAGCCACCAACCCCCATCAAGAAGCAGAGCAAGCTGGGTGTGGTGGTACACACCTGTAATCCCAGCAGTTTGGGAGGCTGAGGCAGGGAGATTGCAAGTTAGAGGCCAGCCTCAGCAACTTAGTGGAGCCCTTAAGCAAGTCAGTAAGACTCTGTCTCAAAATTTTAAATTATTTTAAAAAGGCTAGGGATGTGACTCCGTAGTTAAGCACTGGGGGTTCAATCCCTGGTACCTCCCCCCCCAAAAAAGGAAGCTGAGCAACTGACAGATAAAACAGCCCAGGCTGGTTCTCACAGGAGACTGTGAACTCAGGTCTCACCTTCTCTAAGCCTTATCTGCTTCCTCTATCAGGTGGGGCAATGAGAGACCTTCTTCCTAGGGCAATGATGAGAATTACTTGAATTGGAAGAGGTAAAGACCACAGATCTGTACTCAATCAATGCTAGTGTACAGTCTTCTCCTCTGTCCACAGGGGATATGTTCTAAGATCCCCAATGGGTGCCTGAAATTGTGGATAAACCCAAATTCTATATGTACTGTATTTTTTCCTATATATACATACACAAATATAATGCCTTTTTCATCTTGTCATGCACTGTGGCCATAATTTTTGCAGTTCAAAGTGTGATGGCAAAACTAGCACAAATTTCTTTTTTCTTTGTTCACAAGTTTACAGATGGAAGATTTGTTCCTACCACAGATCTTAGCAACCTCAGCATATGATTTTTTTTTCTTTCCTTGTTTAGTGGAGAACTTTCCCCTTTGCACTTAAAGGAAGCACTTTACAGTTTCTCTTTGGCACATTCAAATTACCAGTACCCCTACTCTTGTGATTTAGGTCCATTATTAAGTAAAATAAGGCTTGCTTGAACACAAGCACTATGATTCCATGACAGTTGATCTGATAACCAAGAGGGCTACTTGTGTTAGTCAGCTTTTTATTGCTGTGACCAAATTGCCTAACAAGAACACTTTAGAGGAGGAAAAGTTTCTTTTGGCTTACAATTTCAGAGGTTCAGTTCATAGATACCTGACTTCATTGCTTTAGGCCCAAGGTGAAGCAGAACATATTGGCAGAAGGGCATGGTAGAGGAAAACTGCTCACCTCATGGCATCCAGGAAGCAGAGAGGGAATGGTGAGGGTCCAGAGACAAAATATAAACTCCAAAGGCATACCCCTAGTGACCCACTTCCTCCAGCCATGCCTCACCTGCCTAAAGTTACCACCCAATCAGTCCATTCAAATAATTAATCCACCAATGGATCAGAATACTGATTAGGTTGCAGCTCTCATAATCAAATCATTTCACCTTCTGCATTAACACAGGAGCTTTTACGGGACACCTCATATCCAAACCATAATATTACTAAGTGACTAACAGGTGGGTAACATATAATGTGGATACACTGGACAAAGGAATGAGTCATGTACCGGGAGAAATGAAGTGGGATGGCATGAGATTTCATGTTACTCAAAAAGGCATGCAATTTGAAACTTATAAAATGCTAATTTCTGGAATTTTCCATTTAATGCTTTCAGACCATGGTTGACCATGAGTAACTGAAACTTCAAAAAAGAAAAACCAAAGATAAGAAGGGACAATTGTATTAGGTTCCTACAGGTGCTGAAACAAATCACCACTAACTTGGTGGCTCAGAACAACCACAAATTTATCCTTGTGCAGTTCTGGAGGTTAGAAGTCTAAAATCAGTTTCACTGGGCTAAAATCAAGGTATCAGCAGAGCTAGTTTCTTCTGGAGGCTACAGGGTAGGGGTTCGGGGGTCCATTTCCTGGCCTTTTCCTAGTGGTTGCCTGTATTTCTTGGCTTGTGGCCCCTTCCTCTTTCTTCAAAGCACATTATTCTAATCTCTGCTTCCAACATTGCATCATCTTTTTTCACCTATAGTCAAATCTCCCTTTGACTATAGGTGAAATAGGGATACTTGTAGTTGCATTTAGGGCCCAATCAGATGATCCAGGATAATCTCCCTCATCCCCAGAACCTTAATTTAATCACATCTACAAAGTTCCTTTTTGCCATAGAACATAACATTCTGGTCCTAAGGATTGGGACCTCAGTTTCTCTGGGAGCAAGTATTCAACTTCAACCCAATATACTAGTTATTAAGATGATTATTGTCATTAGCCAATCACCTCTTAGTGGAACTTGAGCAATAAAATGTGTCAAAGGTACATGAGAAAGGGTTGGGGTTGTGGCTCAGGTGTAGAGAGCACTTGCCACATGTGAGGCACAGAGTTCAATCCTCAGTACCACATTCAAAAAAAGAGGCACATGGGAAGAGGGGCAGAGAAAATCTCAGGGTAGGGGAGAGCCATTTCCTTCACTCCTTCAGTAAACAGTATTTCTTGAGGCCCTGCTCTGTGCTTGGCAGTGAGTCAGTAGTGAGCATACAGACAAAACCCCAGTGCTATTGAAAAAGCACTCAAGAAATAATGACGAGGAAGTTCTCAAAATTAGAAAAGATAAACCTACAGATTCAAGAGGTTGAATGAACCACAAACAGGATCAACCCAAAGAAACCCATACCAAGGCACATCGCAGTCAAACTTCTGAAAACTGAAGAAAAACGTGTGGGAGGGGGGGTATGGGGGGGGAGTATGGAAGAAAGGAAGGAAGG
>CM053405.1:115049278-115106474 GCA_028644305.1 Xerus rutilus
TATTACCCTAGTCATCTTTAGTTCTGCTCACTGAAATTTCTGGTTTTTCTCCTCCTAGACCCACGGTTGGGATTGCACTTCTGTATCCCCTGAAAGTCAGGTGCAGTCATGTGACTTGCTTTAGTCAATGAAATGTGAGGAGAAGTAACAGATGTCATGTTCTTCCTTCTGCCCCAGAGATCAGGAATGTTCAAACAACAGAGACTCTGTCACCCAGGGTCCTTATGGAAGAATTACATGGAACAAAACTGCCAACAAATGCTGTGGATGTGGCTCAGTGGTAAAGTACTTGCCCAGCACATACAAAGCCCTGGGTTCAATCCCCAGCACTGGGAGAAAAAAAAAAAAATGCCAACAACTAGGGATGGACATGGTACATGAGCAAGATTTGAAAGCCAATGAGACTTAGGCATTGTTTATTACAAAAACTAGGCCATCCCACTGATACAGTTATTTATTTTAAAACATAAAAGCCAGGCTTGGTGATGCACACAGATAATCCCAGTTACTGTGGAGGCTGAGGCAGGAGAAGTCCAAGTTTGAGGCCAGCCTGGGCAACTTAATGAGACTCTCTCAAAAATAAAAAAGAAAGGGCTGGAGGTGTAGTTCAGTGGCAGAGCACTTGCCTAGCATGTGTGCAATCGCCAGCACCACAATTAATTAATTAGTTAATTAATCACATGTATTAGTCTGGATTCAGTCAGAAGAGAGAAACCACAGAGTAATCTGAACAAGAAAAGCATAATAAAACAAATTACCAACTGCAACAGGGAATTGCAAAAGTAAATTGGCTAAGAAGTAAAGAGAACCCTAAGGTTAAGAGGACATTATCAAGAACTTTATGGGGGAAAATAAGCCCAACATGATAAAAGTGACTGTTTCCTAGGATAAGAGCACTTACCAAAATTTAAAAGAAGAAATGAAAAATCTGAATAACAATAGAAAAAAATCTGAATAAGTCCATAATTAATTTTTAAAATCTGAATAAGCCAACAGTTCTGCATTCTGTTTTATGGAGAATTCTTTTTATTGTGAATAATGGGAAGTAAAAGCAAACTGTCTCCAGCAAAATTTCAAAATTTCAGAATCTTTGGTTTAAGAAACTGAAACTCTCAGCTTAGCTTGAAGCCCACTAGACCTGAGATGTTAGCAGAAGCTTGCTCTTTCCTCTTGGCCTGGTTGTCCTCTCAGGCAGGCCCTCCATGAGCTTGGCAAGCCTCTTACCCAGAAGTTCCAAGAAGCATCTTGGAACACCCTGACCTCACCTGCAGCCCAACCTGGGCTCTCTGCTGGCCTGTGGGCAGGGCTGCACTTTGACTTTTGTGAACCCTTGGCATGTTTCCCTTCATGGGACTCTTCTGCTACAAAAGACATGTTTTGTATTATTTTATGTGATGGTTGGTCAGGTGCAGCCACAAGGAAGATGCAGGTGAATCTGCAGAAAACAAAGTTTATTGTACCTGCAGAGAAGGCACTTGATACCACATAGGGCCACACAGGAAAGACAGCAGGGTGGTCAGGAGGCAGAAGACAAGAGTAAGGGGAAAATTTAAACCAGAACCTTCACTGAGGTTTCCTCATGAAAAGAAAAGCAGGGTGAGGTAAATGATTTAGGATTATTAAGTTTGAAAATTTTGCATCAGGCCCTAAGCTATGTGGTGGTATTATGGCTTAAATGTGCCCCCAAAAGCTTATGTGTTGAAAACTTGATGCCTAATGCAATGGTGTTGGGAGGTGGGGCCTAATAAGAGATGGTTAGGTTGTGAGAGCTCCTTACATGAAATGGATGAATATAGATATCCCTGGATTGTTATTGAGGGACTGGGTTTGTTATAAAAGTGAATTTGGGGCTGGGGTTGTGGCTCAGTGGTAGAGCACTCGCCTCGCATGCGTGAGTCCCTGGGTTCGATCCTCAGCACCACATAAAAATAAATAAAATAAAAATATTTTTTTAAAAAAAGTGAATTTGAACCTCTCTTACTCTTTCTCTCAGACTCTCACGCTTCTGCTTTCTGCATGGGGTAATGCAGCACAAAGGCTCCACCCCCATTTTGGACTTTGTATCCTGCAGAACTATAAGCCAAATAAACTTCTATTGTTTATAAATTACCCAGTGTGTGGAATTCTGTTTTAGTAGCACAAATGGACTAAGACAGGTGGTCCTTAGTTGTCTGGTCCCTGGTCCTGGGACACTTAGGCTGAGTCCTATTACCTCCTGCGGTGCAAGGGCCAGATGGAGGAGGCATGGCACTTGGCTGGTTACCTTGCATATCAGAGGCATGTTCCTGCCTAACCCTCTGTTCTCTTAAGAATTGACTATCTCTGGGAAGGGCAGTGGGAAAGATTTCTTTAAGATGCCAAAACATAATACATGGAAAAATGTTGAGGATACATATGATACATATGATAAGGATACAACATATCAAAATATCTATTTTATTACTACCTTGGTATACAGACAAATATAATTGTTGAACCTTCACTGAGGTTTCCTCATGAGAAGAAAAGCAGGGTGAGGTAAATGATTTAGGATTATTGAAAGGTCATTTTTTCCTACCAATTTTAAGACAAACTAAATCATTTCCATGAATCTCTAACAGTATTGTGGGTCCTAGTAGATAACTCAGTACTGCCTGTAGGGGCAACTTGCCTGTTGCTATGTGACCAGACTATGGTCACATGCTCACCTTGAATCTAAGGAAGTAGGATTCATGCAAACCAGGTAACCCAAGAATGGGAGCAAGAGATTCACATAGAAAAATCAAGTCTTTCACCAAAGAAGGTACAGCTGTGTGTAATTTAATGATTAAGACATGTTCCGAGAAATCTGTATTTAGGTGACTTTGTTGTGTGTACATTATAGCATATGTACATTATAACGTGTATTTACACAAACCTAGGTGGTCTAGGTTAATTAAGCTATGTGGATGGCATTATGGCCTTTTTTTGGGGGGAGGGGGGAGGTACCAGGGATTGAACTCAGGGGCACTCAACCACTGAGCCACATCCCCAGACCTATTTTGTATTTTATTTAAAGATAGGGTCTCACTGAGTTGGTTAGAGCCTCACTGTTGCTGAGGCTGGCTTTGAACTTGAGATCCTCCTGTCTCAGTCTCCTGAGCCATTGGGATCACAGGATGTATAGGGCTGCTGCTGGCATACTGTTTTACAGGAAACATTTTTTTTGTACTGAGGATTGAACCCAAGGTGCTTAACCACTGAGCCACATCCCTGGTCCTTTTTAATATTTTATTTAGAGAGTCTCACTGAGTTGCTAAGTGCCTTGCTAAGTTGCTGAGGCTGGCTTTGAACTCGCAATCCTCCTGTCTCAGCCTCCCAAACTGCTGGGATTACAGATGTGCGCCACTGCGCCCAGCTTTTTTGTTTGTTTGCAGTATTGAGAATTGAACACAGGCACGTTCTACTTCTGAGCTACAACCTCAGCCCCACTTCTTTCTTTTTTTTTTTTTCTTTCCTTTCTTTCTCTCTCTCTCTCTTTTTTTTTTTTTTTGTGAGATGGATCTTATTAATTTGCCTAGGCTAGCCTCTAATTTATGATCCTCCTGCCTCAGCCTACCAAGTATTTGGAATTACAGGTTTGGGCCACCACACCTGGCTATAAACTTTTTTTATAAGTAGGAGTACATTCTAAAAAAATAAAAGTATAATATAGTACATACATAAACCAGTAACATAGTTGTTCATTATCATATTATGTAATGTATATAATTGTATATCCTAAGCATTTATTTGACTGGCAGTGTGGTGGGTATTTCTACCAGCATCACTGCAAATAATATTCACCACAAATGAATAATGTTTAACATTCTGTTATCTTTTACCACCACTAGATAATAGAAATTTTTCCATTACAATTTTATGGGAAGGAGCACCATCATCAGTAAAACATCCTTACATGGCGCATGTCCGTAGCATGTAAAAAGGTCCCATACAGGAAAGTCACAGATGATCCCAGGCAAGGCACAGCTGAGCATGCAGTCACCTGTAGCCTGCACCTCTTCTAGATCCACACTGCCTGCTCCCAGCTTGAATCTGAGCCAGGGTATGAGAAGAAAACAGGAGATATGGCAGGGCCAAGGAGGAGATCAAGCTCTGACCTTAAGGAGCTCACAGCAAGAACCTCTCTCCCTAGAGATCCATCAGTTTGATGGTGAAACTCAGAGGTCCTTTCTGACAATGTTGGCTGGACAAGGGACTTGGGCCTGAATTCATTTATTTTTCCAGTCAACTTTCATTGAGTGTTAAAACATTTGGTCCTAGCCAGGCATGGTGGCCCATGCCTGTAATAAGTTTGGAACCAGCCTGGGGGACTTAGCAAGACTCTATCACAAAATTTTAAAAATAATTAAATAAAAAAGGATTGGGGATGTAGCTCAGAGGTAGAGCGTTCCTGGGTTCAACCCCCAATACCACCAAAAACAAAATAGAACAAAAAACCTTTAGTCTTAATAGGAGGTACAAATAGGACATGCAAACCACTCAGTACTTTGACACAGAGGGGCAAGGAGAGATGCCATGTTGTAGTATATTTAGTGTTTCCCTAAATTTTGGGGGTGTGTGCCAGGGATTGAACTCAAGGGTACTCAACCACTGAGCCACATCCCCAGTTCTATTTTGTATTTTATTTAGAGGCAGTGTCTCACTGAGTTGCTTAGCGCCTCATTTTTGCTGAGACTGACTTTGAACTCGCAATCCTCCTGCCTCGGCCTCTTGAGCTGCTGGGATTACAGGCATGTGCCACCTGGCTGTTTCGCTAAACTTTTAACTATTTGCCTTATCACTATAGGTGTCCCTTTAGCCTCTTTAGACAATAATGTGGTGTGTATCGTATTTACATATATTGAGAACTCTGTCAAGCAATGTTATAATTTTTTTTAAATGGTAATTCATAGTTTTAAAGAATTTAAGAGGGGGAAAAATTCTAGTACATTTACCCAGACATTGAGCATTTTTATTGCTCTTCTTTTACTCTTAAAGTCCCAAGTTTGCCTCTGGTATCTTTGCCCTTCAACCTGAAGAGCATGCTTTAGCAGATCTGCAGCACCAAATTTCTTCATTTCCCTTTCTCTAAGAAGGTCTTTATTTCACTGTCATCACTGAAGACATTTTCACCCAGGAGAGAATTCTGGGTGTTAAAGACTGAATGTTTGTGTCCCTCCATATTAACATATGGGGCCTTAGGGAGGTAACTGGGTTATGGGAGCACAGCCCCCATAACTGGGATTAGTATCTGCTAATAGTTTGAATTTGGATATGGTTTGACACTCAAAGATTCATATGCTAGAGTCTTGGTCCTCAGTGTGATGTACTGAGGGAGTGGAAACTTTAAGGAGTTGGGCTTGGTGGAAAATGGTTTGGTCATGGAGGCTCCACCCTGGTGAATGGATTAAGGCTCTCTCAAGGTCAGGTCTCATGGGACTGAATCATATCCCAGAAAAGCAGGTTGTTATTTAAAAAATAAATAAAAAGTGAGCTAGGCTACACCCTAGTGTCTTGCTTCCTTCTCACCATATGATCTCTCTCTCCTTCTTGCATGCAATCTCACCATGATGCCATCTGCCATGTTGTAAATGTAGCCAAAAGGCCCTTACCTCGTGCCAATCTTGGACTTTAAACCTCCAAAAATGTGAGCTAAATAAATGTTTTTCCATTTAAAGAAACTACCCTCAGGTATTTTGTTATAGCAATGCAAAAAGGACTAAGAGAGCACCCTTAAAAAAAAAAGACCCTGATAACCTCTTCCCCTTCCACCATTTGAAAACACAGAAAGAAGACAGGTGACTATGAGCTATAGAAGGGGGCCCTCACCAGACCCTAATCTGTTGTTACCTTGATTTTGAACTTTTCAACTTCCAAAACTAGGAGATTCAATACATTTCTATTGCTTATAAACCACCCAATTTCTGCTATTGTTATAGCATCCCAAATGGACTAAGACACTAGATTGACAACTATTTACTTTCAGCACTTTAAAGATGGTGCTCTAAGATCTTCTTGCCTCCATTGAGTCTGATGAACAATTCACACTCATTTTAATTGTTCTATATGCATAATGTCACTTTTCTCTGATTACTTTAAGGTTTATTCTTTATCATCAGTTTTCATCAATTCCATTATAATGTGTTTGTGGTTTTTCTTAGTATTTATCCTATTTAAAATTTGCTGAGTTTCTTGATTCTTAATATTTGTCTTTCATTAAATTTGAGAAATTTTCAGGCATTAGTTCTCCAATATTTCTTTCTGCCCCAATCACTTTGTTCTTTCTCTTTGGCACTCTAATAACATGAACAATAAACCTTTTGATATTGTCCTATGGACTTTTAAAATATCATTTTATGAGACTCTGGGTTCTTATTAAAGTCCCCTGGAGAGAGACTTCATATTGTGGTGGTTTTAGCAAGCAATCAATCCTGGTTATACCTTGTGAGTGGTAGGCCAATAGCACTTTAGTTCTCAAAGGCTTTCCTTTGTAGCGATGTAAAGTGGCACAGCTGTTCTGGAATAAGAGTTTAACAGTTGCTTATAAAACAAGACATACACTTACCATATGACACAGCAACTGTACTCTCAGGCAGGAGTCTGACTCAGAAAAATAAAAACTCATGTTTACCCAAAAACATGCACACAAATTTTCACAAAGCTCTGATTATAGTGGCCCAAACTGGTAACAACCTGTTTTAGTCAGCTTTTTCGCTGCTGTGATTAAAGGACCCAACCAAAACAACTACAGGAGAGGAAAAGTTTATCTGGGGGCTCATGGTTTCAGAAGTCTCAATCCATAGGCAGCAGACTGCATTCTTTTTTTTTTTTTTTTTTAAATATTTATTTATTTTTTTAGTTGTAGGTGGACAGAATATCTTTATTTTATTTTTATGTGGTGCTGAGGATCGAACACAGTGCCTCACGCGTGCTAGGCGAGCACGCTGCCACTGCGCCATAACCCCAGCCCCAGCAGACTGCATTCTTTGGGGCTCATGGCAGAAGAGTGTGGCAGAGGGAAGCAGCTCATATGTTGATCAGAGAGCAGAGAAATTTCACTCTCCAGGTACAAAATATATACCCCATAGCCATGCCCCCAATGAACCACTTCTTCCAGCCATACCCCACCTGCTTCCACTTACCACTCAGTTAATCCCATCAGGGATTAATCCACTGATTAGGTTAAGACTATAACCCAATCATTTCTCTTCCAAACCTTCTTGCATTGTCTCACACATGAACTTTTGGGGGACACCTCACCCACAAACCATAAGAAAACCCAAATTTCCTTCATCAGGTAAATGATTAAATTACCTCTGATATATCCATACAATGGACATTCAATAATAAACTCAATAATGAGACTCAATAATAAAAAGGAACATGCTATTGATACATGCAACAGATAGAATGGATCTTATAGACTGTGAAAAGAGCCAATGTTATAAGGTAACATACTATCGAATTCTATTTATATAACATTCTCAAAATGACAACACTAGAGAAATTAAGAACAGATTAGTGGTTTCCAGAATATAAGGAAAGGGATGCAAGTGGGTGCAACTATAAAAAGATAGCAGAAGGGGCTGGGGTTATGGTGCAGTGGTAGCGTGCTCGCCTATCACGTGGGAGGCACTGGGTTCTATCTTCAGCACCACATAAAAATAAACATATTCTGTCCACCTACAACTAAAAAATAAATATTTTTTAAAAAAATTTAAAAAAAACAGCAGAAAAGAGATTGTGAGTGAGATAGCAGAAAAGAGATTGGAGTGGTTCAGTATCTTTTTTGTATTTTGCTGTATTGGGGAATCAAATACAGGGCCTCATGCATTCTAGGCAAGTGCTCTACTACTGAGCTATATCCCTACCCTATATATCTTTATTTTTAAATTTTGAGACAGGGTCTTGGTACATTGCCAGGCTAGCCTTGAATTTGTAATCCTCTTGTCTCAGCCTCCTGAGTAGCTGGGATTACAGGTGTGGGTCATCACACCCACCAGGTAAATATCTTTTGTTTGTGGTGCTAGTGATCCAACCCATGACCTTGAGCATGCTAAGCATGTTTCTCTACCCCTGAGATATATCCCTAGCCTCAGTTCAGCATCTTTTTTTTTGTTTTTGTTTTTTTTGGTACTAGGAGTTGAACTCGGGGGCATTCAAACACTGATCCACATCCCCAGTTGTATTTTGTATTTTATTTAAAGACAGAGTCTCACTGAATGACTTAGCACCTTGCTGTTGCTGAGGCTGACTTTGAACTTGTGATCCTCCTGCCTCAGCCTCCCGAGCTGCTGGGATTACAGGCATGACCCACCATGCCCAACTTCATTTCAGCATCTTGATGGTGATGGTGGTTACACTACACAAACACATGCGTGCATACACATGGGTGTAAATAATGGTACATTCTGAATAAGATTTGAGGCCTAGTTAATAGTATTGTACCAGTGTCAGTTTCTTGATTTTGATATTATGCTATAATATATCTTACATATGGGTGTTCCTTGGTTTACAATTGGTTTACAATAGGACTATGTCCCAATAAACTCATAGTAATTTGAAAATATCATAGGTCAAAAATTGCATTGAGTACACCTAAGCAACACAGTACATTGTAGCATATCAGTTGTTTCTCCTGGTGATTGTGGTTTGACTGCAAGCTGTGACTCACTACTGCTACCCAGCATTACAAGAGAGCATCATATCACATATGGCTACTAGAGAAAAGATCAAAATTCAAAATTTGAAGTATGGTTTTTAGTAAATCTGAATCACTTTTGCAACACTGAAAGCCTAACTATTTATTGTAAGTCAAGTACTGTTTATCATTATGTAAGTTTTCCTCACTAGGGGAAACTGGAGGAAGGTACACAAAATTTTCAGCACTATTTTTACAACTTTCTGTGAATATATAAAAAGCTTGCTGTGCTTTTTTGACTCCATTCTTAGAAGTAGGCCTGGGATTTGCGTTGCTGCATCCATAGAACTAGGGACTCCCTTCTGCTCTCTCTCCTCAGGGATTCACTCTACATCGCTGGTTCCTATGAGTTTCCTTTTAAAATTTTAGGTGCTTATACTGTCAGCACTACCGGGCAGCTTTGCCGCTAGGGCTGCCATCAGCAGGGGAAGGAAAGAAATCAGTAAAAGAAAATGAACTCAAAGATTTCATTCCCACAGGTGCTTCATTTTCAAATGCCTCCTTTCAGTCTTCTTTGTGTGTTAGTCAGCTTTTGATCACTGTGACAAAAATACCTGAGATAATCAACTTCAAAGGAAGAAAGAGGGGAAAAGGAGGAAAGGTTTGCTTTGGCTCAGTGTCAGATGTTTCAGTCCCTGGTCACTTGACCCTGTTGCCTTGGGCCTGTGGGAATGCATGGCAGAGGAGGCCTGATCATTTTCATGGTGACCAGCAAGCAAAGAAAAAGAGAAGAAGGGGCTGGGGTCCCAACATCCCCTTCAAAGGCACAACTTTAGTGACCTAACTTTCACCCACTAGGCCCTGCCTCCCTAATACCACCAGCTCCCAATAGTACCACGGGCTGGCAACTATGCCTTCCACACACGGCCTTTGGGGGACATTCCAGATCCAAATTATAGCACTTGGCTAGAGATGATGGTTTCTGTTGGTGCACTTTTTCATGCAGATACTTACTGTACATTACTATACTGGGATTGATCTTGATTCAAGGGAGACAAAAATAGAAAAGAGACATGAGGAAATTTGCCCTTGAAAGGGTCATTCTTCATGTTTAGCTCTTCTCCCCAATCCACCTGCTATTGCTAACATTTCAGGGTCCTCAGCTAGTTGTTTATTTTGTCCATGGGGTTTACCTTGTTTTGTTTTTGTTAGTTAATTTGTTGTTTTGCAGTAGTGGGGACTGAACTCAGGAACACTCTACCCCTGAGCTACATCCCCAACCCTTTTTTACTTTTTATTTTGAGACAGAGTCTCACTAAGTTTCCCAGGTTGGCCTTGAACTTGTGACCCTTCTCTGCCTCCTGAGTAGCTAGGATTACAGGTGTGCACTACCACATCTAGCTTGTCCACAGATTTTTGCTTATGATTGGTGGGATAGCTAGATTGTAGTAATCTTAATTTCATTTTGGCCAGCATTAAAAGTCATAAATATAACTTTTTAACCTTCCCAATTACCATGCAAGATCAATATTAATTCTCCTATTTTAAATACAAGGAACATAAGGTTTAAAGAGGTATAGTCACCTCCCCAAGCCCATATATCCAATGCTAAGGCTAAATAGAGAGAGATGCTCCTCAATTTATAGTGGGCTTATGTCCTGATAAACCTATTTTAATTTTCATAAATTGTGAAAATATTATAGTTAAAAAATGCACTTAATACAACTAACCCTCCAAACATTAGCTTAGCAACACAGTGCACTATAGAGTGTCAGTTGTTTGCCCTGATGATTACATGGTTGACTGGGACCTGTGGCTCATCTCCACTGCCCAACACTGGGAGAAAAGACCATACTGCATATCACTATCTCAGGAAAAGATCAAAATTCAAGATTTAAAGGACAGTTTCTACTGAATGCATATGCTTTTTCAACATCATAAAGTTAAAAAAAAATTGTAAATCAAACCATTGTAAGCTCGTTTGACCTTTAGGAGGCAGTGCCTTATGAGCTATCCTTAGGTCACTGGGGACATTCTCTGGAGGAGATTATGAGACTGTAACCTCCCTCTCCCCTCTCCCTCTCTCTCCCTCTCTTCCTCCCTCCCCCACCCCTGCTTCCTGGTTCAAGATTGAGCACTTGCTCCAAAATGGGCTCCTGCCATGACATTATGATATACCACCAGAGGCCAAATAAATGAAGCCACCTGGTTTTGGACTTGAGACTTGAACCTTCAAAACCACTGTCTATCTATCTGTCTTTCTTTCTTAGTCCCTCTCTCTGTTTCTGTCTGTGTCTGTCTCTATGTCCCCATCTATCTGTGTGTGTGTAAGGTATACAAGTGTGTGGTGTGTTATACAATTGTTTTTCCCAGAAAGCAGGAAAGGACAAAAGGGAAACAGGAGATAAAAGAAAAAAGTGGTAGGGAAAAATAGAGAGAGAAAAGGAAGAGAAGGAGAGAATAGAGAAGGTGAGGAGGCTTTTCCAAACAGGTCAGGATAATACCAGGCAATGATAGCTACGCACTGAGAGTATCTACCCAGAACCCACCCCAATTACATGTATCCCATTCCTTCATGAAGTTAGTGTAAGCAAATTAGCCAGTCCAAGCAATGAAATAATTCTATCCCCTTCACAAACCAGGTGCCCGGGCTTAAACTAACTAGCCTTGGTATTTCCTTGTTGACCCATTTTATCTGGGTTGGTTATGTAGATATAAAAATTGTCTAAAGATGATGTTTATTGTATAGTGAAGGAAACACTTTCTTTCTTCCTCTGTAGAAGGAATAAGGAAATATGTTGCTCCAGTTGCTGCTGGTATTCATCTTATGGTTGTGAAAGAAAAGAGACCTGGGGATGAAGCCAGTGCATGAAATAGATGCTTGGTATCCTAGATGAAACTTTTTATTCCTCTGGATTTCCTTTTCTAGTAAGCCTGTTTAATTCAAGGCTTTTGTTACTTACATCCCAAAGCAACCTAATTGACACTTAATTGTTCTCCTCCCATCCTGGGCCTCTCCCCAGGTGGGTGCTGGGGAAAGAAATTCCTGATTCTGAGCCCAAGATAAGAGCAAGTGACCTGTAGTCACAGGTGGGAAGTCCAATTGTGTCCGTTATTGTCCTTACTCAGATCTACATTCTTTATGCTTGTGAGTACATCTCAACTTTTCTTGGGAAACCCCTTTGTTTTTTGTCTGTTTTTTGTTTTTGTTTTTCCACAAAAATAATCAATTTCTCAACTCTCCAGGCAATAATCAATTCAACTGGATGTCCTACAATTCAATCCATTTCTGACACGCACTACGCAGAGTTGACATCAGATTCCAACAGGTTTAGGGGTTCAGTCCTATAAGATTACACTCACTTCAGATACCAGCTGCAAGTATTGGGTCCCCAAGTTACCAACAATTCTGTCCAACTTGACTACAAAGTCAGAAGCTCCTACAACCTCACCCCTTTCTATAATTTTCTAGAATAATTCAGGACTCAGAAAACACAGGTTTAGTCTATTTGTTGTTGTTGTTGCTGTTCCTGCTAGAAACAGAATACCACAGACTAGATAATTTGCAAAGAAATTTGTCAGAGTCCTGGAGGATGAAAAGTTCAATGTCAAGGTGCCAGTATCTTGCTGCATCAAAATATAGTACAGGGCATCTAATAGTAAGAGAGAAAGAGAGTAGAAGCAAGAGAAAGTCAAGGAAGCAGAACTCACTTTTTTTTTTTAAAGAATTTAACCTTCATTTTATTTGTTTTTTGTGTGTGTGTGTGTGGTGCTGAGAACCCAGTGCCTCACACATGCAAGTACTCTACCACTGAGCTACAACCCCAACCCTGAACTCACTTTCATAAAACTCACCCTTAAAATAATTATCCCATTTCAGAGATAATGACTTTAATCTGTTCATGAGGCCTCGCCCTAATCACCTCCTACAGATCTCACCTCCCAGTATTATCACTATGAGAAATAACTTGAACATGAATTTTGGTAAGGTCATTTAAACCACAGCACTTATCGTTACCAGTTTATTATAAAGCCTACAGTTCAGAAACAGCCAAATGGAAGAGATTCATAGGGCAAGGAATGGGGAAAACAACATGGAACCTCCAGGCTCTTTCTGTGAATTCCCACCCCCACCCCACTCAGCACCTCAATGTGTTCACCACCCTGGAAGTTCTTTGAGCCTGTAATTTGGTGTTTTATGGGGGATTCGATGCATTGGCATGTTACATTAAATCATTGACATTGGTGATTAACTCAATCTCCAGTCCTTGTCCCCTCTCTGGAGTTTGGCCATTAGGGCTAATCCTGTAATTACAAGGTTAGTTCCTTTGCCAACCAACCCCCATCCTAAAGCTATCTAGGGACCATTGGTTACTAGCCACCAGCCATCTAACTTGCAAAAAGAAGGCATTATTATCAGAAATCTCAAGAGTGTTAGGAACTATGTGCCAAAAACTGGGGACAAAGCCCAAATATTTATTTTTAATTCTACCACACCATCCATTATCAGCCCATAGAGTTGGTTTAAGGGGTTGCCACCTCTGCCTCTAGGAGTAAGCATGTGAAGTCTGACCACTTTATCCACTTGGTCACAGTAGTTGGCTCAAAAGTGGACTGATGACATGAGATACACCAATTAAAAAGAGAAGGGGGCTGGGATTGTGGCTCAGCAGTAGAGCGCTCTCCTAGCTCGGGTGAGGCACTGGGTTCGATCCTCAGCACCACATAAAAATAATAAATTAAAATAAGGTATTGTGTCCACCTACAACTAAAAAATATTTTTTAAAAAAAAGAGAGAGAGAAGGAATTTTCCTCTTGCTGTGCCCTTCTGGGATCTGATAGTACAGAATGTTCCTCCAGGAATTGCTGAGGGTCATCTTGCACTCATATAGGGAGAGTCTATAAAAATAAAAAGACAATTCTGATGAAAACAATATTGAAAAAGCCTTTCAAAACAGAGTTGGGAGGCTATCAAGGGAAAAGGACTTGTGTGTGATTTCAGCTGCTGCCTAGGAATGTGTACTGTGGTCACCTGACTACAGGCAGCTAAAATAGTCATCATGCCCAAGATTCAAGCTGCATATCAAGAGATTATCAGAAATTTGTTTTATGGACATTTTTACTAAATATATACATTCCTAGCCAGGCGCGGTGGCGCAAGCCTCCCAGCACTTAGGGAGGCTGAGACAGGAGAATCGCAAGTTCAAAGCCAGCCTCAGCAATGGCGAGGTGCTAAGCAACTCAGTGAGACCCTGTCTCCACATAAAACACAAAATAGGGCTGAGGATGTGGCTCAGTGGTCGAGTGCCCCTGAGTTCAATCCCCAGTACCATATATATACACACACACACACACACACACACACACACTTTTTTTTTTTTTCATAATCCTCTCGGTTTTAACAGAGACTTAGCCTGCACTATGGTAACTGAGAGGAGGATAGTTTGGCCTCTCTGCCTTCATCTTATATCCATCTCCTTTGTTATCTTAAACTTTGAATCAGGTCCCTACTTAGCTCTTCATGCAGGCCTGTTAATCATTTAAGGTGTGTTTATCTGTGCTTGCTTCGGAAGCCCATATGCTAAAATTAGAATGATAGAGAAGATTAGCATGATCCCATGCAAAGATGACAGGCAAATTCATAAAGTATCTCATGAAATAAAAACAGAGAGTCCTCATCTAAAAACTAGTAATACAAGGTTTATTAGTCCTAAATTTACCTGATCTATCTTGGCTCCTTTGGAGACTGAGGCAAGATTCAAAGTATCCTGTTTCTGACCCTTGGAATGGTGCCCGGGAGTTGTCAGTCACCACCCTCTTCCAGGATCACAAGTCTGATAGACAAACATCCTGAGCAGCCATGAAAATTGTCCCCTCAAGTGATAAGGACTTCTCTGGAACCACCTCCTTACAGAACCAGAACTGAGAATAATTAACGAGACCACAGTTTGACCAAAACTGCTTCATTATGCATACCTCTCACACCTTGTGCCAATTTTTCCTCTATTTAAACCTAAAGCATTTGTCAGCAACCTGAAGACACAGCTGAGATACTGGATCTCACTTTGCCTTCCCAATATGGCAAAGTGTCTTGATCAAGTGTCTTTCCTGCTTTTCACCACTACCATTTCTGCTTGTTTTTGGGGGGACAAGTGACTGAACCTGGCTAATTGGAAACCCTAAAGTTTGACCTCAGGTCTAGGAAGCCAATAACATGGTTGCATAGTCCCTGTAATACAGCACTTGTTTTTGTTTTTTGTTTTTCTTTTTGGTACTGGTGATTGAACTCAAGGGTACTTGACCACTGAGCCACATCCCCAGCCCTATTTTTTGTGTTTTATTTGGAGACGGGATTTCACGGAATTACTTAGTGCCTCACTGTTGCTGAGGCTGGCTTTGAACTTGCGATTCTCCCGTCTCAGCCTCCCAAAGTGCTGGGATTACAGGCGTGCACCACCACATCCAGCTTGTTTTTCCTCAATTTCAATAGAAATTCCCTACCAAGGAATTTTTATTGCTTTGTACTCTTTGCCCATTTAAACTCCCACTTTCTCTGCTTTCTTTGAAACACTGATTCAGAGCTATCTGAACTTATGTTTTCTTAACTGCAATTCCCTAAGATCTCAATGTCCTTTTGACTTTTGTAGTTTCTGAGCTTGTATTGATTGACAAGCCCATCTGAAAATATATAAAAGCAACTCAGAAGAGACCAAGGACAAGACAAGGAGAGAGCCTAACTCTGATTTTATCATATGACCTCCTACATATAGTTCATGAGGTTAAACGAATCTCCAGACTTTTCATAAATGACCCAGTAGATTCTCCTCCCAAATCAGTTGGATTTCTGATACTCACAGCTAAAATGGTCCCAATGATTATACGTCAACCTGAGCCTGTCAACATCCTGCTTTGAGACCCTCAATGACTGCCCTTTTCTCTAGTAGCCAAAAATCCCAACTCCTTCATTCACAGAGTTGAGTCTCCTCAGGCAGCAGGGACTCCCTTCTTTAGGACAGGCCTAATTTAGGAGTCTTGTAAAATAAGCAGTATGGGGGAAATTTCAGAATGACAACACTAGAACCCAGGCTTAGAGTACTTCTGTGTCTTCCTCCCCTTTTAATCAACTCGCACCAATCAGGACAACATTCTAGATGTAGATGCAATATAGATGCAAATAACAGAAAATCTTTCACAGGGAGAAATCTTTCCTAGGGTTTCAATAGAGAAACAAAATGCAGGAAGAATATAGAGGGCTGGCTCAGCATCTAAGGAAAGTCTTACCGGCAAAGTCTCCTTTGCACTTGCTTCTCCACTACCCTGAGTGCATAGCTTCCATCCTCATGATCTCATAACCTTCTATACCCTGTAAAGTAGAATTGGGCATGAGAGAAAGGTCTGGAATGAGCACTTAGTGACCACTCGCAGCATCTGCCACCCTATTCCCCACACTAGCATGTGATCTCTTGGTATTCCCTCTGGGCCTACATCTTCCACAGAAGGAGTATCTTGGGAAGATTTTTTTTTCATATAAGTGAGCAGATCTGGGCACCTCACTCCACTAGACTTTCTAAGGATATTCTTACTCACCACAGGGCATATGGTTTACTGGAGAGATGTGTCCTCTACTTTCTGTAACTTCTTCTGAGGTAGAAATGATTAGCAGGATTGACATCTGATTGTGACTCCAGTAGGTATCATGAGCTGGCCCCCTTCTGCCTTTAGCAATGACATTACACCAAGCTGACACTTTTTTTATTGCTGGGATCAAACCCAGGCCCTTGCACATGCTAGGCAAGTGCTCTACCACTAAGCTATACACCCTCAGGCCTGGCACAGTTTTTGAACTAGGACTTCTAAAAGGAACATCGCCTACATTCATATCCTATATGCTACAATAATGGAAGATTTATCTTAAAAAAGGTGTCTATAATCAAACCAAATTTATGTCTTTTTTCCTAAGGGGTGGGGATAGAATCACTCAATGTATGGAGAGTATTAAGGAGGTTTCAGGCCAGTGTTAGGGGTTGAGTTGTGTCATGTCCTCCCCATATCCCAAATTCATATACTGAATTCCTAACCCCCATTTGGAAATGGGGCCTTTGGGAAGTGTTGTCAGTCAGTTTTGTTGCTTTGTCCAAAATCCTGACAAGGACAACTTAGAGAAGGAAAAGTTTATTCTGGCTCATGGTTTATGAGGTTTAGTCCATGGTGGGCTGACTCCACTGTTCTGGGCCTAAGATAAGGCGGAACATCATGGTAGAAGGGCTGGTGGAGGAGCACTGCTCCATTAATGGTGGCCAGGAAGCAGTGGTGTAAATGGGAAGGGGCCATGGGGATGGTGAACCCTTCCAGGGCACACTCTCAAGGACTCATGTCCTTCAACTATGCTCTGCTTGCCTACCATTGCCACCTACCCAGTCCATTCAAACTAGGATGGACTGATTAGGTTACGGCTCTTATAATCTAATAATTTCATCTCTGAATATTCCTGCATTAACACAGGAGCTTTTAGCAGACAGCTCACATCCAAATCATCACAGGAAGTAATTAGGATTAAGTGAGGTCATGAGAATGCGTTCTCATGATGGGATTAGGGACTTGATAAGAAGAGAAAGGGAGACATTGTGAGAAAGGAAGACATGGTGCTCTCTTTGTTGTGTGAGGACACTGCATGATGCATCATCTGCAATTAAGGGAAAGTCTTTACCAGGACCCAAATCAGCCATCACCTTGATCTTGGGCTTTTAGAACTGTGAGAAATAAATATTTGTTGTTTAAGCCACCCAGTTTATAGTATTTTTTTTTGAGTGGTCTAGCAAACTAATACAGATCTATAAAGAAGAACTTTATCAAGAGTCACTAGGAGCCACCACCCCAACTCTCTGCACCCTGACCTTCCAGCAATACCTCATTCTTCCTACCTTTGGTTCTTCTACCACAATATGACTACTTCTCATAGGTTCCTCATAGTGTCCCTTGATGAAACATCGGATGATAGCTTTTTTATCATTGCAAAAAGAACATTTTGAACATAAACACAAAAATAAGGAAAGTAAAAACACTCACTCCTCCCAAATAAACTCAACTATTTTTGTTTTGCTAATTCCCGTCCAGTCCTTGTTCACACATGTGGACTTATTCTACATAGCGGTAACCAGAGGTTTATTTTGCATTCTGCTTTTGCGCTCAACAGAACATCGGAAGCATTCTTCATGTTGCTACAGCTTGCTTGATACATTAATAACTGTATATCACCCTCAAATCTGTTGCACCACAATTTTCTTATCAAATAAATGATTTTGTTTCCAATTTTCAAAGTTGTCCCTGTAGGTAATGCTGTAATCATCATCATTATGCACATAGTTTTTTTTTTTCTTGTGTTGAATATTGGTTTAAAAGCAACCTAGACACAGGTGTCAGTTCAAGTTTGGTGTCTCACATTGTCCCACTCCTGCTGAATCTCCAGGCTACTGGCTGTGGAGAAGCTGCTAGGTCTCTAATCAGACTCTTAGTTGACCACAAATGATCTGGAAGCAACACAGACCCTCACCTGGATGATGTCTTTGGCTGTCTTCTGTTGCTATCATGAAATACCACAGATTGGGTAATTTGTAAAGAACAGAATTTAGCCCACAGTTCTAGAGGCTAGGAAGTCCAAGAGCATGGTGCTGGCACCCGCTCAGCATCTAATGAAAGTTTTCTTGTTGGAGAGTCCTGAGGCAGCATGAGACATCATATGACAAGACAGAGCAAGCATGCTAGCTAGCTTAGGTCTCTCTTATAAAATTACTGATGTCATCACAGGGCTCTACTTCATGAC
The DNA here is from genome assembly GCA_028644305.1 of Xerus rutilus. Taxonomy (NCBI): domain Eukaryota; kingdom Metazoa; phylum Chordata; class Mammalia; order Rodentia; family Sciuridae; genus Xerus; species Xerus rutilus. The sequence goes on from CM053405.1 coordinate 115,067,740, forward strand.
TTTATCTAATCCTAATTACCCAAAGGCCTCACCTCCAAATACCATTAACATATGACTTTGGAGATTAAGTTTCAGGATGAGTTTTTGCAGGGACAAACACTCAGACCATAGCAAATGACATGTCTGAAAAGAGACTCAGAACCTTACTTCTCCTTCTGGAAGAAACTGGCCAGAGTTCACCTGGAAAGAAATGGGATCAGGCAATCTGCATGGGCTTCCCCCTGTGTCTTACAGAGGTTGCCTTTGGTTGCCCCATTTCTGTTTAGCTATGTTGGCCCTGATGGGGCTATTCTTCCTTCATCAGATTCCCCCTTGGCAAGGCTGATAGTCAAGGTGCCCTGTGCTGTTTTCTTTCTTTCTTTTTTCCATTACTGGGGCTTGGATTCAGGGGCGCTTTGCCACTGAGCTACATTCTCAGTCCTTTTTTATTTTTTTTAATTTTGAGACAGATTCTTGCTAAGATGCTGAGGTTGGTCTCAAACTTGCAAATCTTCCTGCCTCAGCCTCCTGAGTTGCTGGGATTATAGGCATGTACCACTGTGCCTAGCTGGTGCCCTGTTTCTATGTCCAAGGTGTGGGCACCCGACTCAAGTTAGACTAATCAGATATTTTCTTCTTAGAGGAACAAATTGCTTAGTTGGATACACTGATGAAGCTATTCCATGATTTCAGATGACCAGTTCCCCAGAGCTGCCTGGGTACTGTCTTTTTTGAGCCCAGCTCTGCCACCTTCCCTTCAATCACACAAGTATCTCTACAGCCTTCCAAAAGAATCTTTTCTGCACATGTTAAACTAAGTCCTTCTCTCCTACTATGAGCAAAAGGTCCTCCTGGATAACTCTGTACCCTAGGGATGACCACTGCAACTTGGCCTGAGCACTAGCAGTCAGGCATGAGAGCTGGCTGGCCCTAGGCTTGGCCCAGCCAGCTGTCATCTACTCTTTCTTAGCCCTTTGTGGCTCAATCATTCATCACTTTGACCAAACAAATCCTGACAAAGGACAAAGTGATATCTTCGATCCTTCTAAAAGGCAGCCACCCTGGCAGCTCTTGCCTGCTCAGCATCCCAAGGGAAGGATCAGGCCCAGGACCCACTCAAGTTCCTGGAAAGAACTCAAGTCTCTAGCTTCCTGGTCAAAAACAAACAAAATCCAGAGGTCATCTATACACTCAGCCTGGGCACCAACCTGTGACAGTGAAATGAGTGAGGGTCCTGAAGGCAGCCGGGATTAGGTTTGTGCCCCAGAGTCACCTCTCATTCTTCATCAGCTAGGCAAAGAGGTTACTTCTCTGAGCTTCATTTTCCTTATTTGCAAAATGGGTCTGACAATCCCTAAGTCTGAGGGTCTTCGGGATATTAGGTTCTGGTCTATGACAGGTTCCAAATCTGAGGCATTCTCTGTCACCAGCCTTCTGTTTACAGGAGTTTTTTTGCAGTGTCACTGCACCTGACCCCAAACTCACTGCTTCTCCATATGCCCAATACAGCCAGCCTCCTTGCCACTGCTTCCTTAATGAGACCCCACCAGGGAGGGAGGGAGGGCAGCTTCCTTCCATTAGCGGAACTGCTCAGAGGTGAGAGGAGGCTGGTTACTTCCATTTTTTGAGGTTCTCTGTATACTAAAAATGAGGAAGGTTATAGTGGTTGTGGTATAATTTCAGTGTTTACACACAATAAGTAGAATACATTTGTGTTATTGACAAGATAATTGCAGAACTCAATACATTTCCTAGTAAATGTATTGCAGTGCTTAAAGTCTCCAGATGGCCATGTATTTCTCTTAAGCCACTGAAACTGGGGTTGGATCATTAAAGTCTGAATTTCTAGAAAATAACACAACCAAACCCAATGCAGAACCTTTATTGGATTCCATTAAAAAAATGTGTGTGTGGAGAGTGGACATTTCTAGATGTCTGGGAACATTTACATAAGGGTGTGATATAGGATTATGTTAGGGAATTACTGTTAATTATGTTGGTCATGATAATGTAGGAGAGTAGCCCAAAGGGCCAGTGCTGTGGTTTAGATATTGCGTTAGTCAGCTTCCCATTAATTAAGAAAAGGTTTATTTTGGCTCATCATTTGGAGGTTTCAGTGCATGACTGGCTGGCCCCCTTGCTTTTGACCTGTAGCGAGGCAGCACATCATGGCGGCAGTGTGTGGCAAAACTGTTCACCTCGTTGCTGGGATGCAAGAAAGAGGATGCGGAAGGGGCTGGGACCCCCTACCCTTCAAAGGCATGCCCCCATGACCAGAAGACTTTCTTTTAGGGCCCACCTCCTAAGGTTTCATTGTCTCCCATTAGCACCACAAATGAAGACAAAGCCTCTAACACACTGTTTTTGGGGGACTTATGCAAACCATATCATATATGGCTTGAGAATATCCCCCAAAGCTTCGTGTACTGGAAGATTAGTCCTCGTTGTGGCAGTGTTGAGGTGGCAGAACCTTAAGAAGTGAGACTTAGTGAAAGGTAATTAGGTTGTTAGGGGTTGCACCCAAATGAATGGATTAATGCTAGTCTCTTGAAGTGGACTGGGTCTCACAAGAGTGAGTAGTTCCTAAGAGAATGGATTCTTAACAAAGGAGCAAGTCTGGCCCTCCCTAGTTTGTTTCCGTGCTCACACAGGTGCCCTTTCTACGTGCAGCCAATTGCCTTTCTGCTTCTCTGCCAGACCATGACATAGCCAAGGGGAACCTTGTCAGAATGTCAGCAAAATGCTGTTGGGCCTCCAGAACTGAGTTAAATAAACCTCTTTGCTTTATAAAGTTCCCAGTCCCAGGTATTTTTGTTATAGCAATACAAAATGGACCAAGATGGTCCATGAAAAAATAAATTTTGTGGTGTTGGGTATCAAACCCAATGCCTTGCATATTCTAGGCAAGCACTCTACCACTGAGCTACAATCTGAACCCTTTTTAAAATTTTCATTTTGAGACAGGGTCTAAGTTGTCCAGGCTGACTTTGAACAGCAATCCTCCTGCCTCACTCTACTAAGTAGCTGGAATTATAGGTGTATGCTACCATGCCTAACCAGAAAAATATTTTTATAAATAGAATGCAACATTTATGAGTAAATGTTAACCTCTACTGAACCCAGATGGAAGATATACAGATATCATTTTTTAAACTGTATCCTATATTTGACAGTTTTCAATAAGGAAGAGTAAAATTTTTTGGATTGCAAAACAAACACATGGTAAATGTTTCTATTATGTTGTGTCTTGGTGGTAGTGAGTGAGAGCAGAAGCAGGTAAGCTGGCCTGAAGCGGGAGAGACACTACTGTGATACAAAGATATGGCCTATTATGGAGAGAGCTGGGTGCAGTGTAATACCAGGCGCTTGAGAGAATGAGGCAGGAAGATTGCAAGTTCAAAGCAAGCCTCAGCAATTAGTGAGGCCCTAAGTAACTGAGCAAGACCCTGTCTCAAAATAAAAACCAAAAAAGGCTGGAGATGTGGCTCAGTGGTTAATGCCCCCAGCTCCAGGTTCAATCCTTGGTACCAAAAAACAAAAACAAAATCCAAACAGGCTCATGTGCACTCACTCACAGGTCAGAGAGGACCAGAGGACCAGAGTCAGACTTCAGCGTTGTCCTGCAGGAGACCTGACACACCCAAATAACCCCCATGCTTTTATGTACCTTATACCCTTAATTAACTAATGTAAAAACACTTAAATAAGTGTTTTACAAGAAGCCTTGTGCAGAAGATAAACAAGTGGCTGGTAAGCACATGGAAAAATCACTCACTAATCATTAGGAAAATGAAATTAAAACCACAAAGAGATACCACCATCTACTCTTCCCCCCCAAAAGCAAACCAGTGTTGGTGAGGATGTGGAAAAACTGAAACACCTGTGCACTGTTGGCAGGAATGTAAAATCGTACAGCTGTATGGCAGTTCCTGACAAAAATATTAAACATAAAATTGTCATTTGATTTAGTAATGCTACTTCTGAGTATATACACAGAAGAATTGATACACCCATGTTCACAGAAGTATTATTGGCAAAGGCCATAAGGTGGAGGCAACACAAGTGCCCACCAATGGATAAATAGAAGCAAAACATGGTATCAATATGCAATGGAACATTATTCAACCTTAAAAAAGGAAGTCTTATACATGCTACAACATGAATGAACCTTGAGGATATTATGCTAAGTTAAATAAACCACTCACAAAAGGACAAATACTGAAATATTTCACTTATGAGAGTTACCTAGGACAGTTAAATCCATAGAGACTGAAAGTAGTTGGTGGTTGCTACAGGTTAAGGATGAGGAGAATACAGAACTATTTAATGGGTATGGAGTTTCCATTTTAAAAGATGAAAAGAGGTCTGCAGATGAGTAATGGTGATGGTTACACAATAATGAGAATGTACTTAATGCCTTTAAATGGTACACTGAAAAATAGTTAAGATGCTAAATTTCATGTTATGTATATTTTACCACAATTTTAAAATAAAGTAGCTTTATATCACTACTATAAAAGAAAAACCAATTACCCTAGAGGAAAAGTCTCCATAAAACTAAAGACAATTATATTGCTCCAAAACAGGGTGGTGTTGACATTGCTCCAGATGTTGGTGTCTTCTAAGGCTGTGCACAAAGACCTTGTTCCACTTTTATTTAAAGGGGAGATCAGCAAATGCAATGGAAATACTAAAAACTCTGTTCCCAAATTTCTCCTTGACAACTTCAGAGGGGCTAAAAGAGAGCTTTTAAAAAGAACTGTCTTCTCAGCACCTGGTTTAACAGGGTGGTGTCTGTGGGCCTCTATAATAATTTCTCATGTCAGGTAGCATGGGCACCCCACCCTTTGAAAGACTCTTGTAAGAACAAGGGAATAGGAACTATGCGCATCTTGCATAGGACCAGACCAGGCATATCAAGTGAGAAGGGCAGAGGGGAAGAGTTTTAGGCACGTCCCAGAAGTGGCCTGGGGTTGTCTGGGCAAGGAATTCCAGGGTCTCTGATGCCTGAGCATGGATACCTTGGTCCTAAGGACTCCTTGCCTTGTGAGGAGGGGTCTAACAGGAGGAGGAGCAGAGCAGAGCCCTCTGTAAGTGCTGGCCCAGATGAGGACCCAGTTGCTTTGGTCTAGGAGCTGTACTTCCTCACAGTAAGTAAAAACCAGTGTCAATAGGGAGGGTCTGGTCTAGAGAGAGGATTATAGAGCAGAGAGAAGGGAGGAAATTGGAGGATACGAAAATTGTAAGGGATGTGACCAAGGAAGTACCAATGGACATCTGATGTTTTAGCTTTCACTGCATCCATACTCTTTTCCTGGATACAGTGCACCTCTCAGGACATTCTCTTATCTCAGGATTCTTTTTTTTTTTTTTTTTTAATTTTTTTTTAGTTGTTGATTGACCTTTATTTATTCATTTGTTCATATGTGGTGCTGAGGATCGAACCCAGTGCCTCCCACATGTGAGGCAAGTGCTCTACCACTGAGCCACAACCTCAGCCCCTATCTCCAGGATTCTTAGTACGTTTGGTTGGTTCAAGTTGCCTCCACCCCTTCCCACTGTAGAAGGCTGGAGACTCAGCTCTGGCTGGTCAGAAGATGTCATCATTCCTCCCCACAATGATCTTACAGGTTCCTGATTTAGCTGCACCTGAAACTAGGTTCATCCTGCCCCTTCATTTATATCTTACACTGATGCAACCTTTAAGGATGTGATATGTTTGTGTGTTGGAAACTGGCCTCACTACAGGAGGTGCTTTATATTCATCATGGGTCCCCATCTTCAGACTCAACCAATCACAGGTCTGAAATATTCAGAAAAACATTGCCCCTGTATAGAATTTTCCCTTTGTCATTATTCCCTAAACAATACAGTATCACAACTGTAGCCTTTCCACTGTAGTATTACCTGAAGTCTGGAGATTTGTAAACAAGAGAATGTGCATAGGTTCTACGCGAATATTATCCCATTTAATATTCTTGAGCATCTGTGGATTGTGGTATCTTGGTGTGTGTAGAGGTGTCCAGGAACCAATCCTAGGGAGGACTATACAATCTTCTTATCTAGAGCTTGTGGAGGTTTTAGTGGCTCTTGCTGACCACTTCTGCGCCCCTGCAGTTCCAGCACTTACTAGGCCTCTGACACTTATTTACAGAGACACCCCTCTCCTCTAGATGTCAATTTTAAGACTTGCAGTTAACCAGTTAAACGTTAAATTTCAAAGACATTTAACGTAAAACCTCACTTTAAAAGTTTTAGGTGGTTTTCGTTTGTCTCCAGCGCTTCCACTGGCCCTTAGAAAGCTTCCTGGCTCCAAGCCCGGTGGCTATCAAGCCCTAGGGGGATAAACAGCCCGGAACCGGCTATCAGGTGCCGCGACCTCCCCGGGCCCTCGTGCAAGCGGGCGGGAGCGGACAGGGACTTGCACGCATGCGCGGGGGCGGGGCTGCGCTTCAGGCCTGCGCGCTGCCGCTCGGCTGGAGGGGGGCGGCGGCGGGCGCGCGCTGGGGGCTGCAGCTTAGACTAGTGAGACTTTGTGCGCCTTTGACCTCCTTGGAAGGATTCACTCGGAGCTGCCTCTCCCAACCCCGGGTGTGTCCGCACGGGGTGCTCCCACTCGGCAGGACCGAAGCGGGGCAATGGAGGGGGACCGCCCCCTCAACACTCGAAGGTCCCCAGGAGACGACCGCGCGCGGCCTGACTTGCCGTCCTCGTGTGGAGCCCATGGGCTCGTCCCCGCGGGCGGGCAGCGGATGTGAGAGTGGCGAGCGGCGGGGACGCGGCTCCGAGAAGTGCCGTGCTCGTGCTCGGCTCCGTGTAGGACGCGCGCGCGCGCCCGCCGCAAACCCGGCCGCGCCCGCCCCGCCTCTCAGCGCCGGCCTGGGAGCCCGGTCCGCGAGCGGCGGCGTCGGCGGCGGCGGCGGCTGCGGCCGGAGGGACGATGAGCGGCGCGGCGCGGGCGGGCCCGGCCCGGCTCGCCGCGCTCGCACTGCTGACCTGCAGCCTGTGGCCGGCGCGAGCGGACAACGCCAGCCAGGAGTACTACACGGCGCTCATCAACGTGACGGTGCAGGAGCCCGGCCGCGGCGCCCCGCTCACGTTCCGCATAGACCGCGGGCGCTACGGGCTCGACTCGCCCAAGGCCGAGGTCCGCGGCCAGGTGCTGGCGCCGCTGCCCATCCACGGAGGTGAGGTCCGGGCCGGGGGCAGAGGATCCTGAGGTGTGGCGGCGGCGGTGGTCGCCGAGAGCCGAGGCGCGCGGAGCTTGCGGGGGTGGGGGGCCTCGGGGTCTTGGGTCGCCGGCCCGGGCTCGCCCGCTCCGCGACGCTCGACCGACCGCCCCGGACTCGAGGTTTCTGCGGTGTGGAACCCGGCCTGCTCATGGCTGGGAATGAGGCTTCAGAAGCCTTTTTGGGTCCCCCCCGCTTTTTTTGTTTTGTTTTGTTTTGTTTTTTTAAAAGACTTGGAACGTTCTCCTTTTCGTTTAGATAGCTTGTTTACCGGAGGGCATTGAACTGCGAGTTTTGTAGGGACAGTTTAGACAAAGGAGGTGGTGCAAGGAGCGCAAAACTAATTCATGGTGGATGAGATCTTAAACCTGCAGGTTTGTTCCTGAAATCACGGATTTAACGCTGCATTGAATCTCCAAGGATGAGAGGCCCTTTTCCTAACGTCAAAACGTGCCGTTTTTCTTAAGTGGTAATGCGGGGTGGGGTGGGGGGGTGTTAAAAGAGGAAAATGGGAATCTTCCCTGTTGCCTTTAGCTCTTGTTCTGCCCTAGTAGTATTACTGTAATTTGACTCCGGAAAATTTGACATTAATAAGAATCAGACCATTTCAGGGGTGCCGACCTAGAGAGAGACAGGTAAAATTGTCAAGAATTGTCTTTGAAGCCATCCGATTTATCTTCATGTTTTTCTGTAAACACGGACTAAACTTGTATTTGCCTAAGTTACTAGTTGTGTCTTAAAAGGAAACGTTTCGCACATTGAGATTTTTAGGGGTTTCGGCACACTGAACTTTTTGGAAAAATGTCTGCTATCTTCTCCACCCCCACTCTCATCTGAGACTATAAGAGAAGTTTTTTGTTTGTTTTTAACTGCTATTCATGTTAAAATGATCTAAATTAGGAAACCTAAATAAGGTAATGGCGTTTGCTTTTATAGTCTAAAATATCAAAACATCATGCCCTTCTGAGCTTTGTATTTGTATGGTAACATGCTAAATGGTTTTCTGGCTGGGGAAAAAGAATCAAAGTAAGGCTTTCCTGTGCAGCCTGTTCCCAACATAGATGAGGGCTCTTAAAAATTCATTTTAAACCAATAATCGGGCTTAAGGTGCATTTTTCATTTCCACTTTGTTAAAAGCAGCATTTATGGTCCCAGCTTGGCCCTAGAAACAACTTTTGTTTTTGGTTCATTCAGTAAATATTTGTGTGCCTGCTCTGTGCCAGTCACTGTGGTTGGGACACACAATGTTGCCAAACTATGGTACTAACAATGCTAGCCTATTTTCTGGTGGGGAGAATCAGAAGGGTCACGTGGAAGGGTAGGAAGAGGAAGAGAGAGGCAAGCTGGAGTAAGAGCTGGCCCTGTAGTGTTTTGAAATCTGTGGTTTGTCTTTGGGGCTTGATTCCCCCAGGGACCCCAGATCTATGGCCTTCACTTTAGATTCTTGCCCCCAAAGTGTTCCATGTCATTATACTATTTGTTACTTGTCTGTCACCCCAAACAAAAGCCCTATCTTTGAGAAAGCTTGTTTTAGGTATTCCAGTAGAATGTTGGGGATTAATGTAGATGTGTGGATGAAGGTCAGTCCTGTTACTCTATCACTGGGAAAGTAGCATTATAAGAGTAAAGGTTCTGAGACAGACCTGTGCTGCACGTGTATTGTGTGACACTGGCAAAGCAAGTCTGCTTAACCTCAGTTTCTTTGTCTGTAATTGAAATGATGACATATTTAATTCTTAAGGCATTTTAGAAGTTTAGATGCATCTTGAATTTTTTGAAGAGGAGACCTGTTAACCTATGTGAATTCAAGTTGGTGGAGTTTTAGACACTGAAACAATATGAACAAATTTGTAAAGTAGTGTGTGAAAATTGAGTATGAGGTCACTTTTTGCAAGTTTTGATCTTCCCTTTCCTTGATTGTGGGGGCAAGGGTGTCATTTTGTAACACAGGAGAAATACTCTGGGTTTTCTTGTGGTGGTAATGGTAGGGTCCCACAAGTGGTTTGACTTTGACTTTGTACCAAGGGTCTTCACATATATGTTCTTTTAGACTAGCAAATATGATTGGAATCCCAGTGTGGGCCAAGCACCATTCAAGGCACTGGTGATGAGAGCAGGGCAACGGCAGTGAATAAACTGATAAAATCTCTTTGAAGCTTATATTCTAGTGGGATCTTTATAAGTTAATCTACCTATAAACTGTTTTCTAAACCTATGGGTTTATATGAAATCCAAGATGTTCTGCTTGTGCAGTAGGAACTCAGTGTATTTTAAAAACAAGAATGTGGTATAAGTCTGTTCAGATTACTCATGCTTAAGAAAATGATTTAAAGTAGGAATAATTTGGGGAAACTTTATAATTTAGTGAGTTTCAAAATTTTATGTATTTTTTAAAAATTTGTATTCCTTGTAACCTTTATGCTCTTAAAGTTTTGAATTGGAGAGAATTTTTTACATGTTTATTGAGTATATTAACACTAAGCAAAATGATGTTCAAATCATACAAGTTATGAGACAGAATTCCTGGCTCAAAAACAGCTGTGGTCAGTAGATACGAAATTCATGAAAATACATTTTGAGGGTAAATGACTGGTAGGAATGAATGTAAAGACAAAAGAATTTTTACAGTTTTTCCAGAGCTTACTATGGCGGCTCATTTTACATCTATGGCTCAATTTGTGAAATCTTTCTTCTTGTTTTGCAGTGCTGCTCTTAGGATTGTATGAATTACAAAGTTAGACCTGTATGAATTACTGAATAAGATTTATTTTTCCTCTACCTATAGGAAAAATAGGCATGTTTTTCCTTAGATGTTTTTAAAAAGTATTGTACTTTTTAATAAAATATTTGGTAAATAAGTGTTGTACTTTGAAAATGTATTTTGTCTTTAAATAGGATGCATTGGTGAGTGGAAATTCATTTGTTCAGTGCTAACACATTTCACATTTTAACTGATAATTCATTTTTAGAAATGGAGTTTTAAAGGAGTGTGTCTTGGATTTATGCACAGATCATAGTTGCTTTTTCACTATTTACAGAAACAGAATGCTTCGAACTAGGATCAAAATTTTTAATACCTTTGCAGAGCAAACCAGCTAGTGTGTACTGTGAAGCAGACATTGTAAATGTGCTTTATGTGTGCGCACACTAACTTTTTGTTTGAGTGCAGAGTGGGGGTTGGGAGAGGAGAAAGCCCTGTGTGGATGATGTAATTATGTATGCAGATGTGCTGGTGGGAGGAGTTTGGTATCCGCCTTGCATAAAAATTTTCTGGATTGAGTGTTAAAGCCTTAGAGAACAATTTCACGAAATATTAACCTTTTTTTTAATGCCTTGTTGACTGTAGGGATGCAATAAGATTTTTAAAAACTGAATCTCAGGTTTTTATGTTTTAAAAAAGGTGATCCTATTGGATGAACAAGTTCCTTTAATGAGCCTGAAATTTGTTTTAGAAATTCTCATAAACAGTGAAGGAGATTGATGTGAAAATGGGAGTTTGGATGAAAGAAGTCATAATATTGGAATTCATAATGTCAGAGGCAAGGAGTATTGGACGTAGAGATTTCAAAATGGAGAAAAAGTGTATGTGATCCTGGGGACAGAGAATCTGAATGTTCAGAAAGAGAATTCAAAAGGAGCTAGAGGTTCTAAAAGCCAAATGTCAACATAATTAGACAAGAAGAAAAAGGAGAGATGGGTGTGTGTGTTTTGAAATTTATAGCCTAGAAAATGACTTCATATACCATGTTTTTTCTTAGCTTTTAGATGATTTCCTTTAGTGTATAAATATTAGAATATTTTTTATATATCATTTGACCTCCCCGTCAAGTCTCTAACCTGCTACTACACCATTTCAGTTTCTGTTACACTAGAGGCTCTCATAAGTGTATTCTATACTTGCTGCCTCCAACTTTTAACTTTTTCTTCCTGCTATTCACATTTTGAAGGTTTTTGATTGCTGTGCAAGTGATTTTGATAAAACCTTGATATATTGGATAACAGGTTCAGGAGGCCTAAGATCTCAGTGTGTAGAATGATGGTCTGAAGTTACAAGAAAAATAGTTAATAGAAATGCACATATGATCCTTAGGTTAAAAAACAAATTGAGTGAGAGTTGTTGAGGGGAGATAAGGTTTAGCTGTATGTCACATGACAAAGCCTCTGAGCTCTCCCTCACTTTGCCCAGGCTAATCTTGCACTGCATCTGGATCTAGGGCAGCTCTAGTCCTACTTGATAAAGACCAAACACATTTTCAGTTTATGTTTAATTCTGAATACAAGTTTTAAGAAATGAACAAACTACAGAGCTTTCTTTTGAATGTCATAAAAAGGAAATCCTCCATTGGAAAGAATAGACTGGGTAGCTTCTAAGAGCCATCCCTTTCACCTGAACAAGGTATGACTGTAATGTAAGAAGAGAAATCTTTCAAAATCAACCTTCCAGAATATACCCGTTAAGGGGAGAGTGGTGTTCTTTTCAAGCCAGTCACAGTGTATACAGATGTATATGTGCATATATTATGCAGTAATGAAAACATTAATGCAAATATTGTTAGCAGTATTGTGAATTTCTCTGAACAATCTAAAAATATCTACAGTGTGTCCCATCCTTTTCTTTTCCAGATAGATTTAGATTTTTTTTTTTAAAAATATTTTTTTATTTTCTTAGTTGTAGGTGAACAGAATATCTTTATTTTATTTTTATGTGGTGCTGAGGATCGAACCCAGTGCCTCACGCATGCTAGGCGAGCACGCTACCACTGCGCCACAATCCCAGCCCCTAGATTTAGATTTTGACAACAATTTCAAGGCATTGAGAATAAGGTGCCTGTCTAAGCAAGGTAATGAGAATTTTGTTTAAAAGAGCAACTACAAAGGAAGGAAAACTTACTTTTTATATGCTAATGCTGTCTTTACATATTTCTCACAAAGGAAGTCTTACTATTTTGGGCCATGTTCACTTGCATGGGGATGAATGGACAGTCTTTATGGCTAGTTTTTTACAGTATAGCAGTCTTGACCTATTTATAAAATGAAACTATTAAATTTATCTAAAATATCAACACTTATTTTATCATTCTTAAATATTATATGCACTAGGAATTCATTATTTTCCATAAACTTAATAGTATAGCTTACTTTACTATTGGAGACAGTTTTTAATAAAACAAGAGGAACCCTTCAAACATCAAATGAAATGCATTATAAAGCACTCAATAAACACCTACTCTGTGCCTGTTATGCAAGCCCTGTGGTGTGGCAAATGGCATGGTATGTAATTCCTGACTAAGAACTTGGTTGTGTTGTTGACAAGATTAGCCCTATCTGGATAGCACATCTAGGACATGTCACTATAAAAGACTGTGCAGGCTGTCTTCAATTTACAGATGGATTTTGTTCTAAAGCAGGGATTTGCACAGTTATACTAGAATGCATCTGTATTCATTTGTTTACATAATGTCTTAGCTGCTTTTGTGATATACCAGCATGGTTGGGTGGTTGTGACAACAGCCTATAGGACCTGTGAGCCTAAAATATTTACTGTCTGCCCTTTTGACAACAGTTCTTATCTGTGTTCTAAATGGGCATTTATACCTTAATTTTCCCATTAAAAACTGTACTGTAGATGAAAATTTGACTCCCAAGTTATCCCAAACTCTGAATTCCTGGAAGCTAGAGATTATGTCTTGTTTTAGCCAAGCTCTTAGGACTGTGTCTGGCACTAGCAAGCCACTCAAATTCATGTGACTGTAGTTAGTCCTGTGGTGCTTGGTCTAGTAGTGAAATTGATGGCAGGCATCTTAGGAAGGTTGGGGGTGGGGCGTGGGCAGTGATGGACATAATATACTGTACATTCATTGTGCTAGATTATAAATGGCACAGAGATCAGAAAATGAAAACTTATTTGGATGTGCAGTCTAGAAAGATTTTATTGAAAAAGTGGAATTTGAACTCAAACATTAGAACTTCTGCTTCTAGACGTAGTGGAGTAGCAGGCACTGGTTTACCTTCCCACCTTAACTGACTAGAAAACAAAGTTCTGAAACAGTAGGGTTAGATATGGGTCAATAAGCGACACAGAATGGTGATCCTTGAGAGCAGGGAAATAAATAAGGGAGCCCCAGCATTGTCTCCCACCTTACTGCCTGGAGAGAGTTTCCAAGCTGCAGCACAGTGCTGGGCAACCCAAATAGGCAGTTTTCTGAGTTATTAAGGAGTTCAGAGCTCCAGGAGGCTAAGGCAGCTCCAGTGTCTGCAGAGGAGAGGGTTGTGCAGAGAGCCAGCTCTGGATTGCTGCAGATATGTCCCCTCAAGTCTTTGATTTAGCACCAATTTGCACATCTCATGAAGAAATTACCGGAGGCCGGAGAGGGGAAGAACTGCCAGGAGTTCATACAAGCTGGGAATAGTTCATATTCTCACTAATCAGAGTAGAAAGACCTAATGCACAGAGAATGCAGTAAAGTCAAGTTATTCTTAGAGCCAAGCCTGTTTTGAACCCCACTAAAGAAGCATAAAAGCAAACCTTAAAAGGACTGGACTGATTCCAGGCGGCTTGTCCCATAACAAAGCCCAAGAGTATTTAAAGGAATATATCAAAATCCAGCTCCAAAAAACATACAGTCCCAAATCTCCAATCCAAAATTATCAGACCTGCGAAGAAGCAGGAAAGTATGATCCATAACCAAGATAAAAACAGTTGTTAGAAAAAGACCCCAAAATGACATGAATGAGAGAAGTGCAGATTAGGATGTTAAAACAGCTCTTACATTCAGTATGTTCAAGGAGATGAAACATACATAAAAAAGACCTAGATCAAACTTCTTGCAATGAAGTTAGCCTTGGAAATGTATAGGGTTTATTGACAGAAAAAAGAAGAGGAAAGAAAGAGAGTATACTATTTCTTGCTTTAGTGCTTTGACTTTATCCCAGGCAGTAATGGAGTTTACACATATTGGGTCCATAAGGTTACCAAGAATAGTGTCAGATATTTTACACAAATTATATTTACTACTCATAACAGCTTTAGGTGGTACTATTATTCTTATTTTGTGCACAGGGAATTCAAGGCACAAAATAAGGAATACAGACTTTCCTTAAGTGCCCTTTTTTTTTCCTTATAGCACTTAACATGATTGGAAATTATATATCTTTTTCTTTGTTTCTGAGGGCAGGGATCTTGTCTCTTGTGTCCGCTCTTGTATATTTAGTGATTAATGTGGTATTTGGAGCATAGTAAGGTGATGCTGAACAATTAGTGTTGGATAAATTAAAGACTGAGGTAATTCACTTTGTGGCCTTGGGGATTCAGCAGAGCTGGGGCTTGATGTAGGCCTGACTGGTGGCAGCGCCCATGCTTTAACCACTTCTTTGTACTGCTTCCCAAGAGGGTTTAATAAATTATGATATATCCACTCAGTGGAATGTTACACAGCCATAAAAGGTAATCATTGTAAAAGCTCCGTATACACTACAAAAGTAAATACAAGGTGTAAATTTGTTTACAGCAAAGGCTTAAAGTAATATACAGAAATAAAAAATGATTGTTGTTACCAACTAGATTATCAGTGACATATCTCTATTTTTAAAAAAGTACTATAGTGCTAGGGATGTATGTAGCTCAGTGATAGAGCATATGTTTAGCATAGCAAGGACCTGGGTTTTATCCCTAGCAACACAAACATTTATTTCTGCTAATTTTCACTAGAAAAGAGAAAAAAGTCTTCATAAGGGAAAAAACTCACATTATCTGAAGGGGACAACTAGAACTAAATAAGTATCTACAGGTTTATTATTTTATCTGTCTATTTGGTGATGCTGGACATCAAATGCAGGACCATGCACATACCAGGCAAGTGCTCTATCACTAAGCTATACCCCCGGGGTGTGCATATACATATACAAACACACCTTAAAAAAAAGTTTACTGCCTATCTTCAAGGAAAATAGAATTCCAAGCACTGGTTAGATATGAGTAGGAAACTGAAAGGTACTAGGAATATTTTGAAAAGGGAAAGCTTTTTTTCTTTTCTTTCTTTTTTTTTTTTTAAATATTTTTTTAGTTGTAGATGGACACAATGTCTTTATTTTATTGCTTTGTACGTGGTGCTGAGGATCGAACCCAGGGCCTCACTCATGCAAGGCAAGCGCTCTACCACTGAGCTACAATCCCAGCCCCAGCTTTTTTTCTCTAGTAAGAGGAACACTAGGACCAAGATTACTTGGTCTGAATGTAAAACAAGCTAAAATGTGGCATGATTTTGAGCAGTAAGTGAATCCTGGAGAAGGAAATGAAATCCTAATGTAGGACTCAACTTTTGTTTAATATTTACATTGTGATAATATTAACACTTGTATTGGTTTTGTTGTTTTTCACCATTGAGAATTAATCTTTAGTTAAAAGATAGGAGGCTTGATTATAGTTTCAGAGCAGAAAGTGAATGTTAACAGCTTTAGGAATGTACAGATACAGATGACAAAGCTGGAAAAATGGAAAAGAAAAAAAGAGACATTATAGTAATTGAGGGAGCCAATGTATTTATCTCACAGGATGAGGACTTCAGGGGTAGTCTGTAGTTGAAGAAACTAGAATGGCTTAACGACAGAGGAAAACAATGAAATAGTGAAGTCAAGAGAAAGAGAAGATGGAGAAGAGGAATTGAGCAAAATCCTGTTAGTGACATCAGGAATCCACAGATGATACCCAGAGTTGATAAACCAAGAAATGATGGCTGTTAGCCTTTTTTTTTTTTTTTGGTAGTGGAGGTTGAACTCAGGGGCACTCGACCACTGAGCCACATCCCCAGCCCTATTTTGTGTTTTATTTAGAGACAGGGTCTCACTGAGTTGCTTAGTGCCTCGCCGTTGCTGAGGCTGGCTTTGAACTTGTGATTCTCCTGTCTCAGCCTCCCTAAGTGCTGAGATTACAGGCGTGCGCCACCACGCTGGCTGGCTATTAGTTTTTTTTAAAAAAACTATGAAGGAGGCCACGTAACTAGAAATAGTTAAAAGTTGGTTGCCTCTGGGGCCTGGGAGCCGGTGGAGAGAGGGGACAGCTGTGGTGCTTTGTAAATCATTGGATGAATTTGTCTTTTTCATAGATGTGTACAATAAGATTCCCACTCTTTCCCCTTTGTTCACTGTTCCTATTGTTTTTCTCCTTTGAAGAAGATTCCTATTTTCCAAACATCTGAACTATTCTCCAACTCCAGTAACAAGCTGTGGAATTTAGAATTGTGTAGAAATTAAGCAATATCTTAGGAGATCTACTTGAACTACGAAATCAAGAAATGCTGTTTAGTTATTTTATTTCGTAAACAAGTCTAGATTCATGGATCCAAAATAATATAGTAGCCATTACATTGTTTGGCTCTAAGTGTTTCCCTTTTCTCTGGTAACTACCTCCTTCCCCAATCCATTGTGTTAAGCCCTCACCATTAACTGAAATATAGTGTGATCTTGTGGCTCTGGATAAAGTGTTATCTTTTAGCCCCTTCTTGGTTTCTCATTGATCCTCCTTTGATGTAATAATGCACATTTTCATGTTAATCGCTCCCTTTTTTCCTCTGTCCTATATCACATATGGCAACACCTCCATCATGGATGAGCCATGTACTTTGACCTTCTCTGTTTCCTATAGCCAAGCAACTAAATGTTGCTGGGGAAAATCTTCGAACCCAGCTGACCAAGGTTGGAGATAATAAATTCTAAGCAAACCAAATGGACACTTAATAATGTCCACTAGTCCTGGGGCTGGGATTGTGGCTCAGTGGTGGAGCACTTGCCTTGCATGTGTGAGTCACTGGGTTCGATCCTTAGCACCACATAAAAATAAATAAATAAAGATATTGTGTCCATCTACAACTACAAAAAATATTTTAAAAAATAATGTCCAGTAGTCCAAAAATACTTTGTTTTAAAGAAATGAGACAACTCTCTGAGACATTTTTTTCTCTCAGCATGCATCTTGTATCTGCATCTTTAGCCTACACCAATCTCCTGAGTTCTAGATTCATACACTGAACTGCCTACTTGGTAACTTATCTTAAATGTCTCAAGGACATCTCCTAATTGACAAGCCCCAAGTGGAGCTTTTTTTTTTTTTTAATTTTTTTTTTAGTTGTAGGCAGACACAATATCTGTATTTTTATTTTTATGTGGTGCTGAGGATCGAACCCAGGACCTCACCCGCACGAGGCGAGGACTCTACCTCTGAGCCACAACCCCAGTCCCCCAAGTGGAGCTTTGATTATTTTTTTCACTCACAATCTACTACCACTGCTTTACAGTTTTTTCTATCTCAGTATATAACATCACTCTATACTCTTGTTTTAAAACAAATTTAGGAGTTATTCTTGTTTCTTTTCCTCACATTCTACATCTAATGTATCCAGAACTCACCTTTAGAATGTATCACATCTATCTGTTGCTTGCCATTTTCATAGCTGCTATCTTAGTCTAGGCACCTATCATCTCTTATTTTGTCTTTCTTGGTCTTTCTGTTTCTTAACTTCCTTCAATTTCTTCTCCCTCCAGTAGTCAGAATAATCTTGAAGGTTCACTCAGTCATGTCATTCCTTCTCTAAACCCCCTCATTGGTTTCTCATCGCCCTAGAATGGAAATCTAGACCTCTGCTGTGGTATATAGGTACTTACTCTGATTTAACTCCAGCCTTCCCCTTCTCCTCCCTCATGCCACTCAATCATCTAATCTGTTTGTCTGCTAAAACTATCCTTTCAGTTCCTAGGGCTTCTACATTCTTTATAATGTGTACTTTCTAACTGGCATTCTATTCATCTCTATTCCCCTGCCCTCAGTGTTTAGTGTATTAATAGAGCTTTACAGTTCTGGGTTCTGTATAGTTGCCATTAAGAAGCAGGGCTAGGTGTGATAGTACATATCTGTAATCCCAGCTGCTCGGGAGACTGAGGCAGGAGGATCACAAGTTCGAGGCCAGCTGGAAAACTCAGTAAGACCCTGTCTTTAAAAAAAACTTTTTTTTTAAGGGGTAAAGGGTGTAACTCAGTGGTAGAACACTTGCCTAACACATGCAAAGCCCCAGGTTCAATCTCCAGTACCACTAAAAAAACAAGTGGGCCCTTAGGAGGTGATTAGATAATGAGTGTAGAACCCTCATGAGTGGGATTAGTACTCTTATAAAAGAGATAAAAGAGGCTGAAGAGAGTGTTTGCCCTCTTCTACCATGTGAGAACATATAGGAAGTGTCATCATTGAAGCAGAACCAGCCTGTACTGTATACCAAATCTGCTAGTGCTTTAGTCTTGGGTAGTCCGTCTTCTAGAACTGAGAGCAATACATTTATGCTGCTTATAAATTACTCCACCTAAAATATTTTAATATAGCAACCAGAATGGACCAAGAAATAGGTTGAATAGTGTTTCACAAAAATACATACTCACCTAGAACTTCAGAATAAGGCCTTAATTGGGTGTTTGCAGATATCATTAGTTAAGGATCAAGATGATCACATACTAGTTTAGAATGAGCCCTAAATCCAGTGACTAGTGAGTATCCTCATGAGAAGTTAGTATAGAGAGACACACACAAAAAAGATGACCATAGGAAGAAGGAAGTACACAGAAGGAAGTGATTTCTGCCACAAGGCCAGGGAGAGCTAAGGATTGTCTGCAACCATCAGAAACCAGGAGAGAGACGACATGGTTTCTTCCTCAGAAGGAATTATCCTTACCAACACTTCAATCTCAGACTCCTGGCTTCTGGAACTGTGAGACAATGAATTTCTGTTACTTTAACCTATTATGTACCATCATCCGAAGAATAGGATTCCTATAAAAACTTAAATTGAGCATTTTTGTAGGTATCCTATAAAATTTTATAGTTTTAGTGAGGCACAGAGGCTCACTACCAGTGACTCAAGGCTGAAGCAATAGGATAACAAGTTTGAGGCCAGCCTGTGCAATTTAGCAAGACCCTGTCTCAAAATAAAATAAAAAAGGACTGCAGACATAGCTCAGTGGTAAAGCACTCCTGGATTTGATCCCCAGTACTTAAATACATAAATACTAAAAATGTATAGGTTTGTATAGATATCCTATATGTAGGATGATGAGACATAATGGGTTAAACCAGCAAGTTTGTGGTTATTTGTTATGACAGTCGTAGGAATCAAATAAAATATAATAAAAAGGAAAGCTCAGAATTGAACACAGTATTGCGAGGTTTGGTTTTGCCAGTACAGAAGAGAACAGAACTCTTTCCATCTTCCTGGACAACTGCCTAAAGTCCTACAAGTTATTTTGGTAATCCTGATCACTGACTCATACTGAGCTTACCTCAGAGCCTCTTTCCGCATAGTCTGCTCCAAAGCCATGTAATTTTATCTTCAGCCTGTTCATTCAGTCTGTTAAGAGATTGTTTGAAGCATGAATTGTCATCTGATCTTTACTCTTTCTAATAGTCTTGTATCACTAGTGACTGTCAAGGATCCCCTTTAGGATTTCGATGAAATTGGTGTACTTTTCTCGAGAAAAACACGTTTATATAGATATACATAAAACTTGTCATAAGGTTTAAGAGTTTCAGTTCTCTCTTGAGTCCAAATGGTCCACAGACCCAGAGTTAAAAATCTTTGTTACAAATTATGGATAAAAGCACTGAAGAGCATGAGTGAATAAACCCTTGTAATGTGCTGCTGAATACCTAGGATGGTTGACATAAATTAGTACTCTTGGATGGGGGCATTTCACAGAATTTCCTAATTTATCTTATTGACTTTGCATTTAGTATGTATTTCTTTGTCTTATGACATCATAAAAGGCATCATCAAATGCTTTGGTGGAAAAAACACAAAGGTATGTTATTCACTGTATTTCTAATTGACTAGACCAGTAACTATGGCAAGGAAGGAAAAGAAGTGAATCATTCATGGTTTAGCCATAATATATTAATTTCCTATTGCCACTGTAACAAATGAGCACAAACTAGGTGGCTTAAAAAAACAAAACTTTACTTTTTTTAAAGTTCTGGAGGTCAGAAGTTTGAAATGGGTCTCACAGGGTTGAAATGAGGTGGTGGCAAGATAAGCATTACTTTTAGATGCTCTAAGGGAGAATCTATTTACTTTGCCTTTTACAGCTTATAGAGAGTGCCATGCATTCCTTGTCATAAGGACCCTTTCCCCATTTTCAAATCTCTTTCTCTTAAGCATTTAAAAGACCCACCCATGTATAAGTCCATGGTCTTCTGTACATCATAAGGTCAGCTTATTATCAACCTTACTTTCACCTGCAACCTTAATTTAACCATTAATATTTACAGGTTCTAGGAACATGGACATCTTTGGAGAAGATGTGTCTCTACATGTAGCTAACCTGGGCTAGCACCCTGTGGTTACAGCTTTCTCTTTATAATGTCTGCAAATTATTTCTTCAATAACCATTTCTGAAATTTTTCTGAGGAACCAGTACCTTAACTGGTTTATTGTTGACACAATTCACTTTTATTGTTTTGTGAATATTGGAGTGCTGTTTATACAGGTTAGTTTCTATGATTCCTCAAGAGTCATTGTCAATGATTTGCATCTTGTCACCAGACTAATTAATCTAGATCAGATATCCTAAATTCACTCTGATAGGTGGATGCTAACCTATAACAAGGGAGGAGAGGGAAGGCAAGTATAGAAGTTCATTGGATTAGACAAAGGGGAATGAAGGGAAGGGAAAGGAGATGAGAATAGGAAATTTTCGGCAGTAGAATGAATTGGACATAACTTTTCTGTGTTCACATGTGAATACACCACCAGTGTAACTCCACATGTTCAATCACAACTGTGGGATCAAAACTGTAATGGATTGCACCCCATGTATGTATGTCAGAGTACACCCTAGTGTCATACGTATCTAAAAACAACAAAGAAAGAAAGAAGCCGGGCGCGGTGGCACAAGCCTGTAATCCTAGCATTTAGGGAGGCTGAGACAGGAGAATCACAAGTTCAAAGCCAGCCTCAGCAATGGCGAGGTACTAAGCAACTCAGTGAGACCCTGTCTCTACATAAAACACAAAATAGGGCTGGGGATGTGGCTCAGCGGTTGAGTGCCTCTGAGTTCAATCTCCAGTACCAAAAAAAAAAGAAGAAAGAAATCCTAAATTCAGGCGTGATGGTGGCTTCAAGTATTCATTTGTAAAATAATTACTAAGCTCCTACTTATAGGCATACTAGCATATGCTTATATGCTGTGCTGTCTAGTGGGGGAAGTACGATGAGTCAGCACCCATATAATGTGGGGTAGGCATGAAACATAATAACAAGAGTAGTTAACAAAAGTCCTTGGCAAAAGGATTATGGTGCTGAGAAAGCACAAATGGGAGAACCAACTAGTGAACAGCACTGCTTCTATTCAATATGTTTGGCCAAGAATTTCCTGAAGAAATGATGTTTAAGCTGAGGATGAAGCCTGTGCAGATACTAATTAAATTAAGAGAACAGAAAGGAAGATCATTTCAGACTGAAGAAACATGAAGACTAAAAGGTACAAAAATACTTGATGTATGTGAGGAACTGAAAAGAGTTTAGAAATTAAGAGGGGAAGGGTAGAGGACAAGGGGAGAAAGGTACAGTAGAGCTGAAAAGGTCTAGACTGTTAGGATTTTGGACTTCTTACTTAGAGAAATGGAAGACCATTGAAGGTTTTTTGTTTTAATATTTTTTAGTTTGGGGGTTTGAGATCTAGCTCAGTGGAAGATAGGTATAAGATCCCAGGTTCAATTCCCAGCACCTCAAAAAATCATTAATTGTGATAAAACACACAAATTTTTTACCATTTTCAATTGTATAGTTCAGTAGTACTAAGTACATTCACACTATTACCAATTTCCAGAACCTTTTTATCTTGTATACTGAAACTATGTACCTGCTAAACAGCATGTCTACACTTCTCCCTCTTTCCTGCCCTTTTAACTGTCTTCCTTCCTTTTCCCTCGCTCCCTTCCTTCCTTCCTTCTGGTAGCTCAAACCCAGGGTCTCTCATGCTAGGCAAGTGCTCCACTGCTAAGCTATATTCCCAGCCCTCTACTTTCTATAAATTTGATTACTCTAGGAACTTCATGTAAATGGACTTACACAATATTTGTTCCTTTTTGACTGGTTTATCTCACTTAGCATAATGTCCTCAGGTTTATTCATGTTGTAGCATGTGTCAGAGTATTAAAGGATTTTAAACTGGGGAATAAGATATTATTTTAAAATTAATATTTTTACTAGCTATAATATATATTATATATAATCTCCACCTTGATGAATTACCAGAGTGAACATACCGATGTGTTCATAAACCTGAACTAGAAATAGGGAATTGTCAGCTCCATAGTTCGCTCTTTCTTTCCTTCCAGTCTCTACTCCTTCCTCCTCACCCCAAAGTAAATACTGTTCTAACTTGGGACATGAGAGATTATGCTTGTTTTTAAACTTTATTTATTTATTTTTTTAAATATTTTTTTATTTTCTTAGTTGTAGGTGGACAGAATATCTTTATTTTATTTTTATGTGGTGCTGAGGATCGAACCCAGTGCCTCACGCATGCTAGGCGAGCACGCTACCACTGCGCCACAATCCCAGCCCTAAACTTTATTTATTAAAAAAAATCTTTAAAAAAATTTTTTTTAGTTGTTGCTGGGTCTTTATTTATTTATTTGCGGTGCTGAGAATTGAACCCAGTGCCTCACGCATGCTAGGCAAGTGCTCTACCACTGAGCCACAACCCCAGCCCAGAAAATTAATCGTTATTCACAACACTTTGGATACCAAATGTGTGAGTTTTCCACACCAAGCAGTTCTCTAGTTCTTCTCTAACACTAACTAGATGGCCCAATTTAATTGACTTTTAACACTAACTGCCTGGAGTCAACACAGACCCCATAGGTTAAGGGCTTAATCCCACAAAATCTCACCATTTCAGATGTAAATTTCAAGTAGTAGGTCCTAGAGTGTTCACATGATTATCTGTCTTGGCTACAATTTGGGAGGTTCCCACAGTGACCACCTTGTATTACATAATCTTCTCCAGTGGCTCATAAAACTCAGGAATGCACTTTACTTATTATTCCTGTTTATTATAAAAGATAATAGGTACAAATAAATAGCCAAATGAGAAGGTATATAGGTTAGGTCTCAAAGGGTCCTGAGCTCAGAAGCTTCTGTTACTGTGGAGTTGGATTGGGTTTACCCTCCTGCCATGTTGATAAGTTAAACAAACTGAAGTTCTCTAAACCCTGTTGTTTCGGCTTCCAGTGGAGGCTCCATTACAAAGCCATGCTTGATTAAATCTTTGGCCATTGGTCATTAACTCAGTTGCCAGCACCTTTCCCTCCCCAGAAGTTGGTTGGGTTAATGGGGTCAACTGAAAGTTCCACCCCCGACCCCTTTTTATACCAGCAATTGAACACAGGGGCACTCAACCACTGAGCCACATCCCCAGCCCTTTTTTATATTATATTAGAGACAGAATTTCACTGAGTTGCTTAGGGCCTTGCTAAATTGCTGAGGCTGACTTTGAACTTGTCCTGCCTCAGCCTTCCAAGCCACTGGGATTACAGGTGTGTGCCACCACGCCCAGCAATTCCAACCCTTTGATAAATGGTTTGTTCTTCTGGTAACCAACTCAGCCTCTAAGAGTCATCTGATTAGCACAAACTGTGGTATGGTTGAAAGAGACTTTTTATGAAGAACAAGATGCTCATCTCACCTCTGTTACTTAGGAAATTACAGGAATTTTAGGAGCTCTATTAGAATTATGGATGAAGATCAGATGTATTTCCTATTATATTGCAATTTACGTGGGGATCATGGTGGGGTTTTTTTTGCATTTTGTGACTAGTTTCATATTAGTGAGATAAATTCATGTTATTACATGTAGCAATAGGTTAGTGATCCACACTATGAATACATTATAGTTTCTGTTGTTGGTGGACATGTCTGTTGCCTGCTTTTTGGTGGTTAACCTGTAACCACCAAAAAGGCAGTCAGGGGCTTGGGATGAGGGTCATTGGTAGAGCATGTGCTTAGCATGCACAAATCCTTGTGTTCAATCTCCAACAACCCCTCCAGAAAAAGTACAGTCATAAATGTTGTACATATCTTTTAGTACACATATACACATTTATTAAATATATTGCTATAGGGCCAGAAAAGCTTGATCTTTCCTCATCCTTCATAAGGGTCATGGCCAACACTCCCGTAACAAAAGGACTGGTTAACATAACAAATTTATTTGATTATTACAGTCTTTTTTTTTTTTTTTTTTCCACTATGACCAAAAGACCTGACAAGAACAATTTTAGAGGGGGAAATTTTATTTGGCTCAAAATTTCAGAGGTCTGCCTTTGGACAGCAAACTCCATTATTCTAGGCCCAAGGTAAGGCTGAAGGGCATAGCTGAGGAAAGTAGCTGGGGACTTGACAATCAGGAAGCTTGAGAGGGACTATGATCTCACCAGGGATAAAATACATACCCCAAAGGCATACCCCAGGGATATAACTCTCCAGCTACACCCTGCCTGCCTAAAGTTATCATCCAGTCAAGTGGATTAATGCACTGATTAGGTTAAGGCTCTCATAATCCAATAATTTTGCATTTAAACTTTCTTGCATGGTCTTCACATGAGCTTTTGGAGGACACCTCATATCTAAACCATAACATTAATCAAAGTTTTATGTTGAGACAGGAGAATTGCAAGTTCAAAGCCAGCCTCAGCAACAGTGAGGCACTAAGCAACTCTGTGAGACCTTGTCTCTAAATAAAACACAAAATAGGGCTGGGGATGTGGCTCAGTGGTCAGGTACCCCTGAGTTCAATCCCCGGTACCAAAAAAAAGTTATATGTGACATGAGAACCTTCAGAAATTAAAGTTCAAAGATCCAGGGAAAACATTTTGTTTTTACACTTAAGTTCAGAGAACACTGGACAGCTGTGTGGAAATGTGATTAAACAAAAGACTGTGCTCTAATGGCAGTGGTTATAGACCAAGGGGGAAACTCAACAAGGCCTGCCTATTTAGATGTTTTTGGACTCTGGACAGAATTCATTCATCCTGGGTAGGACCCCTCTTGGAGTGAGAGTCTTAAAGGATGAAGGGAGAGAGTGAACTTCTGTAGGAGCATCTCCATACCTTCCCACCCCTCCCTTCCATCCTTCCCCATTCTATGCTAATAGACTGTGCTCTGGCCAGAGTGCACCCCTTTGTTTGTGACCTTTGGATCTGATTGGTCCAAGAGTGCATTTAAGCTTCTGTAGTTTCTAGAATAAAGTGGTGTTCTTTGCTTCTCCTCGCCCTGGCTGTATCCCTTTTTGTCCCTGGGGGCGAAGCAAATTTTTACCTACACCCCAGGGCTTGGGGAGATTGGCTTCGCCTCGCCACCATCCAGAGAGCCTTTCTCCATCTCTCCGAACCAACTCCTCAAGAAGCCACGTGGCCCTCCCCCCCCTTATCAAAGTGACAAACTTCTTTAGGTTTTATGGCTTGCCTTGGGGGAGAAGGGCTTAGTTTCTGGGACTGCCTTGGAGAAGAGGAATTTTGCTTTCCATGAATTGCTTAATTAAGAAGTGAATAATGGACAGTAGACTGAAGGAGAGGAGGTCAGAGACCTTCAGAGGCCCTTTCACTGTGTGTCACTTTAAAGTGCTAAGCATGCCAGAGTTATATTTTGATGTCTAGCCGTGTTTAGAAGTGGAATGGTCTCCTTTTCAGCTTTTTTTCAAGACAGTTAATCTTTCCTCCAAAAATATTGTTAACTCCTGCAGTGTTTACTATTTCAATTAACAGCACCTCCTTTATCCAGTGTTTTGCTGGAAACTCAGGCATCTCCTTCTTAAGACCCCTATTCCATGTCTGAATAATAACCAGGACCTGTTGATTCAAACTCATAAATATCTCTAAAATGTGTCTAGTTCTCTTCACACCTATTGCAATCATCTTTGCCTTTTAACTTAGACTGTGGTTCCCAACTGGCTCCCCTGTGTCCACTGTTGCTATCCTCTAACCCATTCTCTCTAGTAAAAGGACACAACCTTTTTCTACTGTGCATGAATATATGTGCCCAATATATGCATCATTCTTACAAATGTTATATACACACACTGATTTTTTTGTGCGTCTATGTAAGCTAATATCTTAAGACCTCACACATAGGTTAATAATAGCTAGGAAAAAATCTACATTTTTAATAATCTTTGTGTTAGTTTCTAGCTTTTCGGCTTTCTTTTCCAAATTTGACTTTTAAAAAAAATTATGGAAGTAGTGTTAGCTCTGCCAGTTTCTTTTTGCTTTTATTTTGCAGGGATTTTTTTAAGGCATTTGTCAGTTTAGTGACAGGCATTTTAGTTAAAAATAGGAGTATATGCCATTTTACAATATACTGAAAACAAACATGAGTGAAGGAGTTGCTGCCATCCCCTTTACATTTATGGGATCCCACTCTTAATTTAGGACACCAACCATCTGAGAAGCACCCAATGTTAATACATAATTAAATACCAGTAAAGTTAATTTCTTATTACTTATAACCAGCATAGTGATTTTTTAAAAAATTTAAGTAAAAGATCAGTACACCAAAACCAAAACGTTGATTGTACATCCAAAGGCCAAAATGAATTTGAAAATAAATTTTTTAAAAACACCATTTAAAGAAGTATTGACACTGTAAACTACAAAACATTTTTTTTATTTGTTTTATTTAGGCTACAAAACATTTTTGTATGAAGTTAAAGAAGATCCATGTGTGGAGCTGCACACTTGTAATCCCAGCTACAAGTTTAAGGCCAGCCTGGGAAACTTAGTGAGACTGTGTCTCAAAAGTAAAAAGTTTAGAAAAGGATAAATTTTTAAAAAGAGCTTAGGAGCTTAGGGGTATAGCTCGGTGGTAGAGTGCCTCTGGGTTCAATACCCAGTATACCCCACCCAAGGAAAATAGAAGAAAATTAAAGAATATCTAGGTAAGTGGAGACTTCCCATGTTCATAAATCCAAAGACTTTATTGTTTAGATCACAGTATTCTCCAGATTGACCAACATATTCAAACAACTGTAAGAAAATACCAGCTGTTGTTTTTTTGGGTTTTTTTTCCCCCAGAAATCAAGTCCGGTCCTAAATTCATATGGAAGCACAAAGGGGCCCAAAACAGTCAAAAACAATCATGAAAAAAGAAGAAAATTAGAGAATTCACATTCCTGATTTCAGAACTTACTACAAGACATGTCATGCTGACCTAAATGTACATATCAAAGAGATAGAATTAATACCTAAAAATAAACCCTTAGGTTTATGGTCGGTTGATTTTTGACAAACATTGAGAAAGTCTTTTCAACTGAGGGTACTGGAATGACTAGATATGAAGAAGACTGGGATAGTCAAGAAGAGGGAAGATGCCCCCAAAATGTGTATTTTCCTAAAAGTTACATGTTCATCTGTATTTCACACTGCTGAGAAGGATGATATGCTGAGGGTTGGAAAGAATTCTTTGCATTTAGTGATATAAAGCAAAGTGACTAGGAATTTTAAAGAAAGCAACTATGTCATTTTAAGTTTGCAGATCTCAGGGCAAAGAAAGCTATGTAATGTCGATCATCTTAATAGGAAAGAAAATGAGAAATTACTGAAGAAATCAGCATGAACACTGTTTAATATACATAAATATAAATCAGTTTTACCGAGAAGAGGTCAGAGTACATAACAAATCTATCCTGTTTCTGGTTTTTTACAATCTCTCTACTCATTTTTAGTGTCCTTTAGCCTTGTTTTCAGTTCTCAGGTTGTTCTCTTTGATAAAGAAAAACAGTTTTGAGAAATGTTTCATCCATTATTTATTAGCCCTGAACAGTAAATTGTTTCTTTCTTATTCTTGCTCAGCATATATTGGAAAAGAACTTTTTGAAAGGAGGTGAGAGAAGCCTTTTTGCTTGTTTCTGCCTTCAACTCTTCCTGAGCTGTTTAATTAAAAAAAAAAAAAAAAAGGAAATCTTTACAAATTTGCACTATTGAGGTAGAATAGAAGGGAAAAAAAGATAGAAAGGAGACAAAAATAACTGTAAATCTAAAAGACCCATGATCAGATTTATTTCCCAGACCTGTTTTTTTCCTCCATGCCTGTTATTCCCAAATTTCTGAAAAGTCTACAAATCTTAGAGTTACTATAAATTCTCTCATCTATGAAAATTTATCTCATTTTGATTAAAGCTTAAATATACTATAGCCTACCTAATGTATTTTCAGATTAGATAAAGGGAGATGTATTTTAAGAAACCTATAATATAGGTACATTCTAAATGTCTAGATAGAAGAGAGTGTGTCAACCTAGCCGGGCGCGGTGGCTCACGCTTGTAATCCCAGCACTTAGGGAGGCTGAGACAGGAGAATCGCGAGTTCAAAGCCAGCCTCAGCAATGGCGAGGCGCTAAGCGACTCAGTGAGACCCTGTCTCTACATAAAACACAAAATGGGGCTGGGGATGTGGCTCAGTGGTCGAGTGCCCCTGAGTTCAATCCCTGGTACCAAAAAAAAGAATGTGTCAACCTGAAGATCCTGGAAGAAGACCAGACCACCATAAATGTCCTGTGATCCGTGATCGAAGAATTGAGTTCAGGCTGACGTCATTCCCTTGCCCACCCCTCACAAAATTTCCTTTAAATGAAGAACCCAGGGGCCGCGCATGGTAGTACATGCCTATAATCCCAGTGGCTTGGGAGGCTAAGGCAGGAGGATCATGAGTTCAAAGCCAGCCTCAGCAATTTAGCAAAGCCCTAAGCAATTTAGGGAGACCCTGTCTCTAAGTAAAATATTAAAAGGGGCTGAGGAAGTGGCTCAGTGATTAGGTGTTCTTGGGTTCAGTCCCTGGTACAAAAAAGAAGAAAAAAGGAGGAGAGCCCAGGATCTTAGGGTATAGCTCAATGATAGAACACTTACATAGTGTGTGAGGCCCTAAATTCAATCTCTGGAACCACCAAAAAAAAAAATTTTTTTTTTCTTCTGTGAAGGAAGAGCCCAAAAGTATCTGTGACACTAGAGATAGCCCACAAATGTATATCTTCACTTTTCACTTTTTAATAAAGCTCTTCCTCTTTGCTAAAACCTGATGCTTCCTTAAATTTTTTTCTGCAACCTGTCAAGAGCCTGGAAGACCCAAGTAGCAGGCTCCTCTGTCTCTAGGGAGACCTCTTTGAACCCTCTTAGAGCGACACTATCAGTGTACATTTGCCTTTTTGGCTTTTGCATGAGTATTTTTCTGCCTAACCTCTTTGAAGTTTAGTTTATATTATACATTTCTTGCAGGTTTCTTCCTGCAGTATCTCATTTTCTTTCTCATCAAGATCACTTTCTTTGCCCTGGATTTTACAGACTCTAAATAAAAAGTTGCTTTTTTTTCCAAGTCACTAGACATTCTCATTCTGGGTCTACATTATGTTCTGTTTAGCAGTTCACCTGAGTATCCCTGGCCATTATCCTGTGGGGAATGAAATGAATGGTAAAACAAATGAGGGACTTGTTAGTCTTCCTGCGTTTGGATGGATGAGATCTCTACAGTCCTATTGATAGGGAATCCATACTAGTATGTAGGAGCACTCTTCATAACTTCAACCTCTCCCTTCCCTCTTTCCCCATTCTATGCTGATGGACTGCACTGCCAGACAGCTCATGGTCCAACCGTATATTGCACTTCCTGAAATAAACAGGTTCTGGGTTCTGCCTCTTGCTCTGCAGAGCAGTCGTACCAGTCCCCGGAGTCTGTGTGAAGTGACTCTGTGGACGGTCACCCCCAACCCTCCTCCTGCGGGACCCCATTCCGTCCTTCCTGGGGACCCCTCTTCATCCTGCGAGACCCCAACTTGTCGAGCAGACCCAAGAGGCACAAAAGTAAAACTACACTAGTATCGTCTTGTTTGTTTGTTTTGGGACCTGTTGAGAACTTTCATATTATTACTCAGTCTGGCCAGTTGGCCTTGATATATTGTGCCATCAAAGTCTTAGTTCCCTTATCTGTCTTTCATACATGTTCTTGAATGCTTCTATTTACTTGGGTTTCCTTGAAAGACACATTTTGAGATAAAATATCTTCTCCTTTTTTCCCTCTCTGAATAGTAGTTTCAGAGGTAAATTATACTTTTCTATCATTATAGACCAGGGTTGAAACCTGCTTTCATGAGTCTTGTTGGTTATTTTTGTATATTTAAAGTAATTTTTTATGTTTTTTCTTTTTTTAAAAATATTTTTTAGTTGTCGATGGACCTTTATTTTATTCATGTATTTATATGCGATGCTGAGAATCGAACTCAGGGCCTCACACATGTAAGGCTCTACCACTGAGCCACAACCCCAGCCCTATGTTTTTTCTTAGTGCTTATATTTAATAGTATCTGGATATCTCAGATTATGAAAACTAAATCGGTTTTCATTTTTCTCATGTGAATGATCTCTTCCAGCCCCCCATCCCATCCCACCACGTTGTCCTTCATAGAAACTGATCTTTATGATTTTTTTTTTTTGCCCCAAATCCCCTTACCTACATCCCTTTTTAGCAGTTTTGCCCTCTGGTCATTCAACCTCTGAACAAGTTATCTTCTTCCTTTTTAGTGTGAACTACATCTTCCATCATTGTGTTTTAAATTATGGTTCAGGTAGCCTAATCTTTGTTAATACTGTAATTAGGTCAGTGTCATTAATACTGGAAATACTAGTACTACAAGAAATGATTAAATTAATAATGCCTTCAGATACTGCTCTAGATTTAAAAAACAACAACATGAAATGGTGACTCTGTTGCCAAAGCTGGCATGGACCTTCTCCGGTCTCTAGTGATCCTCTTCCCTCAGCATTCTGAGTTGCTTGGACTAGACTTGCTCTGGATTCTTGCTGCTATCCTTGCATCCCTATTTGTATTAGTGTTGAGTTACATTGAGTAGCTTTGCTTTGTCCTGGTGGCAGCCAAAAAACTTGAATACTGTACTGACTCAGCTGGGTCCTCCTCATCATGGGCCACTTCCTTGTTTTACAACAGGGATTTCAGCCTTGTGTATTTAGGTAGATGATGATGATGTTGGCTAAGAATTCAAGACTGCAAGAAGGGCCATATTTGAGGGGAAGATAGTAAGTTTGTGGTACTCAGTATTTATGGAGAAATATCTAGCCAGCAGTTGAATATTAAATACTACAGCTCAAGTGAGGGAGATTTAGTTTTAAATATCATCTTCATGTAGGTGGTAATTGAAGTAATGAGAGTAGATATTTGCTCACTGAGAAAAGAGGGCCTCAGATGAAACCTTGGTAAACACCTCCAGATAAGGAACTAGCAGTGGAAAATGAGAAAGAATAATTAGAGAGGTGGGAGGAAACGTGATGAATAGTATTAAAACAAAGAGAACCTCAAAAACTTGTACTGAACAGTGAGGTTCTTTTGTAGAATGGGAAGTGATATGGATTAAATAATTAACTGTATTTTGTACTACGATACCAAATTTTATGAGCACTCATCTGTAATTTTCACTTATTTCAATTTATAGCATCTCTTGCATGAAGTATTTGTTGGATCAGTTGGAATACAAATTATTTCTGAATGTGACTTTTCATGTAAAGTGATTTGTATCAGCCATCATTTAAAATTACTCTTACAGTGCTTTTTATTATGTCATGGAGAACATCCAACAGATATATTTGAGTTCTAAGGATGTGAAAAATAATCAAAATCCATTTGAGATGTACAGTAACTAAGTATAGAAGACAAATGATAATGGATAGCTATTGACAATTAAACTTGCTGACAGTTGAGCTATGAATGACTCGTCTTGCAATGTTGATTGATGTATCCGGCACTCTAGGTGTATAGAATATATTTGTTGCTTTCTTTTTAACAATTCTGTACAAAGGGTAATAATTTATATAAGATTTTATTCCTTTATAAGGTGACCAAAGAAGTATTACTTGCCAGTTACTCTAGGAGAAAAATAAGAAACACGTTTTACTTTTTAAAATATTATACTGAAAAGTAGAAAGTGGGTAGAATAAAATTTGAGAGCCTACATAATCAAACTGTCATTCTTGTTCTTGAATCTGGAGGATAGTGGAATAAAAGCTTTGAAATGCTGAAGGAAAATTAGCAATCTATAAATTTTTACTTAACCTGGTATGTAAGAATGAGGACTAGCTGGGAGCAGTGGCACATGCCTGTAATCCCAGTAGCTCAGGAGGCTGAGGCAGGAGGATTGTGATTTCAAAGCCAGCCTCAGCAAAAGTGAGGTCCTAAGCAACTGAGTGAGACCCTGTCTCTAAATAAAATACAAAATAGGGCTGGGGATATGATTCAGTCCTCAGTGCCAAAGAAAAAAGGACTAAAGAAAGGTGTTTTGAGATGTAAAAATGGAAGTTTACCCTAACAAACCTTCATTAAAAGGATTTCTAAAGAAATTAAAGGATATAGAATAAGAAGAAGGGGACTGAACAAAGAAGGAAAAGTGAGATATTTGAAAAGGATGGTGATGATTTATTTTGTGTGCCAACTTATCTGGGCCCGAGGGCCAAGATATTTGGTCAAACATTATCCTGAACATTTCTGTAAGAGTGTTTCTGGATGAGATTAACATTGGAATTGGTAGACCAAGTAAAAAGTATGTTGCCCTCTGGAAAGTGAGCCTCATTCATTCTATTGTAGGCATGAATAGAACAAAAAGGTTGACCTTCCCTCATAAGAGAATTCCTTCTGCCTGCCTTCCTTCATACTTAGACACAAGACTTTTTCCTTAAATCTGAAACATCAGCTCTTCCAGAATCTCCAGCTTGCCCACCTGCAGATCTTGGGAGTTGTTCACCTTCATAATTGTGTAAACCAATTCCTTATAATAAATCTTTATATTTATACATAAAGGGAGAATGGCCCTGCTAATACTTGATATTAGATTTTTGGCCTTCAGATCTGAGAATAAATTTCTGTTTTTCAAACCATCATGTTTTGTACTTTGTTATGTCAACCTACGAAACTAGTAAAGATTTTTTTTTTTTTTAGAGTCAGGTTATTCAAGAGGAGAATAGCAATACTAATTAAATGTAGACCTTTTATTAGAGATACATATTAACATTTTAAGGGTAGCTACTAAAAATAGAATTTTAAATATAGAGATGGAAGCAAAGGACAATAAAGAAATTTTGATGAATGCATTCAAAGGCAGGAAAGAGGGGAAGTTCAGAGGGATGGCAGTATTTCAGGTTTAAAGACTCAGTACCTCAGCAGGGACGTGGTTCCTTTCACTCTCTTTCCATTTGTCATCAGTAGCTTCAGTTTCATCCTGAGGTTGTTTCCCTCTTTGTCGTAGAATGATTACCCATAACAATTTGAGTCACATGTTTTCTTATTCATATGCAGTGGGAAACAGAAAAAGTAAATTTTTCATTTTTCTGTGGCTCATTTTAGGTTATCTGTCTAACTCCTCTTGTCACCGGGATCTGATACTCAAATAGATGTCATATAAAGCATCTCTAAAGCTCAAACAGATGTCATATAAAGCAGCATGGAAGTGATCTAGAGCTTTCTGAATTAAATAAGATATTTGGTTTGGTTTTCTTTTTTAATATAAGCAGTTGCTGGTAGGCAGCTCAGAGCCAGTCTACTTCAAACCTCATTCTGATTCCATGGCCCTGCCTGGAAGTGGGGCAGAATAACAAATAAGCAGAATTCAGACATAGAATGATTTGCCACAATGCTTCCTACAGAGACTTCCTTCCATGCCTCCTCCTCTGGAATTCAGTGGAAACATTAGAGAATTCTTTTAATTCATCAAGGTCAAGACTATAGTTTTTGTTTGGAAAAGAAGGGAATGGATCCTTTTCCTTGTGTATAATTTCCCATATCCTCCCAATTCTTAGGCTGTTGACCTGATTTAGCTATATATTCTGAATACTGTAGATTCATATAAGTAAAAGAATGAAAAATAATTTCTCAAGAAAGGGCTGCTTGACATAAATTATTAGTAAAAACATCATTGTTTTGGTAAGGAGGGAAAAAAAAGGTTCCGTTGGTATAGTGAGAATTACTGCCCTGGAGGCTCCTAGGCCTACATCAGAGAAGTCAGAGTACTCAGGAACATCCCTATTTAAGGGTCAAGTGGAAAAAAAAAGAGGTGGTAAAAACTACAGCAAAGAAGGGCTGTGAAGGAGAAAAATGTGATAACTGCAGTCTGAGAGAGGAGATTGCATAGTTGGGGCAGATGTTGCTGAGAAGTCAGTTTGGAGAACAAAGAGTGGGAATCACCAATGTGAAAACTGGTTTTTTTTTTTTGGCACCTAGGATTGAACTCAGGGGTACTCGACCACTGAGCCACATCCCCAGCCCTATTTTGTGTTTTATTTAGAGACAGGGTCTCACTGAGTTGCTAAGCGCCTCGTCATTGCTGAGGCTGACTTTGAACTTGCGATTCTCTAGTCTCAGCCTTCCAAAGTGCTGGGTGTGTGCCACAGTGCTTGGCTTGGAAATTATTTTGAGTCAGAACAGTTTTAGTGAAGTGGTTGGATGTTAGAAAGATTAAAATGGAAATGTGAGGAGAAATGATTACATAGTGAGGAGATAGGAATAGCAGGTACAGCTTTTGAAAAGAATGGCAATAAAGGAGAATCTTTCTGAATTACTTATTTTCTTTATTATTTAGATGGGAGAGATCTGTATGTTTAAAACATAAAAAATAAAAAGCAGAGCCGGACGTGGTGGTGCAAGCCTGTAATCCCAGCACTTAGAGGAGGCTGAGACAGGAGGATCACGAGTTCAAAGCCAGCCTCAGCAACCGCGAGGCACTAAGCAACTCAGTGAGACCCTGTTGCCACATAAAACACAACATAGGTCTGGGGATGTGGCTCAGTGGTTGAGTGCCCCTGAGTTCAATCTCCAGTAACAGAAAGAAGAAAAAGAAAAAGCAGGATTGATTATTTATATAAAGTTGTTGAGAAATTAAGAAGAAATAGGCTCTCCAGATTATTTTTGCCATCCATTATGATTTAAAAAAAAAAAAAAGAAAGAAATCCTACCAAAAAAGGCAAGTAGAATGGGGGGGGAGAAGGAAAAGGAAGAGGATAAAAAAAATTAAGAGGAAATAAAGGCACTACATAATGGCATTCAATGATTTACTGCATATAACAAACACAGTGGTCTCATAATATTATATCACCTAGTGATGTTGTAGCCTTTTTAGTTTTCTAATTACATGCTGTGATGTTCGTATTGTGAGGATAGCCCTACTAGCACAGTTCTCAGAACTTACCCGTTAAGTGACACAGGACTACAGGAATGATGTTAGAAGAAAAAAAACTAAACACCCAATGAAGATAAGTAATAAAAAATGTTACATTTAAGTGGAAGTGTAGAAATAGTAAAAGAATAAGTAATATCTATAAACACGAATTAAAGATTGAAAGCTAGACACAGTCTAGCAGCTAAACACTAAAATTGGAACAAAAACGAAGATTGTATTTTTTTCCTTTGAATCATAAAATTAGAATCTAGCAAAAGGAAAATGAGGAAAGACAAGGTAGAAGCAGGAAATCTAAAGATTTAATGAGGTTATAATTTACTTCAAGAATAGGAAAGCAAATAACCAGGATATTCTGGTTATTTATCTGATAATGGAAACATCTAAATCTGGAGAACTATTTAGTCTTATTTTTATTTTTAAACTTGTTTTGTTAGAAACAGCCAATAGAACATTATACTAGTTAGAATATTACCACATGAAACAAAGATCTTTGACATGAGACCTTTTTTTTTTTTTAATGTCAGGTTTTCTTATTTCCCTCAGTCACTCCTCCCTTTCTGCCTTCAAGTATGTTAAACATCTACTGTGTGCCAGACACATTGGAAGAGATGCTGTATCTCACATTCTAGAAGGAAAGATTTAGAAATAAACAGCCAGTACTGATACAGTATGATAAATGCCAAGACGGATGTGATCTCAGGGTGCCATGGCAACTTTAAAAAAGTACCCAAGTTAGTCTTGGGAGGCAGGGAAAGCATGCTGGAGAAGACATTTAAGTGGAATCCTGAAGCTCTGAAGGTAGTCAGCAAAGAAACAGTAGGACTGACATTTCAGGAGAAGGAAACAAACCATACAGGCTCTGGAAACAAAAGGCACATTTGGGCAGCTATATAGTACACATTTTAATTACAGGAAGGAATAACTAGGTAAGATGAGTATAGTGTACAGTATTACGTGATTATAACAACTCCTCATTTTCTTTTCCTGAATAATAATTAGTTCCTGAAATAGGAATGGAATGACAACCTGTTTTAACTATCATTGCATTAAAATGCTTTCCTAGGTTTTTGCTTCTGTTCCGTCATCCCCCCTACCTCACCCTGCCCTCTTGAGAGATTTACAGTCTGGAGCAGATTGATAATTTTCAAGACTTGGAAGGAAACCATTAACCCGCATTACTACTTGCTTCTATAGTATATTTACCTTTTTAAGTGGTGAAGTTTTATTAAATCAGAGAGTTTCAGACATTAGTGGGGAAAAGAAGGCTTTGTTCATTCATTCATGCATGCATACATACATACATAAAATCTTTTAAATTTCACATTTTCCTATTTTCAGAATATTCTTCCCCTTTTTCCAATACAGATGAGGTCTTTTTTCTCAGATCTTGATCATTGTAAATTTGTATAGTGTTGCAGCTTCTGCATGTCATCCTACTTGATACAAGAGTTCAAGAGAAGGACTTAATCTTTATTCTATGTTCTTATGACTAGTAATTTCTGTACCTGCTATTCTTGCTGAGTAATTTTTAAGGGTTCCATTGAGTTCCAATTCCCACTAAACCTTTACCATTATGTCATTCACTTCATTGCCTAAATTTCTTAAGCACTCTTTTTTGTTGTTGTTCTAATTAGTTACATATGACAGTAGAGTGCATTTTGACAGATTATACATAAATGGAGTATAACTTCTCATTCTTCTGGTTGTACATGACGTAGAGTTACACCAGTAGTGTAACCATGTATGCACATACTAAGCACTCCTCTTGTTTGCACTTTCTGCTGTCTTGTTGATATTCTATGCTAGTCATTTCACCCCAATAATTTTAAAGATTCTTTAAGATTTAAGGCCCAGGTGTTTGTTCCATTGTACTTCTCTTTGATACTTAGTATGTTGCTAAGTAAGCTAGAATATTCATTGAGCTGAAAAACCCATAATTATTTGGTTTCTATCAAGTAAATAAAGTATTATTAATTTTGGATTCAACAGGAAAGGCCATAAATAAAAACATTTTTTGAGTTATAAGATATGATATCTTGTATTATGAAATTTTCATAACTTAGAAGTTTTTCTCAGCCCTGTATCTAATATAAAGAAGTTAGAGGTAGTATCCTCTTAGGAACTATAAAGAAAATAGAAAATGAATCTGAATTTGAGCAGAATTGCTGCTGACAAATTTTAATGGTTCATAATTGCATATTAAGATATTAAGTTTTAATGTCTTCACTTAATAAATTACTTCAAGTATAAACTAGTATTAAATTTTGAAGTAGTGTCACTAATCACAATGACCAGATCTTGGCTTTTAATTTTAGAGCTGTTAATATTTCATCGTTCATATTATTTTTTAATTACAGGAGGGAATAACTAGGTAAGATGAGTATAGTACAGTTTACGTGATTATAACAACTCCTCATTTTCTTCTCCTGAATAATAATTAGTTCCTGGAATAAGAGCTTGCATAGTTTATTCTTGCTTCTTATTGCCTATTATATTTTCTCTATTAGAAATGTTTTCAGAACCTTTTTTGGATGATAATTTGGAGGAATTTGGAGGAATGGGAACATTCATTTGCTTATACAGTCTGTTGTTGGAATTTATTTTGATTGTACAGTTGTTCATAGAATCTGTTCTTGGTGGGGAATCCTTTAGGAGATTTTAAAGTTGTCTTCAGTAGTGTGATGTATTTTGCTTGGTGGTTGCACCCCTTGCTGTGTCTTTTCAGTTTGAGAATCTTAGGGATATCACTGGCTTGCTGTTCTTCTCAATGGACTGTGATTCTATCAGAACAAAAGAGGAAGAGGAGGCTTGGAGGTGATACTTGTTAGGGGCAGAGGGACAGTGAGATGCAAAGCTGCCGGGGAGTTCTGGGGAGAATTTCACGTACATTGGTGTAGAAATTCTCCAAGGCACAAAACTGAATCATGAAGCTAACACAGGATGGACAGCAATGAAAAGAAAAGGAATTTATACTTTATTATTTATGTGTTTATTTATTTTGTGTGTGTGTGTGTGTTTGGGCTGAGTACTGGGGATTGAACCGGGCCTACCTACATGCCAGGTAAGCACTCTACACTGAACCACATCCCCAACCATTTAAAAAAATTTTGTTTTGAGATAGGGTCTCGCTAAGTTGTCCATGCTGGCCCTGAATTTGTAATCCTCCTGCCTCAGCCTCCTGAGTAGTTGAGATTACAGGCTTGCTGTCATACCCAATGGGGTTTCTTTTTTTCTTTTTAAAGCACATGACTGAAAGAATTCATTACAGACTTTT
>CM053405.1:115116666-115173532 GCA_028644305.1 Xerus rutilus
GTCCTCCTTCTGTTCTCAAATCCCATTTAGGATACCACATTACATTTGGTCATTGTGTCTACTTAGTCCCTTTGAGTTGCAATATTTTTTTAGACTCTCCTTGTTTTTGCTGACCTTGACAATTTTGAGGACTACCAGTCAGATATTTGGTAAAATGTCCCTCATTTGGGTTATGTTGATATTTTTCTCAATTAGACTTGGGATCTGGGTGTTTGGGAGGAAGGCCACAGAGGTAAAGTGTCTTTGGCATCATATCAAGTTTAGTGCTATTGGTGTGAATTATCAGCTGTTGATTTTGACCTTGATCACCTGGCTGAGATAGTATTTGTCAGGTTTCTCTATGATTAACTCTCGGTTTTTCCTTCTGTAGAGTACTTTTTGGAAGTCACTATGCATAGCCCGCACTTGAGTTATGCAGTATTTGCATGAGGCAAAATATCTGCTTAAGTATTTGGAATTCTTCTGTATGGGTCATTTGTCTCTTCTCCATTTATTAATTTATTCAGTCATGTATTTATATCAATATGGACTCACTTATGTATTTTACAGTTTGGATTATAATACAGCATGACTTTTTTACTCAGTTTCTAAACTTTGACCATTGGAAGGTCTTTCCATTTGCTCCTATGTTATTTAACTTGCCCCCATTATTGTAGGTATTTATTTGTTTTGTCTTTCGTACATTTTTCTGTACTATAAGATTCACCAGACTCATTTTATATGTATTTCCTTATCCCAGTTCTAGAATTAGTCATTTCTCCAAAGAACCAGGTTTTCATTTATTGAGGCATGGCATTAGAAACCATAGTCTGCTCTGTTATCATGTAAGCCTAAATAGAACAAATAAATAAATTAAATATGGAAAAAGAAAGAAAGAAACCATAGTCTGATCAGTGGAGTACAGGAAGAGAATTTAGGGGGAGGAGGAGGGATGGAATAAGGGAAGAACCATGGAAGGAATCTGACCTAACTTACTTATGTACATATATGAATATACCACAGTGACTCTCTCCTTTAAAAAAAAATTTGTATGTAAATAACCCATCAGTGGAATAGAAGGAAGGGTATAGGGGAGGGAGGAGGAGAAGGAAAGGGGAAGTTATAGGGACTGAATTTATAGCAAATTATATTCCATGCTTGTATAATTATATAAAAATGAATCCTAATGTCATGTATAACTAAAAATAAATATTTAAAAAAACACACAATCTGGGCATTAGGTATGCTTGTTACTACTGAAGTTATCTGTTGCTTCTGGGCTTGACAGAGCAAAGAAATACATGTGTTTATACTAACTGCCTATAAATATTCCTACATATTTAATAGAAATAAATGTATCCATAAATATTTCTATATTTAAGTATCTGTATCTAGGTTAAGCCAAGAATGAGTTAATACTTATGTCACTAACTCTAATCCATTACCACATGGATCATTCTAGCTTTCCTCCTTGTCTTATCTCAGAACTCCCACTCCAAAAGTGAGAAACCTGGCTCCCACCATCCTATGTCCATTAACTAAATGTTTTATTCATTAACTTAATGTTCCATTCCCTGAGTCCTTGGGCTTGTAGTCTCTGAAACATAACAAATTTGAAGGTCTTATTTAGAGTTCTGGTGTGCTGGGTGTGAAAGCTAATGTGTAGGCTTCTTTCCTCCCAACTTATCTCTACTCTGGTCAGAATGTTTAACTCTGTACTTGACCATTCTTTCCCCCAATCCATTTAAAAATTTTTTTATCAAAAATTTATAAGAGGGCTGGGGCTGTAGCTCAGTGGTAGAGCGCTTATCTAGCATGCGTGAGGCACTGGGTTCGAGCCTCAGCACCACATATAAATAATAAATGAATAAAATAAAAATCCATTGTTTAAAAAAAAAAATTATAAGAGGGTTTGGTATCGTGGCTCAGTGGTAGAGCACTTGCCTTGCATGTGTGAGGCACTGGGTTCGATCCTCAGCACCGCATATAAATAAGCAAATAAAATAAAGGTCCATCAACAACTAAAAAAAACTTTAAAAAAATTTATAAGAAGGGCTGAGGATGTAACTCAGTGTAGAGCACTTGCCTAGCATGCATGAGGCCCTGGGTTGAACCTCCAATACCCCCCCAAAAAAAATCTTACAAGAAGTCAGACATAGTATTGCATGCTTGTCTGTAATTCCAGCTACTTGGGAGACTGAAACAGGAGGATTCTGAGTTTCAGACCATCCAGGGCAACTTGAGGAGACCCTCAAAATTTAAAAAAGACTGAAAATGTAGCTCAGTGGTAGAGCACTGGCCTAGTATATGTAAGGCACTGGGTTTAATCTCCAGTACCATGGAGGCAGGGGGACCTTAGAATGCAAAAATGGAAGAATGTTACTGAAGTAACAAAGATTCTTGGAGATTTGGTATAAGTAAGAGTCTGAAAAATTCCTGGGACCCTTTAATCTTGTGAGCTTCTTGTTGGCTAATGTGTGCCATGACTGCTTTTAAAAAAAAAAAAACCATACTGGAATCTTGGGTTATATCCCTTGTGGACATAATCAGATGTGTTCTTGGAGATGTTGGTCTCATGCTGTTCTTTATATCAGAAGAATTGTATTCATTTCTAGCATTTATTTTAGTAAAAATATTTTTTAAATGAACGTCCAGAAAAGAATAAGATGAAAAAAAACATTTAACAGTTTCTTATCAAGTGTCATTTGGAATTTCAACATTAAAGTGAATATATGTAATAGTAACTATTGGAACCTACTGAATAAAATAGAAACCACAAATCCATATTTGTCTAAAAGGTAAAAAAGTAAATCGAAAGTTTAATGAGAAATGGAGTATTTACCTAGTCTCAAAGTACCTCCCCACAGATTTTTTTTATTAACTGCAAAGGGGAAATGGGCAGCTTCATGGTGCAAATGCCAAATGGTCAAAGTGAATTTCATCAGTAATAGCATGGATCAAAACTGTGCACCACCTGGTAGTAGTATAAACTGCAAAGAACACAGCATCACTTCTGTGATGTTACTGCCAGAAGTGCATGACCTGAATCCATCTGTGGGGAAATAACTTCTACATAATAACTAGACTGTGATCTTCAAAAGTGTTCAGGTTGTGAACATCAAGGAGAGACTGAGTCACTATTCCAGACTGACAGAGACTAAAAAGACATGGTCAAGTGCAGCTGGGTGATTGTGACCTTGATTGCTACAAAGGACATTAATGGGAAAATTGGGGAAGCTTGAGTAGGTTCTGAAATTAGATAATGTAATTTAACGTATCCATTACTGATCATTTCCTGATTTAGGAGGTTGTATTCTGTTTATGAATTTTTTTGTTTGTAGGAGAATACATACTAAATATTAGGGGTGAGGAGGCTTCTGGCCAGCAATTCACTCCCAGAGGTTCTAGACTAATGTCATACTTCCAACTTTGCTGTCAGGTGCAGTGGTGCATGCCTATAATTTCAGTGGCGCAGAAGGCTGAAGCAGGATTGCAGGTTTGAGGACAGCCTGGGCAAGTTTAAAGAGACATTATCTCCAAATAAAAAATTAAAAGTGTTGGGGATAACCCAGTGATAGAGTGCCCCTAGGTTCAGTCCCCAGTATGTATGTGTGTGTGTGTGTGTGTGTGTGTATGTAAATGTATGTATATGTCTGTGTGTGGGTACTTTTTTTCATCTAATGACAAAGCTCTGGGAATAGTATGGAAAAAAAGTTTGAAGTGGGATCTTTGATTATTTGAAGGACTGTTAATGTACAAAAAGAAATTCTCATTTTTTCTGGAATATACAACTTGAGGTTGGAATGGTTTCTTATATTCATTGACACTTTTTCAGAACTTTCTTCTTGTTTATGATACAGAAAGTAATGATGCACCTTACAATTGGCCATGTTTTGTATCATCAGTAGATGACATACAGTTTTTCAGTGCTGCTTTTCCCAGGACAGGACCAAAACCATAAATGTCCTCCAGGCATTTGTACCATGAAACTACTCTTTTCCCCTTCAATTAGTAAGAATTCTGTGGGGCGGTACTTTGAGACTAAATAAATACTCCATTTCACAAAGATTTTAGTTTTAAAGAAGACCCTATTTGTCTTAAAAACCGGGCTGGGGTCGTAGCTCAGTGGTAGATCACTTACCTCACACTTGTGAGGTACTCAGTTTGATCCTCAGCACCACATAAAAATAAATAAATAAAGATATTGTGTCCATTTACAACTAAGAAAATGTGTTTTTTTTTAAAAAAAGGGATAGAACCAACTATGTAAAGTGTTAGTTTATATTTGTCTTTTTCTTTTTTGCCAGAGCTGGGAGTTGAACTCAGGACCTTACACTTGCTAGGCAAGAACTCTAATACTGAGCTATATTCCCTGCCCTTCCTGTATTATGTTGAAGGTTGATAACATGTCCAAACTTTTTTTTTTTTTGGTACTGGGGATTGAACTCAGGGGTACTCGAACACTAAGTCACATCCCCAGCCCTATTTTGTGTTTTATTTAGAGACAGGGTCTCACTGAGTTGCTTAGTGCCTCACCATTGCTGAGGCTGACTTTGAACTCACGATTCTCCAGTCTCAGCCTCCCTAAGTGCTGGGATTACAGGCATGCACCACCATGCCTGGCCAAACTCTTTTAACTTAAAGATTCTGTGACTCTCTTCTGACCAGAACCTGTCTTATAGCTGCTCCCCTGGGCCTCATCATCTCCCTGAATTGTCATAACTCCAGTGTCTGTTCTGGTCATTGCCTCTGCCCACTCTCCCCTCTCTTCCTGCCGTTTGGTTGTGTTGAAGCTTCCAGTTCCTTGGACCCTTTCTCTATCTTTTTCCAATTTTTTTCCTCCTGATTTCGCTCTTCCTCCTGTGTAGATTGCAGGAGCCACTGTTTCTGACACTGACCAGCAGTTTCTTTGAGTCGAAAGGTGTCCATCAAAACATGACTTATCAAATACCTTGAGGACCATTTGGCTCCCTGAATGTGTTAAATGTCAGGTTAAAGAGTTTGAAATTTATTTGACAGGAGAAACAGCTACATGTTTCAGCAAAACTACTGACAAATTTCATCAGGGAAT
This sequence comes from Xerus rutilus, assembly GCA_028644305.1. NCBI lineage: Eukaryota > Metazoa > Chordata > Mammalia > Rodentia > Sciuridae > Xerus > Xerus rutilus. The sequence continues at coordinate 115,121,717 of CM053405.1, forward strand.
TTATCATTCATGTAACCTGTCACCTACATCTGTTAGAATCATTGTTATACTCAATTTTTTTTTTCTTTCTCTTTGGTACTGGGGATTGAACTCAGGGGTACTCAACCACTGAAGCACATCCCCAGCTCTATTTTGTGTTTTGTTTAGGGACAGGGTCTCACTGAGTTGCTTAGCGCCTCGCCGTTGCTGAGGCTGGCTTTGAACTCGCAATTCTCTCAGCCTGCCACAGTGCTAGGAGTACAGGCGTGCGCCACCATGCCCAGCTGCTATACTCAATTTATAAAAATCAAATGTAGCATATTTTTTCTTTGAGTTCATTAAGGAATCAGTGAAGAGAAAAATAAAGACTGGGCTTAAAGAAATTAGACAGTTATCGTGTGTGTTGTGTGTGTATGTGTGTGTGTGTGAGTGAGAGAGAGAGAGAGAGAGAGAAAGAGAGAGATTGGGAATAAAACCCAGGGCCTTGTGCTTGCTAAGCAAGCGTTCTGTCACATCCCCTCTCCTTTTTATTTATTATTTTGAGATGGTCTTGCTAAGTTACCAAGGCTGGCCTTGAACTTGCAGGATTCTCCTCCTGCCTCAGTCTCCCAAGTAGCTAGGATTACAGGCATATGACACTGCCTAGCTTGAAAAAATAAAACTATTATAGATAAATAGTTTAGAATGAATGAATTAAGTCAGTGGAAGTGAAAGTGAAGGGAAGGTCTTAGACCATGAATGAGCAGGCTAGACTCATTGAGAAACAGCATAGGACTCCACCAGTGTGTGTAGCATGACAGAATATTATAGAAAACCCCTGAATTACACCTGCCTCTCAGCAACAATTTTTTAAAACTTTATAGCAATTTTAATCTCTTTCACCTAATGTATGTGATGTTCTGTTTCACAAATAGGTCATTGAGTTCTATAGGAATAACTAACACCATTGCTAGCAACTACCATTATAAAATATCTTTGTAGACATTTAAAGTAGGAATGCAGCATCCCCCTGAACTTTTTTTTTAAGGGAAGTTTCCTGAAATTACCTGTCTCTGAGTCTTAATATTTCTTAAAACTTCAGCAAGTAATTTGAACTTATGAAACAAATATATCAGTTAAGGCACAAAAACTCTGTTAAATAGATTTTGTAGAAGGTTGTTACTTTCATAGAAAACAGATAAGCTTATGGTGAAAAAGTTAAAACCACCTCTCTTCATTTTGCAAGCCCTGTGTCAGCTCACTTTTTCTCTTGTGTCTTCCTTTAAAATCAGCTATGCAGCTGCATTGGGCTTGCCTTCAGATTTACTTTCAGAAGAGATAGTAAGAGGGAGAGTAGGGATTTCTGGCACTTTGCAACTTGGTAGGCTCACTTTCTGAGCTAAAGCCAGGATCTTCTTGGTAGCAGGAACATTGGTCAGCGGGTACCTGAGGGCTTCCTGAGCTACAAGGGGGGGAATTGAAGAGATGGAACAGAATCCCAAATTGCTGTGGTAGGGGATTTTAGTTTCCTTCCCATAATGCTTGCCTTTGCTTTCTGTGCACAACAACAATACAGGTTGGATAGCTCACTAAACTGTAGTATTTACTGAGCAACTATCTTGAAGTTTGCATTTTGTACCACCTCCTTTGAAAGAAGAAACTGAAATTCAGTAAGGTTGAATATCATGCTGAGATTTGAACCTAGATCTTCTGATTCCAGAGCCCAAAAGGAGATTAGTTCTTTTTTTTTTTCCTGGCTATTCATTGTTTTTTTATTTTATTTTTTAAATTTTTCGTAGAATCACATCATATATGCAGTCATACATGAAGCTAGGGCTGTGATGTCCATTTTATTCCACTGTCTTTACCTGTCCCCATGCCCTCTCCTCTCCCTCTCCCTCCCCTTTGACCAAAGTTCTTCCATTCTTCCTGTGTCCCCTCCCCCATTATGGATCAGCATCCACTTATCAGAGAGAACATTCGGCATTTGGTTTTTTGGGATTGGCTCACTTCGCTTAGCATGATATTCTCCAACTCCATCCATTTACCTGAAAATGCTATAATTTTATTCTCTTTTATTGCTGAGTAATATTCCACTGTGTATATACACCACAGTTTCTTTATCCATTCATCTATTGAAGGGCATGTAGGTTGGTTCCACAGTTTAGCTGTTGTGAATTGAGTTGCTATAAACATTGAAGTGGCTGCGTCACTGTACTATGCTATTTTTAAGTCTTTTGAGTATAAACTGAGGAGTGGGATAGCTGGGTCAAATGGTGGTTCCATTCCAAGTTTTCTAAGGAATCTCCATACTGCTTTCCAGATTGGTTGTACCAATTTGCAGTGCCACCAGCAGTGTATGAGCATGACTTTTCCCCCACAACCTCACCAACACTTACTGTTCTTTGTATTCTTGATAATTGCCATTCTGACTGGTGTGAGATGAAATCTTAGTTTTGTTTTGATTTGCATTTCTCTAATTGCTAGAGATGTTGAACATTTTTTCATGTGTCTGTTGACTGATTGTATATCTGTTTCTGAGAAATGTCTGTTCAGCTCTTTAGCCCATTTATTGATTGGGTTGTTTGTTTTTTTGGTGTTAAGTTTTTTGAGTTCTTTATATATCCTGGAGATTAGTGCTCTATCTTACGTGTGTGTTACAGAAATTTGTTTCCAAAATGTAGGTTCTTTGTTCACTTCATTGTTTCTTTTGCTGAGAAGAAGCTTTTTAGTTTGAATCCATCTCATTTATTGATTCTTGATTTTACTTCTTGCACTGTAGGAGTCTTGTTAAGGAAGTAAGGTCCAAACCTGATGTGATGAAGATTTGGGTCTGTTTTTTCTTCTATTAGGTGTAGGATCTCTGGTGTAATTCCTAGGTCCTTGATCCACTTTGAGTTGAATTTTGTGCATGGTGAGAAATAAGGGTTTAGTTTCATTTTGCTGCATATGAATTTCCAGTTTTCCCAGAACCATTTGTTGAATAGGCTGTCATTCCTCCAGTGTACGTGTTTGGCACCTTTGGCTAGTATAAGATAGCTATATTTAAGTGGGTTTGTCTCTGTGTCTTCTATTCTGTACCATTGGTCTACAGATCTATTTTGGTGCCAGAACTGTGCCATTTTTGTTACTATAGCTTTATAGTATAGTTTGTCTGGTATTGTGATGCCTCCTGTTTCACTCTTCTTGCTAAGGATTGCTTTGGCTATTCTGGGTCTCTTATTCTTCCAAATGAATTTTATGGTTGCATTTTATATTTCTCTAAGGAATGACATGAGGATTTTAATTGGAATCACATTGAATCTATATAGTGCTTTGGGTAGTATAGCTGTTTTGACAATACTGATTCTGCCTATCCAAGAGCATGAGAGATCTTTCCATCTTCTAAGGTCTTGTTCAGTTTCTTTCCTTAGTGTCCTGTAGTTTTCATTGTAGTGATATGTCATCTCTCCAAAAAGAGGTTAATTCTGAGGCTCCTGTTGTTGGCCCTTCAAAATTGATTTTGTAGTCAGGATTATGGGAGTATTACATTTTTCCACTGGTCTTTTTTCCTCATTGAAAAATAGATTTTGCTGGGAATTATAGGGCTCTGTTTTACAGAAAAATCGCCCTCCCAGCTATTCTGTTTTTAATAGGAAAGAAGATAAGTAGAAAATGTTGTTAATGCTCTGATTATAGAATCATTTTACAAAATGTAGGAGAAATTACAGCATTAGAAAAGTCAGTTTTGCAAATACTATTATAGTAATTGAGGTGAGCAACAATGGATGTTAAGAGCATTGAGTGAAAGCCTATTGAGGAACTGCCTATTCACACAATATGAAAGTATCACCACACAGATTGCTTATTAATTAACAAGAGAAAAGCATTTATTCACAGTAGAGAAATATGGCAATTACAAGATTAGCCAAATCATAAAATTTGCCAGCAGCAATAAAAGTAAAACCTGCCATGTGCTTCCTGATATGCTGTCCTGAAAAGGAAGGACATAGCATTACTTCATAGCTATCTTACCAGGTGTTTAATTTGGAGATATAATCATCAGGCAACAATCAGAAAAATCCAGCTTAAGGAACATTTTAAAAACCTCTGGCTTGAACTCTTCAGAAAGGTCAGTGTCATGAACGATGGACCAAAATGACTTGCAGAATTATTTTAGATCAAAGGAGGCTAATAAAATGTGACAGCTAATAAGCACAGTGCCCACAGCCCCTTATTGGAACCTGGATATGAAACTAAACAATTTTGAAAGCAATTACTAGGACCATTGCAGAGATATTTCAGTATGAACTATATATTAAAGAAGAGTATTATTAGAGTTAAATCTCAATTATAAATAAATGAATTGGACATTTATAATACCCTTGTTCTTAGGAGATACTGTTGAAGTATTTAAGAATTAAATGTTCTATTGTTTGCAACTTATTCTTCATTGGTTCAAAAAAAATTAAATACATATAGAAAGGATGAAATATTACCAGTTGACAAGTCTAAATAAAAAGCACATGAATGTTCACATAGTATTGAAACTATTCCGTGGGTTTGAAGATTTATTTTAAATAAAAGGGGAAAGAATAGGCATAGTTATTAAAGTAACCAGACTCAATGTGACCAAAATATCTGACAAGAACAACTTAGAGGTGAAAAGGTTTATTTGGGCTCACTGTTTTAAAGGATTCAGCTCATGGCTCCATTTCTCTGGGCTTGAGGTGAAGCAGAACATCATGATGAAGGGCGTGGTGGAGGAAAGCTCATCTCTTGGCAGGTGGGAAACAGAGAGAAGAAGGGGCCAAGAAGAAGATAAACCCTAGGACACATCCCCAGTGACCTACTTCCTCCAACTAAGTCTCACCTCCCAGCAGTCCGTCCAGCTATAAGGGGGTTAATTTAGAGTCCTCTGATTAGGTCGGAGTCCTCATGATTCAATCATTGCCTTAATGTCCACCTTAGAATCTTGCTGTATTGCGGACCATGCTTTCAACATGTCAGGTTTTAGGGACATTTCAGATCCAAACCATAACACTCAAGCAGTGAGCATAGATTTCCTTTTTTTTTTTTTTTTTTTTTTTTTAGGGAGGGGTACTGGGGTTGAACTCAGAGGCACTCAACCACTGAGCCACATCTCAAGCCCTTTCTGTATTTAGAGACAGGGTCTCACTGAGTTGCTTAGCGCCCTGCTATTGCTGAGGCTGGCTTTGCACTTGAGATCCTCCTGCCTCAGCCTCCAGAGCTGCTGAGATTACAGGCATGCAGCACTGCACCCGGCTCACAAATAGGTTTTTAATTTCATTAATCATCTCTGATAAATTAATAGTTGCTGTCAGACATGTTGAAATGCATGGGATGCTGAAACCATACCCATGATTTATTAGCAGTGTTTACCAAGCACTTAATACATCTCTACTTGAATGTTTACATGACTACACTCTAGCTAACCCTTAACTAATCACTCACTGCTTGATCTAATCCAGTTTTATCCCGAAGGTTAACTTTTCTCTGGCATTAATGTCCCCCTTGAAACTGAGCCAGGGCTTTCCAAATCCTTAATTCAAAACGATGTATCCTTAAATCAGGATTGAGGTATGGGGAAGCACAGGGCTTTTCTTCTAGGAGTAGTCCCGTATATAACTCATCAGATAATAAAGGCTTTAAAACCTAACACAATTAAGAACCCAGGCCTTCAGTAGTATTCTAATGATGTGTTGCAATTATTTTTCATTTTATTGGATCTGTAGTGACTTAATCTACTTTGCCATCACTCTTCCCAGTCTACTATGTGCTAAGGTGATGAACTATGCCTGTGTTTGATTCCTCTTTCTAGTCTCTTTATGATGATTCTTCGCCCTCCTGAGAGCCAATGCAGTTTTCATTTCATCAAGAACAGGTGATTGGGACTGGGGATATGCTCAGTTAGTAGAGTGCTTGCCTTGTATGCACAAGGCCCTGTGTTCAATCCCCAGCACCACCCAAAAAAAAAAAAAAAAAAGTGATTCTGTAGGGCACACCTGTAGTCCTGCCTATTTAGAGGCTGAGGCAAGAGGATCACAAGTTCAAGGCCAGCCTCAGCAACTTAGTGAGAACCCACCTTAAAATAAAAATTAAATGTATGAGTTTGTCAGGATGGCCAACTAATATGTATAACCATAAAGCTCTAATTAAAAGACATGTCAGACCTTGAAAAAAAAATTTTAATTTAAAAGGGCTAGGGGTATAGTATAGCTCAGGGGTAGAGCACCCCTAGGTTCAATCTTCAGTACCACAAAAAAGAAAAGAAAAAAAAAGTAATTTTCTACTCTATTTAAAAGAAGAGAAAGGAAAATAAAAAAAATAAAGAAGTGAAAGGAGCCTTGATCATAGTATGTGCTCAATAAATGTCATTGAATGGATGGTTGAAATAATTAAATATTTCTTTTCCCAAGCAGCTTCTCTGTTGAAATTAGTTGATACATTTATTTAGTGTTCTTTGAAAGAAATTACCTGGGTTGGTTCCCTCAGCTACCTGTGCAGCTTTCCCTCTTCCTTTTTCAGCTTGAGTCTTCAAGAGGGAGCCTCAGAACTGATTTCTAAAACTGTTTGTACCTGGTGTGATTATAAAGCAATGAGACTGATTGTCATATGTTGTTTGTGGGATCCGTCTCAGTTACTTTATAGCCATACCTGGTATATTATACCACAGATCATTGCCTGTTGAACAACATTTCAGAAGCATAAACCTAAAGTTTCTAGATGGAAATTTAAACTGACTTAGTATTATTTTATGATTTTCTCTAATTTACTAACCAGAACTCATTTCAGAAAGGTAATTAGAAGTTAATTTTATTGCTTGCTTTAATTTTGCAGTTTTCTTTTTGTTTATGGATTTTTAATCAGTGTTCTGATAAACTGCTGTTCTGATAAAGTGGCTGGAACAATTTTGAGTAAGGTAATATATAAATATATGTTCCATTGAATTACGTTTTTCATAAGATTTCATTTATTGAATTTTTTCTGTCACATGTAGTCTTTTGACTGCATATAATACAAGGATAGTCCTTTTAGCTAAATATGAAGCATATAAAGCCAAATGTTTTTAATACTCATCAAAGAAGCTTTTGAAGGTCAAGTGTTAGGGGTTGTTTGTTTTGTTTGCTGGTTTACATTTACATACTCAAACCTTATTCATATTCTCATAGGTAATTATAATCTTCTCTTTCCTCAAATAAAATGTTTATTCCCCTTCTCCTATACTTCCTCTTTCTTAGAGGTCACTTGAAGAAGTCAGATGGTAAAAGTTGCGTGTACCCACAAGTAGCTTTATAAAAGGTTGGTTGCTGACAGATCAGCAGATAGACAACCTTCTCAGTTTCCTTAAATTAGTAAGCTAGTTCCTTTGTGTAGAAGGAAAGGGAGAGAGAGATTTTATGCTTTCCACAGGATAGGTAGTTACTTGCCTTGAATGTATTTCAGCTTCTGGAAATTAAGAGGGAAAGGACAAAGTGACTTAGAAGGGCAACTTAAGACCATCATTATAGCTAACTTACATTATTTGTGGCTGTGACAGACCTCTAACCAGCTATTAGAAGCTGGAGATTTTTGATGCCAAATTAATCCAGAATGTTGAAGCTTGAATCTGTCTCAAGAAGGGCTTGAGTTCCAAAAGGATCCTGGAGTAAACTAGAAAGAAGCCTTACTTGGACCAGGTCTACATAGGGGACCAAAGTTAGTTTGAAGTGTTACTAATAAAAGGTATGACAGTTTTTTGTTGTAGTTCTATTACTAGGCATATGTTGTAAGTCTCAGTGATGTTACAAAGCTCCATGCCTTGTACTTCTTTCTTTTCCTTGTACTAGTTTTACACATAATAGGTACTCCAGGAATGCAAGAAATGCCTACTTGCACTATATCTCCTTTTCTTAATATATCACGATTTTCTGAAGACCATTTAAGATAGAAAAGGTTTTATAATATAAACCCACCATGATCTTATCACATTTCTATGGGTGTATATTATGCTATGTTACTACTTATTGTCACATTTGGCTGGTTTAATAATCTTTTTAAAATGTAGTTGTCTTTAAGATAATTTAATACGGTTCTTAACACTACAATTGTTTTATGCCTTATGTCTAAGTTTTAGGTATTGCACAACGTGGTCCCACTTCATGCCTACTTACCCAACTGCAACTTCATTTCAGTTGAAAAGCTGAATCTATAAACTCTTTCCATTAGCAAAAATTGTACTAGTTTTTCTAAGGAACATATTTATATATTTGATTTTTCTAAAAATTCTAAATTTCACTTGAATGTATGTATTTATTTTGCATTACAGGCACTGGAGATATTATTGCTGTCATGATAACAGAATTGAGGGGTAAGGATATTTTGAGTTATCTGGAGAAAAACATCTCTGTACAAATGACAATAGCTGTTGGAACTCGAATGCCGCCAAAGAACTTCAGCCGTGGTTCTCTGGTCTTCGTGTCAATATCCTTTATTGTTTTGATGATTATTTCTTCAGCATGGCTCATATTCTACTTCATTCAGAAGATCAGGTACACAAATGCACGTGACAGGAACCAGGTGAGCTACTAGAACTCTACAGCAATTAGTTCTTATCAGCCATAATCCATAGACATCTATTGTGATCACACATCTTGAAACTTTTTTTTTTTCATTAAAAACAAAGCTATAACCTTAAGTCATTGCATTACATTGAAAACATATCTACACTGATATTTTAGAAACTCCATGGAGAAATTGTTCTATTTATAGTTATTACTGATAATATTCTGGTTAGGTAGATAATGTCATATGATACGATATAAATAATCCTATTAATTTGAAGAAATAACAGAGTTGTATTTTTAAAAATTTTTTTAATTCTAATTAGTTATACATGACAGAATGCATTTTGATACATCATACATAAATGGAGTATAACTTCTCTTTCTTCTGGTTATACATGATGTAGAGTTACACAGGTCAAAGTTGTATTTTTAAACTGATAGCTTTGGTTGTCACAAGAGAGGGGAGCTGGGAGGATTGAGGAGATTTCATTCTATGCCATTTTCCATGTGAAAATTTTTCCCACACAAATTTTGAACTCTATTATCTATTCAGGAGGGAAAAAATCAATTAAAAATAAATTCCCTGTCATATCTAAACTCAGACATGGAGTGAGGGTGAGGTAGCAAAGAACAATAGCAGAAATCTTTCTGAATGGTCATTTTAGAAATTCTGTCAGTCTACACGTTCTAAGGGCTCAGTGAATTTTGGTTGAATGAATAAAGACTCTGTAGAGGCAGTTCCCTGGAATGGAAGGGGTAGAGAGATGATGGTTCTCTGGGTTTGTTCGTTTGTATAATGTCCCAAGAGTTGGGTTTGGGTTGTCCCTGTCCTAGACTTTTCCTATAGGAACCTAAGAAGTGAATTACTTAGAAGCCAAGTTTTGCGTAGCACCATCTTGTTCTAACGGTACATGTGGATTCCTGTGGGGCAGTTGGAATTTTCATCTCTTCTTATTCTAGTAAAAAAAGCACAGACTTTGGCATAGAAGAGGTCTGAGTTCAAATTTCTACCTTACTGCCAGTTTACCTATTGCTTCCTGGACAGTTTATTTAGCTTCTCAACTTGTTTTTTCATCTGAAAATAGTTAGAAAATTTCTTTTTGTTTGTTTTTGCAGTCCTGGAAATTGAACTCAGGGCTTCATGCAGACTAGTGAAATCTCTACCACTGAACCACATCCCCAGCCTTTGAAATTTCTGAAAACTACAATTTATTGAACATATACATGCCAGGCTCTGTGAAATATCTTGTACACCTTTGAATTTTTATTTTAATTTCTATTATTTATAATTGCAAACTTACAAAAAGTTGCAAGAACAGATTATCCAGCTGTTAATATTTTGCTCTATTTTCTTTTCTATGTATATATATTTTTTGTAACCATTTGAGAGTAAATTTGAGATATGGTGCCCCCCCCACCTTTACACTTCATTGTGTATTTTGTAAAAACAAGAACATTCTCTTATATAACCATAGTATGATTATCAAAATCAGGAAATTAACCTTGATGCAGTGTACTATCTGATCACAGACTTTTTTCAAGTTGTGTAAAAGTCCTCAATAATGTCCATTTTGACAGAAAAGAAACCCCATATTGATTGGATCAGATTGTCCATTGCATTCCATTGTCATTTTTCTTTTTTTTTTTAAATATTTTTTTAGTTGTAGATGGATGCTAATATCTTTATTTTATTGATTTACTTTTATGTGGTGCTGAGGATCAAACCCAGTGACTCACGCATGCGAGGCGAGCGCTCCACCACTGAGCTATAGCCCCAGCCCCCCATTGTCATTTTTCTTAATGTTTCATGACATTGACATTTGCCAAGAGGGGTCAGATTTTGTGTTTGAGTTTGTCTGACGTTCCTTCATGATTAGATTCAGGTTATGTGTACTTTCTTAGAAATACCAGCCCTTTGCATTTTTTAAAACTTTGAGATAATTGATGATTCAGTTGCATTTGCAAGAAATAATGCAGAGATCTGTTTTCCCCCAGTGATAACATATTGCCTAATTATACTAAGTATTACAACCCAGAAATTGATGTGGATGTAATCCACTGATCTTACAACATTCACTGGACTCTTAAGATTTCTCCAGTTTAATTTGTATTTGTGTGTGTGTGTGTGTGTGTGTTTAGTTCTGTGCAGTCTTATATTCATGTGATCATCACAGTCAAGATGTGCTACTCTTATAGCCATAGCACGCACCTTCTTCCCTAACTCCTCACCACCACAAATCTGTTCCCTGTCTCTACAGCTTTGTCATCTCAAGAATGCTATGTAGATAGAGTTATATTGTACTTCACCTCTAGAGTTTAGATTTCTTCATTCAGCATAATTCCCTTGAGGTCTTTCCAACTCGTGTGTATGAGTAGTTTATTCTATTTTAATAATTTTGGTTTTAATTTGCGTTTTCCCAATCACTACTGATGTTGATCATCTTTTCATGTGTTTATTTGCCATCCTCTTCAGTGAAATGTCGATTTATGTCTCTTGCCCATTTTCTGCCTGGGTTGTTTTTCACTGCTTAGTGTTGGGTGTTGTTCAGATATTCTGTATACAAGTCCTTTGTCAGATGTGTGGTTTGCAAGTATGTTCTTGCAGTCTAGTTTGTCTTTTTAACCTCTTTATTGGGTCTTTTGAAAAGCAAAAATTTTTTAATTTTGATGAAGCTTAATTTATTAATTTTTCCTTTTATGAATTGTGTTTGGTGCCAAATCTAAAAATGAAAACCCTGCCTAACCCTAAATATCCCAAATATTTTCTTTTTCTTTCTCCTAAAAATTTTATAGTTTTACATTTTAGTTTTAAGCTTGTAGTTTATTTATTGGAAACTTTTTCTCTAACATATGCATTTAGTACTATAAATTTTCCTCAGCACTTCTTTATCTATGCCCCACACATTTTCAATTGTTAATGGTTTTAACATATTTTCATTTATTTTTATTTTTTTTTTATTTTGAAACTTCCTCTTTGACTTATGTGTTATTAAGAAATGTATTTAGCCAGGCACAGTGGCACATGCCTGTAATTCCAGTGGCTCCGGAGGCTGAGGCAGGAGGATCATAAGTTCGAAGCCAGCCTCAGCAGCTTAGCAAGGCCCTAAGGAACTTAGCAAGACCCTGTCTCTAAATAAAATACAAGAAAGGGCTAGGGTTGTGACTCAGTGTTTAAGTGCCCTTGGGTTCAATCCCTGGTACCAAAAAAAAAATGTGTTTAATATCCATTTAATATTTTTTATTATCTTGGTGTTATTGTCACTATTATCTTAGTAACTCCATTATGATCAGAGAAATTGATACCTATTCTTTTTCTGTTTATTAAGATTTATTTTATATTCGCCTTGGTGAATGTTTCATGGATACTTTAAAAAATGTGTATTCTACTGTTGGATGGAGTGTTGTATGAATTTCAGATCAGTGCACTCAGGCTGTGCCCATGAGGAGCTTGGCTGGGAGATTACCTTCCCACTGTGTGCTGGTGGAACTAGGGTAGGAGAAGTAGTGTGATTTTCCCCTGGGCATTTGGCTAGAGTAGAATAAGTATTGCCGGAAAGTTTTCTGACATTAGATCACCTTCTTCCTGGTACATTGACTGGAGGAATTAGGCTTTTCTTGGCTTTGTCTGTTCCTGTTGGCAGTTCCAGATTGGAGGCTTTTGTAGCACATTGTCTAGAATATATGGGAGGCAGTAAGGAAGCCCAAGGAACTCAGCACCCTGTGTTTCTTCAAGTCTCAAAGTTTCTGGATAACCCCCTCCTCTTTCCTTATTATAATATGCCATATAACTTTAACAAAAAAAAACAGATTAAAAATTTTTTTTTAAAAAACATGTTGCCATATGAAATACTGAAAATAAAATGATGAGGAGCTGCTTAACAGAAAGCCTATAGTAATAAGCTGAATGTAGCACTTCCAGAGACCTTTGGAAAAAACTCATGGTTGTCCCAGGAGCTTCCTATTTGAAGATGGAGCTTTAATTAGCACCCAGTAAGAGGCCTATGTGTGATGAAGGAGTAAATGCAGTCACCATCTGGCACAGGCTATAAACAGGGCTTGTTTCCCTAGCATTTGTTCTGTGGCTTCTTTCAAAGTGTCCCTCTCCAGACAGTGCTTCAGTGGAAGGTGATGTTCTAACCATTTTTCTTCCTTCCGTTTTCCCTAACATTGAGAAATGCTTGATGAAATTTTTATGTGGCTTAAAAAGCTTAGCTTATTAAAGTTTAATAAGCAGGTGGCGGCAGCTCAACTGGTTGAAACCTTTGTCTATTTTAAAAGGCCAGAACTAGTACCAAGGAAAAACAGTGAGTTAAGAGACTCCCATTTTCTCCAAAAAATGTTATAATGAAGCAGTTACTTCTTCAGAATATGCTACTAAGGAGAGCTGTACATTGTAAATAACTTTCTAAGCACAATGGTAACACTTCAGACCATTTTACTTGTGATATGAAAATCTAATGCTTTGGCTTTTAGTTTACTGCTTAAGTGTCTGTGGTTTGTTCTTCCTGAAAAACTGTTTCAATACATCAAAATACTATGTTTAGGCACAAATAGCTCAGATGATGGCAGATGGTAAACTTAAATGTTACGTCACTTTCTAAGTTAAGTCAGTGATGGTTGTTTTACTCAAAAGGGTAAATATTTAGTGCTTTTATATTGAAAAGATGCCCAAGGGTTTTTCTGAAAATTGTAATTTTTAAAATAATTTCATGATTAATACTGCACTTTTAGTCCCAAAGTAGCCAAATCTGATTCCTAAAACTACAATAAAATTTTTATTTTGCTGTTGAAGAAAAGGGCAGATATAAAAATTTTCACAGCTTAATGGACTCTTGAATTTAGAATATCTTATGAAAATTTCCTGTAAAAATGCATATAATTTTTGCAAAAACTTTTTTAACATGTGGATACAGTATCCTAGACTTTATAAAAGTCTCCAGGTTAGTGAGAGTGAAATACAATTTTAGTGAAATACAATTTTATTACCTATTTTCACTTTAAAAGTTCAGTGAGGGGGGCTGGGATTATGGCACAGTGGTAGTGCGCTTGCCTAGCACGCATAAGGCACTGGGTTCGATCCTCAGCACCACATAAAAATTAAAAAAAAAATAAAGATATTCTGTCACCTACAACTAAAAAAAAAAATAAAAACATTTAAAAAAAATTAAAAAAATAAAAGTTCAGTGAGGGTTAGGGTTGTAATTCAGTGGTAGAGCACTTGCCTCACACGTGTGAGGCACTGGGTTCGATCCTCAGCACCACATAAAAATAAATATATAAAATAAAGGTATTGTATCCATCTACAACTAAAAAATATTTTTAAAAAAAGTTTATTGAGTAGTCAATTGAAGAATACACTTGCATGTGAAAATATAGAAGTATACCAAATGTTCCTGTGTCAGAGGAAAGCTAACACTTGTTAGTACTTTGCATTTATACATTTAATCTTTGAAAAATTACAGGTTCAAAAGCTTTTTCCTTCCAAATTGGGGAGTAAGTAGGAAAATTACATATGGCTTCCAGACTTTTCCTCTAGGAAAGGATTATATGGTCAAGAAAAGGCAGATTACTTTGTCTTTATTGTATGATAGAATGAATTTTGTTTATTAGAGATTAACAGTTCTAAAAGAACTAAAAAGAATAGGTGTTTGAACTGAGTTTATTATTTCACTAATTTTTTTAGCTATGGCCAATACTTCTTTTTCATGCCCTACTGTATAATCAATTTACGCAAATAAATAACACTTTCCATATGCAGAGACTTTATGCCTTCTAAATGTTCTACAGCAAGAGCTTAAGGTTTTTTGTTGTGTTTTCTTTTTTTTTTTTTTTTAATTTTTTTTAGTTGTAGATGGACATACAATATCTTTATTTATTTTTATGTGGTGCTGAGGATCGAACCCAGTGCCTCACACATGCGAGGCAAGCGCTCTACCACTGAGCCACAATCCCAGCCCTGTTGTGTTTTCTTTATTGTTGTTGTTTTCTGTAGCAGAGTTTCCTCTCAAGATTAAAATATTTTGAAGATGTTGATTTCTGAATCCTTGGAATTTCAGAGGGCCAGGAAGTCATGCTGTTTAATGAATTAAAGAATGAGCTTACATTTTGTTGGGAAGGTAGACAGGCATCATCAAAATTCTGTGTGGTATAACTTTCTCTTTTGGGCAAAATGATGTTATTCCAGGTTAGTCAGGGTCACTTCACAGAAGGTAGTGAATTTGAGATAAAGTTCAAAGGAGAATATGCCTTCATCAGTCAAAGACTGGAAGGAAGGTGAGGCAAAGGGATCATTGTCCACAGAGCTGAGGATAGATAAAAAGAGACTGAAGAGTTGAATGACAGAACATTAGGAATAGTGGGGAGGGGGCTGGAACTGTTGATTAGATGAGTAGATTTACAGTATGAAGGGCTTGAATTACAGGCTAAGGAGTTTAAACCTTATTCTCTAAGCAATAAGAAGTCAAACCAAGGTTTTTAGCAGTAGAGTGATAGAAGATTTTTCCTGATAGGCAAGGCTGTCTGGGGACATGGGGAGCCAGCTACTTTAGAGGCAAAAACTGAAAGCAAACAAGGTATTAATAAACAGGGTATAGAGACAGCTAAAGGGAGGGATTGGGGCACAGGGAAATGGCTTATGGAAAAGAGCCAGAGACACTTCTTTGGACACAAAAAGAGGGGAAAAAAGAGTGATGAGAAGGGTATAGATCATAAGATATTCTCAGTCAGGAGAAAATTATATTCACAGCATCAGGATTTCACCAACGTTTAAAAGAGAAACTCATCTATGTGCTGATAAAGACCTAATTCTGTTTCTGCAGAAGAATTCTGATTACTGAAAGAAGATGAGTTTCATCAGTTTTCTGTCCTCTGCATTTAGTGAGCTTTTAACAAATTATTCCTGTTAGATTAAGCAGTGTGAATTGTTTTGAATTGTTTTCTACCAGTTTCATTTTTTACCTCTTGCATTCAAATATAGATTAGTGTTTTCATTGGTATATTTGTCAGTTCTGATCAAGTGAAACAAGATATTCTGACACCCCCCTTTCAATTTCCCTTCAGATTTTATAATATTGGAAGTATATTTTTACAGTGTTCCTATAATATACGAAGTATATTTTACATTGTAAAAAGGACTAGGCTAGAGAACCAGAAGCCCTAGGAGTCTAATCCTGATATTTAACTAATTGTATAGAGATTACCTGAGCTCTGTCTGGGGCTTAGTTTTTCTCCTTTGTAAAATGAGGCATTCCTGTGGTTTTGACATTTCTAACCTTCTGTGTATGGCATGGTGTAAACTCAAGGGGTTTTATTGCTTGAGGAATGGAGCTGGGACATGTAGCTCAGTGGTGCGCTTAGCATATACAAGGCCATGAGTTTGGTCCCCAGTCCCCGTTACCCCACAAAAGGAAAGGATATACAGAGAATAAGAGTGTTGATAGAACATTATGAAACATTGCTTTGGAAAATAGAGTTGATAGTTTGCACTTAGTTTAGTGAATTTCTCAAAGGGAATATAGAAAAGGTTGATTGTTTTTTAATATAGAAAAAGAGTTTTTTCCTGCTATACTCTCACAACAAGTCACACACTTCTGACACTAGATGTAATAGGGCTTCCCACATACCAAACAAGCAATCCTCCAGCCAGTTCTTCAGTGGACACCAACAGAAAGTCTTCTGATTTAATTCAGTTCTGGTACTGTCTACCTGGAGATGGTGTCATCTCACAGGATAGAAGATTTGGCTCCACAAGACTGCTCCTGACTGCCAATGCCATTTGTAAGCCCCATATTGTTTAACCTGTGCTTCTGACTGACTGGCTGTAAATTAGGGTTCCCATGACCTCTTCCTGGGGTTCAACTAATTTACTAGAGCTGTTCACAGAACTCAGAGAAACATTTACTTACATTCAACAGTTTGCTATAAAGAATATTAAAAGGATATAGGTGAAGAGATGCATAGGGTAAGATTATGTGGGAATCGGCATGGAGCCCTCTCCTGGTGTGTTACCTCTTACCTTCCACACCTTTGCCATTCAGAAACTCTCCAAATCCAGTCCTTTTGGGATTTTATGGATGCTTCATTACATAGGCATGGCTGACTGAATCATTGGCCTTCAGTGGTAAAGCAATTTAAACTTTGAGGACCCCTATGGAGGTTGTCTCTCAAAAGTCTTAGCTCTCTTGTCTTACCTTTGACCAGTCACCTTCCTATAGCTATCTAGGTTTGCCATCCATCAGTTAGCTCGTTAGCATACAAAAGACACTTATTGCTTTGAAGACTCCAAGGATTTTTAGGAGCTTTATACCACAAGAAAACAGACCAAATATATTTTTCAAAGTATCACAGTCTCAAAAGAACAATGTGAGAATACATTTTTTTTTTCTTTTTTGGGAGGAGGGAGGCCCTTATAATTGCAAATTTCACACATACACACACACATACACACACTCACTGTGATTCAGCAAGTCTGGATTGGTTCTAATGAACCAGCTTTTGATCTGGGGGAAATTGCTTAATCTCTCTGTACCTCAGTCTCCTCTTCTGTAAAATGGGAATAATGTCAGTGTCTTATAAAGTAACTGTGAAGATTACGTGAGTCAGTACACGTGAACGACTTAGAACAGTACGTAGTAAATGTTATATACTAAATAACTCTTTAGTTACTATAAATATCAACATTTTTATTATTATTATTATTATTATTATTATTATTATTATTATTATTATTATTATTAGACACCCAAGACAGATTTAGTGCATTTGCCTCATGGATCACATCTTGAAAAATGGAGACTTATTGACATGGTGTTGAAGTGAAGATGAGAGAGCTTAATTAGAAGTAAATTCATGAAAGGAAATTATACTTCATTGTAGGTATTTGAGAATCAGCAGGATACAAACAGTACTAGAACCAAGAGGGAAAAAAATAGTGATTTTTTGTGTGATATTTAGATTCAGATGAGAGAGAAAAATTTTATGTATGTGAACAGTGTAACCGAAGTATATTCATCACAGAGTGATGGAAAACATTGAAGGAGATATTTAAAACTTTAGTGATAATTCAAAGGTAATAATACTGAAGCCCAGTTCAAAGAAAAACAATCACAATGAAGATATTTGAAATTTACATAAAACACAGATTTTTTTACTTTTGCCACAGATTTTAAATGTTCAAAAATGGAAGCAGTTGTATATCCAACTACAATGGGAACTGTCTAATTATATGCCATACATGCATTCACATGAGCCTGCTGAAAGCCAGACTGCTGCTCTTATCAGCATTAAGGAAGGTAGCCAGTGGAAGAAGAGAGATAGTTGAGTCATTCCTAAGAATGAGAAAACTAGAAATCATGAATACCCTCAAAAGGAGAAGGCTTCATGCTGAATGGAAACTTCACCAAATATATCTGAGAACAACTAGTGAAGCAGAGATGGTACCACAAATTATAAGTAAAATGGAGAAAAACAAAATAAAACATGGAGACCCATTAAGGTGCTTCAGAAGAACAGAGGGTAGTTGGGCAGCCTAAGCCCTTGAGGTAATCACTAACGCACACACACTCATCCTCAAAGCCAGCAGATTCATGGATAAATATGTAAACATTTCCATTAAATTAAGGACAATACAGAGATATTCATGTTCTGCTCTATTTAACATTTTATTTTTTATTGATTCTTTTAGTTATACATGACAATAGAATCTATTTTGATATAATTACACAAGCACAGAATATATCTTGTTCTAATTTAGACCCCCAGTACCTCTTCTTCCACTTGTATTAGCCTATGCATTTAGGTAAAGAGAAACAGTAAGTGGTATAAGACATAGGAAAGTATCTTGGGAGACTGAGGCAGGAGGATCGCCTGTTCAGAGCCAGTCCCAGCAAATGCAGGATGCTAAGCAACTCAGTGAGACCCTGTCGCTAAATAAAATACAGAATAGGGCTGGGGATGTGGCTCAGTGGTTGAGTGCCCCTGAGTTCAATCCCTAGTGCCCCCCCCCATGGCAGATACATAAGACTATTCATTATGATATTATTTGTTTTGATTAGAAAACTTTGTATGTGTGTATTTATGTATTTTGTACTGAGGATCGAACCCAGGGATGCTTTACCACTGTGTCCCAGCTCTTGTGTTTTTTATTTTGAGATAGGGCCTCACTAAGTTGCTGAGGCTAACTTTGAACTTGGCAATCCGTCTGCCTCAGCTTCCCAAGCCTCTGGTATTGTAGGCATGTGCTACCATGCCTAGCAAAAACAAACAAACAGACTTTGATTTAATTTAAAAGAGAATGAAAAGTAATCCCTAAAATGAAATTTAGAAGTCAAAGAGAATATGAAAAAAAAAATTACCTAGTGATTTCCTCAAAGAAATTCTAGTTCAAGACATCATTGCTATTTATAATAGCAAAAGACTTGAAATACCCAAATGTCCAGCAGTAGAGGTCTGACTGAATAAAAAACAGTATTTTATTCAGTGAAATAGTCTGAATGGAGGAGTAGTTTATAGCTGGAAAAAAGAGTTCTAAAGGCCTCTGTATGATTCTGTGGAGTGATCTCTAGAGTGTATTATGAAGGGGAAAAAGTTTTGATGTACTAGTTTATTTTAAGGAGGAGAGAGATTGTTAAAATGCATTTGTATGTGTGAATATACATAGGACGTGTGTCTATATACATGTATACTTACATGTTTTTATTTTCAAAAGAAATTAAGAGTTAAAATATGAGGAATTATTTCTTTGAGGGGAAGGGAACAGGGTGGAAGAGATAGAGCTGAAATTGAGAATTCCCTATACCTAATTTTATAGTTTTGACTTGGGAAACATGTGTTTTCTATAATTTGTTTTTAATCATCAAAATAAATGGAGAGAAATCTGAATGTATTTCAGGATGGTGACACATACACAGAGAAATTGATTATAGGAACTTTTTTTTTTAATGGCACATTTCTTTTGGGATATAGTATAGGAATTTTTAAAAAGTTAGTTGCATTTATTAGTCTTATTAGCAATTACAGTGATTATTATTTTGAGACTATTGTATATACTGTAGGCCAAAGCAAATACATAATGTCTTAATGATACTAGAAACCAAGATTTTTAGATTAAGAAAAAACCTAAAATTAAAGGAATTAAGTAATAACTCTTAACTTTATTTTGGAATTGGAAATAACAGTATAAATACACCACTTATTTTTCTTTTTTCGAAAACACAGTTCCTCTTTTCATGGCCATGACAATTCAGAAACAGTGAATATCCCTGTTTATAGAAGAATGACAATAAATGCTGAAGGAATAGCAGAATTTGGGGAAATACTGTTTGAGGGTCTCGGGATATAGTTCAGTGGCAGAGCACTTCCCTAGCCTGTATGAGGCCCTGAGTTTGACCCTCCCCCCCCCCAGCACCACAAAAAAAGAAAATACAAAAATTGCTATTTTACATCCTCAATAAGATAATGAATTTCTACTCTACCTCATTTTACCCTTACGCTGCTCTAGGGTTGTCTTTAAATGTCACTTCCTACTTAGAGGAACCTAGGGATCCTTGGGGGAAATTACTACAAATTTAAGGCTGAAAATGTATAGTGGATCTTCTGTCACAAAACAAAGAACATATTAAGACCATGCTGGTGGTATAAGGATCTAGTTGTCCTCTTAAAGGACCTCTCCATATCCATAAATGAGGCACTTACAGCATATAAGGAATAAAAATGGCAAGTGATTTGAAACTAGAGATTGCTAGAGGACCAGCTTGTTACTCTGAAAATCACAGATTTGAAAGAAAATTGTTTTTTCTATACAGATTATTACATGGTAATTAGTTCACGAGGGAAGTTTTTATAGAAGAATTTCAAGTAATAAATTATGGAATTAGAAAATCATTATTGAAATGATCATCTATCATTGCTAAAATCAGACACAAGATTCATGTGAGATTTAAAATGGATGGACCAGGCTGACAAAACCTGAACACACTAATCATGCTTAATATCACCAGGATATCACTAGGTAGATGATATTCTTGCCAAAGCAATTGAATCTAAGAATGGTTGTGGAAGAAACAGACCAAATAAATTGACACCAAGAGGAATCAGCCAGTTTAAAATGTGCAATGTTCTGTAGGACAAATCTCCCAGTTTTGTCCTTCAGAAATGATATTTAAAATTAAAAATATGGTTAGACACATCTGCTTTTGGCTAAGATGTAAAAATGAACTTGCTTTGCCCTCTTGTCTGAAACAGTTAATAAGAAAAAAATAACAAAATATGAAAACAACTTCAAGACATTAGATAACAGACAGCAATGGCCAGAGATTCCTGAAAAATGGGAAGCAAATGAGGTGAGCCTAGGATTGTCCATTTTAAATGTCTTGAGTTTCAAGGTGACTATATAGAAGGCCATGGCAGAGTACAGAGCCCTGCTTCCTTGGAAGGAACAGAGCTGAGATCTGGGAGAACAAGAGGACTAACATTCTTAGAACACAGTAATGAAGAGGAGAGAAATGCATTGGGGGGTGGGGGGGTACACGGATAAAGCCCTGAGATCTACAGAGTCCAGCTGTCTTGCATATTCTCCAGAGTACTGATCAGCACATATGTGTGAAAACTACCTAAGGCTGTGGTGGGAGGTCGGGGAAATCCAGATGATTTGAGGATAGTATATATTCATAACTGAATTTTCACAATTTTCACTTTCTACTCCTAGATGAGATCAGGCAAGTTCAGGGTGGTATGGCTATAGATTCACTTTTAACTTCCAAACCTCTCCCTACATCATTCCCAAGTCATTAAATAGTGACTGTTTTCTAAGCTGCTTAAGCCTCAAACCATGGTGTTATCTTCATCCCCTTCTCTTTGTCTTAAACCCCACATCTAATCCACCTACCTTCAAAATATATTCTATACAATAACTATGAACAATCCAAAAAAGAAATAAAACTGTTCCATTTAAAATAATATTAAAAGGTGAAATACTTAAGGATAAACTTAAGAAGTGAAAGACTTATACCCTGAAAACTAAAAAGTATCGCTAAAGGGAATTAAAGAAGATGCAATACAGATGGAGTAGCTCTTATCTAAGTGTCCAGGACCAGATGTGTTTCAGATTTCTAAGTTTTCCAGATTTGGGGATACTTGCATACATTTTACTAGTTGAGTATCGCTAATCCAAAAATCTGAAATTCAGAATGCTCCAGAATCCAAAATGTTTTGAACACATGATTTCAGAGCATTTTGGATATCAGATTTTTTGAGTAGGAATGTTCAACACATAAATGCAAAGACGTCCTGTGTTCATGAGTTGAATACTCTAAATTGTTTAGATGTCAGTACTACCTAAAGTCATCCAGAGATTCATTGCAGTCCCTATCAAAATCCTAATGCTTCTTTTCCCCAAAATAGAAAATTCATGCTAAAATTTATATGAAATCTCAAGGGATCCTCGACAACTAAAAAATCTTGAAAAAGAAGGAAAAGGTTAAAGTTCTCATGCTTCCAAATTTTAAATTGTACTACAAAATCACAATCAACCCAGTGTGGTACTGGCATAAAGACAGATCTGTAGACCAGTAGAATAGAAAAGAGTGCCAAGATCATTCACTGGGGTACAAAAATTAACTCAAAATGGACCAAAGACCTAAACGCAAGAGCCAGAATTATAAAATTTTAGAACAAAATGTAGGGGAAAGGCTTTGTAACACCAAATTTGGCATTGATGTCTTGGTTATGGCACCAAAAGCACAGGTAACAAGAAGAGGAATTGATATGGTGAAGTGCATACATCAAAATTAAGGACATCTATGCACAGTAAGAGGAAGGAGAATAGGAGGAGGAAGAGAGCGGGGAAAGTGGGGGGAAAGGGGACTAAAATGGAGTAAATCAAATTCCATGCATGTATGATTTTGTCAAAATGAACCCAACTTCTATATGTAACTATAATGCTGTAATAAAAAATGAAATAAATAAAAGTAAATTATATAAAAAATAAAAGTATGCATAAAAAGACAATCAACAACAACAAAGCAACTCTGGAATGGAAAAAAATATTTTCAAATCATAAGGGGGTTAATATCCAGAATATTTAAAGAACTCTTATGACACAGTAACAAAAAACTAAACAACCAAGCACCCAATAAGCACTTATAAAAGATGCTTAGTATCAGTAATCACTAAGGAAATGCAAATCAAAACCACAGTTATCACCCGACATTCATTAGGATGGCTAATACAAAAACAAAACATAACAACTGTTGACATAGATCTGGAGGAACTAGAATCCTGTGTGTTGCCAGTACATATGTAAAATAAAGTGTCTACTGTGGAACATGATATGGCAGTTCCTCAAAAGATTCAACGTTAATTTTAATATGTTGAGGTTACTCCACTCTGGATTTATACCTAAAAGAGTAGAAAACAGACTCAAACAGATCATGTATTACACTCATGTTCATAGCAACATACTTGATGGTAGGCAAAAGGCAGAAGCAGCCCAACCCAAGATTCCATCTACAGAAAAATGGATAAATAAGGGCTGGGGCTGTGGCTCAGTGGTAGAGCACTTACTTACCACGGGTGAGGCACTGGGTTTGATTCTCAGCACCACATAAAAAATAAATAAATTGAATAAAGGTATTGCATACAACTACAACTAAAAAAAAATATTTTAAATGGATAAATAAAACGTCACATATACATAGAACAGAATATTATTTGGCCTTTTTTAAAAAGGAAGGAAATTTTGAGACTTGGTATAATGAGGATGAAGCTTGAAGATTTTGTGCAATGACAAATATGCCAAAGAAAAACACTTTGATTCCTCTTATAAGATAGCTAGAATAGTCAAAATTATAGAGACAGAAAGTAGAGTGGTTATTGCCAAGGGCTGGAGGAAAGGAGAATGGGGAGTAGCTATCCTATGTCTATTAGTTTCAGTTTTATAAGATTAAGAGTTTTAGAGATGCACAACAGTGAATATATTTGACTCACTGAGCTATACACTTAAAAATGGTTAAAATGACAAATTTAATGTTATGCATGTTTTAATGACTTAAAAAGGTAATTTGAAATATAACAATGTAGAGTGTATAAGTAAAATGGATAACAATAACACAAAGGCCAAAAGGAAATTCAGAGTATACTATGTAAGACTTTTGTACTATATAAGAGGTAGTACAATTACTTGAAGTTCATCTGTAATTAGAGATGTATGGATTAAGCCAGGCATGGTGGTGCGTGTCTATAATCCCAGTGGCTTGGGAGGCTGAGGCAGGAAGATTGCAAGTTCAAAGTGAGGCCCTAATCAACTTAGAACTTGTCTCAAAATATAAATAAATAGATTAAAAGGGCTGGGGATATGGTTCAATGGTTAAGCGCCCCTGGGTTCAATCCCTGGTACCCCCTCCAAAAAAAGAAGTATGCATTAACCCTAAAGCAACCACTAAAATAACACAATAAAGAAGTACAACTTAATCAACAAAGGAGATAAATGCAATCATTAAAAATACTCAGTCCAAAAAAGGGAAAAGGGAATTGAGAACAAATACCAAGTAGATAGACTTAACCATAACCATATCCATAATCTCACTGAAGTATATGTCTAAATAACCCCATTGGAAGCAGAGATGAAGAGATTGGGATAAATGGCTCAGTATGAGGCCTTGAGTTTCATCCCAAGCACCACAATAAATAAGTATAAAAATATGAATAGGTTAAAAAGATGAAAAAGTTATACCATATCAACAAATTAAAGTTGAAGTGGCTACATTAATACTGGAGTAGATTTCAGGGCAGTTATTGCCAGGGATAAAATTGACTTCTTAATAAAATGGTCATAATACTGAATGTTTATGTGTCTAGTAACAGTGCTTCAAAAACTTGAAGTGAGGACCTGGAACTACAGTATGAAATAAACAAAAGTATAATTATAGTTGGAGAGTTAAAAACCCCTCTTGAAAACTGGATAAAATAAGTAGACAAAGAAATCAGTAAATACATGAAACACAAACAACATAAATAACAAACTTGACCAGATGGACATTTGTAGAAAACTTCATCCAGTAAAAGAAGAATACACATTCTCTTGAAGTACACTCAAGAACATTCTTGGGGCTGGGATTATGGCGCAGTGGTAGCATGCTTGCCTAGCACACGGGAGGCACTGGGTTCGATCCTCAACACCACATAAAAATAAAATAAAGACATTAAAAAAAAAAAATTCTTATTCCCTACTCTTCACCTCCTACTGGGGATTAAACCCAGAAACATTTTACCACAGAGCTTCATACGTAGTCCCTTTTATTTTTTATTTTTTATTTTTTCCTTTTAAGTAGGGTCCCCTAAGTTGCCCAAGCTGACCTCAAACTTGAAATCCTTCTGCCTCATCCTCTGGAGTTAGTTTCAATAGATCCCTTAAAGGATTCAAGTTCACACAAAATGTGTTCTCTAACCACTTGAAATTAAATAAGAAATCAATAACATAAATATCTCTGAGACATCCCTAAATATTTGGAAATTAACTTCTAAACAATAAGATGAAGATAATAAAAGGGAAATTAGAAAACATTTGAACTGAATGAAAATGAATTAAATGTATTAAAATTTAGAGGATGCCACTAAAGTAGTTCCTGAAAATAAAAGTATAGACTTCATATTCATGGAGTTTCAAAGTGTAATATTTAATACACATCAGAGTGTACACTTTAAATATATGTGATTATTCTAAGTCATATCTTCATAAGACTGTTAAAAAGCAGGGGAAGTATGATAGACGGGACTCAGGATAAAAGAGATTTTAGAGACATAGGAATCAAGTGTAGTGTTTGAATTGGTATCCTGATTCAAGCAAGCTAGCTATTAAGGCATTCTGTAGATCACTAGAGAAATTGTAGAATGGTCTAAGACAGTGTGATTTTTTTAAAAATCCTCCTGAAAGAATCTGAAGACTCCTTTATTTAAAGTCCTTTATTTTACTCCTTTAGCTTCAGCATCTGCCTCTGCTCACAGTTTAAGATACAGTTGTATCTAGATAGCCATCTCCCCCAGTATGCCTGGGACAGTTTCAGTTCGTTCCCATCCTCCCAGTGTGAACTCTGACTCACAAAGCATTCCTATTTGAGCAAATTGCTACTCACAGTAATTAAATTGAAGTGTACATCCCTTCCCATACCTGTACTTCACATCTGTTTTTCTTTAGGTCTAGACACTTCCTTTGTCTAAAATCCCCCTTCCTGATCTAATCCCTTCGTTATCTAACTCCTTCCTACTTAGTTTTCCAAGTCTTAGCTTTGGCATTATTTTTTCAAAGCCTTCCCTGACATTCCTCCTCTGCTCTGTTCCCAACCTAAATGAGATTGCCTCCTTTTACTGTCATTCCACCCAGGGTGGTCCATCTTGTACATTAGCTTAGAATGTGGTTTATTGGTCTTTTCCCCAATGCAGATAGTTTCTCAGGGTTAGGGGTTTACTGTCTTTTCACTTTGGATTCATTAGGATCGAGCAATTGTCAGTATCTAGTCATTAGTAGCAGTGTCTGGCAAAATGTTGAATAAATCTGGTTTTAGAGTTTATATGAGTTCTCTCTCTCAAATGAGAATAATTTGACACTGGATAGTTTGATGCACCTTCCTAAAGTTACAGAGCATAGTAGTAGCAGAGCCAGAAGTAGAACTTATGACTGTGATGATGCTGTAATAAGAATTTAAAGGAGCATTGGAGGTTTCTTTTGCTAAGATTGTTTGTATTCCAGACAGTGATCATTGCTAGAACACAATGGGAAAGCTGTTAGAGCAGGAATAATATCTTTGGAGTACACAAGAATTAGATGGTAGTAATGCATTCATATTTAACATGTTTATTAAGCACAAAATGCAAATGTGATTATGACACCTAGCTATAATAAACTTTTTATTCAGTTAAATGCAGAATATATGGTACAGCTGCCAGATTTCTAATTTTTAATTGCTCTTTTAGACTCCTCTTACATGATATGACAGACAGTGATATAGGATAACAGGGACTTTATATCTTCAGTTATTAAAAAATAAAGACCATCATTTGGAGATCTTATAGTTAATGTCTGTCTTTATTTGTAATTTCCATAGCGTCGTCTTGGAGATGCAGCCAAGAAAGCCATCAGTAAATTGACAACCAGAACAGTAAAAAAGGGTGATAAGGTACAGTAATGAAATTAAACTTCTCTTTGAAATCTTGTTTTTACTATACCTGTCATCTGAAGCCCTTCAGTTAGCCTTCTCACTTTCCTGGACTTCAAATGTTCTTGTCCTTAGTAACTTTACAAGACTACTTACAGATGACTATGGTTTTTTTCTCTAAAACCCAGCGTACATTTTCCAAGAATTAATCAGTCCATATTTACTTCCTTCCTTCCTTTCCTTCCTTGTTTCCTTCCTTGTTTCCTTAGTACTGAAGATCAAACCCAGGGGCATTCTACTACTGAGCTACACTCCAGCCCTTTTGTATTTGAAGACATAGTTTCACTAAGTTGCTGAGGCTGTGCTTGAACTTGTAATCTTCCTGCCTCAGCCTCCCAGATTGCTGAGATTACAGGCCTGAGCCACTGTAGCTGGCTTTTCCAAGAATTCTAATGGGACAGTTTGTCAGTGAATAGTCAGAAGATGTGTGTTATCTGCCTGTATTTCTTATGAATTTGCTTGTATCTCTTTTGGGTTTTGTTTCTGCACCCACTTAAAACTGAAGACCTGTATTTCTAGAGTGTTTCAGTTAACAGGGTGGTCTGTTTACAGTATTCTAAGCATTTTTTAAAAAGAGCATGGTTTTTCAGAGTTGGGCCTACTCTTTTTTAAAAAAATTTTTAGTTGTAGATGGACACAATAACCTTATTTTATTTATTTTTGTATGTGGTGCTGCGGAACCCAGTACCTCACACATGCTAGGCACATGCTCTACCACTGAGCCGCAACCCCAGCCCAGGCCTGCTTCTTAGGGAGACCAAATGAGAGAGGCAGTAACAAAAAGCTGTAACTGAAAATTTTTAACTAGAATTCCCTAATTGGAGTTCTAGTTATGGTTGAGCCTTGCTTCTCCTTTATAAATAGCACTTTAATGCTAATTTCTACATATTGTCATTCAAGCTTATCAAGAATGAAAAAGTTGCCAGTCGTGGTGGCACAGCGGCTCCAGAGACTGAGACAAGAGAATCGTGAGTTCAAAGCCAGCGTCAGCAACAGCGAAGCACTAAGCAACTCAGGATGTGGCTCAGTGGTCGAGTGTCCCTGAGTTCAATACCCAGTACCAAAAGAAAAAAGAAAAAAAGAATGAAAAAATTGTATCTAAAGACATAAAACCCAAACTGCCTCCTGATTCACACCTGTGAATACTGGTGTTAACCTTTTAGCAGAGTCCTGGAAGGATGAATTTCAGATGATTCTCTGTCTTCCTAAATTTTCCCACTTTTTTTTTTAACTGTACACATTTTTACCCCCACTGCCTTGATATAACTATATCTAATTGCCTTTGGCACAGCTCTAGAAGTAGTGGGTTTCATTATACACTAAGGAAAGAAAAAAAAGTCACAGAAAATACAAACAGTATCAAAACAGCTGTACTTAATCCCAAAGAGTGGTGGTAACCAGTTTAAATGTTTTCTTGGCCCTTTGGCCTTCAATTGCCATTATTTTGAAATTCTCAGGAGCTGGTCTAACCTACCTACCTTTCTTTTTTTTGTTTTGTTTTGTTTTGTTTTTTGTTTGGTACCAGGGATTGAACTCAGGGGTACTCGACCACTGAGCCACATCCCCAGCCCTGTTTTGTGTTTTATGTAGAGATAAGGTCTTACTGAGTTGCTTAGCGCTTCACTGTTGCTGGGGCTGACTTTGAATTCACAATTCTCCTGTCAGCCTGCCAAAGTGCTAGAATCACAGGCGTGCACCACCGTGCCGAGCCCTAACTTTCTTTATACCCCAGGCTAGCACCAAACAATCTTACCAGCCAAATGCAGTGGTGCATACATATAATCTCGGCTACTTGGGAGGCTAAGGCAGGAGCACTTAGCTAGCATGTGTGAGGCCCTTGGTTTGGGTAGGGATAGAATCTTTCCTTTAATTATTAAAGCTAACACATCTTAGTTTATACCTCTTAGACTTGCCAAGAATTGTACCACCAAGTTTCAGTTCAAGTAACAGTGACAGAGCAAATAGTCTCACCTTTTCTTACTTGATTGTTGGCATACTGTTTTATGGAACCCTCATCATCTCTGAGGAGGAAGGAAATCATCCTGGTGACCAAACACAGTTTTCCTAATTTTTTTTTCTTCTTTTGGTGGTACTGGGTATTAAACCTAGAACTTTGAACATGCTCGGCAAACACTTTACCATTGGGCTACTTATCCTGCCCTTTTAAAATTTTATTTTGAGACAGAGTCACGCTAAGTTACCCAAGCCGGCCTTCAATTTGTGATCCTTTTGCCTCAGCCTCCCAAGTAGCTGGGATTACAAGTATATACCACTATGCCTGGCTCCTTGATTCTTGATAAAGACCCATTATTGAGTTGATCCAGTTATATTTCTCTACCCTAAATCAGTGACCAGATGCAGTGCTCCCATAGCTGGGGTGGGTGCTTATATAGCAGTCTACTAGGGGTTCACCATCTTTGTGCCTGTACTTAGGGAGATGATGAGGTGATTCTCCTGATGATGACCCAGCTTTTGTAGAGTACACTGTGAAACCTGTTCAGACAAACAGGATAGGAGAGGGGGAGAGATAATGATGATCCAAGGTGACAATTGATTTAAATCTTGACAATAGTTAGAACTCTGACTTAGTCTAAGACATAGACAGAAGTAGTATTGATTATTATGACATACTTTTAAGAAAAAGTAGATTGGCTTAGGTATAATTTAAATCAGTGTTAAGCAATTGGAAACATTATTTTTAATACCTTTAACTCTATAACCACTTGCTTAGCATAGTTGCCATAGGAACACACTTAGCTGAATTGTATACATGTAGCATGTGACTTGTGATCCTATGCTTTTCGTTTCAGGAAACAGACCCAGACTTTGATCATTGTGCAGTCTGCATAGAGAGCTATAAGCAGAATGATGTTGTTCGGATTCTCCCCTGCAAGTATGTCAGCTTTGTTTGTTTGAAAAGAATCATATTAATGTGTTTTGTATGTCTCCCTTTCAGAGTGGGTGTCCATTTGCTTCTGAGAGCCTCCTAACCCATGGCTGTTGTAACAGGCCAGAGCCCTGCTGCACATTGCTCATGTTGGGAGGTTGTGGTCAACAGTGAGCAGTGTTGCCTCAAAAAAACTGATTGCACATGTGTTATAAAAGGAGTGCATGTGGCACAACCTCCAGACATTTGAAACCTTAGAATTTTTATTCTATGATTTCTGTGTTTCAAAAACAGCCCCCTGGGGCTGGGGCTGTAGCTCAGTGGTAGAACGCTTGCCTAGCATGCGTGAGGCACTGGGTTCGATCCTCAGCACCACATATAAATAACAAATGAATAAAATAAACATCCACCAACAAATAAAAAAAAATTAAAAAAACAAAACAAACAAGCAAAAAAAAAACAGCCCCCTGTTGCTCTCCATCTTCAGTTAGAATTCACTAGGCCCTACAGCAAGACCTCAAGAATGTTCATCTTGCTCTGGGGATTTGGATTTTTTTTTCTGAATATAGATTATACAGAGTGGAAGGACTAACTGATAGTTGCTGTGTGCCTGCTATGGTTCAAGTACTCTTTGCAGGTTACATTTACTGTCTCCTGTGATCTTCTCAACAATCCAAAGAGGAGGTTGTTGTCCCATCTGCATTAGTCAACTTTGTTGCTATAGCCAAATATCAGGCATGATCTACCTATGAAGAAAGGGAGATTTATTTTGCTCACAATTTTGGAGCTAAATAGAAAGTTCAAGATCAAAAGTCCACAATTGGGTAGATCCCATCGGTTTGGCCTCTGGCATGGTAGCAGATGGCAACATATCATAGTGAGCCCACATAGGAGCAAATGGTCACCTCTCAAAAAGGAGCAGAGAGAAGACAAGCAGGACAAGCTTGCTTCTTTTATAACAATGCTACCAAAAGAACTACCAAAGGGGTTTCGTAAGAAATACCTCTTACCCCTCAGTGTCTTACTATGCCCAGTTCCTCAGAGGTTCCTTTTTCTCACCAGGACCACCTGGGGAGGGGACCAAGCCTTTAATCACAATAGACCTTGGGGGACACTCAAGCCATAGCACCCTTGTGCAGTGAAGGATAATGAAGCCAATAGGGTTTCTAAGGTCACATAATTTCAAAAAAATGGTACAGCTGAGGTAAAGATCTAACTTTAATGCCAGCACTCCTCACATAGTACCACATACCTCCCTCCAGAGTGTTCACTGGAAATTTAATGCCTAAAAAGAGCTTTCTCTTAAGACATGATGATGTCTGCCATGCTCTTATTCCAAATTAGGGAATGTGAAACATTGGTACAGTATTCAGAGCATCATCTGGAAAAGGATAAGAGAAGGCTACTGATAAGCCTTAAACCTAAGAAATTTTCTTTCTTCTTCCCTCTCTTCTTTAAAAGACATCCACATAGCTCAGCCTTCTAATAATACAAAACATAAATGATTATAATAATGGTGAACAGTTGTCTCCATAAGACTACTGGTATTGTTTTACTTATTCACAAAGTAATCTCTTTTGAGCCTAGGATGATCTGGGTGGTGTTTTTTTGTTTTTTGTTTTTAATTATAGTACTTGAGATTCTGAAAGTCAGGTCATTCTACTTTATACATATAGGAAAATCTGCCAAACTAAATGTAAACTGTCCTGTAGAAAATTAAATTATAGGGGCTGGGATTGTAGCTCAGCGGTAGAGCGCTTGCCTCGCATGGGTTCGATCCTCAGCACCACATACAAAGCAATAAAATAAAGACATTGTGTCCATCTATAACTAAAAAAATATTAAAAAAAGAAAATTAAATTATAGTTTTTCCTCATCCCTAGTTATTTACAATCTAAAACATGAGGTTAAAGGAAACGCATATATAAATACAAATCAGGAAAAGGATCAGTAGGATAATTACAAAGCAGAGTCAGAAAATGCCTGCGTGACCATGAAAAAGCTAAGACTTTACAAATTCTTTTTAATCTCATCCCAGGATCCCCTGAAACCAATTGATACCTAAAGAGTGGAGGAGCCATCCACAGTTATTATTACGACACTGAGAGTGTCTTCATCAGGGGAGTCTCAGCCTAAAATAGTTGATTCTGGGAAGCTTGCTCCCATGCTCTCCATCCCGAAAGCCTTATTTTTCCAAAATTTCATTCTGAGGGTTTTTTGTTGTTGTTGTTGTTGTTGTTTATTTTTTGTTTTCCTCAGTTTAACCCAGAGCTTTCTAAATCTGACCATACATCAAGATCAGTGGGGGAGCTTTCAGAAACACCATGAGTGGAGCCCAGACGTATTTATTTTAATAAGGCCACACCCTCCATTAAAGCTTAAAATATTAACTATTTCTGTGGCCAAAACCAGAAAACTGATTCTCAGCTTTCATATTTGTGGTCTGCTTTTGGAAGATAAGAAATTTTGGCAAACTTAACAATTTATTTGCACCCCTAGTAACAGCACTGTTCACTTGGCTGTCTTGGCCCCTGTTTTTGACTGTGCTTGCTGCCCTGACTGTGTGTCAAAGGTTTGCATGTTGCTTTGAAGCCTGCTATTATATGTTACTCTTACCTCTCAATTCTCAGCAAGAGGCAGCTTTCTCTAAACTATATTGTTCAACCTGCTCAGCAAAACATTTTACCTCACTGAATGGTACAATGGTATGATTCTCAGGTGCAATAAAAATTAAATTTCCACATTAAGCAATATTTTGTGACAACCATTGACCTATAAGAAGTTTTATCAGTTTTGACATTTGGGATCAGATAATGCGTCGTTTGGAGGAGGGTTCTGGGAAGATGATCTTGTGTATGACAGAATATTTAGCATATCATTGGCCTCTAACTACTAGAAGCCAAAAGCATCCATACCACACGGCTGTGACAATGAAAAATGTCTCCAGATGAGAACCATTGATACAGTGGATATCTTCACACAAATGTTCTTTACCTCAAATTTTCTCCAAGCTTCTTTTTTCCAGTGGATGTATCTCAAATTACTTTGCATTCTCTCTTAACCTCATGCTTCAGTTTATCCTCCTCCTACTTCTGATACCCTCTCTTTTGTCTCTGTGGTCTTTGAACCCGAGCCTGCCATAACTTCCTTTATTACACATCACCAAGCATCTTTGTCCCTCGCTGTCTTCCCATAGTTCTCTGAACATATTGTGAGTAGGCAGGGCTCTACTCACAGCTGTGCCTCAGTTACTGCCCACAGCCCCTCTCCTGCCTTTAGTTGGTCCTCCCTGTTCATCACAGCTGCACTTTCAGGTGTTTTCATTGTCTTTAAACACCTTAACTCCCCCCATTACTCCACACTTTCAAAGAGTGAACTTGACCTAGAGGAATAATGGATTCCCTCAACTTCCGGTGTGCCTGCCCCGACATCCACCCTTGCAGCTCCTGTCAGAATAGAGGAGGCAGCCACCCTCTGGTTTGGTGTTGCTCTTTCTACTTGGGCCTCTGCCTGCCAGCTCTTTCCCTTCCCCCTGAGACCTTGCTGTATTGACTTATCTACTCCCTCCAGTTTTGTTCTTTCCGTCTCTGCTCATCAACATTTAATCATGCTGAAGCATTTCCTATTCTAGTTTCAAAAACTCTTTCAAATTCATCACCTTCTATGTACTTACCTGTAGCGACTCCCCTTCACAGCCAGTCTTTAGATTTGCACTTGCTGCCTCTTTACCTCAGTAAGGGATGAAGTCAACCAGATGCCTTGTGTCTTTCTGTCCTTCATTTTTAATAAGAAAGGCTTTCTGGAGACTGAACTAAGCCTTTCTATCTATAGATATCAAACCTCTCATGGATTGCTGCCTTTTTTTGTTGCGTGACCTTTACTTTTTATCCTCTGTTGCACTAATTTACTGGGGACAGATGGCAGTTGGCTTTGCTTTGGGGACCTCCTGCTTATATCACTTGATTACAGTTGATCATCCTTTGGATGTTAGCCAGCATGTCTTAGAAACAAACAGTCACCTTATTTAAAGGTTAGCCACAAATTTTTAGTAGGTAAAAATACTGTTTTAGAAGTAGAGTGCCACAGCCTGGAAAAATACACATTTAAGATATCAGCTTGGGAGCTAAAATGGGTCAGTCAACTGGTTGCTGGCTGTTAAGGAGTTGCTCCTATCCACCCCCACCTTGGAGGGAGGGCCTGCTTCTATGCATCTACTGCCAGTCCTGGCTAGGGGAAGGAATTCTTCTTTCTGACCTTTCATAATCTTGGATCCTTTTATGTTTGCCAGGTCCTGAACACAGCACTCAGAGGCTGCAGAGCTGTGAAACAACTCACCTACAATGTAGACTGCCCACCCCAGCCCTGCTGTTTTTCTAACCTCTCTAGTTTATGGCTTGTGTGGGAAATAGGAAAGGGGAATGGCAATGTATTTCAATATTACTGGTTTTGTTTCTTTCATGTTCTATACATTTTGCATTCTGTATCCCAAAGTATTTCTTGCAGGAATAAAGGATTGTTTTGGTTGAAGCTCTGATATACTTGTCCTTTTCACGTTTCACTGCTCTTCAGCACATCACCTGCTTCCCATCCCAGTATACTATTCAGTGCTAAATGTGCTGTTTTTATTTATTTATTTATTTATTTATTTATTTATTGTTGAAGTCTTTCATTATAACAGTGGGAAGTGGTTTCCTTTTTAAGATCTGACTTACCTCAGGTGCCACCTTCTGAGATCTCTGGATATGCATGATCCACCATCTGGCTAGGGAGAAGGCACCTTACCAGATGTTCTGGGGCCCAGGGTGTGCCATAAAAGCATTCTACCGTTTACTAGGATACCATGTAAAACATTAACATTGCTTTGCCTGTTTAACCATACCTTTCATTTCACATAGCATTTGGTACTTCTATAAGTATTCTATATATAGTTTTTCATTTATTGCTCTAGATAACCTCATGTGATAGACCAAGTCCACCTTTCCCATTACCGATCCCACAGCTTTCAGATGAGGCAGTGGGGAGACAGAAAGTGTAGTGGATCAAGGGTCCGACGGTTATAGCAGCAGGGAGAGAAAGGCCATAGTTAGTTTGGTGAAGCAATAAAGCAGAGGATGCAAAAGCAAGAGGATGAAGAGAGTAGGTAATGATGAAGAGAAGGCACCAGGTTCTGAGTACTTGTTCATAAAGGTCATGGTAGGAAAGTGGGAGACTATGTCAGAGGGCTGGTGAGTACAAAGAATAAGTGCTTAGTTTTGTTTTGTTTTTTGTTTGTAGATGGATACAACATCTTTATTTTAATTATTTTTATGTGGTGCTGAGGATTGAACCCAGCGCCCCATGCATGTGAGGCAAGCGCTCTACCACTGAGCTACAATCCCAGCTCAGTTTTGTCTCCAAAAGAAAGGAGTGTGCTGTAGGAGTTAGAAACTGAAGGTCTGGGGTAAGATGTACAGAAGCTGGTAGGGAATCTGGAAAGATGAGTTCTAGGTCAGAGGAAGCAGAGTTTGGGGGTCATTATTTGCCTGGGGCATAGGGGTGTGCAAATAGCTAAAAGGAGCTTTTTTGAAAGGAAGAAATATTTCTTTCAGATTCTGAGCTAGCTAAGGAAGGTTTTCTTAATTTGTCCCTAGAGAATCCATTAGTCTGTGTTCTCTTTCATTACAGTGCCCCAAAACAGAGGAGAGATTGTAATTGTCTAGTAAAACAGAGTGGGCACTTTTCCTTTCAGATCAGCAAACCTGCAAAGAAAGATTTACTTAAGAACTGCAACATAAGAAAGATCCATCTGTTGAGTTCACTTAAAGGAACAGATAGGTAGAGAACACTCAATTCATGCAGCTTTAGAAATTAAATATGAGAATCACACCATTTTGTTCTCTGTGAATAACTAGTAATAGAAATGCAGCATATCACTGGCCAGAGAAGGGGATGCTAGAACCAAACCATTGTTTACCCCAGGTAGCTGCTGCTTGCTTAAAACAGAGTTTCCTCCACAGCTGGCCAAATTAGCTGCCTCCACCTCTCTTGGTTACTCCCACTCCAGGACCAAAATGACCCTGGTCAAAGATCCCCTTATCTCTTCTACCACCTGTCAGCCAGCCACCCCACTCTCTCCTGTTCATTAGCCAAACCCTCAGGGGTCCATAAGCACCCCCCTTCAAATATATGTAAGATATTAGGCACCTTTGTGACTTTATGAGGAAGTTCTCTAATTTATATGAGATCTAAAGGAGTCTATCCCCCAAAAGGGTTAAAGCCTTGTTCTAGTCTTATGTTAGTTTGGATTGCAGCCATCCTTGACTGCTAAAAAGTGAAGATGCCCCCAGGGGTTCCAACCCTG
Source organism: Xerus rutilus (assembly GCA_028644305.1). NCBI lineage: Eukaryota > Metazoa > Chordata > Mammalia > Rodentia > Sciuridae > Xerus > Xerus rutilus. Next base: position 115,157,654 of record CM053405.1, read on the forward strand.
TGGTAAGGAACCCTTCATCTCACTCTGGAATACTCTCATACATGGATGCAAGTAATAAGAAGCAGACACAACACCTTATATGTATTAAGCTAATTTAGGTCTTCCTTATAGATTGATGGCTTTTCATCTCTTAAGTAAGAACCTTAAGGTCAGACTACATGGATAAATTCAGACTTCAAGATCTTTATTCTTGTCCTTAAATGAATACAAGGCCAAGTGGTGATGGAAGAGAGGTGTATATTGTTGACTGAAGCTGTAATATGCTTGGATATTTACTCCAAATCCCAATAAAAAGACCTCTTTTAAACCAAAACTGCATTTTTCAGACAGCAAACATAACATTTAAGTTATAAGTTAACAATCAGGGTTTTAAAGACAAACCATGGTCTAATTTAGTATCGTTCTCGAAATTTTCCTTACTCTAAACTTAGATTTTAGTGTGTCTTCCGAAAGTGCCCTGAAAGTCTGTGTTAGTGTCTACTCCTTTCCCAATTTGTCCAGGACCCCAAGCTTCTATCAGGCTCAGTTAGAGCTTCTCAGAGCTCTCAGGCAGGGGTTCTTGAATTTGCAGAATAATCTCCCCTCCTCCTTCAAAGTCTTTTCTCCTTCTAAAGGAAACAACTTCCTTTTCTGAATGCAAATCCTTCTGTGGCTGACTTATTTCTTGTCCCAAGGATGTAATTTTCTGTTCTGAATATGAGAGGAAATTACCCTTATCTACCCACCCTACACACACAGACACACACACACACATTTCAGCTGAAATGTGCTGTTATTTGATTCTTAGGTACAATTCACTCCTTAAAATAGTTCCAACTGCCCTGTGATTTCTACAAATAGGTTGAGTTCCATGAAACTAATTAATAATTTACACAGAAAAACTCTTTTTTTTTATAGTTGTAAATGGACAGCATGCTTTTATTTTATTTGCTTATTTTTGTATGTGGTGCTGAGGATTGAACCCAGTGCCTCACACATACTAGGCAAGTGCACTTCCACTGAGCCACAGCTCCAGCCCCAGAAAACTCTTGATTTAACCTTGACTTAATAGGCTTTCAAAATTTCATTTTTCAATATAAGCTATTATTATAAGAATAACTGATTTATAAAGTATGAATATCATTCTTGATAAATTTGCTAGTTTTCCTCAAGTCTTTTTTGGAATTTGGTAGAATAAAAAGTCTAAATTGGGTGCAGTGGGGTGAGCCTGTAGTCTCAGCTACATAGGAGGCTAAGGCAGGAGGATGGCTTGTTTGGTACCCGCCTGAACAACATAGTGAGACCCTGTCTCTTTTTTTATTTATGAATGAATAAATAGGGCTAGTATGTAGTTCAGCTGTGAAGTGCTTGCCTAGCTAGTATGTTCAAGGGTCTGGGTTCTGTCCTCGGGACTGCAAAATAAAAAAGTTCAAACAGTTTTCTCCTACTCATTAGTTCTCATTACATAGTACTATTAATGCATGAGATTGGGTTCAGATTTTCTGTAAGTTTTTTCTTTTTTTTAAGTTGTTGATGGACTTTTATTTATTTATATGTGGTGCTGAGAATCAAACCCAGTGCCTCACACATACTAGGCAAGTGTTCTACCACTGAGGTACAACCCCAGCTCTGTAAGTTATATTTTTATAAACCCCCAGTGTCTGTCTTTTGAGTCTTGTAAATTTGTGATAAAAGGAGGAAAGCAAACTAACTGAAAATTCCATTTTCTCCATTTTGACCTAAGTTTTTTTAATATATAATTTATGATATAATTCTCCATTATTTTATAGGCATGTTTTCCACAAATCATGCGTGGATCCCTGGCTTAGTGAACATTGTACCTGTCCTATGTGCAAACTTAATATTTTGAAGGCTCTGGGAATTGTGGTATGTTTCCAATTTTATTACTTTTGCATAGTATCTTATCTAAATGTAATACAACATAACACATTTGGTATAGTGGGAGACATGACAGTCTCACAAGAATACACTGTGTTTTTTTTGCCAAATAACCTTGTTAGTCCAACAAGTAACTTTCTTCCAGATTACCAAATATGCAGAAAGACCTTTAACAGCCTGGCAAAGAGTATTGCCAGAACTGTTGCATAGAGATCAGCTCTGACAGTTCAAAGACCAACACTGACTGACCAAGAACTTTGGAGACTTCCTTAATTTTTTTAAAAGAAATATATATCCAGGATTATGCTTTTTAGAAGAAAATTAAATACTTTCTGGTGGCACAAATATAAATGAATATTCTCCTTCTGGAGCAAAAAATTGAGTTTAGTTAAACAGATGAACAACTCATTTTAGCTTTGCAACCCAAAGAAGATCTAAGTAGTCCTATTTTAAATATACTATCAACAGTTTAAGTGCCAAACATTTGGACAGTGGTGCCCCATTTATCCTCAATCCCCAGAGATCCTGTCAGAGATGATATAGCTGAGCCATATAAAAGATAGGGTTATAGCATGCCTGTAATCCCAGCAGCTCAAGAAGCTGAGGCAGAAGGATCCTGAGTTCAAAGCCAGCCTCAGCAACTTAGCAAAGTCCTAAGCAACTTGGGAAAGCCATGTCTCTAAATAAAATATAAAAAAGGGCTGAGGATATGGCTCAGTGGTTAAGCGCCCCTGGGCTCATTCCTGGTACCAAAAAGAAAAAAGAAGACCTTATACTTACTTTTTAAATGGTAGACTTTGACCCCAAGCAGCTGTATACCTCTCCTTCAGGATTTGTTACTTAGGTTTTGAAATAGATCATTTTCTTACATTTTAAAAATTTTCAACTTTGATCTACTATTGGTTATGTGTTTTGTTTGTGTTTAAAGGTAGAAGATACTAAAAAAATGAATACCAGAGAAATAGGGCATTTCAGAGAAGTTAATAATAAGATGAGAGGGGTATTTTATATTTTCAGCTGTCCCTTAACATTAACATTTAACATAAACATAAACCAAAGTAATATAGTATATTGTTTTTTAAACTAAATGTTAGGAGGCTAGGGTTGTAGCTCAGTGGTAGAGCACTTGCCTAGCACACATGAGCCATTGGGTTTGATCCTCAGCCCCACATAAATAAATAAAATGTATTAAACTGAATGTTAGTCAGCTTTGTAATAATAATTCCCTCTGCATACAAGTCATGTCCATAAAGTGTTTATCTTTTAAAAAAAAAAAAAAAGATACACTGGCCTTTTTTCTCAGTTTCTGCAGTGGATTTTGGTTTTCCTTTGTGACGTTTTGGGAAATGAACTGGTCCTTTTGAAGAAAATATTTTAAGCAAGAGTAGAAAACAGATGGGCACTGAAATGAGAAGAAATTACATGGAAAGAACTTGGTGAAGTCCTTGCTGTAGGGTATCAGACGTTCAAGATTTTATGAAAGAACTTGTTGTTTTTATAATTCTTTTAATCTGTAAATATTTTGCAGCCAAATCTGCCATGTACTGATAACGTAGCATTTGATATGGAAAGGCTCACCAGAACCCAAGCAGTTAACCGAAGATCAGCCCTAGGTGACCTCGCCAGTGACACCTCCCTTGGCCTTGAGCCACTGCGGACTTCGGGGATATCACCTCTTCCTCAGGATGGGGAACTCACTCCTAGAACAGGAGAAATCAACATTGCAGTAACAAGTAAGTGGGGACCCTTTACCCAGGCACAGGGCAGCGTTACCTGTCAAGGGAGAGTTGAGTCCACCTGGGCCAGCAACTTTGTAACTGAGAAGGTAATTACTTTTGTTAAAACAAATGTTTGGAATAAGGGAACTTTCTAATAAGATGCTTGTGTGTTAGTGTTTGATTAATAGAAATAGTTGCACTAGATGAATAGTGGTTCAGAGGTTTGTCTTAGCAGCTGCAATAAAACTTGTTTTGAAATCTTTGCATTGCAAACAGGCATTTAAGGAGACATTGGAATGTGGCGTAGGCCAGTGCCATTGATGCTGTTATGTTGTGTAGCTGAGCACTGGTGCTCTTGATCTCCCAGGCTATAAGCAACTTAGTAAAACCCTAATTTAGAATTTAAACTTATATAAGCCTAAAATTTCACAGCTTCAGGAACAGTTGAGATGGCATGTCATTGTTCATTTTATTTTATATTTTTTTCAGAAGTTTGGTCTTTTGGCACTTAACCCTTTGATATAATTGTACATGAGAAGGGAGAAAAGCCAAAGGGTAATCTGCCTCAAAAGAAGTGTTCTGAGCTAGTTATAAGCATCTTGATTGTTGAACTGTTGACAAGTAGAAAATAAATGTACAAAGTGTTTTAAGGGAATGCCTACATATGGTGTGAGTGGGCCGATGGTGTATGTATGGGCATTGTAGACATTTCACCCAGTAACAAGCCAGCTCGTTTCTTTAGTTTCATTCTTTACGCGCAGTTTCCATCTAACAACCTTTCACCCATCTCTCGTCGCTGCTCTGGTGCTGCCTTTTCCAATTTATGCTGTTGCTTGCCTAGAGCTTCAAACCCTGAAGCCGATGGGACTCCACTTCCAACTGAGAGTCAGTAAAATGGGGGGAAAATAAGTCTCTTTACATATTAAGACTCACGTGGTCTATTGAACCAACCAGAGGTAATTATTAGAAAATTATTTCTTGGGTTTTATTTGATCAGTTGTCTGAATTCCAGAATCCTTCATTCAGTTTGAAATAAGTAAAACTGTTCTTTGATATGGTTTGGCTCATTTCTTGCCATTTCCCAGTGATTTGTTTTAACAGCATTTCATGGTTTTCCTACTTTGACATTGAAGTTTTGTGATCTAGATTTTGTTTTATTTTATTTTTTATGATTTTTTAGATTTTAAAAAATTGATCTAATAGTAATAAAGGAGTTGAAGGTTATTTGTTTATTGAGTTTTTTTATAATTCCTTCATTGATTAGACATTTATTGAGCACCTACTACTACATAAAGTACAGACCTTGGAATATTTTATGCAGAAATGTCTTCTCAAAATCTTAAGCTTTTGATGGTAAAATATTACTTCTTGTACCAAATTAATTTGCTTTAGCAGAATTTACACATGCAATAAAGTTTGTATGATTAAGCTAGACCCAAATTACTTCTACTTTTCCCTCCAAAGCACCATAGCAACTACAATTTATGCATTCACCCAGCACCCACTGTGTGCAAGGCACTGTGCTAAATAAGCAGTTAGAAGGACAGAGGCTTCCAAGGCTCTGGCTGCAGTGAATCACTGCTAAGTACTCCTGGGCCTGCCGATACTATGGATGTTTACTTCGTCTTTGGTCACTAGTTTCTGTAAGTGAACTCACAGCAAAAAAAAAATATACACACACACACACACACATATATAAATAAAATGAAGTTATAAATGTTAGCCTGCTTATATCATGTACAAAAGTCTCTTAAGAATATGAGCTAGGGATGTGACTCAGTGGTAGAGAGATGCTTAACACATGCAAAGCCCTGGATTTGATCCCTAGCTCTTCCAAAAGGCAAAAAAAAATGGTTTTTTAATAAGACAAAAAGAATGCTGTGTTAAACTGCTTGATGTTGATAACCTTTCATCTTTTGATTTTTTAAAGTGCCAGTATACATATTTCTAACCTAAAGTGGTAGATGTTATGTGGATTCTCAAATGTTCATTTTGATGTAAATAAAAAACTTGAATCTGATGATGAAGAAAACTAATCCAAAAGGCAGTGGCTGCACTGTTTACTTAGGAAGAGTTTAGTAAGCATTTTAATAATAAAAACTAATAAGGACGAAGGTAAGCATGTAGAACAAACTCAGCATCCTGGAATCATGAAGAGCAGTCTGCCTTAACCTTTAAAGGGTCACTACCTTTAAAATATAATGAAAGTACAGTAATCTTTTTGTAGAAAAGTGCCAATACATACACAATTTTGCATGCAGTTTTAGGATTTACAAAACTCAGGTTAAGAAACACCGTGTTATACCCAACTTTTGCATATAAACATTTGGCATTCCAAGTGTAAATATTTCTTCTCTGCCTTATTACAGACATCAAGGGGATTTTACTGAGTAATACCAGCCCTGGTTAGTGCATACTCTAAGAAATATTTTGTACTTAAGAATTTTAGGAGCGGGCATGGTGGTGCATGCCTGTAATCCCAGCAGCTCAGGAAGCTGAGGCAAGAGAATTGTAAGTTCAAAGCCAGCCTCAGCAATTTAGCAAGATCCTAAGCAACTTAGCAAGTCCTTGTCTCAAAAATAAAAGATAAAAAGGGATAGGGATATAGCTCGGTGGTTAAACGCCCCTGGTTTCAATGCCTAGTAGAAAAAAAAAAGACTTAAAGAAATCATAATGATTCTCAGGTTGTTTTTGAGGTTCCAAATAAATGTTTTTTGAATATTACTTTAACAGTAAAAGTCTCTGCAAAGTTAAAGGGAAATAGTAACTGACTTCCTAGATGGAGAGAGGAAGAAACTGACTGACTGACGGACTGACTATAGAGAGACTATAGGTGACAACCTTAGATCTCTGTATACCAGAGGTTTTCAACCGTTTGGTGAGCCCAGTACCTTGTCAGTCACTTACCCTTCCTACTCTTCTTCAACACCAGAAAAACAAGTGTTGCTTCCCAGCAGTGGAGTCATAAAGGGTAGTACTTATTTCCTTTAGATCTAGTAAGATATCCTTTTAATGTAAATGTCCTATGGAAACTTACACATAAAAGTGTTTAGGTGTGGATATCATGGAAGGCCAACTTGGAGACTGCTTGGAGTGCCCACAAGACCTTTGAGAGCCACTATGCCGTATTTCTGAGCCTTTAGCTAAAAATGAGTGATACAATCATGCAGAAATGACAAAGTGAAGTTTGAAAGATTTTTATAAGTATGGTTACTCTATTGTCATTTCAATTAACAATGAAAATATATATGTCCATGTGCAATTTTATATACATATATATCCTACACAATTTTTGGTGGCCATACTTCTCACATACCTCAGAACCTAAACTGGAAGAAATGGTTGGGCCATGCTTTCCTTTCTCCCTTGCAGCTTTTACCAATACTTCCACTAACCTCTCCAGTTAGTAGCTCTCTGGCAAACCTCCTCCTGCTTCACTTCCTTGAGCCAATCTTGGCTTACACCTCCGTTGACGTCTGCTTCGTTGCATTTGAGGGAAATGTTGACATCGATTTGACTTAACCTTCTCCCCAGAGTGATTTCCTCCCTTTCCTTTGTCAACAGAAGAATGGTTTATTATTGCCAGTTTTGGCCTCCTCAGTGCTCTCACACTCTGCTACATGATCATCAGAGCCACAGCTAGCTTGAATGCTAATGAGTAAGTAACAAATTGTTTTTTGGATTGCATGTGCCAGATGATCCCAGAAAATATATAGAGTAAGAGTAATTTTCATAAAGGTGGTGAGAATTGGATTCCCACCAGTTCCATACTGATCCCAGTGGAATCATAAATAGCAAAATAATTTATTTTATGAACATATCTTTATAGTCAGTTACACAGATTGGGAGTTCACTTTGTTCAACAACAGCTCACTTGAGAAAAGATCTAAATGTTTTCATGTACTAACAAGCTTAAAATGAATCGTCCATGTAATACAAATGCTGAGGGAACCAGCATAGTCTTGTATATAAAATGTCAGTGGAGCTGGGGCTGTGGCTCAGTGATAGAGCGCTTGCCTAGCATGCGTTAGTCACTGGGTTCGATCCTCAGCTCCACATATAAATAATAAATGAATAAAATAAAGGTCCATCAACAACTAAAAAAAATTTTTTTTAAATGTCAGTGTCTTCACCATCAGCAGGAATAGCCCCCACTTTATGTGGTCTCATCAGACTTTATCTAGAAGCTTAGATACTCAGCTTTCGGGGGAACACTGGCACCCTTACTTGAGATCAAGGACAGTAGCTTAGATGTTTAGCCTGTAAGGAAGAAACCATCAGGAAGAGGACCTGCTGTTTCCAAATGTTAGAAAAGACTGTCAGGAATTAAAAATCAATATAAACTATATTTTCAAGGGACAGAAACTATATTTTCCAGAGGGCCAAAAGGAAGGTGTATAGGAAGGCAGATTTCAACTGAACAAGCAAAGAACATCAGTTGGGCTACTTAATGGTCGGATTTGCCTCAGGAAATGCCCAGGGCTATGAATGCAGACAGAAGGTAGACACTGCTTGTGGAGACTGCTGTAGGTAAGATGAAGGATGGAAAATTGAGCTAGATGACTTCTAAGGTCCATTTTGATCCAGTGATTTTCCAAAAGTAATTTTCCACAGTGATAATATATGGGAAAGGTATTTGGGTTTTTTGTTTTTGTTTGTTTTTTTAATTTTGAGTATTTTGTATTCAGTCCTTCTTTTACCAGTATTCATGAAAAGTAATCAGAGATGGAAGCGACCCTGGGACACTGTCCAAATTTGAACCTAAAGTACTGGTAGACTTCATGTGCTCTCTATTTAGTTATGTCCTGGTATTTTAAGTGATTAATAATACCAAATGATCTCATGCAATTGATTTAATATTATACAGTTTAGAAACAATGGGCAAGTAACCTCCTCTTTCAGTGACATTTTAACATGTCAACATGATCTGTTGGCTGGGTACTTAAAAGTACTTTTTGGCATTCTCATAATGAGAATTAGCATATGAAGTGCTTAGCACAGTGCCTGGTACATAATAAGTGCTCAATAAATGTTAACCAAACCAATTCTGCTGAAATTCTGTCAAAGTTCTATGAATAAGGTGGCCATCTGCCTTTATCACTTGGCAAATGAATTTAATTTCTTCATAAAAAAAGATACAAAAACATAGGAGCTCCATGAGTGCCTATGATTCAAACTTCAGTTCAAAAGGAAATATTTATTTTGACTGCAACCACCTCTTTTGCTTGCTTTCATGCTGACCCATCAGGCTAGATAGTAATATAAGCCTACTTCCTAAAATTTTTACTAATGAGTCATAACCAGAACAAGCAAACAATGATGCTGTGAGTACTTTTAGAGAATCATTAAGCAATTTAATGGTCACCTGACTGCCACTCAGAATCTGCCAGATGCTCACTTCATGCATGAGATATTTTAGAGAATGCTCAATTAGATATGGCACCTATTAGAAATCTAAGTACCAGAGTCATACTATTTCAGTTCCACACATAAATTCTTGCATGACTCAGAATCTAAGTCATGGATCTCAGATCCATGTCTTAGGCCACCCTTTGGCCTTTGTGGAGAGTTGATACTGCAGTTCTTCATTTGACTATTTTTTCTGTGCCTTCAATCAAAACCATTCTGAAGGGCAATATTCATGATCTCATTTAGAGAGAGAAATTGAGAATTGTGTGTGTGTACTTGTGTGTGTGTGTACTTGTGTGTATATGCACACATTTTGTATAAAAGGGTGGTCACCAAAATATTAATGGTAATTACCATGAGTTAGAACTTAGGGTGATATTTTCCTCTACAATTTGTGCTTTTATGCATTTGCTTTTTCTGTTTTTACAGTAATCATGAGTTAATTTGGGGTTTTTGTTTTGTTTTTTGCAGTACTAAGGATTGAACCCAGGGCCACATGAATGTTAAAGAAGCATTCTGCCGCTGAGCTATTTTATGTTGAGACGGTCCCACCAAGTTGCCCACATTGGCCTCCAACTAAGGACCCTCCTACCTTGGCCTCCCAAGTAGCTGGGTCACAGGCCTGGGCCACAACCCCTAGCTGAATTTACTTTTTTTTGTACTATGGATTGAACCCAGGGGAACTCTACCACTGAGCTATACCCCCAGTCCTTTTTATTTTTTTGTTTGTTTGTTTTGAAACAGGATCTCACTAAGTTGCTAAAGCTGGCATTGAACCTTGTTATTCTCCTACCTCAGCCTCCTGAATCCCTGGATTCAGTTGAGCGTGCCACCACGCAAAAAATTAATTCATTTTTATTGTGGGAGAACAAATAGTCATTCTTATCCATTGTCTCAAAAGATGTTGATGAAAAATTTCCTGTGATTTTATTCTAGAGAAAAAGTTTATTTGGTAAATAAATTAAAACTATTATTCATTTGTGAATTCTTTGAAATCTGTCTTCTCTTTTTGATTTATCCACTAAGGAAGTAAAAAGCCAAAATGAGATCCCTTTTTTCATTTTAATCACCCTGATTTAATTTTCTGGGTAACTTTATCTATTATAAGATAGACATATATAAACGTATTTAAGGATCTTTAAGTATTCTACTGTAACTAACTGTGTCTTAAATTTTTTTAACACTGCAAACAAATGTAAATCTTGAGACTTTGCAAATATAAACAGGATGGTAGTTAAGCAAATAAATGCAAGGTAAATATATTTGTGTATTAGCTTCCTCATACCTCTATTTCTTATACCCAGGTAAGCAAGATTATTGAACTTCAGCTCCCATGGGCGGTGCTTTTTTTGCTGTACTTCTGTCATTCTGAAAAACCCTGTGAAATCTCAACATCTACTAGCTTATGCTTGTGTTACTATTATCTTTCTCTCACTATAAGAAAGATACATATTTTCATTATTGTTTTTGAGGAAAAAATATGTGGACAATTTAGGGTAGATTTTAAGTTGACTAGGTATCCTCCTCTAGAACCCTTTTCCAGTTCCTAGAATTATGATTCATAGGAGATCATGTCCTAACCATTCAAAACATCTGCACAGGAGGAAATGAATCTGATGTGAGTAATGCAATGAAAGAATTGGAACAGATGTTCCCTATCATAACCTGAGATCAAGAAGCTCTGGCTTGAGCTAGGGGTATAGCTCAGTGGTAGAGTGCTTGTTTAATATGGTCAGGATCCTTGTTTCAATCCCCAGCACTGCAAAAAAGAAAAACTGGTTTCTAGCCTTCTGATATTCCTGCCTTTTAGACTTGGTAGTAAAAAATTTATCAACCAGATAAAAGGAATTGATGTTTCTATTTTACTCAGTACTGATTATTTCTGCATTATTCCGCTTAGGACTCTAAGGGGAACATTGACAGATTAGCATATCTCAGTATAAGAGGATCTGAAAAATTAATCATTCAGTGTCTTGGGGGTGATTGGTTTAGTAAAGAGGGAACAGAGGTGATATAAGAGGTCTTTCCAGAAATTCAAAGAACTCCTAAAGATGAAAATAGCTGCTGTTCATTGAGTAAACCCCCCCACCCGCCCGCCGAGATACTACTCCTATATTGGTAAACTTATGTACCCTTATATAATACTCCTTAAATGAGTAGCCTCCTATTGACTAGCCAGCACATACAGAGGATGATGCTTAATTACTCTACGATTCTGGAGCTCTGGAGATGTCACAGGGAAATAGATTTCCATTAAATATAAGAAAGAACTTTCTGCTGTTCAGAGTTGTCTAAGACATAGGATACTTTGAATGCTAGTGAGCTTGCCAGGAGCTGATTATTCACACAGAGGCTACAAGACTAGAGATGTGAGAGGCAGATTTCCCTCTTGAATTGTCTCCTAGGAAGAATTAGAGCCCAAGAACAGGATTTGGGTTGCATTCCTGGCCCCTTTCAAAGGAATCTTAAGTTTCACAAATGGTATTTTTCAGACTTTTTTTTTCCCACCCTCTTCCACAGTAAGATACATTTTGCATCATGACCCAGTACTCCCATGTAGATACTTCATGACCCAGTACGCCCATGTAGAAATTTCACTAACAGACATTATTCTTCAGTGTAATCTATCTTGTACTTTGTTTTTATTAATGCTAGTCATGAACTTCTAAATTGATTTTATAAGTTAATAGGTGGTATCATCCAGTTTAACATTGGCCTAAAGAATTTTAAGTTTTTACTTCTCAGCCAAATACTTTTTGCTCATTCTAGTAACTGTCTTCATTTTTATTTTACTGAGAATGCCTTTCTTGTATCAATTCCAGCAAAGATTTAAATTTTCCCAGTGTTTGAGATGTATTGCTGAGTATTGGGTCCACTTGTTTCTCTTAGTAATTATTTCTTCTTTTAGCCACTCTGAGTATGAAACATTTAGATATAAAAAAATAAGCTGAGGCTCAGAGGATTGAATAACTCCTGAGAGGCACTATAGGAAGAAGAGCACTGATTTCAAACCCAGTATTTCTGGTTCCAACTCTGCTTTGCACTGCTTTTCTTTAACCACTCCAGAGAGCCATTTAATGTGGTTGAAGAAGACAAATTTAGTTTCTCAAAATATGATTGTTAAAAAAAAGAGTATTAAAGGCAACCAGGACCTTTGATTAGATGTCTATCTTGACCGTGTTCTTTTTCTTTTTTCCCAACGATACTGTAATGTTATGGCTACATTAGCAATATTATGACTATATTACTTTAAAATTTCTTAAGAGTAGCAAAATAGGGCTGGGGTTGTGGTTCAGTGGTAGAATACTTGCCTCTCATGTGTGAGGCACTGAGTTTGATCCTCAACACCACATAAAATAAATAAATAAAGGTATTGTGTCCATCTACAACTAAAACAATATTTTTTTAAAAAGAGTAGCAAAATAAAGTGTTTAAAGATCTTGATTCACCTCTGTAAAGTCCTTCTATCTAATAGCTAGTTTTTCGGAGAAAATACAATAACAATGTGTTGTCTTTTTTTTTTTTTTTTTAGTTGTAGATGGACACAATGTCTTTATTTTACTGCTTTGTATGTGGTGCTGAGGATCGAACCCGGGGCCTCACACATGTGAGGCAAGCGCTCTACCACTGAGCTACAGTCCCAGCCCCCACAATGTGTTGTCTTAAATATGAACTACAATAAATAATAAGGCATACAGCTTTTTGTAAAGTTGGGAACACTCTTTCAAAAACTTGAATGACTGCCGGGCACGGTGACACACACCTGTAATCCCAGTGGCTCCAGAGGCCTGCCTCAGCAACTTAGCAAGGCCCTAAGCAACTCAGAGAGACCATCTCTTCAAATATAATACAAAAAGGGCTGGTATGTGGCTCAGTGGTTAAGTGCCCCTGGGTTCAATCTCTGGTACCAAACAAACAAAGAGAAAAAATGTTGAATGACTCCTCATTCAGTTTTTATAGCCATATTCTCACTGCGCACTAGGCACGAGGCTCACATATGGAGCTGGTAGAAGCCTGGCATTCCCTTGCAGGAGTTTGAAGTTATGAAAGAGCAAGGGAGAAAAAGGAGTGGGGAATTGCTGCTTTTCAACTGAGAGAGTTTAAAAAAAAAAGACTTCATGTAGGGAGTAACTTAGGAACCAGGCAGAGCATAATTAGAGCACAAAATGAGGAAAAAGCAGAGCAGGTTCAGGGAGGCTGTGTTGCATCTGTTGTAGGTATTAGCTGGTGTTATAGGTATTAGCTAGTGGCAGTGACAACAGGCAGACTATACATTTTGGACTTTAGTCTAATAAATAATGGATAGCATCTAAGACTTTTCAGCAGAAAGATAATTCCTGGTGACTGAGAAGTTACTTTGAAGTAGTAGAGAATGGAGGCAAGAAGATAGGTTAGGGTAAAAATGTAAAGTTGAAGGAAGATGTCAGGGTGGTGGAGAGGAGATGAAATCAAGAGATGCTAAAAAAAGTGTATGGTAACCAAAGATTAAGCAGTTTGAAGCATAGATCTCAAACTGAATATAGAGGAAAGAGATCAGAGCTAAATACTTGATTTGGGAACCATCGAAATGAAAAACTATGCAGGGAGGCCTCATGAAATGAGCCAGAATATAAGGGGCCAGGAAGTGAGGGCAGCCCCAGCAGTGCCAGGGGTTGTGAAGAAGGCAGCATGAGGCTCAGAGGTAGTGTGGGAAACTTCAGAAGACTTCAGGTACCTTTTAGTACCTGATTTAGGGACAGAAACACACTCATTTATATGCACCCAAAATCTGGCAAACTCCTGGAAAAGAGAGCCATACATCCTTACAAGTCTGGGCTCTTTAACTCTTATTTCATTATAAGTAATGACATTCTTGTTTGATATGTAAAAGAGGAGCATATTTTAAAGGAAGGAACATATTTTAATGATTCTAACACACTCAACATTTAGCACTGTTTAACCCAGGAGAAGTTGTAAATTGTGTGATAATTATCCCTAAATATTAAATAAGATAGTGTCAGCCTAATACTTTTTCCTGCGTTCCTTTCAAGAACATTAAAACACTTTGAAGATGACAAGCCATTTGACTACAGATATGAAACTGCTTATTTCAGACAAATTAATGGCTTACTGGCTTTACCAAAAGGGATTAAATGATAGTCCTAGGCCACCATTTAGTTAGAATCATTTCTCTGTTGTTTTAAAACATGACATCTACCCCTTAACTAAATTATAACATCTCTTTTCCTTTCATTCCATAGGGTAGAGTGGTTTTGAAGAAGGAAAAAAACTGCTTTCTGACTGATTGCCTTGAAGGAAAAAAGAACCTATTTTTGTGCATCATTTACCAATCATGCCACACAAGCATTTATTTTTAGTACATTTTATTTTTTCATAAAATTGCTAATGCCAAAGCTTTGTATTAAAAGAAATAAATAATAAAAAATACTGCTGTTGAGTATTATTTACTGATTTGTGTTTCAAAGGCTGATTTGGAGATGACGTATCCGAATTTCATTTGTATAGATTCAAACATAGTGTGCTCATGACTCCCCATGAAAGAATGGTCATACTAGGTTTTTTTTGTTTTTTTTTTTTTTTGGTGTGTGTGTGTGTGCGCGCATGTGTAGGGGAGGTGGGCTTTTTGTTTGTTTTTAATGTTGGCTTCCACTGTGCCCAAACAGAAAGCAGAGTAGAGCTGTCCTTCATAGTAATATTCCCTTAGACACTCAAATTGAATTATTCAGTTTTATTTTCTTCAGAAGTGCCATTCACTCTTTGATAATTTCTCCTTTGTTTGGAGGTAATCGGCCTCCACCAGGACTTCAGCTTCATCTCCAGGGTTGCTACCCATTGTATCTTCCGTATGTAGTAGAGTGCTTTGCATGTAGTAAGTGCTCAATAAATATCTTAGGGTGAAGGGATGAGTATAAGAGTTTACAAAATACACACTGATTAGTAATACAGTTGTCTTTGATATTCTTTTTACTTATTTTACCTAGTATTCATTTTAAAAAAGAAAATTTGAAAGGGATGAGAAGAGTTTTGCATGTGTAAATGCAATGTTTTTGCTTTATTGATAAGGAAAACATTGAAATATTTTGTTATATTAAATTGTGTGCTTGAAGGATGACCAGTGTTTGTAAACTTTTTTTTAAAATTTTTTTAGTTGTTGATGGACCTTTATTCATTCATTTATTTATATGTGGTGCTGAGGATTGAACCCAGTGCCTCACACATGCAAGGCAAGCGCTCTACCACTGAGCCACTATCCCAGCCCCCAGTGTTTGTAAACTTTTTGAGGAATAAATCCTCAGCTTTCAACTTCAGCAATACCTGAGATGATAACATAATCTTATTGATATTTTTTTTAAACAGCAAAATGCATTTCAATTTACATTACACATATAGAGAACAAGTTTTCATTTCTCTGGTTTTACACAAGGTAGAGTCACACCATTTGTGTCTTCATACATGTACCTATGGTAATGATGTCCAGTTCATTCCACCATCTTTCCTACTCCCATGCCCCCTCTCTTTCCCTCCCTCCCTTTTGCCCTATCAAAAGTTCCTCCATTTCTCCCATGCTCCCCACCCCAATTATGGATCAGCATCCACTAATCAAAGAGAACATTCGGCCTTTGGTTTTGGGGAATTGGCTTACTTAGCATGATATTCTCCAACTCCATCATTTACCTGCAAATGCCATAATTTTATTCTCTTTTAATGCTGTGTAATATTCCATTGTGTATACATACCACAGTTTTTTATCCATTAATCTATTGAAGGGCATCTAGCTTTGTTCCACAGTTTAGCTATTGTGAATTGTGTTGCTATAAACATTGAAGTGGCTGCATCACTACAGTATGCTGTTTTTAAGTCTTTAGGGTACAGT
>CM053405.1:115174032-115185531 GCA_028644305.1 Xerus rutilus
TTGGCACCTTTGTCTATTATGAGATAACTGTATTTATGTGAGTTTCTCTCTGTGTCTTCTATTCTGTATCATTGGCCTACATGTCTATTTTGATGCCAGTGCCATGCTGTTTTTGTTACTAGAGCTCTGTAATATAGTTTAAGGTCTGGTATTGTGATGCCTCCTGCTTCACTCTTCTTGCTAAGGATAGCTTTGGCTACTCTGGATCTCTTATTTTTCCAAATGAATTTCATGATTGCTTTTTCTATTTCTATGAGGAATGTTATTGGGATTTTAATTGAAATTGCGTTAAATTTGTATAATGCTTCTGGTAGTATGGCCATTTGACAATATTAATTCTTCTTATCCAAGAACATGGGAGATCTTTCCATCGTCTAAGGCCTTGTTCAATTTCCTTCTTTAGTGTCCTGTAGTTTTCATTGTATAGATCTCTTACCACTTTTGTTAAATTGATTCCCAGGAATTTTTTTTAAGGCTATTGTGAATCGGGCAGTTTTCCTAATTTCTCTTTCAGAGAGTTTATCACTGATGTATAGAAATGCATTTGATTTATGGGTGTTGATTTTGTGTCCTTCTGCTTTGCTGAATCTATTTATAAATTCTAGAAGTTTTCTGGTGGAGTTTTTTGGATCCTTGAAGTATAGGATATTGTCAGCAAATAGTGATAGTTTGAGTTCTTCTTTTCCTGTTCATATCCCTTTAATTTCTTCTGTCTGTCTAATTGCTCTGGCTAGAGTTTCAAGGACTATGTTGAATAGGAGTGGTGAGAGAAGGCATTTGTATCTTGTTCCAGTTCTTAGATGGAATGTTTCCAATTTTTCTCCATTTAGAATGATGTTAGCCTTGGGCTTACCACAGATAGCTTTCACAATGTTGAGGTATGTTCCTACTATCCCTAGTTTTTCTAGTGTTTTAAACATGAAAGGGAATTATTGTATTTTGTCAAATGCTTTTTCTGCATCTATTGAGATGATCATATGATTTTTATCTTTAAGTCTATTGATGTGATGGATTGCATTTATTGATTTTCATATGTTGAACCAACCTTGCATCCCTGGGATGAACCCCACTTGATCATGGTGCATTATTTTTTTTTAATATTTTTTTAGTTGTAGATGGAGATAATACCTTTATTTTTATTTATTTTTATGTGGTGCTGAGGATTGAACCCAGTGCCTCACACATGGGAAGCGAGCACTCTACCACTGAGCCAGCCAAATGCACTATTTTTTAATATGTTTTTGTATGCGATTTGCCAAAATTTTTTTTATTAGTTTATTTAATTGCATTTCAAGTCATAGCACATATATAGAGCTCAGTTTTTCCATTTATCTGGTTGCAAACCAGATAAAGTTATACCAATTGTGTTTTCATACATGCACCAAGGGTAGTGATGAGGATCTCAATCAACCATCTTTACTATACCCATTCCCCTTTCCTGCCCCCTATCTCCCCCATGTCGCGTCCAGTGTTCCTCTATTTCTCTTATGTTTCCCATTCCCACCTCCCTTATTCATCAGCATCCACTAATCAGAGAGACCATCGGCATTTGGTTTTTGGGGATTGATTTGCCAAAATTTTATTGAGGATTTTTGCTTCTCTGTTCATCAGGGATATGGTCTAAAGTTTTTTTTCCTGGATGTTTCTTTTTCTGGCTTAGGTATCAGAGTGATACTAACCTCATAGAATGAGTTTGGAAGGGTTCCCTCCTTTTCTGTTTCATGGAAATATTTGAGGAGTATTGATATTAATTCTTCTTTGTAGGTCTTGTAGAAGACCTACAAAGACTCAGCTGAGAATCCTTCTAGTCCTGGGCTTTTCTTGGTTGGTAGGCTTTTGATGACATCTTCAATTTCCTTGCTTGAAATTAATCTGTTTAAATTATGTATGTCATCCCAATTCAGTTTGGGAAGATCATATGTCTCTAGAAATTTATTGATGTCTTTGAGATTTTATTGGATTATAAATTTTCAGAATAATTTCTAATTATTTTCTGTATTTCAGTAGTATCTGTCATGATATTTCCTTTTTCATAACAAATTTAGTAATTTGAGTTTTCTCCTCTTTGTTAGAGTGGCTAAGGGTTTATTGATTTTATTCATTTTTTTTAAAGAACCAGCTTTTTGTTTTGTCAGTTTTTTGAATTGTTTGCTTTGTTTCAATTTCATTTATTTTAGCTCTGATTTTAATTATTTCCTGTCTTCTACTTTTGGTGTTGATTTGTTCTTCTTTTGTAGGGCTTTGAGATGTAATATCAGGTCATTTATTTGTTGACTTTTTACTCTTTTAATTAATGAGCTCAGTGCAGTGAACTTTCCTATTAGCACTGCCTTCATAGTGTCCCAGAGATTTTGGTATGTTGTATTGGAGTTCTCACTTACCTCTAAGAATGTTTTTTATCTCCTCCCTGATGTCTTCTGTTATCCATGCATCATTCAATAGCATACCGTTTAGTCTCCAGGTGTTAGAGTAGCTTCTATATTTTACTTTATCATTGATTCCTAATTTCATTCCATTATGGTCTGATAGAATGCAGGGTAGTATCTCTGTTTTGTTTTGTCTTTTTTCCTATTTGCTAATAGTTGCTTTGTAGCATAATATATGGTCTTTTAGAGAAGGAACCATGTGCTGCAGAGAAAAAACTGTATTCACTTGTTGATGGATGAAATATTTTATTGATTACATTATTGAGTTCTATAGTTTCTTTGTTTAGTTTTGTTTGGAAGATATATTCAGTGGTGAGAGAGGTGTGTTAAAGTCACCGAGTATTATTGTGCTGTGGTCTGTTTGATTCTTGAAGTTTAGAAGGGTTTGTTTGACATACATTAGATGCTCCATTGTTTGGGGCATAAATATTTATGATTGCTATGTCTTGTTGAGGTATGATTCCCTTAAGCAGTATGAAATGTCCTTCTTTATCCCTTTTCATTTAACTTTGGTTTGAAGTCCACTTTATCTGATATGAGAATGGAAATCCCTGCTTGTTTTGTCCCATCCTTTCACCTTCCGTCTGTGGATGTCTTCTCCTGTGAGGTGAGTCTCTTAAAGGGATCATATTGTTGGGTCTTTTTTTTTTTTAACCCAATCTGCCAGTCTATGTCTTTTGATTCATGAGTTTAGGGCATTTACATTCAGGGTTATTATTGAAATACGGTTTGTATTCCTGGTCATTTTGGTTTATTTTTGATTTTTAACTTGGCTTGGTTTCTCCTTTCATTGGCCTTTCCTTTAGTGTAGTTCCTCCCTTTGCAGATTTTCATTGTTGTTTTTCATTTCCTCCTCACAGAATATTTTGCTGAGAATGTTCTGTAGTGCAGGCTTTCTGATTATAAATTCTTTTAACTTTTGTGTATCTTGGACAGTTTTTATTTTGTCATCAATTTTAAAGCTTAATTTTGCTGGATATAAGATTCTTGATTGGCATCCATTTTCTTTCAGAGCTTGGTATATGTTGTTCCAGGATCTCCTAGCTTTGAGACTCTGGGTTGAGAAATCTGCTGAGATCTGAATTGGTTTTCCCCTATATATAATCTGAAACTTTTTTCTTGCAGCTTTCAAAATTCTATCTTTATTCTGTATGCTAGGCATTTTCATTATAATATGCTTTGGTGTAGAGCTGTTATGATTTTTGTACATTTGATGTCCTGTAAACTTCTTGTATTTGATTTTCCAGTTCTTCATGTTTTGGAAATTTTCTGATACTCCATTGAAGAGATTGTGCATTCCTTTGGTTTGTATCTCTGTGCCTTCCTTTATCCCAATAAATCTTAAATTTGGTCTTTTAATGTTATCCCATAATTCTTGGAGGTTCTGTTCATGGTCTCTTAACCATCTTCATTGTGTGGTCAACTTTATTTTCAAGGTTGTATATTTTGTCCTCATTGTCTGAGGTTCTGTCTTCCAAGTGATCTAGTCTATTGGCAATACTTTCTCTTTTTTTTGTACCAGCGATTGAACTCAGGGGCACTCGACCACTGAGCCACATCCCCATCCCTATTTTGTGTTCTATTTAAGATGAGGTCTCACTGAGTTGCTCAGCGCCTCACCGTTGCTGAGACTGGCTTTGAACTCATGATCCTCCTGTCTCAGCTTCCCAGAGTGCTAGGATTACAGGCGTGCGCTACCGCACCTGGCTATTGGTGATGCTTTCTATTGAATTTTCAATTTAGTTTGTTTCCTTCATTTCAAGGATTTGTTTGTTTGTTTTTTCCAGCATCTCTATATCTTTATTGAAGTAATCTTTTTCTACCTGTATTTCTCTCTTTCTTTCTTTGTTGGAGTGATTAATTATTGCCTGTATTTGCTCTATTACATCATTGTCTGATTTGCAGATCATTTTAATTATGTACATTCTGTACTCCTCTGACATTTCATCTACTGTGCCATCACTGGATTCTATTATTGTATCATCTTGGTTTGTTTGGGGCACTTTATTCCCTTGTCTTTTCATGCTTTCCATGTATCTTCCCCTCTAGCAGCGTGGATCCAAGATATTACAGTTTCTATCCTATAATCTTACAGTGTCCCTGCACATTTCTGGTATCTCACCTTTAAGGGGGAGATCAATATTAACAGCACCCAATGCAAATGATATACAGCTTCAAACCAAATAGTTCCTATTTAGATGATTACAGTTTTGTCAAAATAAACAGAAGTGATGTGTTCAATTAATATCTGCAATATAGCAGGGCGCAGTGATGCACGCCTGTAATCCCAGCACTTTGGGAGGCTGAGACAGGAGAATCGCAAGTTCAAAGCCAGCCTCAGCAACGGTGAGGCACTAAGCAACTCAGTGAGACCCTGTCTCTAAATAAAATACAAAATAGGACTGGGGATGTGGCTCAGTGATGTAGTACCCCTGAGTTCAATCCCCAGTACCAAATATATATATATACATAAAATAATATAAATATAAATAAATTATAATATATATAATATAAACAGTAGGTTTGCAAAAGTATCTAGTTTCTACTGGTGGGCACACAGGGAAACAGGAGTGTACGGTGTGATGTGTATGAGGTAGGAGGTGAGAATATATAGATAATAGATTGTAGGAAGAGTGAAAGATGAATCAAAAGAAGTTGGCTCTTAACAGGAAAAAAGAAAGAGGCAACCCTGTGCAAGGTACTCTCCTGTCTCTTCAACAAGATGGCAGCTATTAGCACATCTAATAGGAATACCTCTGCCATAACCAAGCCTGCAGGGACCTTGGTCTTCTGGGTCCTAGCTGTTATCCCTAGATGGAAGTCGCCACATCCCTAGTTGGTGGCAGCAATAGCATCAAACCCATAAGTACCTTGGTGTTGGGCTTCCAGTCCCTGGCTGGTGTCCCAAGGTGTATGTGACTGCAACTAAAGATGGTGTCAGTGGTAGCAGAGGTAACTCAAGATAGCAGTGGGGGTGTCCCAAGATGGATGCAACCACTTTCACAGATGGGTCTAAAAGGGCAGCCCTTACAATGGCTTTGCACTACCTGTTCGGAGATGTAGCACTGTGGTGTGCTGTGCTGTGGCAGGCAGCTGCCTCCAGGCCCTGTCTGTTTTCCCAAGGTGGAAGCTACTATGTGAGGATGGCTATAATGATGGCTGCTGTGTCCTAAAATGGACGCATGCCAGGGGAGCGGAGTGTTGGTAAATGGGGAGCCACAGCAACGTCCTCCTCTCCACACAGGGACAGGCCAGGGTCTGGGCTCTCACACAGGTCAGCCATGTAGTCCTGGGCCTGGGCCTGGTCTCGTAGGCAGGTCAGCAGGTCAGTGGGGGTGGTCCTGGGTCTGACCTAGGTCTTCCCGCCCAGGTCAGAGAGAATGGACCTGGGCCTGTTTCTGGGCTCTGGTGGATTGGCGGGGGTCCAAAGCCCTCTCTCTTTCGTGCCGAGATTGTTCTAAGTTAAAACTACTTAGACAGGCTAGGAGCATAGGTTAGTAATAGTATTCTTTCTGAACATGGGAAGGCCCAGATTCAATCTCCAGCACTAGTCCCCGCCCCCCATGAAAAACCTATTTGTAAACACATAGTGGTCTAGTTAAATGTGAGTTGCCTCCATGGAGGGTTTACCTTCTGTTTGGGAAAGAAAGACATGCAATAGTCAGCAAGTAGGATAACACACATAATCAGGTAGTTATATGTTGCAGGAAATGCAGCAATTTCTGCTCTGTTAAATTTTTAAATTCCATCAGTTTTAGAATTCTAAAGTCTAGAAGAGACTTCCAATGTGGATTGAAAGCCGGGCGCAATGGTGCCTGCCTGTAATCCCAGCACTTTGGGAGGCTGAGACAGGAGAATCGCAAGTTCAAAGCCAGCCTCAGCAACGGCGAGGTACTAAGCAACTCAGACCTGTCTCTACATAAAACACAAAAATAGGGCTAGGAAAGTGGCTCAGTGGTCGAGTACCCGAGTTTAATCCTCGGTACCAAAAATAAAAATAAAAAAAATAAATAAATAAACCACCTTAAAGGAATACTAAGCCATGATAATGACTTTTGGGTTTCTGTTTCTGGTAATGTCAAACTATCTATTTGTAGTCTAACCCTCATACCATGACAGCTAGAAATATGGGGGGAAAAAGTATTTCTAAACGTACTCTTAAAACATTGAAGAGCTGAAGTCCTGGAGAAAAGAAGTACAAAAATATGAACCCAGAGTTCACCACTACTTTTCTTTTTGAAGCATTTACCAATTTATAAGCAGTGGCTGAGAAGTGATCAGAAAGTGATAGGTGAAAGACTGAGATGAGGAAAGCCCAAGCAGTCTTACTGAGCTTGTAAAACAAAACTTGGAATTCAGAATCCTCCAAAGGAATGGAGCCCTGTTAAACATCCCCAGGTTTTCTATTGGAATCCCAAAAGGGAGACACACTGGAACTAGAGGGTAAACCAGAATTCAGATAGCCTTCTCAAAGACGAAAGCCCAAGCTTAAATCTACTAAATCTATAATTAGATTAAAGTGATATGTTCATACTCCAAAAGTGATATATTTTAAGGAGGCAGTATGAAATTCTCTAGAGAAAGATACCAGCAGCAGCAGCCTTGGTTTATCTATGCATTTTTCATAAACTGTCCAGTAATCTATTTAAAAAAAAAAAAAAAACAGCATGTCAGCCGGGCACGGTGGCTCATGCCTGTAATCCTAGCACTTTGGGAGGCTGAGAGGAGAATTGCAAGTTCAAAGCCAGCCTCAGCAATGGTGAGGTAAGGCACTCAGCAACTCAGACTGTGTCTATACATAAAACACAAAATAGGGCTGGGAATGTGGCTCAGTGGTCAAGTACCCCTGAGTTCAATCCCCGGTACCAAAAAAAAAAAAAATGAAACAGCATTCCAGACTGTAAGGCCAAAGGATCAAGACAGGAGAGAAAAAAGTTTGGTAAGAAATCTAAATATTAAAAACATCAAAGACTTTAAAATAACACTTTATATAGAAAGCAATAACAAGATGGAGAATTTCAGCCAATAACTGGAAACAACAAAGAATCAAATGGAAATATGAGAACTGGAAATATACCTTGAAAATACATATTGGGAATAAGAACTCAGTAGAGGGCTTAATAAATTTAAACATAGCTGAAGAGAGGATTGTTGAACTGGAATACAAGTCAGGAGAAAATATCTGGTTGAAGAACAAGAGTCTTTGACCATGATGAAAAAAATCTAATGTGCATATAATTCAAGACAAAGAATGAGAGGAGACAGAATGAGGCAGAAGCAGTATTTAAAAAGATAACCATCTGGGGCTGGGGTTATGGTGCAGTGGTAGCGTGCTCGCCTAGCACGTGGGAGGCACTGGGTTCGATCCTCAGCACCAGGGCTTTCCTCATCTTTTTATTTTAATAAAATAAAGCTATTAAAAAAATAAAAAGATAACCATCTGATAATTTTTCAAAACTGGCAAACCAACTGCAAACTATAGACTCAAGAAGCATTATGAACACTATGCATAATAAATAAGAAGGAAACTATACCAAGACACTATAGTTAAAAAAAATTTTTCTAACAAAAACTTAAAAGAAGCATTATTTGCATCTCAATTTTTAAAATTAAGGTTAAAGTCATATAAAGTTACCTATTTTAAAGTGAATAATTCAGTGGCATTTAGTACACAATCCTCAAATTATGATGGTTCAATTTTACAATTTTTCAAATACAATGATATGAAAGCAATATTCACTCAATAGAAACTGTACTTTGTATCTTGACCTTTTCCCACAGTAGCAATATGCATACTTTCAAGTTGCTGGGCAGTGACAGTGAGCCACAATCCCAGCCAACCACAGAATCACAAGCATGAACAACCAATACTCTACAGTGTACTTACTGTATAAAGTATAGTACATGAGATACTCAACACTTTATTTTAAAGTAGACTTTATAAGCTGGGCGTGGTGATGCTCGCGTGTAATCTCAGCTGTTCTGGAGGCTGAGAGGAGAATCCCAAGTTCAAGGCCAGCCTCAGCGACTTAGCCAGGCCCTGTCTCAAAATAAAATTTTAAAAGTGCTGTGTATGTTTTGCAGTGA
The DNA here is from genome assembly GCA_028644305.1 of Xerus rutilus. Lineage (NCBI taxonomy): Eukaryota > Metazoa > Chordata > Mammalia > Rodentia > Sciuridae > Xerus > Xerus rutilus. The sequence goes on from CM053405.1 coordinate 115,182,546, forward strand.
CAGAGCACTTGTTTGGCATGCATAAGGCTCTGGGTTCAATCCCCAGTACCATCAGTCTAATCAGTCAATAATGATTTTGCCCAACTGTAGGCTAATGTAAATATTCTGAATACATTTAAGATAGGTTAGGCTAAGCTACGATGTTTGGTAGGCTATGAGAATCAAGTACATTTTCAACTTAACAGTATTTTAAACTTAATGATAGGTTTATCCAGACATAACCCTACTGTAAGTCAAGGAGCATCTGATTCACAGTGGAATGTAAACACTAGCTCTACTCTGAAATGTTTTCATCTCCCCAAAAGGAAACCCCTGTTTCCATTAAGCATTTGCTTTAAATTCCACCTTCCCACCAGCCCCTGGCAAGTACCCATCTTTGCTGTCTCCATAGATACACTTACTTAGATCATTTCATATAGAGAGAATTATATAAAATATGTAATCTTTTGTGCCTGGCTTCTTTCATAGCATAATATTTTTTAAGATCCGTCCACATTGTAGCATATATCAGTACTTCACTCCTTTTTGCGACTGAATGATTGTCCATTGTGTGTGTGCACGCCACAGTTTGTTCATCCACTATTCATTGATGGGATATTTGGGGTGAAAACAACCCGAATGAATAAGTGTTACTGTGAACTTCGGCACACAAGAATCTGTTTGCATTGCGGTTTTCAGTTCTTTGGGGTATATACTTAGAATTGCTGGGTCACTTGGTTCTGTTTTAACTCTCTGAGGAGCCACCAAACTGTTTTCCATGCTAGCTGAAACATTTTACATTCACACCAGCGGGGTTCCAATTCTCTGCAACTTCAATGCTTATTATTCCCCATACTTTTTCTGAATAGTACCCTTTTCTGATGAGTATGATGATACCTCATTAGTTTTTATTGTATTTCCCTAATGATAATGATGTCAAGCATCTTTTTCTTTTTTTAATATATATTTTTCAGTTGTGGATGAACCTTTATTTTTCTTTGTTTATTTTTATGTGGTGCTGAGAATTGAACCCAGTGCCTCACACATGCTAGGCAAGTGCTCTGTCACTGAGCCACAACCCCAGCCCATTTTTTTCTTTTTTTATTGGCCACTTCTGTATCTTGTTTGGAGAAATATCTATTCCAATGCTTTGTCCATTTTTAAACTTGTCTGGATTTTATTGTTGTTGTTGAGTTCTTCCAGATATTAGGCGCCTATCATATACATGATTTGCAAATATTTTCTACCATTCTATAAACAATTGATTCAGTTCTTGGATAGTGACCTTCAAAGAACAAGCATTTATTTTGAAGACATCTAACTTAAACTTTTGGTTGTTTGTGCTTTAGGTGTCATTTCTAAGAATGACATTTCTAAATGATATCTATTTTAAGATCTAATTCAAATCACAAAAGCTGATAAGATTTTTGTAGTTTTAGGACTTAAGTGTTTGGTCAAGTTGGAGTTAATATTTATATATGATATGAGGTAGGAATCCAGTTTCATTGCATTCTCCTAATGACTAATGATGTTGAGCATCTTTTTCTGTTTATAATAAATTGCATCTTCCCAAGTACCATTTGTGAAAGAGATATTCTTTGCCTCATTAAATGATCTTTGATACCCTTGTCAAGAATGACTTGAAGCTGGGCACAGTGTGTACGCCTGTAATCCCAGCACTTTGGGAGGCTGAGACAGGAGGATCTCAAGGTCAAAGCCAGCCTCAGCAACAGTGAGGCACTAAACAACTGAGTGAGACCCTGTGTCTACATAAAACACAAAATAGGGCTGGGGATGTGGCTCAGTGGTCGAGTATCCCTGAGTTCAATGCCTGATACCAAAAAAAAAAAATGATTTGAGCTGGGCACCATGGGGCACACCTATAATCCCAGCAACTCTGAGACTGAGGAGACTGAGACTGAAGCAGGAGAACCATGAGTTTAAAGCCTCAGCAAAAGCAAGATGCTAAGCAGCTCAGTGAGACCCTGTCTCTAAATAAAACACAAAATAGGGCTGGGGATGTGGCTCAAAGAATGAATTGATCGTAGATGTTATGATTTTATTTCTAGTCTCTCAATTTTATTCCATTAATCTCTATACCTGCCTTTATGAGTACCACATTGTCTTGATTACTGTAATTTTGTGGTAGTCTTGGAATTAGCAAGTGAGTCCTCCAGCTTTGTCTTTCTGCTTCAACATAGGATACATTACTTCTAGGACTGGTGTGGCTCAGTGGTAGAGCACTTGCGTAGCACATATAAGACACTGGGTTTGATCCTCAGACCACATTAAAAAATAAAGTTATTTTTAGGGGTTGGGGCTGTAGCTCAGTGGTAGAGCGCTTGCCTTGCATGCGTTGAGTCACTGGGTTCGATCCTCAGCACCACATATAAATAAATAAATAAAATAAAGATACCATGTCCATGTACAACTAAAAAAATTTTTAAAAAATAAAGTTATTTTTAAAAAAGATACTTCTAAAGTAACAACAGAATACTTAGAGTTGGTGTCTTACAGAAACAATGGGAAACATAGGAAACTGAAGCAGGAGGATTACAAGTTCAAGACCAGCTTGGGCAACTTAATGAGACCCTGTTTCAAAGTAAAATAAAAAGGACTGGGTATGTAGCTCAGCGGTAGTTCTAATGTGTGTGAGCCCTGGATTTAATCCTCAGTATGGGGAGGGAGGAAAAGAAAGAAGGGAGCCAGAAAACAGTGGAGTAATGTGTTAAAGTGGGGGGACCCTGCCAGCCTAAATACCTAGGGAGAAAATCACCACAACTAAAGATGAAATGAAACATTTTCCAACAAGAAGATCTACTAAGAGGGAAATGTTCATGCTAAAGGAAAAGGATTCCAGATGAAAATATGGAGATGCAGGAAGGATAAAGAGCAGCAGGAAGGGTAAATATGTAGGTGAATCTAAGTGGTTGATGTGTACAGCACTAATAATAATGTCTTACAGAGATCACTTGACATCAAAAATGTCATAGAAAAGGGTAGAAGG
>CM053405.1:115185631-115233509 GCA_028644305.1 Xerus rutilus
TAAAGAAAAAAATTTTAAAGGAGAGGAAAAAAGTGAAAAATAACAGAACAAGTGGAGCAAATGAAATAAGGAATAAAATTACAGATTTAAATCCTAATATGTTAGTAAGGAATATAAATGAATTATTAAATACACAAAGATAAACTAGTTTTAAATTTATATACACATAAGTATGTTGTGTGATATATCCTTGCTATAAGGATACAGACATGTTGAAAGTAAAATGATAGGAAAAATATACCACGTAAATGATAATAAAAAGAAAATTGTTCTAAACATCAGCTACTGTTTTAAGATAAAAGATATTTCATAATGATTAAAAGGTTAATCCATCATGAAGAAAACAGTTTTAAATAGATGTACTCAATGTATCCTCAAAATGTAAGGAGCAAAACTTGATATAAAAGGAGAAATAGACAATTCCACTATTATCTAAATGTATCTCTCTCTCTCTCTTTTTTTTTTGGTACTGGGGATTGAACTCAGGAATACTCAACCACTGAGCCACATCCTCAGCCCTGTTTTGTGTTTTATGTAGAGACAGGGTCTCACTGAGTTTCTTAGCGCCTCGCCATTGCTGAGGCTGGCTTTGAACTCGCGATTCTCCTGTCTCAGCCTCCCTAAATGCTGGGATTACAGGCGTGCGCCACTGCACCCGGCTTAAATCTATCTCTTGATAATGAGCAAATGCCCAGGTTTGAACATCACAATTAACAGATAAGATATTTTAAATATATATTATATATAATATATAAAAACACTTATCAAGTAAAGGATATTAACTATTTCTAGATACACCTCTGCTGAGTCATAAAACACATTTCAACAAATTTTTATGGATTGAAATCATGCAGACTGATTTCTTACCAGTGGAATTAGATTACAAACCTAATTAGCAAGGAGTGGAAGATAGGGAAAGAGGTGGGAAATGCTATGAAGTGATATTAGCCAACTTATATTGTTTGTGCATGTTTGAATATATAACAACAAATTCCATCAATATGTACAGCTGTAATGCACCAACCAAAAAATGTAGGAAAAAGTAATTAGAATGATCCTCAAATGTTTGAATTTAATCAGTGTGGTTCTGGGGACACATAGCTCAATGGTAGAGCACTTACCCGGCATGTAAGAGACACCAGGTTCAATCTCCAGTACCAGAGGAAGGAAGGTAAGGAGGGAGGGAGGGAGGAAGTTTGCTGCTAAAAAAGAACTCATGAGTCAAAGAAGAAATTGCAGTGGAAATTATAATAAGTATTTAATTGAATGTTGATAAAATATGACATATTAAAATTTGAAGCAACTAGAGCCATGTTAAAGGGAAATCTGTGACCATAAATGCAGAAAATGTAAAAATCGATGTTCTAAGCATTTATTTCAAATAACAAGCTAAATCCAATGAAGGAAATAATGATCGTAAATTAATTTCTTGGAAAACAAACACACAATTGAAAAAAAAAACCAAGCTCAGAATTGTTCCCTTAAGAAGATTAATTAAATTAACTTGATCTGCTGATTAAGAAGAAAGATCTCCAATAATAGGAACGAAAAAGAGGACACATCACTACAAAGCATATACACATTAAAAATAAAGTACAAAGAAACAAAGTAGAATAGTGGTTACCAAGAGTTGTGGAGAGGAGGAGAGAATAGTTGTTTAATTAGTGTAGAGTTTCAGATTTGTAAGTTAAAAAAGTTCTGGAGGTTTTTTTTTGGTACTGGAGATTGAACTCAGGGGCACTCAACCACTGAGCCGCATCCCCAGCCCTATTTTGTGTTTTATGTAGAGACAGGGTCTCACTGAGTTGCTTAGCACCTTGCCATTGCTGAGGCTGGCTTTGAACTCGCGATTCTCCTGTCTCAGCCTCCCTAAGTGCTGGGATTCCAGGCTTGCGCCACCTCGTTCTGGAGATTTATAATTATGTGAATGTACTTACCATTACTCAACTGTATATTTAAAAATGGTCAAGATGGCAAATTTTATGTTATATACTTTTTGCCACAATAAAAAATAATAATGAAAGAATGTTATGAGACCTTTGTCAATAAAGTCTAAAAATTAAATTAAGTTCACAAATTCCTTGAAAAAACACAAATATCAAAATTTATTTAAGAAGAAATAGGAAATCCGAATTTATTCTAGGCAATTAATTGGACCCATCATTTAAAATACTACCTCAAAGAAAACTTTAGGCCTACATGGTTTCACTGGGGAATTCTTTCTGACATTTAAGGAAAAAAATAACACTAATCTTACACAAATTTGTCCAGACAGGAGAAAAAGAGGAAAATTGCCCAAATCCTTCTGAGATTAGCATAGTGTTAACACCAAATCATTAAAAGGACACTCCAAGAAAGGAAAATTATGAGTTAATTTAGCTTATGAATATAGATGGAAATGTTTTAAACAAAAGATTGGCTAAATAAATCTGACAGTATGTGAGCAGGGAAAACGTAACAACCAAATTGAACTTATTAAAAAATGCAAAGTTTGATCTTTGCTCTCCGAGAGGACCAAACTCTTTGCCTTGAGAGTATCTTCCCCCTTCTAATAAACTTTGCTATATTTAAAAAAACAAAAAACGCAAGTTTGAAAATCTGTATGATTCACTGATCCACTTTTATGAACAGAATAAAAGAAAAGTCATGTAGATAGAGAAAAATCACTTGCAAAACTTCAACACCTGTTCCTGATTTTTTTAAATATTTTTTTAGTTGTAGTTGGACATAATATCTTTATTTATTTTTGTGTGGTTCTGAGGATCGAACCCAGTGCCTCATGCATGCAAGGCAAGCGCTCTACCACTGAGCTACAATCCCAGCCCCTGTTCCTGATTTTTGAAAAGAACTTTTAGGTCCAGGTGCAGGAGGCTGAAGCAGGAGGATCACAGGTTTGAGGCTAACCATAGCATCTTAACAAGACCCTGTCTCAAAATAAAAAAAAAAAATCCCTTGGTTCTAGGGATTGAACTCGGGGTCTCACACATGCTAGGTAAGCAAACCACTGAGCTACATCCCCAGCCCTAACTTGGAATCCTTCTGCCTCAGCCTCTCTTGTAGCTGGGACAAGACAATCTTAAAAGAATAATAAAGCAAAAGGACTCACAGAACTGTAAATCAAGATTATTTATAAAGCTACAGTAACTAAGATAGGTGTTGATGCAAAGATGAACAAATAGCTTGATAGGACAGATTATAGCTCAAAAAACCACACGTATTTCTGTACACTTAACTCATGACCAAGGTAGCACTGCATGCAATGGGGATAAGGATTGTTTTTTGTTTTGGTTTGGGTTTGCGTTTTGGTTTTGTTATTGTTTACTGAAAATTGAATCTGTCACACTTTACCTCTGAGCTATATCCCCAGCTCTTTTTATTTTTTATTTTGAGACACAGTCTCACTAAATTACTGCTAGGGGTCTTACTAAGTTGCCAAGGCTGTAATCCTCCTGCCTCAGCCTTGCAAGTAGCTAGGATTACCGGCATAGCCTAGCTAAGGACAGTCTTTTAAAGATGTTTCTGGGTCATCTTAATTTCTATACAGAAAAAAAGTTAGTCTTAATTCCTACTTTACACCCTACTCAAAAATTAACTTGAAGGGCTGGGGATATAGCTCATTTGGTAGAGTGCTTGCCTCGCATGCACAAGGTCCTGGGTTCAATCCCCAGCACCACAAAAACAAAACAAACTTTAAAAATTAACTTGAAATGGACAATACATTTAAATGTGAAAGGTAGCTGGGCACAGTTGTACCTGCCTGTAATCTCAGTGACTCAGAAGGCTAAGACAGGAGGATCACAAGTTCAAGGCCAGCCTCAGCAATTTAGCAAAGCTCTAAGCAACTTAGTGAGATCCTATCTCAAAATAAAAAATAAAAAAGGTTGAGGATGTGGTTCGGTAGTTAAATGCCCCTGGGTTCAGTTCCTGATACCAAAAAATAAATGTGAAAAGTAGAACAGTGAGGTGTCTAAAACATAAAATAGAATATCTTCAAACCCTTTAGTTTTTGGTAAAGAGATAGTCAGAGAGTTCTTGAAATAGGACTCAAAAATGCATGAACCATAAGATAGATAAGTTGTCTACACTAAAATTAAGAAATTCTATGCATCAGAATATATTATTTTGGAACAAGATCCCTGCAATATTTATAATTCACAAAGAACTCATTCAGAATAAAGATTTTAGAAAAAAGACTGACAACCTGATGGGAAAAAAAGAAATAAGTAGACATTTCAGGATGAACCATATATACAAATAGCCTAAAAACATGAAAAGTGTTCATCCTATTTAGTTATCAAGGGAAGGTAAATTAAAGCCACAATGAAATGCCATTATACACCCACAAGAAGTGCTAAAATGAAAAACAAAACATCAAATATTAGAACCAGTATAGAATGAATGAAATTCTCACTTATTGGTGGCAATAAAAATTGATATAGCAACTTTGGAAAACTGCCTGTGTGCTGAAGCTATATATATACATACCCTGAAACCCAGATGTTCCACTCCTAGGCATAACTCAAGAAAGCTGCATGCACATATGTGCAGAAGATACACACAAGTCTGGTGCAGTGGTTCACACCTGTAACCCAAGCAGACTCGAGACACTGAGGCAGGCAGATCACGAGTTTGACTAGCCTCAGCATCTTAGCCAGGCCTTGTCTCAAAATATAAAAAGGGCCGGGGATGTAGCCCAGTGGTAAATTACTCCTGGGTTCAATCCTAGTACCATAAGGGGGAAAAAGATTTAAGAATATTCCCAGCAGCAATATTCAAAGTAGCTCTCTGAAGGATGACTGCCATGAATGTCACAACATAGTATTGTCTGAAAGAATTTAGGCAGAAGAGTAGATGATGTATTTTCAATTATGTAAAATTTTAAATAGACAAAGCTTAACTATGTGTGAGAAGTTTGGTTCTGGTTTTCTCCAGGGGAGGGAAAAGAGCACAATGTGATTGGGGGTCACCTAAGGGACTTGTTGAGTACTGTTGGTGTTGTTTCTTGATCAACTATGATTTCATGGGTGTGCACTCTGTGGAGATTCATTGAGCTTACAGTCTGTACACTCATCTGTATACTGGTCATACCTCTCTTAAAAGTTTACTTAATAGCTCTGTGTCACCAATAATAACAACTATTAAAAAAATCAGTTGGTCAGGAAATGGTATTTTTCTAGGTATCAAAAAACATGTTGTTCTTCCTTGGCAAGCCAGCATCATGACTTTCTCTGAAATTCAGCTGCTTGTATGTTCTTCTCTTGGTGTTATGTCTTTCACAAGGAAACTAGTTAACAGCTCTAAGTTGCTGGTTTAAGTTCTGACTCTTTTTTAAATTGTTTTATAATTTGGTTCTGGGATTGAACCCAGGGCTTCAGGCATGCTAAGCACACACTCTACCACTGAGTTATAGCCCCAGACTCCATTCTGACTGTGTTTGAAGTATTTGTTTTGGGGGAGTGGCACTTGAAAAAAATTTGCTGTCATCTGATCACTACCCTACCAGAGAAAAGGTCATTTCCACTTCTGATAGCTTTAGTTCTTCCTGTAGAGCAGGACTCCTCCTTATCATTAGCCTTTTTTAAAATTGTTCCCTCTTTGGCACTCGTGGATCATGCAAATCCATCTAAGGGCTGACACTCTGTTGTCAGAGGTCAAACATCTCCTATTTTACTTGAGCCTTACTCTCCAAGGGTTGCTTTGTACAGACAGCAAACATCTTTGAATTCATTGTGTGTTTACAAGCAGAAGATTTTAAACATAATGAAGTTGAACAAGAAAATAGTGGTTCTATACACTGATGTGCTAGTATGTGAACCAGCAGGCTTCCTCTCTTCACTGCTCATCGCACCATTTGAAAAATAGGAACAAGGTTGCAAAACTTAAAATATCCAATGTCAAGACATAAAGTTCCATTAGTGTCGTTTCTGTGTAGTAGCAGAGCACTTTACTAGCGTGGATTCCATTTTTTTAAAAATCATTTAAAAAATGAATACATGGACTTAATTAACCAAACCATATACTTAAAAACTTTGAAATCTATTATCAGAGCTTCAAAATCACCACACAAATTGCCAAGCTGATGAAGGGGCTCTGCTCACCCACACCCCCATAGTCAGCTTAGAGAGGAAAGGTAGGTAGGCAGGATAGGGTACAAATTCTCCATAGGAAGAAGTGTTCACATATGTAAGAGAAATCTTTAAGAGCCCTCAGGCAGCTTTTATTCTGAAGAGCTACAGTAGTAAATCACTAGGGGATCCAAACATGGGAACATACATGTTTAAAGTGTGCTTACAGGGCTGGTTATGTAGCTCAGTGGTAGAGCACTTGTCTAGCATCCTCAAGGCCATGGGTTCAATCCCAACACCATAAAAAATAAAGTTATACTATGTGCTCTTACATTGAAGAATACATGCATTTTTTTCTATAATAATAAGAGGCTAATATGAAGGAGACATTTGATAAAATGAAGTATTTCAAAGATAATCCACATTCTTTCCTTGGAAGCCATGTGGGAAATGGAGGCTGATGACCTGTACTAAGTCTATTTTTATTGTTCCTTTTTCAGGTGGTCACTTCTTTCACCGAAATTCCTTGTCCCCTCGGAGCCTGGTGTATGAAAGCGAATTCTCCACAATTGAACCTTCTTTGGACATGTATGATGAGAACAAAACCTGATTTTTTAAAAAATGGGCTATTATGGGTCACTTCTTTTGTGATTTGATTTATGATCACCTTTCTTATTTTGTATTCTTCTCAGTGTCCATTTTGGAAGAATGATAGTGCTTCCAAGCACAGTTTGGGGTTCAGGGTTAAATAGCAAAGTTCTCCCAAAGTGAGGCTTTGAGAACAGCATTATTGCCCAGGTGAGCCTCATGGTATTGAATGCCTGCCCAAAGTTGGTCACTGAACATGGGCCTGAACAGGCCTGGCCATTTCTAGTGAAGAGGCAGGGGTCAGGGGTTAAGGTTGCATTGCAAACATGTCCCTGAATAGTCACATGCTATTCTGTGTTGGGGTAGCATTGGGGTTTTTTAAAAATACATTTTGTGATCCTCACTTACAATGCATACTAAAGCCTGCAAGTGAAGCTTCCTACCAATGCAGAGCACGAGTCACAGCTTCTTGACATGCTCTATTTTGTCCTCTGTTTCTCTTCTATTTCCTGTTAAAGGGCCTCTTTCTGTAGGGAGTTGAGAGAAAGCCTGGTGTTTTTTACCTCTCCTGAGACTATGACCAACCCATTTCCCAACAGAGCTCAGCCTCACAGATGCAGGCCATGAGGCCAGGGTCTCTCCATGGTAGTGACAGACAGTCATCTGCTTGGTCATTTTCCAGCGTCTGTGTTGAGCATGACATAAGGTGACAAGTGTTTGTGTAGCTACTAAACATTGAAGCCCCCCCTAGTCTCCACAGCCTGTGGACTTGTCCACTTGCCAACCCTGAGGTGCAGGGAGGAGCCTGGAAGTCCTCCTGAGCACACAGACCTCAGGAGGCACAGACAGTGGTTGTCAACATCTGAACAATTTTGAATGTTTTATTAAGAAGATCGAACAACCTTCCTGCTGCTAGACCCCAGATGAGGACTCTTCTTCAGTCTTCATTGGTCCAGCCCAAACCCTTCCGTCCAGCTTCAGAGCCAGCATGAGGAAGGCACTGGAGCATCGACAGCCAGGCCTACAGAAAAGAACGTGGCAGCCAGCATGGTGTGTACATGCTCTTTCCACACACCGAGGATGACGTCAAGTTAATATGATGAGAAAGTTGTATCCTATGAGTAATCCCAGCACGGAACAAAGATAAGCAAATTTATAAAACAAATCTACACATCCTTTTTGCAAAAGGTCACACCATACTTCAGTCTGCTTCTTCTTATTCATATGAGCTGTGTAGAAGGTGTAAAGGCGTTAAGATCCTTGTTATGAGAATGGCAACTTTCATTTCCAGATTCCTTGGATTGGACAGCAAACCAAGCAGACACAGAAATCCCCACCCTGTTATTTGTATTGGCTCTTATGTAGAACATAAGTTTGAAATGAACACTTGCCATCTTTGTACATGTGGCTTCTCTTTAACAGCATCTTTCTTATAACATGTCACTAAGACACTTAAGACACAGGTGTACCCAAAACAAAAGAGAACTTCAGAGAACCAAGACGGTGACAGTTTTTAGGAATGCCACGGCAGGGTGAGCTGCAGCATTTTGTTTTAATAATTTCAGGCTGGAACAGGGCAGATCTTTAAGGTCTAAACTAATTTTGCTTTTTACTGTTTACCAAGGGCTTTTGTTTGTTTTCTTTTTTATAGTCTTTGTACTATAAAAATATTTTTGATAAACAGTTTCAAGACAGCGTCTTTCAGAAGACAGGTTTGCCTCACTGAATTCTCAGTGAGAACATGTCTCAGTCTGCCAGAGCTCCAGATGTGCACCTGTATTTGTGTTTGGTTTGGCTCACTGGACAGAAAAGATAACTTGGTTCTGACTATTGACATGTTGTCTGTGTACCATGACCTTGTTTTCCCCAAATCAAAACACAGATCCTGACATAGCATTTTCTTCTGATCTGTGCCATCTTACAAAGGCATGTATGCTAAACTCTACTCAAAACAGTTTCTTTACTAAAAGTGAATGAAATTGCTTGAGGAAAAATTTTTTAAATTGTGTCCTCTAAAATCTATTGATCAAATATTTGAATTTCTGAGAAATATGGAGCACATATTCACTACAGAATAGCCAAGGAAGCATTTCTTACAAGGGAATTTACTCAGAATGGTGCTCCAGATCCCATCTTGACACCCTTTTTCCGAAAATCCAGGCCACCTTCTGGCTTAGCTATAGAATGGCCTGTCCTTGTCAGAAGGGACACTGACTTCTTCATCAAGGACATGCACTTCAGGAATAGAGAATGGCATTTTTTATCCCAGATAACAGTCTCCCTTCCAGCAGCTGAGCTGCCAGGACTTCTTGCTGAGCCACTCCCCAGACCCTGACAGGGAGCCAAGACCATTGTGTCTGCTTGCTGTGCCAGCTTTGTGAGGGCACACTTGTCAGCTGGCACCTCTGTCTCTAAGCAACTCAGGAAGCAGACAGCAGCTTCTTCTGTGACAGGTGAGTATCTTGGTTGCTGCAAGTCTTAACCACCAGTGGTGGTTATTAGTCAGGAAATGTGATAATTTCTCATTTTCTCTGGTGTGTGTGTGGGGGTAGCTGTTTGAAGAAAGGAAAGAGCCAAAGAGTGAGCTATTTACACCACAAACTCTCCATACCTCCAATGGACTATTTTGAGCTAGGCCTATTGCCAGCCTCTTTTCCTGCACCATCTCCACCCCGATCCCCAGGCAGAGCAGAAACATTGGCATGTGCCACATGATGCATGTGAATAGATCCAGGAACATCCATAGCATCATCAGCTGGGAATCAGGTTATGATAGTAAAAATGAATGGAAGGCCATGTTTGAGGTCTCTGGTGGGGCCCAGGGGCATGTCCATCCAGGTCCCCCTCTGCTCCCCTCTCAGGGAGACAAGATCCATGATCAGGCAATTAAAACTCCTCACAAAGTCTTGTGAGCTTTTCTTTTAAAGCTAGGCTTCATCTCCTCGCTGCTTTGCTCCATCTCCTAGTTCCTCTGGTGGTTTTCAGGCCTGGCCAGGAGGAGCGTCAATGAGGTACTTCTCTGAACACTGGACTAACCCTGTGACTAAAACTGCACTCACCAGCTTCCCTTATGCCACAGTAGTCCCAGCTTCCAAAATATGGAGTGAGAAAGGTATTCAAATAAGATTACTGAGTTTTACTAACTTGACTAATGTCCTGTGGGCTTTATAAGCCCTTCTTCTGTTTTTATTACCCCTCACATCCAATGCTTTCATTGATCTACATACTAAACAACACCGGTTTTAACTGAAGAAAAACCAGTATGTTCCCTTGCTGTTAACCTTTACTTACTTGGGGAGTGTTTCTGCTGTAGGAAAGCAAAGAGGTGTGTTTGAGTCAGGACTTGCCCTTACAAGTGGTAGTTGCTCATAGATGTCATTAAACAAAAACACTGATTTTAAGAATGTAGCATTTAGAAGAGAAAAACTAAGACTGCAAAGGTCCACAGCCCTTTATTAAATTCTCACTGTGTGCCTAACACATATACTTGGAATTAAAATGGATTCGGTGAATCTTCATAAAGATTCAGAGGGTTGGGAGTGTAGCTCAGTGGTAGAGCATGCGCTTAACATGCATGAATCCCTGGGTTCAATCCTCAACACCAAAACATAAGTAAAGTTTTGATTGTTCCAAAAAACTGGCACATCAACAACCAACTGCGATTAAAGACCAAGTGAAAGGAGAGTGTCTTGAAGAGGAAGAGGGGCACAGATGAAGGGGATGGTACTGCTGCCTTGGAGAAGCCTGAACAAAAGGGCCAAGAGGGAGTGTGGGAGCCAGGTGAGGGCTGAGGAGCTGAGGCAGTGGCCAGGAAGCTGGTGTTGCACTTCCTGGGCCCCCATATCTTTGCTTGTGGAGGGCTGGCTCCAGTTTCTGGAAAGAGAATGAGCTAGCTGCTTTGGGGAAGGAAGGCATATGGGCAATAGAGTGGCCTGGAGTACTAGGGCCTGCCTTTAAGAGGCTATGGCAGAATAGAAGGCTTTCACAATTAGCCCCTAGACCTAGGATTAACTGAAAGTAGGTATGAAAGGAGGGAACCAGAGGAGGAAGTGGAAGCCTGAGTTTCCAATCTCAATGACTAGGTTGATATTAGACCTAGGGAGAGTCCTTTTTGAGTCACTTTAGGTTTGGGACAAGCAGGATCCCTAGAGGGAGGCATAGAGATACTGGGCTAATCTCAGACAGAGGTTTGCTGAGGGGATGGTGATCAGGCTGTGACTCCTCCCACATCAGAATTCCTGTGAAACCATGTTTTAAATACACATGCCACCTAGCCCTACCGAAGTTGTCTCCATGTAATCACAATCTCTTGGGTGCCCCCCATCTTCCCTCACCCCTGCCCCATGCAGAGGTTTATACATTAGACACACGTATGCACAGACACCCTCACTAGAGGGTACACTCAGTTCAGATGATGGTGGCAGCCAGATGGGCTGGAATTACCCAGTGACACAAGAACCAGGCTTGTGATAAAACCTTGGGGACACTGACATTCAAGATATGGACAGAAGGTGCTACTGAAGTCAACCAGTTTAGAAAACCCTTTGAATGTAATTTCCCTTTCTGAGAAAGGCAGAACAACTGGCTCTCACTCTCGTCTTCAGTGTCACCCGAAGCCAAAGTAAAATGTGGTTAAACTCAATCTTTACTCTCATTCTCAGGCAGCACAGGGAGATAAGACAAAGGGATCAGTATCACCGGGCTGACTGTCCTGACACCACAGCTGAAAATAAGTGCCTTCCCTCTGCAGATCCTGATAAGGGCAGTTGTTACAAGTTAGGTGCATGGAGTTTTGTCCTTTATTTTGACCTTGTGGGTACATCATTCCAAAGATTTGACACACCATTGTTAGCCCTTTGGGGAAAGGAAAATCTGGGATTCAGCTAAGATCCTTGCCCAAGGACTAGGAAACACCATATGGATTTTAAATATAGTAACATCAAAAAAGATAGGAGGAAGTTGGTGGGGGTAAGATGCCTGCATTTGTTGCCTGTGTGGAATTGTGTTTTCCTGACTATTCTGTGAAACATCAGGGAAAGCAAATCATGAAGGATCCCCTGAGCCTGTGAGTTGGGCAAAGTTTTACCAGCCTCCTGGAGCCTGGGTAAAGGGGACTGAGGTTGGAGCTCAGGAGGCCCCCTGTAGTCCTGGAGCTCCTCCAAGCATTGGTGGAGTTGGAAGTCTTCCTCTTTCTTATGGGTGTCCAGGGTTATCCTAGGAAACTGAACCTCAAAGAGAAGCCAAGTGGGCCTCCAGCAGGTGTGAAATAACAGCAGTCCCCTGCATTGTCCAGAAATGTGACCCTACCAGCCCAAAGTGACTGTGGAGTGGGAGGGAGCCATCATCTTCAACCACTGAAAGGACAACCCTTTTGCATCCAAGACATGGTTCTGATTATTCCTGGGGGCCACCTGGCCCATCACTTGGGTTTCCCTCCTTTTGTTTACCCTAGGCTTCAGCCATTTTTCTGTTTTCTTCACTCAAACTTGGGGAAGAAGGGAAAAGCTTTAGTACAAAAGGTAAAAAAGTCTGAACCTCATACAACTTGAGTATTAAACCTTCGGAAAGGTTCAGTGCTGGTGAAGTCTCTCAGGCCTCTGCCCTGGGCTCTCTGAGCTCCTCCTATTAACTCCTCCGTATGTACATATTACAAAGGATCGGGACTGGAGGTGTCATAGACCCCAGAGCCAAGGACGTGGCTGGCTCAGCAGTGAGCACTTTTGTAAGCCACACACATCCTCCTGTGGAAAAGCCAGGAGCAGGAAGTCACCATCAGCACACTTCTCTCAGATACGATGGACCCTCCATCCCCTGGGACAGGACATTTAACCAACTCATTTCTCACCAGTCCACTCATCTCCAGTTGTGGGGTAGCCACGTGCACAGGGAAGGTATGTGTTGGTCACCTGGCAAGTCCAACTTGACTTTTGTCAGTTCCTCATCCCTGTCATCTTTTCTGCCTTCTCTTTCAGGCACTAGCAACTGTCAGGGATTACAGATGAGGGGCTGGGGTTGTAGCTCAGTGGTACAGCACTTGCCTAGCACATGTGAGGCACTGGGTTTGATTCTCTGCACCACATAAAAATAAATAAAATAAAGGTATTGTGTTCATCTATAGCTTAGAAAAAACAGAAAAAGAATTACAGATGATTGTTCTGAGCTATTTTTTCCAAAATTAACCCAACATAACGTGTGTTTAAATTTGCTTTTAGAATTATCCTTCCTCCACAATTAAGTCCAAGTGTATTTATACTGTGTGATACTAAAAGACTTTTCTAGTGACTAGGAGGTACTGAACCAAGAAATATCTTGGTTCAGTAAAAAGGTAGGGAGGGTCTAGGTAAAATATATCATCCCAAGCCATTACTTTTTCTTCAGGTGAGCAAGCTGCTCCTAGAATAGGAAGGCTGCTGATTGTTGGCTATGCTCTGTGGATCCAGTCACTAAATGTGACCTAGTTCCACAGCCTATGATGATACATGCCAACCTGGAGAGAGGTGGAGAGGGCACTGTCTCCCTTCATTCTCCTGGTGGCCCAGCTCTGTCATCTGGAGAAGGGGATCCCTTGGCTGGTACTTAGGCCATAATCTGGTGTCTTGAGCGAAGAATGGGAAGCAGGATGGACTCCAGAGCAACAGCTCTGTCCAAGAAAACTGGACAAGCATGCTTACTGACATAAGAGAAGACTCCCAGCTAGGAGATAACATTAACAGTATGGAGAACCTCATTGCCTAATAGAAATATCCTGTTTCTGTACAAGAGAAGGACTGCTCCCAGCCCTAGACTACATATGTCACAATTGGCTTTGACCCCTCAGTAGCTTTTGTACTCAGAAAATATTAAAGTCACTCCTTTCATACTCGGGTCGTTTGAAGAACCCCTCTTACTCCAGGTTCCTGCTAACTATGCACAACATCTCAGAGGATGGCATACAAAACTATTTTTCTAACTATAGCACAGGTAATTTGGGGTGAGGGAAGCTTGGGATATATGTAAGTGTGGCAAATGACTTATCTTCTGCCTTGAGGGATAAAAGGGAAACTATGCACTTGACTTTTATTTAATTCACCATTAGGTAACTTGTCAGGAAGAACACACATCAAATATTCAACAAGCAAAATTGGTCATTAGCTTAATTTGGGGGTTCACTGTGGGGGGGTTAACTTGTCTAGAACACAGACACCTGCAAATACAGTGTGAGCTGATTTTTTGACAATCAGATTTTATCAACCCTTGGAAATGTTCTGGGCAGCACAACTGTTAGGTCCACATGATTATAATTAAGTAGTGAAATTGTATGGTATATACCTAAATGCCAATAGTGTATACCTATATGTGTGAAATTTGCTAATATAACCATTTCAATAAAAGCCTATTGAAAAAAACGCTTGGCCACATGGAGTACTGTTGGTGGTAATATGTATCAGTGAGGACTCTTGGTTGCAGGTGAAAGAAAATTCAACCCAAACTGGCTAAAGTAAAATGGGAATGTAGTGGCTTCCAAATGCTAAAGCCTGTGGCAGATGTGATGTGATTTGACCCTCAAACGTTGATACCAGGACACATCCGCCAGCTTTACTTCCTCCAGGAAATCTCCATTTTTTTAAAATTTTTTTTTTAGTTGTCAATAAACCTTTATTTTATTTATTTATATGTGGTGCTGAAAATCGAACCCAGTGCCTCATGCATGCTAGGCAAATGTTCAACCACTGAGCCACAACCCCAGCCTGGAAATCTTCATCTTGTAGTAACAAGTACTTCCAAATTCTTGGGCAGATTTCTCTACAGAGTATAATAACACAAATGTTCAGTGTGCCAGTAGCCCCATCAGCCTCCCACTGAGGTGGCCCAGACCAGAATGGCATTGCCTAGGCCCTGATTGGAGGCACCTGTCCATCACCAAACCAGCCACTGTGATCCCAGAGATAGGCTGCACTGATTGCCTCAGCCAGCATGGGCTCCACTTCTGCAGCCCAGGAGAACATTCAGCTTTACCTGCAAGACAGGAGCTAAAGGCTGGAGATGTAGCTCAATTTATGTAGCTCACTTGCCTAGCATGCAAAAGGTCCTGGATTCAATCCCCAGCTCCACAAGGAAAAAGAAAAAAGATGGGAGTTAAGTTCTAAGGAATAACTCCCATAATAAAAATCATTGTAAGTGGATGTTAGCGGGCAAAAGCAGCAAGTGTCCGGTATATACAGAAAAGAGTTGGAACCAGAAAGGTCTGGACATCAATGCCATCTCTGCCAGTTACTAGTGTGAACTTGGCAAGTCATTTCACCTGCCTGGATTTCAGTTTTATCATCCCTAATATAAGAATCATAAAATATCTACTCAGTAGGGTTGATGTGGGGGAAATTAGATTTAAAATTATGTGAGAAGTAGGTTTCATATCTTAGGTCCATTAACAATCTAGTATCCAGAATATATAAAGAACTCCTACAACTCAATACAAATAACCCAATTTGTAAATGAGTAAAAGATAGGAATAGGCATTTCTCCTCCCCTCCTCCCCCCAAAAAACAAGCACCTTAAAAGATTTTCAGGGCTGGGGTGTGGCTCAGTGGTAGAGCACTTGCCTAGCATGTGTGAGACACTGGGTTCGATTCTTAGCACCACATATAAATAAATATTACTCAGTCCTAAGAAAGAAATGAAGCACTGACACATGCTGCAACATCAATGAATACTGAACACATTAATAGTAAGTGAAAGAAACCAGATACAAAAGGCCACATATTAAGAGATCAACATGAAATGTTGAGAATAGGCAAATCCATAGAGACAGAGCAGATTTTTGTTTGCCAGGGGCTAGGAAAAGGGAGAGATGGGGAGTAACTGATTGCTAATGAGTACAGGGTTTCTCTCTGGAATGATGAAAACATTCTGGAATTAGATAGTGGTAGTGGTTGTCCAACCTTGTGAAAATACTAAAAGCCCACTAAATTATGCACCTTAAAAGGTGAATTTGGGGGGGCTGGGGATATAGCTCAGTTAGTAGAGTGCTTGCCTTGCATGCACAAAGCCCTGGGTTCAATCCCCCGTACCACAAAAAAAACAAAACATGATGATGATTTTGGGGGCTGGGCCTGTAGCTCAGTGGTAGAGCCACTTGCCTAGCATGCATGGGGCACTGGGTTCGATCCTCAGCACCACATATAAATAATAAATGAATAAAATAAAAATCCATCAACAACTAAAAAAATATTTTTTAAAAAAAAAGGTGAATTTTGGGGCTGTGGCTCAGTGGTAGAGCGCTTGCCTGGCATGTGTGAGGTTTGATCCTCAGCACCACATACAAATAAATAAATAGATCCATTAAGAACTAAAAAATTTTTTTTTAAAAAAAGGTGAATTTTATGGAAAGTGAATTTTATCTCAGAAAATAAAAAAAAAGCTGGGTGTGGTGGCTCACGCTTGTAATCCCAGCACTTTGGGAGGCTGAGACAGGAGAATCGCGAGTTCAAAGCCAGCCTCAGCAATGGCAAGGCGCTAAGCAACTCAGTGAGACTGTCTCTACATAAAACACAAAATAGGGCTGGGGATGTGACTCGGTGGTCAGTTGCCCCTGAGTTCAATCCCTAGTACCAAAAAAAAAAAAAAAAAGAAAAAAAATTTTAAAAAGTGGGCTTAGCACATACAAAGTGCTCAATAACCATTTGTTCTTTCCTTCTTATAAAGAGTATTTCAAAGGGTAGTCTCTAGGTTAGCAGTGCAACATAATCAAGGAACTCATTATGACATGCAGATACTCTAGGGTGGGGCCCCAACGTATTCAGCAGGCCATGCAGGTGATCCTAGTGCATGCACAAGTTTAACCCCTCCAGTGAAGAAACAAAACAATCCTTTACCTTCTCTCAGGGTGGTAACAAGTACTTCCAAATTCTTGAGGGCAGATTTCTCCACAGGGTATAATAACATGTGTTTAAGAAAATCAATCTCTACTTTTTTTTTTTTTGCTTAGTGCATGATAATTATACAGAATAGTAGGTTTCATTGTGGCATATTCCTACATGCACATAACATTATTTTCTCAATTTCATTTCCTGACACCTTCCTTCCTTTATGACCCTTCCTCCCTCCCCCAATCTCCTTTGTCTACCCTACTGGACTCTCTTCTTTTTTCATGAGATCCTATTCGTTTCCTTTTTCGCCCTCTTGCTTCCATATATGAAAACATACAACCCTTGACTTTCTGGTCTGACATTTCACTCAACATAATCCTCTGGAGCATTCCATCCATTTTCATGCAAATGATATGATTTGTTCTTAATGGCTGATTAAAATTCCATTCTGTACATATACCACATTTTCTTTATCCTTTCATCTACTCAAAGACACTCAGACTCATCCTCAACTGGGCTATTGTGAATTGTGCTTCTAAAAACATGGGTATGCATGTATCTCTAGAGTATGCTGACTTTAATTCTGAATAAATAACAATCTCTACATATTGAAAATTGATTCAGAGTCACAAGCAACATTTCAAAAATCTATGGATTATGTCCAGTGGGGGCAGTGGTGCACACATCTGTAATCCTAGCAGCTCCAGAGGTTAGGGCAGGAAGATCTCAAGTTCAAAGTCAGCCTTAGCAATTTAGTGAAGTGAGACCCTGCCTCAAAAAAAAAAAAATTTTTTTTAAAAAAAGGACTGGGGATGTGGCTCAGTAGTTAAGCGCCCTGAGTTCAATGGTGGAAAAAAGAAAAAAGAAAGGAGTAAAGAAAGAAAGAAAAAGGCTATGGATTACTCTGGCTGTCAATCATGTATACCTACATCTGTTATACTAAGATCCCTGAAAGCCAGTGTCAGAGACCCAAATCCATTCACATCTACCAGGATGAATCTAATATGCCCCTTTCCCTCAACCCTCTTTGCTCTCTACCCTTTATCCAGCTAGGTGACCAGGAATCCCAATCGCCCCGACAAAAGTTGTCCCTGACAGAGTTAGCAGCCCCCTTTGACTCTGAAGGATACAGGCTTACTCCTCAGTGCCTGGTACACAGACCCCTCAGTGTTGAAGTTAACAATGGTCAATTTAATTTGCTTCGTGGTATGACAGGAGCTCATGTTTGGACTGTGAGTAGTTCTGCTGGCTGTGGGCACTGGAGGAGCAAGGATCTGCAATCCCAAGTGGAGATGCTGGCCACCCTATGCCTATGCAAAAACCTCCACTGGTCCCAGGGCCAGCCTTGACCTGCACCCCCTGAACACCTAGTGGTTCATCTGTCAGGTGAGGAGAGAGCACTGATTTCTAAGGATATGCCTTTCTCGGGGCTTCCTGATAACCCGTCCATTGGACCTTGAAGATTAATTTTAGGCTCAGCTGTCAGAATTCTGAAAATCATTACAAACCGCTAACCCTTTTCCAAACGATCTTTGCAACTTTAACGCGCACCGGATCGCACAATCGGCTAAAAGCATATCAACAAACGCTATTTCTTTACATTTGTTCCCCAAACTCTGAACAAGTGTTCACAAAATGCCAGAGGTTCTGATCTCTGCACAACCAGTCCTCTGCCTGCGCTGTAGACCAGGCAATTCCAAAGAGACCCGAGGCCCCGAGACCGGAGCGTTCCGAGACCGGGCCGCAGCGCTGTGGCCTCGGGCGAGAAGGGGTGGACACCGCCGAGGCCCAGCCCGCAGCGGTTCGAGGCCAGGGCCAGGACGAGGCGGGGTCCGCGCAGTGGGAGGGCGGGCGAGGCTAGGCGGGGAGAGGCCGCGCGGCGGGCGGGCCCGGGACCCGCGTCCTGTCAACGCCGGGCGCCCACCAGGGGGCGCCGCCGCCCGGCCCGTTCCCCCGGCCCCGCCCCGCCCGCTCTGCTCCGGCGCGGCGAAGGCGGCGGGCGCTTCCGCCTCGCGGGCCCCGGCCGGGTGCGAGCGGCCCCGCGATGTGGCTGGGTCCCGAGGAGGTGCTGGTGGCCAACGCGCTGTGGGTGACGGAGCGGGCCAACCCCTTCTTCGTGCTGCAGCGGCGCCGGGGCCACGGCAAGGGCGGCGGCCTCACCGGTGAGAGGCGCGCGCGGGCGGCCGGGCCTGCGGGCGCCGCGCTGGGCCGGGCGGGGAGGGCGCGCCGGCGGCGGGGGCCGGGGACCTACGCGCCCGGGACAGGCCCAGCCTCGGCGTCGCCGCGGACGAGCACGTCAGCTCGCGGCGAGGCGCGGGGCGCGAGACCTGGAGAGGCCTAGGGTGCGCGATGACCCGCAGGCGAGGCGAGGAAGGGTCGTGGAGGTGGCAGGTGCCGACGGGGCGGGGGCGCCGGGGGTGGGGCTCGAGGTGGGGAGCGGGTGGGAGGTCCAGATGGGGACTAGGGGCTCCAGCAAGGCACCTGAGCTCTGGCTAGGCGGGCGGGCGGGAGACTTTGCGGCCAGCCCAAGGCGACCGAACGAAGACTGGCAGTGGCCTCTGCTGAGTTTCGGTGTCCGAGAGCCTCCGGGTGCTTTGCCAAGGCCTATGCTGCTTCCTTGAGTGAGATTTAGCACGTAAAGTGGGCGAGATCTCCCAATCCTCTGCCTCTGCGTCAGCCCCAGTTTCCTCCAGTGCCTCTTATGGGCCAAGTGACACAAGCACACATTTTCTTTTGCCCCTGTCGTTATTACCAATTCACTAAATAATTGCCCTTTTATAAAGATTAGAGGTCCCTGCTGCTGGCCTCAGCCCCCTTTCTCCGTCTATCCTCGCCCTCCTTTCATGCTCCTTGGTGACATCAGAGCTGCTGACCCATGGTTTACCTACCAGTACAGGGTGTTCCTGTGGGCTAGCCAAAGTGCTCTTTGTGGGTCTGGGGACCACGATTCACACAGGAGACTGGGCTGGGAGCCTCTGGAGTTTTGTGGTATGTGGGATTTGGGGAAGTCCACTGAGCATTCCTTCAACAGATGTTGTCCAAAGCCCCTCATGCTCCAGTGCCTGCAGCCTGGCACTGCTGGAACAGAGCTGGGTCATATCCAGGTGTGTCCTATGGAAGACCCCAGTACTGGTATTCCAGGTGCTGATTGTTGCCCTGCAGGAATGCAGGCCCAGTGTTGCTGGATCCTCCAATTTATCAAGAGAATTTTCTGTAAAATGTTGTGATTTTCAGTGTCTCAGCTGATACATTCCTGGCAGATGCAGATGGAGGCTTCCAATAGAAAACCTCTGTGGTCATCCTCTCCTGGGCCACACCCCTTCATGTGTAAGAGACTGTAACATTTCCAAGAAAACTCAATGTTCTCCCTTTAGTGCTTCAGGCTGCCTTCAAAACATCCTGGAGAATCACAGGAACTATAGTGGACCTGCCTCCTGAACCAAGTTGTTCAGTGAGAGTTCAGTGTCAGCCCCTTTGGAGAGTCTAGTAGTCAACCTCAGAAGCTACTGCAAGCCCAGTGAAGGGAGACAGTGGGTGACAAACACCTCTGGTTACATCATTCATCTCTCTGTCCTCCAAGACTGAGCTCCCAGACCGTCCTTCAAGGAACCATTCCTTAAGCTTCCCCTCCCATCTCCCAGCTGGGTTTGGTACATCCTGCCATTGCCTTCTTATGCCATTATAGACATTGTGGCCTCCCTAGCTTTGTCCTCCCAGAAAATGAACCATTAGTAATCCAGTTCTATTCAAGTCTTCTTTTAAAACTTTACCAACCTGAACTTTTCTTTAAAGAGTCTGAGTGTTTCAAGATGATCAGTCTGTTAAAAAAGCTTTCAGATCTTGCAATGTAGTTATGCCAACAGTTTAGAGACTCTAAAGTAAAATTTCAAAGATCAGAAGAGAAGTACCAACATGAACAAAAAAAAAAGGTTCATTTCAGCTGGGCGTGGTGGCGCACGCCTGTAATCCCAGCACTTGGGAGGCTGAGACAGGAGAATTGCAAGTTCAAAGCCAGCCTCAGCAATGGTGAGGCAAGGCGCTGAGCAACTCAGTGAGACCCTGTCTCTACATAAAACACAAAATAGGGCTGGGGATGTGGTTCAGTGGTCAAGTACCCCTGAGTTCAATCCCTGGTACCAAAAAAAACAAGTTTATTCCAAACTGTTAAAACTTAAATATACCCTTTTGCAGCTTAGATGTTTCAGAATATTTCAGAAAAACAAGTAATTGTTCATTGTATTTATTAAAGATTGGATTTTAAAATCAGGTTAAAAATGAATGGGCCAGGGACAAAACTGTAAAACTTGAGTAATAAAATCAATAGAAATTGTTTCTAGGGCTGGGGTTGTAGCTCAGTGGCAGAGTACTTGTCTAGCATGTGTGAGGCCCTGGGTTCAATCCTCAACACCACATAAAGATATATAAATAAAATAAAGTTAGTGTGTCCATCTACAACTTAAAAAATATATTTTAAAAAAAGAAATTGTTTCTAGCATCAACAGGAAGATGGCAACAATGTATTTTCAGATCATACCAAAAGCAACACTTCATTAAAAGGAAGAAAGAAATTTCAAATAGGAACAGTGAATAGGGTTTTATATTGCTTGTTGAATTTATGAAGAGAAGTGAATCAAACAGTGATAGAATATATATATATATATATTTCCTGCCAATTTGTCAGGAGATAGTGACACTGACAGAGGTAGTAGCACTACTACAAACTGGGTATGGGTGTCTTCAATCCAAAGGGTATGTGTATGTAACAAGAAAGAAGACTTGCCCTAAAATGCTTTGGTTCAGAGATGAAGAAAACAGAATCATTGTTTTCGCAAATTTAGCAATTCTAAAAATTTATATGTCTTTTCTAGCACATGGCTTTTGAAGCTGGAAGAAACTTCCTAACCTTTCAGAAATAAAAATTTGTAATCCCATGGCAGAAGAAAGACTATATTGTTCTCCTGTTCTTGGTATGGAAGGTGATGTTACAAAATCATTGTCCTATGAAGAAGCAACCAGAGTTCTCTGACAAAAATGTTGGAGGGATGGGGACATTTTAGGAGATGTGTCTGGCAGTTAATAAAACACATTGTTATTTTTCTGGACTTTGTCATATTGTTCTGTATATTTTAATTTGTAACTTGTATTTTCTCATTCTATAGGAATACTTGGGGTTGGGGATATAGCTCAGTGGTAGAGTGCTTGCCTAATATGCCCAGGGCTCCTGGGTTCCCCAGTATCACACAAAGATAAAAGAAATACTTGGTTTCAAACCTGATTTTATGTTTTTCTGAAAGAGGACCTCCCAGAATCATTTAACTTTGGGTTTTGTCAAACTAGCATGTGTGCCAGGCACAGTGACATATACCTGTAATTCCAGTGACTTGGGAGGCTGAGGCAAGGAGGATTGTAAGTTAGAGGCCAGCCTCAGCAACTTAGACCTTCAGCAACTTAGTGAAATCCAGTCTCAAAATAAATAAAAAGGGCTGGAAAAGTAGCTCAGTGATAAAGCACTCCTGAATTCAATCCTAAGTACAAAAAATAAAAAATAAAAAACCTGATTGTGATCCTGCCTACAAATGTTTCTAAGGCAGGAGAATAAACGGATGCTTCTAGGACAAAGCAGGAATGGATTTTTTTAAAACATCAGACTCTGGTGAAAGATCTTTGAAAGAGAAGCTGTTTGCCCATGGGGTCAATTCAAGGTGTATTTCTTCCTTGGGCTGGGGCTGCCATCCTGATGACCTCTGGCCAGGCTCAGCTCCCAGGGACCTTTCAGCATGGCTGACCTTTCACCCTCCACATCTCTCTGCCCTGTCCCCAGGTCTTCTCGTAGGCACCCTAGACGTGGTGCTGGACTCCAGCGCCCGTGTGGCCCCTTACCGCATCCTGCACCAGACCCAGGACTCACAGGTCTACTGGACAGTGGCATGCGGTAGGTGCCCTGAGTCATGAAGTCACAGTTGGGAGGGAAGGGACATACAGCTGGTGTTTCCGGGCAGGGTGGTGCCTGCTAAGAATCCCACACTCCCTCTCACTGAAATAATAGCCAGGCCACCAAGAGGGAAGTAAAGGAGCCTTCACTTCCAGTATATGAAGGCAACTTCACTGTTCATGGGGAGGAGGGCCAGCAGAGGACAGCCCTCTGGAGCCCCATCCCCCTCACTGGCTCAGGCTCAGGATTTATTGGTGTCCACATTCTTATGTCCACCTTTTCTCAAGACCTTTGTGGTCTTACGGATGTGTGTGTGTGCAAAGCAGTAAAAAATTTTGAGTCACGTAGTGTGCATGTCCCCAGCTGAGGTGGATTAAGGTGTTTCTCTACCTTCTTTTTTCAGCTCTCATATTGTATACAGGTAGCCTTTTCGCAATCTCTGTAACATGTTTTCACATTTTTATTCTTTTTGTTGATTATTTCACTGATTTAAAATGACTCCCAAGCAGGCCAGGTGTGGTGACACATGGCCTATAATCCCAGTTCCTCCGTAAGATGAGGCAGGAAGATCACAAGTTTTCGATCAGCCTGGGCAACTGAGCAAGATCCTGTCTCAAAACAAAATTTTAAAAAAGGACTGGGGATGTAGTTCAGTGGTAGAGCACTTGTGTAGTATGCACAAGGCCTTGGATTCCATCCCTCGTACCACATATACACACATAAAAGGCTCCCAAGCAAAGCACTGCATATTGTCTCTTATGTCAAAGTGCAAGACTGTAATGTGTTTTACAGAAAAAAATGTGTGTTAGAGAAGCTTAGGAATGTGTAGCTTAGGAATGAGTTACAGTGCTTTGACCATGAGCTCAATGCTAATGAATCAACAATAAATATTAAATAAAGTGTCTTTAAACAGAAACACATAAAACAAATTTATTGATTGGTTGATGAAAGCATGATCAGAGGCTAGCGGGAGCCTACACCTGCATTTCCCCTGAGGTAATGGTTCAGTGTGAATTCAGTGTTCAAGGCACTACAGAATGTAACTACGGTGAATAATGAGAATCCACTGTAGTTGTTCTAGGAGGAAGTAAACCCATCCTTCCCGAGAATGTTGGAGGAACTTCCCTTTTGGTGGGCACTGGCTAGGCCAGGGTTTCTCTGATAAAATGACAGTCACGAGGTTGCTCTGATAAACTGGCAATCATAGCACTTCCAGCGTGGCTAGCTCCTTACCTCCTTACCTCACAAGAATGTTGGCCATCTCTGGTTCGAAGATGAGGAATCTGTGGCATGGAAGGGTAAGGAAAATGTTTGAAGTCACACAAAGCTACAGTTCAGATCCAAATTGCCTGCCCCTTTAGCCACTGTGCTGAATAACTCTTTGGACTAGAATTGACAGTGTTCTGGTTGTCCAGGACAATTGTGTTCCTTGGAGGCCTGGGAAAAGATAATGAGACTACTGAGTTTGTGAACCTTGTAACTGGAACCCTGCTTTAGAAGGTGGGTGGAGAGAATCAAGGAGATAAGTACCCGAGGTAAGTGGCAACTCAGAAGCAGCTGCCTCTTACTAGATGGGCACTTCGCCCTGGGTGCTCTTTCCTCCTCACCAGCACCCTGAACAGCAGTGACCTATTGTCTCCTCTGTCTAATCGAATACACTTAAGGGTTAGAAAGGAGAGTTTGCTCAACACAGTTACAAAGCCTAGCAGAACCCTAGATATCCTAGTTCAAGAACCAGAGTGGGGTGCTTGGAGGCAGTGAGGATTTGCCTTGCAGAAGAAAGAGGCTTCCTATAGGGTAGGGGCCATCCTAGAGCAAGATCTTGGTGTGTGCCTGGGCTAAAAGGAGACCAGATACTTTTAAATGAGTGCTAGAGATTGTCATCTCAGCCTCAATAATGCTCCTTCTTGGGGTATAGATAGACAAGGGACTGTAATTACAAGAGCAGCCCCAAGGAGGGGAAGGAAAGAGCATAGTGCTATAGGGTGAGAGTCCCTTTGATGACGGCAGGACTTCATGCTAGAGGAGACTGGTCATGCTGCAGAGTCCCAGTCCTTAGCTTTATACACACCCTCACGTCCCCGCACATCACAAGACCACAGCCTTGACCTGGTCTCTGCCTGAGCCTCCCTCCGCACATCTGGGCTGGGTCTCAGAAGCAGTTCACCCAAATCAGACATGATCCTGCCAGCACCTGCCTAGTGAATCCTGACCCCTTAGGCTGGCATTTAAGGACTTCCAGGGGCCCACCTGCCTCCATTTCTGGTCTCTCTTTTTTTTCCCTGGTTCTGGGGAAACAGAGGGCCTCATGCATGCTAGGTAAGTGCTGTACCACTGAACTACATTCCTAGCCCTCTGGCCTCCTTTTCCCAGCTCCCACCTGGCTTCACACAGGCCACACACTTGCAAGACTTGCAATTCCCAACCACACCTCTCCTGGCTACTGTGCATAGTGCCTCCCACATCCACCAAACCTTTCCTCTGCTCTGTTGACATTCTGCCCAGGTGTCACCTCCTAGAAAATCCTCCCAGATTCCCCACACCCATGTAGCCATCCTTCCTTCTTACTCTTTTGGAATTGACAAGTAATAATAATAATAATCCACCAGCACTTTTATATGCGAGTCTCTCCTGTTAGACTTGGAGCTCCTAAAAGTGAGGGCAGGCTCTACAGCCAGGCAACTAGACCTGGGGTTCTGGTTTACTTACTTCCCTGCTGTGTGACTTTGTATAACTCAACCTCTCTACTTCAGCTTCATCCTTTACTCCTTTAAAATGAAAATAATAGGACTGGGGATGTGGCTTAGTGATAGAGTGCTTGCCTCACATGCATGAAGTCCTGGGTTCAATCCCCACCACCACAAAAAATAAAATAAAATAAAATGAAACTAATAATACCTGTCTTCAAGGTGCTTTAAGGATGAAAAAAATAATCCACAGGAAATTCTGAAAACACGAGTAGTACTTAATAATCCAATTAGCTATTCTATTCTTTTTATTCCCAGTACCTAACAGAGATGGCATAGTATAAGTGTTTCCTTAGTATTAAATGAAGACTGAGTTACTTTTAACTAATAATCCTTTTAAATACACATACAGGCCTGGGAATATAGTCGATGGTAGAGCACACGACACCTCTACCACTTTAGCATGTATAAAACCCCAGGTTTGATCCCTAGTCCTGCAAAAAAAAAAAAAAAAAACATACAAACAAACATTTATAATTAAAATACAGACAGCAAGGAAAAGATTGCTTCTGTTTAAGATTGCCAGAAATGTATGTGTAAAAGAAAATGATACATTAGCATTTGCATCATGGGTGAATTTAACTTCCAAATTCAGTTAAGAGAGAGAGAGAGGAAGAAATCTCCCTCTTACCAATTAGACTGTGGCCTCTGTGCATCAGGTCAAGGAGGTCATAATAGAATTCCAAAGAAAAATGGGGGGTGGGGGTCAAGATAGTTTTGGATAACTTAAAGGACTTCCAGGGGATTCTTTTTGCCTATTGTGACTCATTATAAGGTGTGTGATTCTGGAGCAGTTGTTTTCATTTGGGCATCCTGTCCCACTTGAGAAGGATATTTTGTGGAGTTGCTTATTATATGGGTGGGCCACTTGAGCAGATGTCAAGAAACAGACAGATCAACCCTAACTTAGGCCAAGCTGTAACAGAGCAATGAGCAGGTGCAATGTCTTGGAGGAGGTGGTAGGGATCAACCTAGTCTGGCCAGAATGGAGTCAGGGCCACATGCTCATCTAGTAATAGAATGTTCCCAGGTAGGAGAGGATGGCGTGACCAAGGTTAGGTGCCATAGCAAAAATGTCTATTCAGGACTAGGATGTAGCTCAGTGGTAGAACACTTGCCCAGCAAGTATGAGACCCTGGGTTCGATCCCCACCATGAAAAAAGAAGTCTGATTCACAGTCACACTGGACTTGTTTCCTAGCTAAGACTCCCTGCACACCAATTATGTGGACCTCACTGTAAGCCACATGATTAACTTGACCTGCTTGGAGTCCATAGACTGTCCCACCCTCAAGACAGCTAAGAAGGATATAGAGTGTTCACTTCTCTTCTTATCCTTGTGTTCATTTATTCAAACAACAATTTTTGACTACAAACCCAATGCCCAAAATGGGGTGGTAAGGGTAGGGGGAGCCAGCCAACTAGAGACCTTTTCTCAGTCCTTTGCATCTTCTCCTGGGGCTACTCTTCTAGGTCCTTGATGGGGGCAAACAGTCTTCCCATCCTTTAGGAATGGAATTGTGCTGCCTTCTCTGATTTTTTCCATTACCCTTGGGTCTACAAGGTACTCCAGGGCCCCTCTCTGCAAAGGACAGGGATACCTCCTGGGATGATCAGCCAAGAGAAGCTGAAAGGGGGTGTTAACTACTTCCCTTCCCAGCAGAGCCCACCTGGCCAGAGGCTTGGCATCCTTCAGAAGCTCCAGTTGGCATCTATGGACACCTAAATTCTCAGGAGAGTGCTAGAACCACTTCTACAAAGTCTGATTGTGTCAGATTAATCACATCCGTATCAAAGACTACATTAAGTTCTTTTAACTGGAAGAAAAGCCATGATCACTTAGGAAGCTTTCAGATGCATAGCTGTTTCTAGGGTGACACATACAGACCAGTGATGATCATCACTATTGGAGGGAAGGCTTTGTCTCCTACATGGCTCTTGGCAATCTGCCTGGTGTTTTATTTTTGTTTGTTTCGTTGATTGGGTTTTTTGTTTCTGCGTGTGTATGTGTGTGTGTGTGTGTTTTACCAGGACTATTGTAGTTACTTGAATATAGTAAACTAGGTCATTCATTTTATTTCTTCTTTGAATTTATGTTTAAGACCTTATGATTTTATGACTTTTCATTGCTTCACCAACCCTTCTCCTAGGTTCTTCCCGTAAAGAGATCACAAAACACTGGGAATGGCTGGAAAACAACTTGCTTCAGACACTATCCATCTTTGACAATGAGGAAGATATCACCACCTTCGTCAAGGGCAAGATACATGTAAGGTTTACATTCCTTTAGCAATTCTCACTCCCCTTCTCTGGCTGGCAATGTTCATACATGGTCAGCCTCTGTGTCCACTGGTTTTACTTTCACAGATTCAACCAACCACAAGTTGAAGATATTTTGGGGGAAAATCTATCTATACTAAGCATGTAGACTTTTCTTCATGACATTTTCTTTAAACAACATAGTATGGCAACATAGCATTTATATTGTATTAGGTATTACAAATCATCTAGAGATAGTTTAAAGTATACAGGAGGTGTGCATAAATTATATGGAAACTCTGATATTTTATGTAAGGGACTTGAACATGTGAGGAGTTTGGTATCTGTAGGAAGTCCGAATCAATCCTCTGACTGTATATTATATAACTGTTTGTCTTATTTCATCTTCAGACAACACAGATTTTATTCCCATTTTACAGAAATGGAAACAAAAGTGTCTGCTCTCATTCTCTTAGATTTGTAAGGTGCAGTTGAACCCATTTCCCTTTGCTATAGTTTGGATCTTGACTATCCACCAAAGACCCATATGTTGAAGGCTTGGTTGCCAACCTGTAATGCTATTAAGAAGTGGTGGAACCTTTAGATGGTGGGATCTAGTGGGAGGAAGTTAGATTATTTGAGGTGTGCCCTTGAAAGGTGATATTGGGAACATGGCGCCTCTTCTGTCTTTGCTTCATGGCAGCCACAAGGCCTCCTCCATCACATGCTCCCCACTCTGAAGCACTGTGCCACCATAGGCCCAGAGCAACATGGTAAAGGAACCATAGATGGAAAACATAAACCAAAATAAACCTTCCCTCCTTATAAACTAATTATCTCAAGTATTTGTCATAGTAATAGAAAGCTGACTAATATACCCATGAAGCCTCTTTTTATCCTAAATAGCCATTGGAGTCTGACTAAAGCTTAGCTTGAAGTTTGTATTTCTTGTAAAGTGTCTTAGAACAAATATGCAGCAATACAGCTGTGTTTGCCAGTGCCTTGTCTAACAGGAAGAAATTGGAAATGAAATAACTAACATTATTTTTAAAGGCACATACCCTTTACCCAGAAATCTATTCCTTGGAGTTTACCCTATAGTTTATTCATATATTGCAGAATGACACATATATCTGGATATTCCTTGCAATGCTGTATTAGCAAAAACACTGGAAAAAATACCTTCCAGTCCAATGATAAGAGAGAAAAACAACTGTTCTCTCCTCCAAAAAATGAAAATAATAATACTTACTAGCATTTACTGAGTACTTTTTATATGTTTAGTCAACTAAGTGCTTTATTTTAAGGGGACTTATTAAGGCATAGATGGTATACATACTGGAGTATTTTGTAACCATCAAAATAATAGTTACAAAAATTGTGGTGACATCTATAAACTAATATAGTAGTATTCAGCTTATTTCCTTTTTGGGCAAGATTAACCCTGTCATGAACATTTATCTGAAAGTCTTCTTTCTGTTGGAATATTGCCTCAGATTTCTTGGAGACTCTTACTAGGTCACAGTTTTATGGTGCCAAGTCACTTTAGGCAGCCCTTATAAATCTGTGATACCAGAACTTTGTAGACCTGGGCAGACAGCCAAATTTCTCAGCTCTTCTTCTCTGTACAGTTTGAAGTTCAAGACCCATGTTGCCTTCTATTGTAGGAAACCAGGCAAAAAACAGGCAAAGAAGGCAGAGGCAAGCCTTTACTTTTCCAGCAAGCGAGCTGGGTAATGATAATCTGGCTGGGCACGGTGGTATACACCTGTAATCCCAGGGGCTCAGGAGGCTGAGATAGGAGGATCACGAGTTCAAAGCCAGCCTCAGCAACAGCAAGGCACTAAACAACTCTGTGAGACCCTGTCTCTACATAAAACACAAAATAGGGCTAGGGATGTGGTTCAGTGATCAAGTGCCTCTGAGTTCAATCCCCAGTACCAGAAAAAAAACCCATATCTAATACCTCCTATATGCTGGGCCCAAATGAACTCATCAATAAAATAAGAAGCTGGGCACGGTGGCACAAGCCTATAATCCCAGCACTTAGGGACTCAGGGAAGCTGAGACAGGAGAATCGCGAGTTCAAAGCCAGCCTCAGCAACGGCAAGGTGCTAAGCAACTCAGTGAGACCCTGTCTCTACATAAAACACAAAATAGGGCTGGGGGTGTGGCTCAGTGGTCGAGTGCCCCTGAGTTCAATCTCTAGTACCAAAAAACTAAATTAAATTAAATTTAAAAAGTTCTCAATGACTCATGAGTTAAAGAAGAAATGGTCTGGGGCTAGAGTTGTGGCTCAGTGGTAAATGCTTGCCTGGCATGTGTGAGGCTCTGGGTTTAATCCTTAGCACCCCATGTAAATAAATAAATAAATTTTTAAAAAAAGAGCAACTCTTTAATTTTCATGCCATCAAAAAACAAGTTGGTTATTTTTAAAAAAGAAGAAGAAAAAGAAGAGGAAATGGTCTGTTAGTCATTTTTCTGTTACTGTAAACAAATGTCTGAGGTAATCAACTTGTAAAGAGAAAAGGTTTATTTTGGGTCAGAGTTTTTGAGGTTTCAGCCCATGACCCAGTTGCTTTGGGCCAGTGGCAGCACATCATGGTAGGAAGGCGTGGCAAAGCAAAGCTGTTTGTCTCATGGCCTAGATGCAAAAGATATAGAGAGAAAGAAGCCAGGGGTCCCAATATCCCCTTCAAGGACACACCTCCAATGACCAGAAGATCTCCCACTAGGCCTCACCTCAAATGTTCCACCACCTCCCTATAGTGCCACACTGCCTTTAACACACAGGCTTTGGGGGACACTTAAGATCCAAACTGTAGCAAATGAAAATTAGGAAATATAGAACTGAATGATCATTGAAATGCTACTATATACATCAGAATTTATGGGATGCACCAAAAGCAGTACACAGAAGGAAATTTAAAGTCTTTAACTCATGAAAAAAGAAAGGACGAAAGTTAGCGAGCCAGGTGTCCAATTCCGTAGGTTGGAAAAGAATTGCAGGAAGTGAGACAGAAGGAAGTAAGAAAGGGCCAAAGTTAATCCTTAGTAAACAAGGGAACAAGAGAGAAGAGCAACAGATTGAAAAATAGAAGAAAGCCTGTGGCAAAGTGACCAAGGACTCAAGAGAGTACCCTCCAGTAAGCAATGTTGGAAATCAATTGTGAAGAGCACTTACACAGAAGCAGGACATTTGTTTGTTTGCTGTTTGTTTTAGGTACTGGGGATTGAACCCAGGGACATCGAGCTATGTCCCCAGTCCTTTTTATTTTTTGAGATAGGTTCTCACTAAGTTGTCGAGACTGACCTCAAACTTGTGGTCCTCCTGCCTCAGCCTCCCAAGTCTGCCGGGATTACAGGTGGAGTCACCAAACCCAGTGAAGCAGTTGTTTAAGAAGTAAAGTGCCAGGGCTTTGGATATAGTTCAGTGGGAGAGCACTTGCCCAGTATGTGTGAAATCCTGGGTTTAATCCCCAATAGCTCCAAAGAGAGAGAGAGAGAGAATACCATAAATAGTTATAAACCAATAAACTTAAGAATTTTGACAAAATGGATGCTTTTTTAGAATAATACATATTCATTTCCAATTGCTACTAGAACAAGTTACCATGAACCTGATAGCTTAAAACAACACAAATTGGGCTGGATATAGCTCAGTGGTAGAACGCTTGCCTAACATGCCAACACCCTGGGTTTGATCCTGAGCACTGCAAAAATAAATAAATAAACTCATAAATTTATTATCTGGAAGTCAGAAGTCTAACGTGGTCTTTCTGGGCTGAAATCAAGGTGTGGGTAGGACTGTACCTTCTGGAAGATCTAAGGAGAGTCTGCATCCTTTCTTTTTCCAGCCTATAGAAGCTACTTGTATTCCTTGCTTCTTGGCCCTGTCTTTCATCTTCAATGCCGGCAGCATAACATCCTCAGAGGAATCAGTCTCTCTCTTCTCCCCTCTTTCTATTGTCATCTCCCTGTGACTCCTTCACTCTTGCCTCTCTCTTTATGAGGACCCTTGGGATCAAATGATCTAGGATCATTTCCTCATCTCAAACTCTTTAATCATGTCTACAACTTCCCTGTGAGCCAGATTGGTTAATTGGCGGGGACTGATACTCCTGAGTAGAGGCTGGAAAGCCACCCAAAGACTCAGGGTGTGGTTCTCCAGTGGGGAATACAGAGGAAAATGCAGAGCAGGTCACTGCCAGCCCCACTGCTTCCTTCCTGGGCATCTCCCAGGAGCAACTGAAGGGAGTGAAGGAGTGGCAACTGCCAACTGAGACCCAGAAAGGGAGCCCAAGGGGCAGGGCAGCCAGTGATAGCCACCTGGCCAGGACCTGCTCTTTGGCAATAACTGGCCTACCAGGGTCCTCTGGGCTGCCTTGTGCTTTCCACTGGTGGGCACTGTGTTAGTCAGCTTTCCATGACTACAATGAAAATTACCAGGTGATTGGCTTATAGAAAGAGATTTATTTTGGCTCACAGTTTGGAGTTTCCAGAGTCCATGGTCAATAGCCCTCATGACTTCGGGCCTGTGGAGAGGCAGCACATCATGACAGGAGTATGCAGCAGAGCAAAAACATTACATCGTCAGCCAGGAAGCAAAAGGGAAAGAAGCAGCCAGGGTCCCATAGTGCCCTGCAAAGACACGCCCTGCCTAACCTAAGAACCTCCCACTAGGCCCCACCTCCTAAAGGTTCCACCAGCTCCCAATAGGACCAACCTTTTAACACATTATGGCTTTGGAGGGATACTTTCCTAAACCATAGCAGGCACTTCCTGACCTTCCAATGGGATGGAATTGAGGGCAGCAGAGAAAAAAAAAAAAAGGCAGGGCCTTAGTAATAAGAAGGGAGCTTGGGCTGAGGCTATAGCTCAGTGGTGGAGCGCTTGCCTTGCATGCGTGAGTCACTGGGTTTGATCCTCAGCACCACATAAAAATAAATA
This sequence comes from Xerus rutilus, assembly GCA_028644305.1. Classification (NCBI taxonomy): domain Eukaryota; kingdom Metazoa; phylum Chordata; class Mammalia; order Rodentia; family Sciuridae; genus Xerus; species Xerus rutilus. Next base: position 115,218,017 of record CM053405.1, read on the forward strand.
AAGATATTGCGTCCATCTACAACTAAAAAAATAAAAATAAGAAGGGAGCTGTATTCCCAGCTGGAGAGCTACTTCCTACAGGAGCATTCTGGGAGGCACCACAGGCAGATTGAGAGAGTGGAAATGTTTAAATAGCAACTATGGTGGTGCTGGTCTGAGGAAAAATGTTTCTTCTGCTTTTTTTAGGTTCCTGTCTGGGAATATGTAACAAACGACAGATTTAACAAAAGAAAAATAAACCAAAAAATAAACCAAAGTTTATCAACATGTACATCTCATAGATTCAAGGGGAAAACTCAGGGAGGAACAGCTGGATGATTTAGTTAGAATTTGGGTTTATGAAACACCCTCACAAAGAAACAGTACATTTAAAGAGAAACAATAGGACAAAGGAACCAGATTTTAGGCTTCCAAGGGCAAAAAGTGAGGGTAATGTTGTGGGGTAGGTAGCAACCACAGGAAGGAGGTTTGTTAACATATGCTTCTGGTGTGCCTCTGGTGTCATCTCAGCTGGTAAGTTGAGTCATCTCTAGTAAAGAGTTTATATCTTATTTTAGGCAGAAAAGAGAGGGCAGAGAGCTTATCCTGGGTTTGCATATTCTGATTTCCTTCCTAGTTGAACCAAGTGTCATAGCCTGCTTTCTGATGCTATAACAAAATACCTGAAGGTGGGTAAATTATAAAGAAAGATTTATTCAGCTCATAGTTCTGGAAGTTTAAAGTTAAGGGGCCACATCCAGTGGTGGCCTTCTTGCTGCTTCATAACATGGGGTGGGGGCCATTGAAAGGTAAGGCAGAGCAAGAGTCTTTCCTCTTCTTACAAAGCCATTAATACCCTCATAGGGCCTCATACTCATGACCTCATCTAATCCTAATTCCCTCTCAAAGGCTCTACCTCCAAATACCACTAACATATGACTTTGTGGATTAAGTTTCCAACACATGATTTCTAGGGAACATATTCAAACAATAGTACTGAGAAATGGGAGAAGTCAAAGTAGACCGCATGTTGGGATCTTTGCCTGGGCTCATGGCTATCTTTTCTGCCTGTGGAAAGAGCAACATAAGGCAACAAAGAAGCCCAGCAAAGCAGCAGGCAAGCCACCAGCACTGGCCTTGAAATGTTCTTGTTTATCCAGTAATTGTCCTAGGAATCAGCATGTACAGTTGGAGCCTGGTTCACTGAGGACCTGTTCCAAGAGGTTTGGGGCTGGTCTATAGCCCAAGGTGATGCCTGTGGGCACCCAAGCATAGTGAAGGGAATGTGAGCAAACCCACTGATCAATGTCCCCTGGAATACAGGAAGTCAAATGTAGAAATGTCCTCTAGGATGTGACAGAGAAAAGCACTTCAAAGAACAGTGCCGCAGGGGATCTCATTTGGGCAAAGAAAGGAGAAAAGAGAAAAACAATGGAAGAGGGCAAGAGGGAGACTCCTCTTCCACTAAACACACTTTTCTACCATAGATTGAATATCCCTTATCCAAAATGCTTGGAACCAGAAGTGTTTTAGATTTTGGATATTTTAAGATTTGGGCTTATTTGCGTATGCATAATGAGAGTCTTGGGAAGGGGACCCAATCATGAATACAAAATTGATTTATGTTTCCTATACATCTTACATATGTAGGCTGGAGGTAATTTCACTCAATATTTTTAGGGTGCCTGTGATTTGACTGCAACCTATCACATGAGGTCAGGTGGAAAATTTTCTACTCATGGCATCATGCCGACACTCAGGAAGTTTAGGATTTGGGAGCATTTCAGATTGCAAATTTTGCAGTTAAGGACGCTTATCCTGTATTTGCATTTTTAAACCATGTTTGTGGGTGATATATTTTAACAAGTTTACATTAAACTAAAATGATTTTATTTTAAAAGTCATGGTTCAGAGCCAATGATGACAGTAGTCCAGGAAGTTCTGGAAACTTCTCAGAGTCTCACAGGTGGCTTCTGTCATCCATGTGCCTTGTGGACTAACAAGCCAGAGCACAGCTGTCTCCTTCCCTGAGAGCTGCCAACTGTAGTCCTACCTGTGCCTGTGGCTCTTAAGCTAAAGTCCTAGGGTCCTGGGTTCCCTGGGCCTCTCTGCTCCTCCCTTTGACCTGGCCAGTAGTATGTCCAGGTGAGCCCAAGTCCTGCTGTCTCCCTCCAGGGTATCATTGCAGAGGAGAACAAGAACCTGCAGCCCCAGGGAGATGAGGACCCAGGGAAATTCAAGGAGGCTGAGCTGAAGATGCGAAAGCAGTTTGGGATGCCTGAGGGTGAGAAGCTGGTCAACTACTACTCCTGCAGCTACTGGAAGGGCCGAGTGCCCCGGCAGGGCTGGCTCTACCTGACCGTCAACCACCTGTGCTTCTACTCCTTCCTGCTGGGGAAGGAAGGTGAGCACCAGCCGAGGCAAGTGGGTGCAACCAGGGGGCGCCATCCCTCTTACATCACGGCAAAGTTGTCCCCCCAACTCTATTTATCCCAGCCCCTCCTCATCCTCAGTTCCTTTGTACCCTGGCTATCCTGACCTTGCCTCTGGTCTGGTTCCTACATCTACATCTAGAAGTTCCCTACATCTCCAGACTGCCAGCATCTCTGGTGGGTTTCCCTCCTCTCAACCCAGGATATTCTGTCTACACATGACCATCTGAGGGGTCTCCCTGAAACCCAGATGCCACCTTAGCAATTCATGACAGGAACACCCAGACTTGAGCTGCCACATACCTACCCCAGGCACACACCTGCTTCGAGCAGGCTCAAATCATGCCTGCCAACCTACAAGTTAGATTTTTTTTTTTTTTTTTGGTACTGGGGATTGAACTCAGGGGTACTCAACCACATTCCCAGCCCTATTTTGTGTTTTATTTAGATACAGGGTCTCACTGAGTTGCTTAGAGCCTCGCTGTTGCTGAGGCTGGCTTTGAACTCGCGATTCTCCTGTCTCAGCCTCCCTAAGTGCTGGGATTACAGGCTTGAGCCACTGCGCCCAGCTTGAGTCAGAATCTTCACATGCTGACTTTACAGGCTTCCCACATTTTGTTTGAGTCAGCATATTGAATGGCACACATCTTCCATGAGTACTTCCAGGCTATGCAATACCTTGGGCATGTGCCACTGCTATTACCTGCTGCCGGTTCCTCCTTGCAGCATACGGTGGCCTCAGCATGCCAAGCCACAGTCCCTGGCTTGACAGTCAGCTCCCTCTGCTGTAGTTGTCACCCCCAGAAATAGCTCCTAGTCCAGGAGCTGTTCCTTGTCGTCAGGAGTTACTGCTATCTCCTTCTATGCCTCCTCTGCCACAGCCGCTCTTTGCCCTCCTGCCCTTGCTGCTTACTTGTCAGGACTGCGATGACCAATCACCTCCTTGTGAGGCAGGGGCCAGCATCCTTCCCTGTGTTTGGTCCTACCATATTGTGACTTGGTTCACACATCACTGTGCTCCCAGTCAGTGGAGCTCCTCAGGGCCGGAGCCTCAGCTAGCTCACCTCTGTACATTTGTTCCTTTCACTCTTCAGTCATTCATGGAGCAAGTGTTCTTCAAGTGTGATTGGTCTGGGAGGCAGTGGAGATCCCTATGGCCCAGTCACTCCTCATGGAACATGAGTACCAGCACAGCCAGGCTCAGGCACTGAGGGGTAAATGGTATCCCAAGGAGCAGTTCTCCCTGGGTTAGGTTCTAGGTACAGATGGGAATCAGGAGCTTCACCTTGTTGAGTTGTAATCAGTGGTGCATCTGTCCTTGTCGGTGTCCAGTGAGTCTTGTGGTACAGTGGGTGGACGTCACGCGCCTGGAGAAGAATGCCACCCTGCTCTTCCCTGAGAGCATCCGTGTGGACACCCGGGACCAGGAGCTCTTCTTCTCCATGTTCCTTAACATCAGTGAGACCTTCAAGCTCATGGAGCAGCTGGCCAACCTGGCGATGCGACAGTTGCTAGACAACAAGGGCTTTCTGGAGGACAAGGCCCTTCCCAGGCCCATCCGGCCACACAGAAACATCTCAGCTCTGAAGCGGTACTTTGCCCTCCCAGGGGAGAGGAGGGTCCCACAGCAAGTGAGGGTGGGCACACCTAATCTAAATCCACTGACCCTGCCTGTTGCTTGGCACTTGGCTGAATGTGTGGACCTGAAAAGAGTCTCTACATTCATTCTTCACAAGTTCCCCATTTGAGAAGGAGGCCAAGTAAATAGGCCATTGCAGTATTGTACTGGGGGGGATATTGGCCTCCAAATACCAGTATCTCTAGGAGATACCTACAAATACCACTAAGGTGAGGAGTTTCCTCCCACTTTACTTCTCATGGCCCTATGGTGGGAAGGTGCTCTTACCATCCCTAGGTCTCAGAGCAAGACATTAAGTTGCAGAGAGGTCCTTCAGCTGGTGAACGGTCAAGCCAGGATGTGAATCATCTCAGTCAGGGTGCTCTGAGGTTCCTGAGAAGGCTGTGTCTGGGAGGGTTTGGTGAAGCAAGGTATACAGCCTCCATCCCATCATGATAGACAGTTCTCTTCCAGACCCTTGGCCAGACAGCTCTTCACAGCCATGGGCCCAGGCCTCTGGAATCTGAGGACAGCAGGTAAAATAGACCATGTGCAGGTCTGATGTCCCTGCAGCCCTCTGGGGATTGGTAGAGAGGTAGATTTTGATGGTTAGCCTTTACAGATCACTTTTGTTTGAGTCCCAAGGTTGTAGCCTCATGAGAAACTTGCAAAGCAGGCTAAGGTCTCAGAAGTTTCTAAGTACCACAGCTATGGTGGGCATAGCCAGATTCACACTGGTGTATTTAGCAAACTTATCCCAGCCACGCCGTTTACTGGATTTCATTCACAGATCATGGTGTAGGCTCAGGCAGTGCACCTTCCAGATCAGAATGTTTTGCAACATGTCATTCTCTTGATACAATTTATGGAGTAGCCTTTAGGACCTTCCAGAAAGAAAACAAGCAGGGCTGGAACTTGGCAGTTTCCAGCACTGTCAGCTAGGGCTCATGGTCAGTCTCTTATCAAGCTCCCATAAGCCCAAGGCAAGCAGGAGGCTCTCTTGGGACTGAAGAGAGATGTTTATGTAGACAGAACTACAAAAAGGATGAGGGTCAGGGTGTCAGGCCACTTCCCACAGCCATCAGACGTACAAATAAAATTCTGTTAAGCACAACTACCACACATTTTGGTTTTAATTCCTCTTCTCCCCATTAGAAGAACTTGTCTGGATTTCAAGGCATATGTAATATTCCCAGGCTGAAGATATTGCCTCAGGGCTAGTAACATGCTGGGTATAAGTCAGGCAGGGTGCAGTGAACTCTGGGCACTGCTTGCCCTTCAATACTGAGTGACATGTCACACTCTGCCCAGGGCAGCCTCCAGGTGTCCTTTGAAAGGACGTGTTATGTGCTACCATTTCTGGCCTGATCATTTGAGCGTTCCACATTTTACTTGGTCATTTAACATGCATCTTTTTTTTTTAAATGTATCAGGGATTAAACCCAGGAGCACTTAACCTCTGAACCACATCCCCAGCCCTTTTTTATTTTTTATTTAGAGACAGGGTTTGCTAGATTGCTTACAGCCTTGCTAAATTGCTGAGGCTATCTTTGAACATGCGATCCTCCTGCCTCAGCCTCCTGAGCCACTGGTATTACAGGCATGCATCACCATCCCTGGCTTAGCATGCATCTTTAATTGAACTCTAAAATCTCCAGGCATGACTTGTTTACTGTAGGACTCCAAGGATCCTGAATTCCATGTGGAAACTGTGGCCTCCTGTTGGCCTTGACTCTTGTCCCACTTTTTCCTACCTTGTTTTCTTAGAGACCTAGATGCCCGAGCCAAGAATGAGTGTTACCGGGCCACATTCCGGCTGCCCAGGGATGAGCGGCTGGATGGCCACACAGGCTGCACCCTGTGGACACCATTCAACAAGCTGCACATCCCAGGCCAGATGTTCATCTCCAATAACTATATCTGCTTTGCCAGCAAGGAGGAGGATGCGTGCCACCTCATCATACCCCTGAGGGAGGTAAGCTCCCTCTAGTCAAGGATCAAAGGTTCTTCAAGCCCCATGGGGTCACATAGGCTGAGACCAGGTCCATGCTCGGGCCAGAGCTCTGTGGATGGTCATGAAGGAGATTGGTCTGGCCAGCACTGACCATCCTGAATACCTGCTCCCTGCTGCCCCAGCAAGGGGGCTCACAGAGGCCCCTTGGCTTAGGACAGGTCCTCTGCATGTCTCATGGGCTCTTGGATTTACTTCAGTTGTGCTCTTAGTGCACTCTTCTCAGGAAGCGGGAGTCACCCTTGATTATGACCTCTCCCACCTTCCTGCATCCCGACCATGCATGCTGACAGACATCCTGTGGCACTCTCTCCAGAGCCCATTCCTTCCTCTCCATGGCCACCACCTGGGAGATCATCTTCTGCTCAGGCCACATCAGGGAGGTCCTAACCACATGTAACCCCTTGTGACACATCCTCCTAGAGCAGCCAGCAAAATTTGAAATGTCAGTCAGAGGATAGTGGCATCCCACCTAGGATCCTCCAGTGTTTCCTTATGGTTAGAAGAATCCCCAGCTGCCTCCTGTGACCTGTAAGGCCTTCTGTGAGCCATCCACCACCCCCTCTCAGACCCACTCATGCATGCCCCACCCCATGCACACACACCCAATCATACATAACACATGTAGCACACATACTAACACACATATTACACATGCTCCCACACATGACACATGCACACACATGCATACAGTTATATACACCACACATATACACATTCACACATGTGTAGGTAATACATCATACATTCATATATACGTACCATACACACTTTCATGCATAAATCTGTGTATGCATATATACCCTGCACATGTGTAATATATATATACACACATGCACACACTTGTATATACATGTGACACACATTCACACACAGGCCCCAATTCCCACCCTGCTCACTCTGTCCCAGCTTCTCTATCCTTCCTCTCTCCACCCACCTGCCAGTCTCACTCCCACCACATGATGGTTAACTGTTCTCTCTGTCCTGGTCTCTTCCCCAGCTTCTCACCTGAAGGTGTCTTTAGTGCACAGCAGTCCAGTGGCCTTCCATTTGCCCTGCTGCCAGCACTTACCCCCAGTGCCTAGCCTATGTGTCCCTTGTCTGTCCCATGCCTTTCACTCCTGTGTTGCTCTCTTCACACCTCAAAGGGGATCAGAACCAGGCTCCAGACATGCTGTCAAAACATTTTCCTTAGAACAGATTTGCAAAGAGGAGCTGCTTTCTGTACTTCAGAGTAACTGGTAGTCCTTTGAGAAGCCAGTAGAGGGCAGCAGCTGGGCTGAGCACTTAACATTTTATGTCATCATCCTTGTAAGGCCCTGCAGGGCCAAGAATGCTCACCCCTGTCCACAGACAAAAGGGGAGAGTTAGATTTGCAAGTGCCTTGCTCAAGGTCACATGCAGTAAGTGGCAGAGTCAGAATCTGAATCCATTTGGCTACTCTTGGCTTTGTGCCCAGGAGGATAGCCCTAGGACCACTGTGCTCTTCTCACAGACACGAAGCACACCCCTCCTACAGGCTAAGACACAAATGCCCAAGACTGGTTTTGCCTTCTTAGGTGACCATTGTCGAAAAAGCTGACAGCTCCAGCGTCCTTCCCAGTCCTCTGTCCATCAGCACCAAGAGTAAAATGACCTTCCTGTTTGCCAACCTAAAAGACCGTGATTTCTTGGTTCAAAGGATCTCCGACTTCCTCCAGAAAACACCATCCAAGCAGCCAGGTGGAAGAAAAGCCAGTGTTGCGGACCCAGCCCCAGAGGTGAGGGAGGTCCCTTGGGAGCAGCCAGTTTCGAGTTAGGACTTGGGGAAGGGCCAGGGCAGCCCCTGGCCTCCCCACTGAGCTCAACCCCTATAGTACCTGCTGTGGGCCTCAAGCTGGAGGGCAGCTTATCCAACACTGCCTGATGACATCACAAGTCTCGGTACCCTTGTCTACACGCTCCAGTCCTCCTCACTCTTGCCCAGCCCTCCCCAAGGCCCATTCCCCATGAGAAACCTCTAGCTGGATCAGTAACCCTCATCTCCATCCTTTATGAACTTTTGCTCTACTGAGAGCAAGGGCCATACTGTTGAGGCCTGTCCTCCTTGGGTTTATTCACATGGCATTTGCTTCATCCATCATTCAGTCTAAGGCTCTTGCAGGGAACGACTCCTCTTTTGTTTGTGGTCCTGAGGATCAGACCCAAGGCCTCAAGCATACTAGGTGAACATTCTACCACTGAGTTACAACCCCAGCCCCAAATTCCTTTTTTTTTTTTTTTTTAATATTTTTTAGTTGTAGATGGACACAATGTCTTTATTTTATTGCTTTGTATGTGGTGCTGAGGATTGAACCCAGGGCCTCACGCATGCAAGGCAAGCGCTCTACCGCTGAGCTACAATCCCAGACTCCCCCAAATTCCTTTTTAAAGGCTTAACTGCATTATCATTATTATACCAACAGACTTAATAATAATTCCTTAATACCATCAAGTGCTTTATAGCTGTGCCTTGGTAATCATGGGGAATTGGATCCAGGACCATCCTCAGATACCAACATGCACAGATGCTCATGTCCCTTATATAAGATGGCATTGTATTTGCATATAACCTGTACACATTCTACAAAATGCTTTAAATCATCTCAATGATTTACAATGTAAATTCTGTGTAAATAGTTGTTTTATATTGTTTAGGGAATAATGACAAGAAAAAAAAGTCTGTACATGTTCAGTATAGATGCAATTTTTTTCCTCTGAACATTTTCCATCTGCATTTGATTGATTCTACAGATGAAGAATCCATGGGTACAGATGGGTGACTGTTCACATTTCTCCAAGTGCAGGTGTACTTTTTACAGTTTGATTGTTTGAATTGAGGTACACCAAAGTCATACATACATTACAATTGGTTGACATGTCTTAAATTCCTCCCTCCCCCTCCCTTTGTGTGTGTGTGTGTGATACTGGGGATTGAATCCAGAGGTGCTTAACCACTGAGCCACATTCCCAGCCCTTTTTCGTATTTTATTTAGAGGCAGGTTCTCACTGAGTTGCTTAGAGTCTCACTAAATTGCCAAGGCTGGCTTTGAACTCATGATCCTCCTGCCTCAGCCTCCCAAGTCGCTGGGATTACAGGCATGTACCACAGTGCCCACCTTTAAATCCCTTTCAATCTGTTTCTGCTTCTCTCGCCCTTGCCCTCTCTCTCTCCCTCTCCCTCCCCTTCTCCCCTCTCTCTTTTCTTGCAGTATTTTTATTGAGAATTTGGGCTATTTATGCTATAGAGACTCTCACAGTCTGCTTTTCTGTTTTGTTTTGCAGTACTGGGAATTAAACCCAGGCCTCACACATACTAGGACCATGCTCTCCAACTGAGCTATACTCCCAGCCCCACCACCTGGATTTTATTGATTGCATCCCTTGCAGGTTCTTAACAAGTTCCTTCATCTCTTATATACTGTAAGTAGGTTGACCAGTGAGATCCAGAGCCTCCATCAAATTTAAGATAGATTGATTTTTGTTTGGGGCAGGTCTACCTGTAGGCAATATTGAGGCACTGTGTACCTCCAACAAGAAGTATACCACGGGGCTGGGGCTGTAGCTCAGTGGTAGAATGCTTGCCTCGCATGCGTGAGTCACTGGGTTCGATCCTCAGCACCATATAAAAATAAATAAATAAAGATATTGCATCCATCTACAACTAAAATATATATAAAAAAAAAAAAAAAAAAGAAGTATACCACATCTGGTTACCTTTTTATGTGCTGATAGCACACTGATGAGCATTGCTCAGATCCATCCATTCATTAGAAATTGCAAAATGGTAGCACCCTAATTCTACCATTCCTTCCCATTCACGGAAATACTCCTATGAATAGAAACTTCCCCTTGTTAACTATTTGGTTACCCCAAAGCACAGTTCATATAAGAAATAATACATCTTTTAGGCTTTCCTTTTATTCACCAGTTGCCAAAATGATGATCAGTTCATTTTCTAATGTCCTCCAAATGTGACCAATTTTTCATGTTTATTTCTTAGTGTAATTATGACCCTATGAATTTAAGTAAGCTGATTTGTATCCATCCATTACAGTCATTATTCTTACTCCATCTATGACCAGAGGAGGGCTTATTCAGATTGGCACCTGAGTTCCTTTGACACAATCCTAGTAGTTTTTGATGGGTTTCTTACTTTCTGAAATAATAAGATGGGTATACTTCTCTTGGTATTCAATCTAAATTTGTGGAAAACCTTAACCATTGCCAGATTTTATACAGAAATGCACAGATTTAGCTTCTCTGGAAAAAAAATCAGCAGGGATGGGGGTGTAGCTCAGCAATGGAGCTCTTTCCTAGCATGTGAAAGACTCTGGCTTTAATCCCCAGCACTGCAAAAAACAAACAAGAAACAGCAGCCCTACAATACAGGACCCCATTTCCACTGGGCAGCAGTCAGTGATGGCATATGCCCTCCAGCTCTCTAGAGCCCACCTGGTAAGGGCTGTGTAGTCTTTTAAACTTTTCATCCCTGTAGTAGATGCTCAGTAAATTCTTAAGTAGGTGAAGAATGGAATAGAAAAGGATTGGGCAGAATCAGGGTTGATAGAACACATTAAGAAGTGTTTCTTGGAGGTTGGCCTTAATCTGGGATTTCAAGAAAGTATAAAGTTGAATTACATGAGAAGGACATAGCAGAATGCTGGAGCTGCTTCTACCTTTACAAGGCTCAACACCGTGAAGGACAAGGCCTTAAAGCCCAGAGTGAGCATGGCCTTTCCCAAGCACTCACCATTGGTTCATGAGTATGTTTTTATTGTGTTCCCGTTAGGTGCCAGCTGCTCCTCTAGGCCATAGGCATAGAACAGTGAACAAATGCAACAAAACTCATGCTCTCTTAGGACTTATATTCTAGTGAGACATTAAACAAATAAACATATGTCAGGCAGTGACAAAGGCAATGGATAAAAATAAAGCAAGATCCCTTGAAGGTCCATAAGAATTTATGAATGGGTTGTTCTATTTCTGAAGAAAAAAAAAGTCATTGAAATTTTGTTAGGGAAATGCATTAGATTACTTTGGGTAGCACCAATACCTTAAAAATATTGAGTCTTCCAATCCATTAACACGGGAATTTTTTTCCATTTATTTGCATCTTCTTTAATCTCTTTCAGCAACATTTTATAGTTTTCAGGGCCCATGTCTTTCACCATTATGGTTGGGGTTATTCCTAAATATGTCAGTTTTTTAATATACTATTATAAATCAAATTGTGTTCTTTCCTGGATTTCTTTCTTGGATTGTTCATTGTTAGGTTTTGGGAGACATTTTGAAGGTAGATCTGAAAGAATAGGTGGATTAGACATGGAGTACTGGAAGAAGGGAGGGTTGAAGATGATACCAGGTCAGCTTCTTCAGGAACCTATTGGAGAACAAACTCCAGACAGTTGGAAATGATTGAAGAAGCTTTGGCATAAGGACTGGTGGGACCACTGAAAATATTTAAGTGTAAGAATAGGGTAGATACTGGGGATAAAAGTGACAGTATGTAAATTACATAGGCTCCATGATAGAACTACAGTATCATGAAAATATGAGCTAAGTTGGAGAGAGCGGCACATGCCATAAACTCAGTGACTCAGGAGGCTGAGGCAAGAGATTGCAAGTTTGAGGCCAGCCTCAACAATTTACCAAGATCCTGTCTCAAAATTTTAAAAAATTTAAAAGTGCTTGGGATGTAGCTTGGTGGTAAAGTGCCCCTGGGTTCAATCTCAAGTACCAAAAAAATGGAGGGAGGGATTAACACCCCCTTGCAAAAAAGTGACCCGTGTTATTCTCTGTTGACCTTTATGCAGAATTTCTGGGAAGAGTTCCCTAAACTCGTTATATCCTTTTCTCCTCTGTCAAGTCTTTTTTTCTATCAGAAAGTATGTATTTATGTTTTTTACATTTATGCTAATAGCTTCACATAGTTCCTTTAGCCCCCACTTTTTAAGATAATGTCAGTTCCCTTACTATATGTAATATTGAAAATATCTAGTAATCCTTTTCTTTCTTCTTTACTCCTCCTCCTGCCGATATCTGTCTTAAAGGTTATATTTTTATTCTTAGTTAATAAGAATAAGGCAATCAATAAGTTTATTTTTCTTTCCATATAACTTCTTAGCTTGTATTTTCCTTCCTTCTTTCCTTCCACCACAGTGACAAAATACATGAGTTAATCAACTTATAAAGAGGAATGATTTGTTTTGACTCACAGTTTTAGAGATTTCAGTTCCACGGTCACTTGGCCCTATTGCTTTGGACCTATGGCAAGGCAGAGAACATCATGGCGGGAATATGTGGTGAGGGAGACCTGTTCAATTCGTGGCAGTCAGAAAACAAGAAGAGAAAGAGGAAGCAGCAAGGCACAGTGGCACACCTGTAATCCCAGCAACTTGGGAGACTAAAGCAGGAGGATCACAAGTTCAAGGCTTGCCTGGGCAACTTAGCAACACCCTATCTCAAAATAAAAAGGGTTGGGGATGTAGCTCAGTGGAAGAACATTTGCCTAACATGTGTAAGGCACTGGATTTAATTCTCAGAACTAGAAAAAAAATTTGTACTGAACATTTACACTTTTTTTCACGTCCTTTTCCCCTAAACAATATAGTATAACAGCTGTTTACATAGTATTTAAACTGTATTAGGTATGTACATCATGTAGGAGGATGTGCATAGGTTAAAGGGAAATACTGCTAACGGGATTTAGCATCCTTTGATTTGGGGGGTGGGGGTTGTGGAACCGATCCTCTGTGGATACCAAGGGTTGATTGTATGCACTGCAGTGTGTATATCATAGTGTACAGCTGGATGAATTTTCATAAAGTGAACACGATGTGTGAGCAGCACCAGTTAAAGAAAAGGGAGGGATTTTAAGGATGATACTAGCAAGATTGTATACTGATAATAAGGAATCCAGTGGAAAGGGAAGAAAATAGTGTTGAGAACTGGGGTCAGTTTTTAGAGAAAGGTCCTGGAGGTGAGAGGAAAAGGGATCCCAGAAGGGGTGAAAGAAGAGCCAGGCCTTGTGTACCTGGGCACAGAAGCAGATAGGTGGTCCTGCCAGGAGGGTTCCCCGGGAAGACCTCTCAGATTGCTTCTGCTTGCTCAGTGAAATAAGAAGCAAGAAGTAAGAACAGGCAGGTGATTTTGGAGGTATGTGCTGGATAGATGTGTGAAATGGTTACCTGGAGGAAAGGGAGGGACCTGAATTAGGAAAATATAAAATCCAGCATTACTGCATGCCTACCTGAGACCAGTGAATGCAAGGTGTGACTCCACCTGGGCCTCAGCAAAAAGAGCCAGGGCCTGTGAGCATAGCATCAAGCTCACCATCTCAGTGGGAGCTCATGTCTGTCATGAAGGATGCATCCTGGTGTCTGCCTCATTCCTAGGCCCCATGTGGTACCAGCAGGGTGGCAGTAGCCCTTGCATCCTCCTTGGATCACCCCAACATTCCTTGTAGAGGTACCACTGCATTTCCTTGGTGGCAAGTGTGTGACACAGTGGCCTAAACACATCCCTGGGTCCAGATTAACATCACAAGGGCCATAACATGAGGCACAGAACCTGAAAATGGTTAGCCGGGTGTGATAGTGAACATCTGTAATCCTAGCACTTTTGGAGGCTGAGACAAGAGAATTGCGAGTTCAAAGCCAACCTCAGCAATGGCGAGGCGCTAAGCAACTCAGTGAGACCCTGTCTCTACATAAAACACAAAATAGGGCTGGGGATGTGGCTCAGTGGTCGAGTGCCCTTGAGTTCAATCCCCAGTACCAAAAAAAAGAACATGAAAATGGAGAGAAAGTTTCCCAGATAAAAATGGCAGCTGCTATTGGCAGAAGTAGAAGTGGATTTCAGTGAGCCAAGGACCAGTGAGCACTTGATAGCAGTGTTGTTCTTCCCGCTGGACATTCAGGGAGGAAGCTGGGGGAGAACACAGACATGGGCACCCGCTCTAGACCACCTGACCACACAGGCTAGGGGATGAAGTGCTCCCTAAACAGGCTGTCTCCATGTGCAGTGAGCTCACCTAGAAGCCAGCTGCCTGCAGCTAGCACACAGTAGGCCCCAGAGGCAGTGCCAGCAGAGGGTCAGGGTTGGCAAGTTGTCACCTACACTGTGCCTAACATATCACAGATGCTTCTATGGGCTCAGGTTTTACACAAGATTTCCCTGAGTGGTTCAGGTTTCTCCCATTCTCTTCCAAGTGGTGGACTAGAACCTTTGTCCTCTAACCCTGCTGGTAGGATGAAGGCTAGAGACAGGGGTTCCAGAAACCCAGAGTAGGACCATGGAGGTCAGGACTTTCTTGCAGACCTTTTTCTCTAATGCTCCCCTTTTCCTTCTGTCAGCCTCATATTGTCCACCTGATAGCTTCCCAGACCCCCCACCTCCAGTCCATTTCTCTTGACCTTTGGCTGTGTACAGATCCCCAGATTCCTATGCTAGGGAGGGGTCTACCCCTACTGGGATGAGGATATAGAGGAGCATGTGTTCCCTCTAATAAAGTTCCCTATTTATGGTTAGATCCTGGGGAGAAAGTGTCACACATCAGACATGACAGACAAACTTGGAGATTCCACTTTACCCTCCCAGTTTGAGGTCAATGGGAGGAGAACCCAGCCTTGAGTTGGTACAGTGTCTAGAGCGAACAGGATGTATGTCTGCTACAGGCCACACCCATCACACCAGACCTGTGAGTAGCAAAAGATAGAAGCTCTGAGGGGTCTTAGTGGCAGTGGCCAGTCTTGGAAGAGTCCAGAAACCCCTGAGAATGCAGAGGATTTGGGCCTCAGGGAAACAGAAGAGGCCTGTTTCTCTCACTCAGCAGATACTTGTTGGAGGAGGACCTGGCCTGACCTGGCAGGCATCCAAAGGAAGGGTTGCATCAGTTAGGACTCTAAGAAGGGCAGGCTGCTCTGGAGCAGAACTGGGACTGTCCTTCATGGTTAGGACCCAGTGTCACCCTTCCTGTGCTCTGCTTCCCCCTGTGTCTCTGTTCTTGGCTCCAGACTCCTTCCCCTCTGCCTGCTGGTGTGCTTTCTCCTGACAGTACCAGCAGGTGTGGTTCAGTACCCACTCCTAAGCCAATTAATGAGAACGTGGCACTCAGATGGACTTGTCTGAGCTGGGCACTCCCTAGTGCTGGTGGGGCCACACTACTATAGCACAGGGCCCAAAGACAACCAACAAACGGGTGGTGTACACAAGGCAAATGCCAACAGCAGCTGTTCCCTGAAGAGCCTCAGCAGGATCTGTACACCCCATAGCTAGAACAGGGAAAGTGCCCCATGGAGCAACGAGCAGAACACAGAGTGATAAATCCGAGCTGTCAGGCACTGTCAGCTACACCCTGCTGGGGACCGTGAAAACAAGCTCTAGACAAATTTCGTGAGTTTTTCTGAGTAAAGAACGTCTCATGAAGCCGGG
>CM053405.1:115243352-115262104 GCA_028644305.1 Xerus rutilus
CCAACTTCTGATATCCTCTAGGCTATTCTTCCTGTCTGCCATCAGCAGCTCCAGGATCATCCTGTCAATAACCCCTGTGGAAAATTTTTTCTTTCCAAGTGGTTTTAGCAAAAGACCCAGGATTGATTATTGGAATGACTCAGGTGCTGGTAGGATGACATTGGCTGCTGGGCCAAATGTGAGTCATGTGCCTGCCCCGCCCACCCCAAGCTATGGGGCTGATTACTAATCCTTAATCCTATGGCATAAGACTGGATCAGGAGGAGTGCTCCATAAAGATTCCAGGTGCTGTTAACAAAAGAAGAGGGAAAAGGTGCTGAAGAGGAAGCAAAGACAACAAGGTCCACACTTCCTTTCTCTTAAGAGTTGCCAGGTCCCATCTGCCCCTCCAGCTGCCTTGGGTTCATTTCTTAAAGTGACCACTGCACTGTAGCCCTAGGGTCAGAATAGTGGCAGTGGATCCACCCCTCACAGGTTGTGCAAGTGTCTGTCTGTTGACTTCTCCATATGCACCAACATGAGGGGTTCTGTGAGATGCTGAAGTATCTGGCTATGCTTAATCCAGGGCTCTGCAGACTCAGAGGAGGAGGGTAGATAACCTGGACAGCCTGACCATCTAAACAGCCCAAGGGCTGAGAGGTCATCTCACCAGACTGTGCCCCCCACAGGCCAAGCACCTGGCAAGTCAATACTGGGGCAGTAGCCACACAGCAGCCATCCGCCGGGACCCCAGCCTGCCCTACCTAGAGCAGTACCGGATCGATGCAAGCCAGTTCCAGGAGCTCTTTGCCAGCCTGACACCATGGGCCTGTGGCTCTCACACACCTGTGCTGGCGGGCCGCATGTTCCGGCTCCTGGACCAAAACAAGGACTCACTGATCAACTTCAAGGAGTTCGTGACAGGGATGAGTGAGTGCCCCCAAGGCCTACCAGGGTCCTGACCCAGCTGGAACTCTTTCTGAGAGCTTTTTAAATACTGACCCTGGTGTGTCTATTTCCCCTGCAGTGAGCAGGGGGTGGACCCCTAAAAGCTGGGGCTGCTGGCCCCAGAAGAAAGCTAAACTTGCGTGGCAAGGCTCTGGGGAAAAAAGGAGGCCTGGGTCTCATTCTGGTGACTTCTCTAGGAAGGAGCCAGGCCTGCTCAGGCTGTGAAGAGTACCCCTAGAACCTGTGTGTTTTAGTGAACTTTTTTGCTGCTGTGACCAAAAGACCTTACAAGAACAATTTTAGAGGAGGGAAAGTTTATTTGGAGCTCATGGTTTCAGAGGTCTCAGTCCAGAGGCAACCGAATCCATTGTTCTGTGCCAAAGGTAATACAGAACATCATGGTGGGAGGGTGTGGCAGAGGAAAGCAGCTTAGGATATGGCACCAGGAAGCAGAGAGCATTCTGCTCTCCAGACACAAAATATAAACCCCAAAGGCATACCCCCAGGGACCCACCTCCTCTAGCCCCTTCCCTTGCCTACAGTTAACCACCCATTTAATCCCCATCAGTGGATTGACACACTGATTAGGTTAATACTCTTCATAACCCAGTCATTTCAACTCTGCATGTTCTTGAATTGTCTCATATGACAATATATAAACCATAACACTGTGGGAAGGGGAGGTGCTGGAAGGCGGGTCTGCAGTGAGGTTTGGAGCCTGCTTGCCAGCATGCCCTTCCCTGGCCTTGCTCCACAGGTGGGATGTACCATGGGGACCTCACAGAGAAGCTCAAGGCACTCTACAAGCTGCACCTACCCCCAGGTGAGAGCCTCCCCACTGTGCCCTGCAGGGGCCTCTCACTTGTCCTGAGTTTGGAATCCCAAGATGGGCATAGGCTTCTGTGGGATGGTTGGACTCAGATGGGATGGTTGGCATCCTTGTGGGGAGGCTAGGTTCAGCAGAGTAGAGGCTCTGGGCCCAGTGTAAAGGAAGAGGAGGGAGCTGGAGCCTGGGGGCTGAGGTCAGCCTGATGGTGGTCTGAGAGCAAGGCCATGACCTGGGAAGGGCCATGGAAGGAGGATCCCATCAGCACAGGCAGTTGCTAGGAACAGTACTCTACCCATAAAAAGGGCAGCTTGACCCAAAAGTCATGTGGGTGGTAGGATGCATGAGTAAAGATGCTGGTTTGTATCTGAGATCCTGTGCATTCGTTAGTTTCTCCTTAAGTTTCTCAAGAGTTCTTATTTCCAGAGGGTCAGCCTGAGGGCACCACCAAAGCCCCCAAGGGAATCTTGTCACATGGCCACAAGGAAGGTCCACTTCCCTGTAGCCTAAGTACTGCTGGAACCTAGTTGGACCACAGTAAGGGTAGAATATCTCCTGTGGGCCATGGTCTGAGCAAAGGGGAAGGGTTCACAGAATCCAGACCAGAGCCATGACTATCAAGTTTCTGTTTGTGGCAAGAGAATACCTGTCTCAGCAAGGTGACCACTTGAAGGAGTCTCTAAAGAAGAGTCATGCCCATTTTCTGAGGAGGAAACAGACTCAGGCAGGTGGAAATGATGGCTGAGTTGCTCTGCTCATGTGGTAAAAATGCAACAGGTCCCCAGTATTGTCATTCACAACCTGTCCTGCAGAAGTCCACAGTCAGCAGCTGCCCTCCAACTGGCCCTGAGTGATTCTTAGAACACTAGGGCTGAGCTTCACCTCCAGAAGACTCCCTCTTCACTTGCCTGGAGTGGGGCCCAGACCTGTAATTTGTAAAGCTCCCCAAGTGATTGCTTTGCCACCTGAACTGAAAAGGTTCCTGGCATAGGGGTTCTCCCTGGAGCCGGCCAGTGGTTGGTACCACCACCATTGAGGCCCAGGCTAGACAGGTCCCACTGGGCCTAGCTCCTATGAATGAGGGCACACAGGACTGCCCCTGCCACTTGAACTACCTTGGCCCAAGCTGCTTCATTCAGGCATGGGACACTTGCACTCTGGTGAACTGTATGACTCATGTCCTGCACCTCCCCTACATGCCATGCATTGTAAAACCTCTCTCCATACAACAGGGAGTCCCACCACCCTAGAACCATGTGGATCTGCAGCCCTAGGTATTCCTCAGACACTACAAGTAAATGCAAATAATGAGGAAGACACATATGTACTGATGAGAAATCACCTCTGAGATTTATAAAGTGTTGAGTCTGCATGTGTGCCTGTAGGTACATAAAACACCCTAAAACACTGAACCAAATCACCACTAGGGTGGGAGGATGGCTTACTTTTCACCACACTCTCAACTTTACTGCTTGTGTTGCTTCCTGGCATGTATACTACATTTGCAAACTCAGTGTCAGCCGGGGTGTATCTCAGTGGTAGAGTACATGCTTAGCATGCATAAGGCCCTGGGCTCAATCCTAGGGCCCCAAAAACCCCACAATGTCAACGTCAAGAAAGAAACAAAGAACCAGAATTAATCATCACCATTAAAATTATTACCAGCTGCAGCCGGGCGCGGTGGCACAAGCCTGTAATCCCAGCACTTAAAGAGGCTGAGACAGGAGAATCACGGGTTCAAAGCCAGCCTCAGCAATGGGAAGGTGCTAAGCAACTCAGTGAGACCCTGCCTCTACATAAAACACAAAATAGGGCTGGGGATGTGGCTCAGTGGTCGAGTGCCCCTGAGTTCAATCTCCAGTACCAAAAAAAAAAAACTATTACCATCTGGGTGTGGTCGCACACATCTGTAATCCCAGCAACTTGGGAGGCTGAAGCAGGAGGATCACAAGTTTGAGGCCAACCTCAACAACTCAGTGAGACACTGTCTCATAATAAAAAATAAAAAAGGGCTAGAGGTGTAACTTAAAGTGCCCCTGGGTTCTATCCCAGCAATTAATCAATGATCAATCAAGCAGTCTATTACCACATATGATCAGCAGGTGGGGAAAGCAAGGCCTCTGTCCAGGACTCCAGAAGGTTTGCTTTGAGTGAGTGTCACATTGTCTTCTCTTGCCTCCACTTTTCGCTTCTCTCCTAACACAGCTCTAAGCCCAGAGGAAGCTGAGTCAGCCCTGGAGGCCACCCATTATTTCACAGAAGACAGCTCCTCAGAAGGTGAGCTGCTGCTGTGATGCCTGATGTGACCAGCCATGACTGCAGCAACCAGTCTTCCCATGGGGTCCATGTGTGGCTCAGGGAGGAGGCCACTCTGGGGCTCTCCCGGGAGGGTCCTGCCCATGCTCCCTGGGTGGGGTCAGTCCCTGCAGATGTTCTCAACTCCTGTTTCTCTTGCATTTCTGTCTCCCTGGACCTTGGCTTCTCCTCTCTCTTCCCTCTGCGCCTTCTCTGCTGTCCCTTCCAGCATCTCCTCTGGCCTCAGATCTGGACCTTTTCCTGCCCTGGGAGGCTCAAGGTCAGTCCCTGGAGGGCAAGGGCACCCCCTTCACCTGGGACTTCATCCTCCTAACACTCAAAAGTCTGGAAGCTGTGTCCTGGGGACCCTTTGAGACTTCATCCTGTGGGTATAAACCCTGAGAAGAACCCAGAACGCAGCCACTCCTTGTGAAAGACAGGGGCAGCATCCCTTGTTGTAGGGTGGTTAGTAAATAAAGACACAGCACATTGGGCATCGAGCAGGCCCAGAAGGTCACCTCTGCAGCCATGTGCAAAAAGTGTCATCATGTTCATAGAGAAGAAATACAGAATGTTGTCATTGCACTCATGTGAAACAGACAGCGTGGGAATGTAGAGGGCAGGGAATGGTAGCTCCATCCTGGAAAAACCTTCATATTCACTTTATTTTTTCATTACAGAAAAATATATGTTGAGTGCCTGTTATAACTCATCCCTGTGCCACATTTAAAGGCTGTTGGAGCCGGGCACAGTGGTGCAAGCCTCCACTGAATCCTAGTGGAGGCAGGAGGGTGATGAGTTCAAAGCCAGCCTCAGCAATTTAGAGAGGCCCTGAGCAACTGAGTGAAACCTTGTCTCTAAATAAAAAACAAAAAGGGCTGGGAATGTGGCTCAGTGGTGAGTGATTGAACCTCTGGGTTCAATCCCTGGTACCAAAATAGATAAATAAAGCTTATTGGAAGCATCTGATCCAGGATGAGGGGGCATTCCAGGCCCTGTGATTTGGCTATCAAGCTGGTCATGTGTGTTATACTTGCACAGCTGACCATAAGGCCTGGAGGTGTAGCTCAGCAATAAAGCAGTTGCACAAGATCCTGCCTTAGAGCCCCAGCACCACCAAAAAAATAAACCCTATAATTTTACATGAAAGATTATACACACCAAAGAACTGATCAAAAAAGGAAAATAATATGTATCACCAGGGATTTGGGAGACTGAGGCAGGAGAATCACAAGTTCAAGGCCTGCCTCAGAAATTCAGCAAGACTCTATCTCAAAAAAGAAAAAGGACTAGAGATACAGCTCAGTGGTAAAGTACCCTGAGTTCAATTCCCAATACCAAATAATAATAAGTAAACATAATAATGCATATCAAATGCCTATGGCAGTCCTGCTAACAGCACTGAAGAATGACTTGAAATTGAACATGACCTTGATTTCAAGTAGGTCACCTAAAGATTACCTTCTGTTGTACACGGATCCTGAGCAAATCAAGGCTGCTCTAAGCTTGTCCCAAGTGCTCCGGGAAGAGGCCTCACATGGACCCCAGGGAGCAGAGTCTCCATTCTGTGATGAGATTCCTGAGCCCAGAGCAGTGTGCCCTTCACCACCAACATAGCCCATGAGGGTAGTTTAGAGCTGGGGTGCTGCTGTCTCTGCCTGAGTTCTCCCCACTGGCCACATGGCCTCAGAGAACAGTCAGCCTGATTCTGCCCAGTTCATGTTCACATGTAGGCATCGTGATGTATGCCAACTCCAGCAAATGTGGCACTTTTTGAAATAATGTGCTGAGCACTAGATTCCCATACATTGAATCCCTAATCTACAGGTGCAGTGGTCTCAAGCAAAATTGGTCATTAGGATCCTTTCGCTGAATTTAACTTTTTTTCAGCAGAAACTATAGAATTCATTAGTTCTCAGATTTTCCCATAATACATATCATCATTCACTTACAAAACAGTGTGGTGAGATATATATTATTTTGAAAAAGATGAAATGAGGGCCAGGTGTGGTGGTGCACACCTGTAATCCCAACCACTTGGGAGACTGAAACAGGAGGATCACAAGTTCTAATCCAGCCTCTACCACTCAGCAAGATCCTGTCTCAAAAAAATAGAAAGGGCTGAGGATTTAGCTCAGAGATAAATCACCCCTAAGTTCAATCCCCAGGACTAACAGGCTCTAGAGGAAGGGAAGAGAATTTCCACTCCACAGGAGACCACTGCCCTCACCAAGAAAGAAAGAGTAAGGAAAGAAGGGAAGGAGGAAAGAAAGGAAAGGGAAGGAAAGAAGAAATGAGGATTCTTTGGCTGTGTGTGTGTGTGTGTTGGTGTTGCTGGGGAATCAGACCCAAGGCTTCCAGCATGCTAAGTACTCTACCACTGAGCTATGCCCCCAGCAATTAGCTTTTTAAAAATGTAACCCAGGAAGCTGGGCACGGTGGCACACGCCTGTAATCCCAGCACTTTGGGAGGCTGAGACGGGAGAATGGCGAGTTCAAAGCCAGCCTCAGCAATGGTGAGGCGCTAAACAACTCAATGAGACCCTGTCTCTACATAAAACTGGGGATGTGGCTCAGTGGTCCTACTGAGTTCAATCCCTGGTACCAAAAAAAAAAAAAAAGTAACCCAGTAAAAAGATGGCCAGGAACTATAATGCACCAATAAAAAAATGTGAGGGGTTGGGGGGGAATGGCCAGGTCCTCCCTTGCTGCAGTACTATGTAGGACCAGGGCCAGGCCAAGCAGAAGGGCAGCACTGGGCCCCGGGCTAGTTGTATAGAGCCACAGACAAGACTTTCAAGGACCTCAGTGGTTTATAATCAGAATAAAAATTTTCTCCATATTCTTTTTATTTTTCTGGTTGTCCAGAAGTACCATCACAGGAAGAGCGAGAAGGAAGTGGAAATGAGGATGTTCGAGAAAAAAGAGGAGGTACAGGATATTCTCTACTGATGGTAGATATCCCAGGGTGGATGTGTTCTGGGTACCCTTGCTTGCTGTGTCCCTCCCTTGTCACTGTGGGAGAGGCTCCCAACCCTGGGGAAATCTCAGAAGTGTGCCTTGAACAGAGGTTGATGCATTAAGGTGAGTAGCTCAACTTATCAGGTATAATTAAGGGCACTCCGCCCGCCTCTAGGAGCCTTGCTGCCCTCCCCCATTCATGCCAGCCTCTCTCCAGCCTCCGTGTGGTTCTCTCACCACCTTAGGGAAGATGGGTTTGGGACCATTTTATCAGCTTAGGTCCAGCCTACTTCAGCTAATGTAGGAGAGAACCATGAGTGTACTCATGGGGTATTTTTCTGTCACCACTGCCCCAAATGCCAGAGTGTTTCATAATAGGGCCCAGCTAAGTCCACAACAGAAAATGCAACCCTACTCCTCTCTGCTTCCAGCCTGTAACCCTCTTTCTCTCATGTGACAGATGGAGATTAATCTGTTTTTTTCCCAACTCAGAGGAGAAGGGGACCAGCCCACCAGACTACCGACACTACCTTCGAATGTGGGCTAAGGAGAAAGAGGCTCAGAAGGAGACAATTAAGGATCTTCCCAAGATGAACCAGGTAGGCTCAATGGGAAGCCCACAAGAGATGTTTCTAGAGAATTCTGGCTGACTGGGCCCTCACACCACCCACACTCCAGGGGTCTCCTGTGGAGCTGTGATTCTAGAAAGGAGGCTAGTTGCTCCAAGGCCCTGTACAGGTGGTGTTCCCATGTTAACCACTCGCTCTTTTTGATTCAATATCCATGAACCAGAGACGCAGCAGGTAGGTTAGTCTCCAATAGCCAGAAACTCATACACCAGCGTTGACAAGAAGGCTCATTACACTTCAGCTCCCTCCCAGCCCTGCCCAGGCATCTGCACAAGCAGGCTTGCTTGTTCCTTCTGTGGCAGGTTCTTCATTTGCTGGTCTGTCAGTTCAGGAGTTCGGTACCTTTCCAAGGGTCTCAGCTAGAGTGGCTGACCCTGGATTCAGACTTTAGACATCTAACCAAAGTTAGTTCTTCAGCCTGACCATGACCCTCAGACCAGACTTTACCCTGGCTATGCTCAGAGGGGACCTGCAGTTGGAGCAGTCTCTCACTCCCAGGCCTGAAGATGGGGCTCCATGGAATGAGGCTTCTTCCCACCATCAGGCCAGGAGTCCTGAATGTATGGATTAAGACCTAGAACCTGGCCTGCCCCAGCCCTCCTCAACTGACCAAACATACACCTTGTTGTCACCCCCTGTCCATCACTGAAGGACAGTTGAAGTTGCTTCTGATTAAAAATATAAAGCCAATAGCCAGATGCGGTGGAGCATGCCTGTAATCCCAGCACTTTGGGAGGCTGAAACAGGAGAATCACAAGGTCAAAGCCAGCCTCGGCTAAGTAACTCAGTTAGACCCTGTCTCTAAATAAAACACAAAATAGGGCTAGGGATGTGGTTCAGTGGTCGAGTGCTCCTGAGTTCAATCCCTGGTACCAAAATATATATGTGTGTGTGTGTGTGTGTGTGTGTGTGTGTGTGTGTGTGTGTGTGTGTGTGTTGTGTGTACACATATATAAAAGCAAAAGTGGTTCCAAAATACAAGGAAAAACTCCTTTTGTGATTAGGTTTAGAAAGTCCTGAGAGAGGGGCTGGGAATCAGGCTTATTGGTAAAGACTGAACAGGTGCAAGGCTGAGTTCCATCCCCAGCACCACAAAAATAAAAAAGCCCTGATAAAAGTAGCTCTCTCTGGCTGGCCACGTTGGCACATGCCTGTAATCCTAGCAACTTGGGAAGCTGAGACAGGAGGATCACAAGTTCCTGGCCAGACTCAGCAATTTAGTAAGACCTTTAGCAATTTAGTGAGAACCTGTCTCAAAATAAAAAATAAAAAGGACTGAGGCTGTAGCTCAGGGGTAAAGCACTCTGGGGTTAAATCCTCAAAAAAAAAAAAATCCTACAATAAAAAAAGTAGTAGGTCTCTGTAAGCTAGCAGAATTACAAACAGAAACAAGGACAATCCAGATCAGACATGCATCTTGCCAATGAGAAAGGCAACTAGGGAAAAAAGGCTTTTGAAATGCTATAAGACATTGGTCAAGTCATTTTTCCTCTGAGTCTGAGTGTCCTAATCTGTAAAATGGGAATGGTAAGACACAAGTTTGTGGAGACAGTATTCCAGCACCAGTTAGAGTGGCCTCATTCTCAGTCTAGCTAACGCGACCAGTATTTTACCATCTCCCTGTCCTGTTTTCCTTCTTAAGGAGCAGTTCATTGAACTGTGCAAGACACTATACAACATGTTCAGCGAAGACCCCATGGAGCAAGACTTATACCATGCCATCGCCACGGTGGCCAGCCTCCTCCTACGCATCGGCGAGGTAGGGAAGAAGTTCTCAACCCGGACAGGCAGAAAGCCCAGGGATGGTGCCCACAGCGGGGATCACAACAGTACCACTGAGGAGGACGAGCTACCAGCACCTGAGCCCCATCAGGACCCAATACGGGAGCTTCAGCCGCCAGCTGCAGGGGACCCCCAGGCCAAGGCTGGTGGAGACACCCACCTTGGGAAAGCACCACAGGAAAGCCAGGTGGTGGTAGAGGGGGGCAGTGGCGAGGGGCAGGGCTCACCCTCCCAGCTTCTGTCTGATGATGAAACCAAAGACGACATATCCATGTCCTCGTACTCAGTGGTCAGCACAGGCTCTCTGCAGTGCGAGGACCTTGCAGATGACACAGTGCTGGTGGGTGGAGAGGCCTGCAGTCCCACAGCCGCCTCACGCATTGGGGGCACTGTGGACACAGACTGGTGCATTTCCTTCGAGCAGATCCTGGCCTCCATTCTGACAGAGTCTGTATTAGTGAACTTCTTTGAGAAGAGGGTAGACATTGGACTCAAGATCAAGGACCAAAAGAAGGTGGAGAGACAGTTCAGCACCTCCAGTGACCATGAGCAGTCTGGGGTTTTGGGCTGACCTCTGCAGCTGCCCTGCTCTGGCTGAGGCCTCAGAAGTGGGGGCCAGCCTTTGTCTCCTCCTTCCCTTCATGTATTCTCCTCTCACTCTCATTCTCCCCAGAAGCAATGAATTGTAAACACAAAGGCCAATGCAGACCCAGTTGCCTTAGAAGCATTCCCGGGCCTGTACACCTCATTGCCCAGGAAAAGGCTGGCCACTCCACCTCCCCTCTGCCTGGTGGGAACCCTCCTAGAGCCTGGCTGCCCCCTCCTAGTGTTAGAGGCTCTCAGATCTGCCCATGCTTGCCTCACATCCTTGCACCCCATGCTGTGCTCAGGCCACACTGGGTCCCTCCACCCACAGAGCCATCTTCATACAGCTGTGTGGCCCAGGTACCAGCTCCTGTCACTTGGCACCAGGTAGGGGGTTATATGCTTATCAGGCTTCAAAGTGATGGAAACTTCCAAGTGCTCTCTGGAGCCCTTAAGCCTGAGCCTCCTGACTGGGGAACTCAGCAGAAAGTGTCTCTTGTAGGCGCGTTAACCTTACATGCGCTTTTGCTCCTTTGTCACCATTAACTTTGAAAGCACGTCCTCAGGTCTTCATCTGTTTCCTTGTATTCATTTCAGTTGGCTAAACATCACACTGTGCTCAATGCCTTAATCCCTCAAATAAAAAAATAAAACCCACTGTGTACAGTGCCTTAAAGTGGCCCTCAACAACTGCTTAGGCCTCCTGGCTTCTCCTTAGGCCAGGAATGGGATCCAGGCCTCATTCCAGAAGTTCAAGACATTTGGTTCCCCACAAGAGTGGGGAGTTAGAGCCGGGCGCAGTGGCACACACCTGTCATCCCAGCACTTTGGGAGGCTGAGACAGAAGGATTGTGAGTTCAAAACCAGCCTCAGCAACAGCGAGGTGATAAGCAACTCAGTGAGACTCTGTCTCTACATAAAACACAAAATAAGGCCGGGGATGTGGTTCAGTGATTGAGTGCCCCTGAGTTCAATCCCTAGTACCACAAAAAAAAAAAAAAAAGAGTTGAGCTGGGGCTGTAGCTCAGTGATAGAGTGCTTACCTAGCATGTGTGAGGCAGCACATATAAATAATAAATGAATAAAATAAAGATCCATCGACAACTAAAAAAAAAAAAGTGGGGAGTTGCCATGCCTGCCAGTTTAGATGGGGACATGGAATGGGTTAACTTGTGGCAGGAGAAACCCTGAGCTCCACAGGTCTCAGTGGGCAGCGAGACAGAGAATTTCTCAGGCCTGGGCTATATCAAGTCCTTGGATTCTAGAAGCAGAGTGTGGGCCACAGGCAACCAGTGGGGCCCTCCTGAGCTGAGTCAAACAGGACTCAGGACTGAGCCACAAGGACGCCTTTATTTGCAGCAGGAGTTGAAACTGATCACAGGTAGCCAGTGTTTGCCTCCATATGGGGCTGCTCTTGCTTTAACTAAAAGATATATCTCTGTTGTTTGGGTTTTGTGTTTTTTCAGCACTGGGCAAGGAATCCTGAGCCTTGCACATACCAGGCAAGTGCTCTCCCACTGAGCCACATCCACAAACCCTTTTTTTTCCTTTCTTCATTTTTTTTCTTTTTTTTTATTGTGGTACCAGGGATTGAACTCAGGAGCACTCGACCACTGAGCCACATCCCCAGCCCTATTTTGTGTTTTATTTAGAGACAGGGTCTCACTGAGTTGCTTAGCACCTTGCTGTTGCTGAGGCTGGCTTTGAACTCGTGATTCCCAGCTCTTTTTTTTTTTTTTTAAGTTGTCAATGGACCTTTATTTTATTTATTTATATGCAGTGCTAAGAATTGAACCCAGTGCCTGACACATTCTAGGCAACCGCTCTACCACTGAGCTATAACCACAGCCTCACAAACCCTCTTGTTTTGTTTTTAAATTTTGAGAGTCATGCTAACCTGACAGGCTGGCTGCAATCCTTCTGACTCAGCCTCCTGAATAGCTGTGATCACTGGCATGAACCACCATATCCAGACTTTTTTGTTTTTAAATTTAATAGCTTTACTGAGGTGCAATTTACATACCATAAAATCTACTTGTTAATGTACAAGCCAGTGAATTCTACATTTATAGTTGTGCAACCATTTTCACAATACAGTTTTGGAAACATTTCCATCACACCTGCAAGACCCCTGAAGTCCCAGCAACTCAGGAGGCTGAGGCAGGGTTGTAAGTTTGAGGCCAGCCTCAACAATTTAGTGAGACTCTCAGAAATTTAGCAAGACCTTGTCTCAAAAATAAAAGGGCTGGGGACATAGCTCAGTGATAGAGAGCCCCTAGGCTTAATTCCCAGTGCAAAAAACAAAAAAAAAACAAAAACATAAATTGGAGAACATAATTTCCTTTCTAGTATTTATTCCAAACTGCTATAAGATAATTACAACAAGCCAGGCACGGTGGCTCAAGCCTATAATCCCAGCACTTTGGGAGGCTGAGACAGGAGAATCCTGAGTGCAAAGCCAGCCTCAGCGATGGCGAGGCACTAAGCAACTCAGTGAGACCCTGTCTCTACATAAAACACAAAATAGGGCTTGGGGATGTGGCTCCGTGGTCAAGTACCCCTGAGTTCAATCCCCGGTACAAAAAAACAAGATAATTAAATTATAACAGATTCCTGCCAAAAATACTGTTCTTGGCCATAATGCACTTAGGATACACATGAGAAGCCAGGCGCGGTGGCATATGCCTATAATCCTAGCACTTGGGAGGCTGAGACAGGAGAATCATGAGTTCAAAGCCCACCTCAGCAATTGCGAGGTGCTAAGCAACTCAGTGAGACCCTGTCTCTACATAAAACACAAAATAGGGCTGGGGATGTGGTTCAGTGGTCCAATACCCCTGAGTTCAATCCCCGGTACCAAAAATAAAAAATAAAAAATAGGCATGAGAGTGAAAGGGTCAGAAGGATTCTTTGGGGAAATGTCCCCTGCTATATATGTATCTATCTTCCAAAACTGGCTGAATTGCAAACTGTAAGTTGATATAGTTATTGTTTGTAGTTTGCTGTATATAAATTGTATTTAATAAAGTTGATTTCTTTTTGAGGTATTGGGGATTGAACCCAGGGGTACTATAACACTGAAGTACATCCCTAGCCCTTTTCATTTTTTATTTTGAGACAGAGTCTTGGTAAATTGCTCAAGCTGGACTCAAACTTGTGATGCTCTTGCTTTAGCCTCCCTGGTTTCTAGGATTACAGGCATGCACCGCTGCGCCAAGTTGAAAATTGATTTTTAAATTGCACATATAGAAAAATATCAATAAAATTTTGTAAAAATTTTTTTAAAGGCATGAGAATCTCATATTTGGCAGTTTGAAATCTTAAAATTGATTGTAGTCAATTAGACTTTAATAATTTGAATTTGGATAAATGTTTTAAATAACATGTAGAATAATAAACTTATGAATATAACAAAAAAAATTAAAAGAATAGCTGGGCACAGTGGCACACATCTGTAATCCCAGCAACTCAGGAGGTTGAGGCAGGAGGACTGCAAGTTCAAGGATAGCTCGGGGCAACTTACTGGAACCTTGTGTCAAAATGAAAAAGGACTGGGAATGTAACTGTGGTAGAGTGCCTCTGGGTGCTTTAATCCCCAGTGGTAGAGAGGGAGGAAGGGAAGAAGAGAAAGAGAGAAAGTAAGAACATAAAAGAATGATTTAACCTATTCACATGATAAAAGAATGTACAAGGGCTGGGATTGTAGCTCAGCGGTAGAGCGCTTGCCTCACATGCGTGAGGCCCTGGGTTCGATTCTCAGCACCACATAAGAATAAATAAAATAAAGATATTGTGTCCATCTACAACTAAAAAAAAATATTTAAAAAAAAGGAATGTACAAAAACAAATATCCCAGGCATGGTAGCCCGCACCTATACTTGGGAGGCTGAGGCAGGAAGATGTCTTGTACCCAGGAGTTCCAGTCCAGCCTGGACAACATGAGTCTCTGTCTGTCTGTCTCTCTCTCTCTCTCATACACACACACACACGTTTTGTTTTGGTTGCGACAATACTTTCCATCCATTAATCATTGAACCTGGCATAATAATCAAAATGTTTAACAACCAGAACAGTAACACTAAATAAGTATGAAGGAAATAAATTTTCAATGTCTGTTTATCCTGCAAGTAAACATGAATAACTGTATATTTTAAAACTGCTTAGCCATGGTTAGTGATGTGCACCTGTAGTCTTAGCACTAGGGAGACTGCAGCAGGAAGATTACATGAGCCCAGTAGTTTGAGACCAACCTAGGCAACATAGGAAGAACTATAAAAGGAAGAGAGAGAGGGAGGGAAGAAAGAGACACATGTATTTTAAAAGGAAAAAATACTGAAAAGTAGAAAAACATTTTTTCTGGTACTAAAACTACTCGGTATTTTGGTGGTTTTCTTCTATATATTTTTTTCTTTTTTTATTTGTAGATGGACACAATGTCTTTATTTTATTGCTTTGTATATGGTGCTGAGGATCGAACCCAGGGCCTCACACATGCGAGGCAAGCGCTCTACCACAGAGCTAAAATCCCAGCCCCCTCTTCTATATTTTTTTCAGAGTTGAACTGGTATCATATATAAGGCTGGGAATGTAGCTCAGTGATAAACCACCCTTGGGTTCAATCCCTGACACAAAAAACAAAAAGAAAAAAAGTATAGGGACCACTGCAGTGGGGTCTGGAAATGGTTGAGTGAGACTGGGCTCAACTTCCAATTCAGCACAGGCAAATGGGAATGTATTGTCAAGGACTAAATGGAGGCCAATAGATAGAAAATTACTAGGAGGAAACATTTGAATAAAGCAAATTCTAGCTATACAGATCTAACAGGATTCTTGCTGAAGACAGGCCAGTTTGATTAGACCTCACCTTTGGGATGGGGAATTCTGAGGATACTGATCAGATGTTGATGATGGGAAGGAAGCAGTTCTTGCTAAACTGACTTAGCAGAGTTCTTTGCTAAAACTGGATTAAAACAAAGAAGTGCACAGGAGAATGTTCAGAAGCCTGACCGAAGTTTGGCCAAGCAGATGTCACTTCCTTTTTTTTGGTACCAGAGATTGAACCCAGGGGTGCTTAACCACTAAGCCATATCCTCAGCCCTTTTTTATATTTTATTAGAGACAGGGTGTCGCTGAGTTGCTAAGGGCCTCACTAAGTTGCTGAGAATGGCTTTGAATTAAAGACTCTCCTGCCTCAGCCTCTGGAGCCACTGGGATTATAGGCGAGCACCACCGTGCAGGGCTAAAATGTCACTTTCTAATAATGCATGTGCACTTTTACTTCAAACTCAAATCTCTGTAATGGACCTGCATGGTGGTCCATTTATTGAAAGCAACTATTCTTCAGAACATTTATTCTTATTTTTTTTTCTCTGTCACATTTCAGTGATCACTAGTGCATAATAAATCTGTCCTGGTGACATGGGTTATTTTTGTTAGGTTGCTTGTCATTGTGACTCTTATCCATGATGTTTTTTTGTTTTGTTTTCTATTTTATTCCTCTACTTAGCATTCTATAAAGCAGAACCTTTCTCACCACATTTTTGTTAGGATTGGGTATTTTATATATATATATATTTTTTTTTTTTTTTTTAACAAGATAGTTTATGTTGTCAGTCAGGCATTCATGCCTTGGCTAGCTGGCAATAGGGTCCTGATGGGGCTGAGAAGTTGAACTTGTTCCTCCACCTTCCAAATGGAGCTTTCTCTGGGGATTGCAGGAGGGATTGGTTTTCATTTCAACTCCCTTCTCAGTCTCCCTTTCCTGGAAACGTGAGGCTGGTGAGCAGTGTTAGCGCAAGAGACCAGGACGACAGCAAACTTCACAAGTCATTTCAGGCTTTATTCAGGAACAGGACTACATCTACAGGGATGGACTCACTTTCCTGGTGGAAAATGGGTCCCAAACAAAGAAAGGGACTGGGTTTTTATAAGGCTATCAGTTTTCACAGACATTTAGGAATTTGGGGTTTGTTTTATCAATCAATGAGACAGTCAGGAAGTTGAGCTCTTGGGTCAAGGGTCCTGTGTTCTTGCCGAAGATTATCACCTCAGTGTGGTGATACTGTGGTGATATGCTCCTTCCTTCCAAGATTAGCATCAGGAAGACATTTGTTGGGGGAGGTGGAAGATACCAGTGTAATTAGCATCAGGAAGGCATTTGTTGGGGTTGGGGGGTGGAAGCAATCAGTGCATGGCTACTTTTCTTTTTCTCAGACTACATTATTTTCAGTTCCTACACCTATTAAGCAGTTTTCCCAGGATTATTGGTCCTCTCGCCCTTCTGCCCTTTGTGCTCTGGATCAAAGTCTGATTGCACACTTCTGCCCAGATGTTCCTCATATTCTAACCACAGGACCAGCAGTTGGGCTGGAACAGGTAGGCCCCTTCCATCTCCCTCTCTGCAACTTTTAGCAGCAGAGAGATCCACCTAGGTAAAGCCAGACAGCAGTGGGGTATCCTGTCCTTGAAACTTTAAACTTCCCAGCAAGCACAGGATGAAACATAATAGAAGGGGCTGGGTCTATTGGTACACAACAGTAATTACAGCGACCAGAGGCTAAGTCAAGAGGATCGCAAATTCAAGGCCAGCATTGGCAACTTAGCAAGACCCTGAGCAACTTAGAGACCCTGTCTCAAAATAAATATGTAAGAAGTGTTAGGTCCTTAGGCCAAAGTAATTCCATTTTGAAAAGCCCACTAAGGCATGACCTTCTCTTTCAGCCTGCCCTAAAGAGTTCCTAACTTACAGGAACCACGCCAAGTAACAATCACAGGACCTGATGGGTTGTTTTCTGGCTATTTCATTGTACATGACTATATAGTTAAGTGACATTATTTTTCAGCAGGGCACTGCACCTTGCAGAAGGACAGCTTGGCAGATATTCTCCGTCAATAAACCTTTGCTTGACTCAGAGTTGTGTTCCGGTATTTGAACCAGCTACCCTAACAGGACTAAGCAAGTACTCATGGCAAGCTGCCCCTGTGTTGTAGGACAGAGAAAGCTGGACACCGAGGAATCAGCAGGAAGCAGGTTTTTGGCTGCAGCCAGGTCCAGAAGGGAAAAGGCTTTTGCCACAGTCAGTCAATCCCCCTGAACGCCGTTTAGAAATTTTTAGGACGTTATACCCCGTGTGTAGGGGGAGGGGCTCAGAGGCTCAATCTGCAGAAGACCACATAAAGGAAGTTTTTTTCCTACTCTTCTGGGCATTCAACCCAGGCCAGGCTTTACGAAAATAACCCCCAAAGACCTAACTACTGTCCTTTGAAAAGAAATTATGGTGACGGTTTCTGGAGAAGCTTAATTAAGATGTTCTGTGGAGGAGGGAGTGCCACTACACCTGGGCTCAATCAATGCAAAAAGAAAGGGAAAGGGAGAGAAAGATCAGAGCTGGCCGGGGAAATGACATCGCGAGTCCGCGGCCTGGTCGTGGCCTAGTTGGACCTAAATCCAAGACAGCATGGCCTGAGTCCCCAGGAAGACCAACGCACCAACAAGTACTCCCAAAATAAGCCTGAGGCTAGAGAGGCCCGAGCGCGGCACAAGAGCAAGCTAGGCAGCACTGCGACCCAAAGGAGCTTAGTCCTCCCGGCAGGGCGGAGCCTGGGAGGACAGAAGTGCGGGGCGCATGCGCAAACAAGGCGGCGCTGTTTCCTAGAGGGGCCGAGCAGGGGCTGGAGGACGAAGCCGAGGCGGGAGCGTGGGGCGCATGCGCGCGGCAACTAGTGACGGAGGCCGTCATGGCGCCGTCGCAGCAGTCACGGGTCCTGCGATGCTGCAGCTGCCGCCTCTTCCAGGCCCACCAGGTGCGGCAAGCGCCGGCTTCTCACTCCTCCCTCGCGAGGATGGCCGGTGTGATGTGGCGGGATGTATTTGGAGCCCGAAGACCTGACAGTGCTGAGGACTGGGTGTTATTCGCTGTCGCTTGCACATGATGTTGTTCTGAGCTTTTGTTTTCGTTTTGTGCTTGGTTGTTTCAGAAACCAGAAATGATAGTTTCTGCCGAGGTGCCCTCTCGTGAATTCCAGCAGGGAATTGGGACGCCCACCTTGAAGATAGCATCCTTTATGCAGAGTAGTGGCTCTTTCTCAATTTAATTATAGGGGAGCGTGTTACAGGCAAGCCCAAGGAACCTGCCTGGATCCCGGCTGGCAAGATTCCGCCGGCCGCTGGTATAAGAAATAGGCAAACGATGAAGTTTGATCAAACTGGGAGAAACAGCTAGATTACTTCTCAGCTGGTCCCCTGGGGGATAACAAAAGCCAGGTGATAGTCGTACGTAGATTTAGCTAGGCTGTACGTCTGTTTTAATTTCCTTTGCATCTGTACTGTACTAAGGAAGTATGGGATGCAGAAAAGCAGTTATCAGCAAGTTTGCTTTTAATTTCAAAGGGGGTCTGTTTGAACAGAACTGTTCTTAAAACTAAAGATGCAGCCGTGTGGAGTGGCACCGGTACGGTTGAAACGTCCGTGGTCTACACCTGGACGCCCTCTGGTGTCTCTAGATTGCCTCTGCCTCCTGTTTTAAATGGTCGATATTTCAAAAACCTGTTTGCTTTCCTGACTTTCAGCATTATATCAGAGGATATAATTTAACCTAATATTTTCTGGTTTGTACCCTATTTTGAAGTCACCTAACACTGTGTATCTACCTCTGATGGTTTCTTCTTCCTCCTAGTTACCCATTAATCTGCCATTCCTTGAGAAAGAGTAACATCAAACTTCTTTAAAATATGTATTAAAGACAATA
>CM053405.1:115267547-115324876 GCA_028644305.1 Xerus rutilus
TGGTACTGGGGATTGAACTCAGGGGCACTCAACCACTGAGCCACATCCCCAGCCCTATTTTGTGTTTTATGTAGAGACAGGGTCTCACTGAGTTGCTTAGCCCCTTGCCGTTGCTGAGGCTGGCTTTGAACTCGCGATTCTCCTGTCTCAGCCTCCCTAAGTGCTGGGATTACAGGCTTGAGCCACCGCGCCCGGCTTAGATTTTCATGTTTTACAGTGTGGCAAATTAAATACCCTGAGCCATCCTCCCACTAAAAATAACTAAAAATGCCAACTGCAATATTTCAGATTAACTAACGAGCTGGCAAAACTGGGTGTGGTGGCACATGCCTGTAATCCCAGTGACTTAGGAGGCTCAGAGACATAAGGATCGCAAGTTCAAAGCTAGCCTCAGCAATTTAGTAAAGCCCTAAGCAACTTAGCAAGACCCTGTCTCAAAAGTAGAAATAAAATAGGCAGGGGAGGGCTGGGGCTGTGGCTCAGTGGCAGAGCGCTTGCACGAGTGGGGTTAAGTGCCCCTGGGTTCAATTCCTGGTACCAAAAAAAGAAAAAGAAAGGCAGTAAGTAACCCTAAGTGGTCAAAAGATTAAAAAAAAAAAATGCTGGGACTGGAGGTGGAACTCAGTGGTGGAGCCCTTGCTTAGCATGCACAAGGCCATGGGTTTGATCTCTAGCACCACAAAAGAAAAAAAGAAAAATGAAGTAAAGGCCAAAATCCAGAGAACACGCTTGAGTGCAGAGTTTGGTGCTCTGGAGCCTCCATTTAGGTGGCTAGGAGGGGTACCAGAGACAAAAGACAAAGCCAAAGGCCTGGGCTTTATGGGGGAAAAAGTTTAGTAGGAGACGTCCATATAAAGCTGAGTCTCCAAAGGCCTATGCTCTACTGTACAAATGAACTGCAATACACACACTCTGCGGCAGGAAGCTCTTATACATTGACCTTGGTCCTGGCTGAAGACGGAGAAATATCTCTCTAAGACTTTGGAAGCACGGGAAGCCATCCAGTGGCTTTTCAGCTTTTACACTCATTGTGTGAGAAGCCTGAAGCTGAGAATTTGTTTTTCAGTTGTCCCAGGAAGTCTGCTTCCCTGGAGCAACACCTCATCAACATAGGCCTTAAAGAATTCCCATAGATAGCAGGGTGCTATCTATGGGAATTCTTTAAGGCCTATCCCAGTGACTCAGAAGGCTGAGGCAAGAGGATCACAAGTTTGAGGCTAGCCTCAGCAACTTAATGAGATTCTGTCTCAAAAGTCAGATTTAAAAATTGTTAAACACTCAAGGAAGCATGTCATCATGGACTAAAGACAGCAGAAACAAGTCCAAAAAGTCAGACTCACAAAGATTCTAGAATTGCATGTTTAATATGTTTAACAAAATAAAAGGGTTAATATGAGAAACTTTAGAAAATAGCCAGGTATATTTGAAAAAGAACTAAAAAGAGTTTATAGAAATTAAAAGTAAAGCCAGGTGTGGTGGTGCATGCCTGCAATCCCAGCAACTCGGGAAGCTGAGGCAGGAGGATCTCAAGTTCAAAGCCAGCCTCAGCAACTTTGTGAGCCCCTAAGCAACCTGGTGAGACCCTGTCTCAAAAAATAAATAAATAAAAACGGCTGGGGATGTAGCTCAGTGGTTAAGCACCCATGGGTTCAATCCCCAGTTCTAAAAAAAAAAGAAAAGAAAAGTTAACTCATTGAAATTAAAAATTCAGTGAGCTGGACGTGATGGCACATACCTGTTATCCCAGTGGCTCTAGAGGGTGAGGCAAGAGGATCACAAGTTCAAAGCTAGCCTCAGCAATTAAGCAAGACCCTCAGCATCTTGTTAAGACCCTATCTCAAAATAAAAAAGAAAAAGGGCTGAGGATATAGTTCAGTAGTGAGTGCTCCTGGGTTCAATCCCAGTACTGAAAAAAAAAAAGAAAGAAAGAAACAAAGTTGGAGGACTTCTACAACCTGATATCAAGATTTATTATAATACTTATTGAACTCAAGACAGTATGATTTTGGTGAAAGACTAGATATCTAGATATATTAGTAGGTAAATGGCTAAACCAATTTTGCTATATTCATACTGTTCAATGCTTTTCAGCACCAAGGCAACATGAGCAAATCTCAAAACAATGCTGAGTAAAAGAAGCCACAGAAAATAAGGCATAGTATGCAGATTGCTGCAAAGGAACATAAGTGCACTTTTCAGAGTGATGAAAATTCCTGTATTGATTGGGGATGTAGTTACAAAGGTATGGTTTTATCAAAACTCATCCAAATATGTATCTAAGTGGGTATATTTTGGTATAAATTACACCTCAATTAATTAATTATAAAAGTTTTAAAAAATCTTCCCTGTTGGGTGTGGTAGCCCACACCTATAATCACAGCAGCTCGGGAGGCTAAAGCAGGAGGATCCCAAGTTCAAAGCCAGCTTCAGGGCTGGGGCTGTAGCTCAGTGGTAGAGCGCTTGCCTAGCATGCATGAGGCACTGGGTTCAATCCTTGGCACCACATATAAATAATAAATGAATAAAATAAAGATCCATCAACAACTAAAAAAAAAATGAAAAAACAAAAAAAAAAGCCAGCTTCAGCAATTTAGTGAGGTTCTAAGCAACTTAGTGAGACTTTGTCTCTAACTAAAATATTTTAAAAAGGGCTGGGGATGTGGCTCGGTGGTTAAGTGCCTCTGGGTTCAATCCCCAGTACAAAAAATAAAAAACTGCCCTTAGACATAGCAGCATAATGAAATTGTAGAACACAGAAAACAAAGGCAAGAGCTGGAAAAGAGCTAGAGAGTAGACAGTTAACTGACAGAACAATGGACCCCAGCTTGTCAGTGGGAACATTTAATTTTTTTTTTTTTTGGTACTGGGGATTGAACTCAGGGGTACTCGACCACTGAGCCACATCCCCAGCCCTATTTTGTGTTTTATGTAGAGACAGGGTCTCACTGAGTTGCTTAGCAGCCTCGCCATTGCTGAGGCTGGCTTTGAACTCGCGATTCTCCTGTGTCAGCCTCCCTAAGTGCTGGGATTACAGGCTTGAGCCACCGCGCCCGGCTTCATATTTCCTTTTGATAGTTAGTTTCACCAGCCTCAATCAAATACTCCCTCTGCCCAGGCCTTCTGAAGATAACAGAATCACATCAGGACAACACAAATATGTCCCCAAGATTCCCCAAAACAATCTTTGATATCTGTTCCTGGATCCTTGTATCCTTCTGTCTCCATCTTCCTTGTCCTTTCTCTTCCCATTTGATAAAGGACCTGTACGTGATCTTTCCCTCAGGTCTCTGGAAGCAGCTGTAAATGCTGGCAAAGAAGAAAATGCAGTTGGGCAGCAGGCTGAGGATGGAACCCTACAGGTAGGCCTGCAGGTCTGTTCCAGCCCTGCCTCCTGGGCTGGCTGTTTGTCCTGAGAGATTCCATTTATGTGTTGCCAAAGGAAAAAATTTCAACACATTTAGTTTAAAGATCCCAATTGACTTCATTTGTGATTCTAGAATCAGGCAATACTTTATTCCATAAAATAGAATGAGAGGTTGGTTTTATTCACAAAAAGCAGAAATGATGAAAGCAGAAACAAAGAACAAAGAATAGATTGGTCATTTCAAAATTATTTCCCTTGTAAGGTGGGGACAGGAAGATAGAACAATAGATAAGTAACTGGTTCACTTTGGGTTACTTTTTTTGGATAAGAATTAAAGCAAAGAGAACTTAATTATTGTGTCCATTGAAACTGGCCTGTTTGGAAAATTAGGTTGTTATCTCTCTCTTGATTTTAGATTAAATTTGTTTCAGTTTGGTGATATGGAACTTCAGCATAGGTGAGACCATTTCAGTTTTTAGTCTCATCTGTCAGATCTTAGTACAACAGCCTCGTCCAAAACTATAGCCTCTTACAATTTTTTTTTTTTTTGGTACCAGGGATTGAACTCAAGGGTACTCAACCACTGAGCCACATCCCCAGCCCTATTTTTTTTGTGTATTCTGTGTATTCAGAGTCTCACTGAGTTGCTTAGCACCTCGCCATTGCTGAGGCTGGCTTTGAACTCACAATTCTCCTATCTCAACCCCCACAAAGTGCTGGGATTGTAGGTGTTCACCGTTGCGTGCACAGCTATCTTATAATTTTTATTTAAGAGTATTCATTAGTCACTGGGCCCAGAGGTGCAGCTACTCAGGAGGCTGAGACAAAAGGTTCATTTGAGTCCAGGAGTTTGAGGCCATCCTGGGCAACATAGCAAGATTCTTGCTCAAAAACAAACAAACTAGCCAGGCACAGTGGCGCACACCTGTAATCCTGGCACTTTGGGAGGCTGAGACAGGAAAATTGCGAGTTCAGTCTTAGTAACAGCAAGGTGCTAAATAACTCAATGAGACCTGTCTCTAACTAAAACACAAAATAGGGCTGGGGATGTGGCTCAGTGGTCGTGTACCCCTGAGTTCAATCCCTGGTACCAAAAACAAAGAAAGAAAGAAACTGGCTGGGCTCAGTGGCACATGCCTGTAATCCCTGTGGCTTGGGAGGCTGAGACAGGAGGATTGCGAGTTCAAAGCCAGCCTCCGCAATGGCGAGGCGCTAAGCAACTCAGTGAGACCCTGTCTCTAAATAAAACACAAAAATGGGGCTGAGGATGTGGCTCAGTGGTCAAGTGCCCCTGAGTTCAATCCCCAGTACCAAAAAAACAAACAAACAAACAAACATTTGGCACGGTAGTGCACACCTGTAATTTTAGCTGCTCGGGAGGCTGAGGCAGGAGGATTGAGAATTCAAGCCAGGCTCAGCAATTTAGTGAGGCCCTAAGCAACTTGGTGAGACCTATATCAAAATAAAAAGGGCTGGAGATGTGACTCAGTGGTTAAGCACCCCTGGATTCAATCCCCAGTACCAAAAACAAACAAGAGCTGGGAATATAATGTAGTACTAGAGCACTTGCCTAGCGTGCCTGAGGCTGAGTTCAGTCCCTTAGCATCAGCAAAAAAGAAACAAACAAATATAAATAAACCCTTTACCATTTGAGGTTTTGGGGTGTTTTTTTTTGATACTAGAGATTGAACCCAAGAGCATTTTACTATTGAGCTGTATCACTACCTTTTTAAATTTTTTTAAAGTAATTCTTTTTTTATAAGTTTATTTGTTTTTTTATGTGGTGCTAAGAATTAAACCCAGTGCCTCACACATGCTAGGCAAGTGCTTTACCACTGAGTCACAATCCCAGCCTCTCTTTTTATTTATTTATTTATTTATTTTGTACTGGAGATTGAACTCAGGGGTACTCGACCACTGAGCCACATCCCCAGCCCTATTTTGTGTTTTATGTAGAGACAGGGTCTCACTGAGTTGCTTAGCGCCTTGCTATTGCTGACCAGCCTCTCTTTTTAAATTTAAGACAGCTCACTAAGTTGCTTACTAAGTTGCCCAGACTGGCCTTGAATTAGAGATTCTCCTGCCTCAGCCTCCCAAGTCACTGGAACTTGTACCATTTGTAAGGATGGAGTCAGCCGTGTGCATAAATCTTTACAATACTCAACACTTCATTCCATAAAATAGAATAAGTCTGTTTAGAGAACTCCTTCCAAACTTAGATTGACTTTACCTCTGGTGCAGCTGCTGCTTTCTTTCCACATCCCTATCTGAGCATCCTTTTGATAAGGAGAAGAAGCTAGTATCAAATACCAGAGTTTTTTTTTTTTTTTTAATATTTTTTTATTTGTAGATGGACACAATGTCTTTATTTTATTGCTTTGTATGTGGTGCTGAGGATCGAACCCAGGGCCTCACGCATGCGAGGCAGGCGCTCTACCGCTGAGCTACAATCCCAGCCCCAATACCAGAGTTTTTCATATTCCTTTGCTCCAGACCTGGAGCTTCCTGAGAGCAGGAATAATATGCAGTTGTTAGCTGTCCCCAGTCCCTGGCAGAGTAGGTGCTCAGACAGTATCAGGTGGGCAGTGTGTGTGACAGCTTTCATGAATGAACAGGTAGCCCTATGGGTACATCTGAGATGCTGTGGGCACACAGAGCACCATGTCCTGCCAGAACCAGAGGGAGTGGAACAACTGTCCACTCTCCGCCTCTGCTCTGCTCACAGAATAACACTAGCCACATCCTCTCATTACTTCATCTTCATATTTTTATTATAAATGAGGGAGGTACTCATAAGCACTCCAATACAGCCATTCTGATAGCTTTGTCTGTGCTTCCCATTTGCTCCCTGTACAGGGTCTTGCTTATGTTGCCCAGGCTCGTCTCAAACTGGTGGGCCCATGTGATCCCCCTGCCTTAGCCTTTTGAGTAGCTGGGATTACATGTACTTCATTATGCTTATTAAAAGATACTCTTGGGCTGGGGTTATGGTGCAGTGGTAGCGTGCTCGCCTAGCATGCATGAGGCACTGGGTTTGATCCTCAGCACCACATAAAAATAAAATAAAAGATATTCTGTCCACCTACAACTAAAAAATATTTTTAAAAAATATACTCTTTTGCATCCTAAAGTTTTCACTTATATCATTCTTCTATTTGTAGTTTTCAATGATTTTCATTTTTAAAAAGTATCAGGCTGGGGTTGCAGCTCAATGGCAGAGGGCTTAACTAGCATTTGCAAAGCCCTGGGTTCAATTCCTAGCACTACAAAAAATTAATAATAATTACAAAGTTTAAGAGTAACTACAGGGGGCTGGGGCTGGGGCTCAGTGGTAGAGTGCTCACCTCACACGTATGAAGCACTGGGTTCGATCCTCAGTACCACATAAAAATAAATAAAGCCGGGCATGGTGGCACATGCCTGTAATTCCTGCACTTTGGGAGGCTGAGACAGTAGAATCGCGAGTTCAAACCCAGCCTCAGCAACAGGGAGACACTAAGTAACTCAGTGAGACCCTGTCTCTACATAAAACACAAAATAGGGCTGGGGATGTGGCTCAGTGGTTGAGTACCCCTGAGTTCAATCCCCGGTACCAAAAAAATATAAAGAAAGAAAGGTATTGTGTCCATCTATAACTAAAAAATATTTATAAAAAATAAAAAATAGTAACTACAGGATATTGTGGGCATACCAATGCTGATTCCCTTACCGTGGGTGTAGTTAGTTGCCTCTCCACTTTAGCCATTAGTAGTAGTAGTAGTAGTAGTAGTAGTAGTAGTCCTGGGGATTGAACCCAGGGGTGCACTACCACTGAGTTACATTCCCAGTCCTTTTTATTTTCAACTTGGAGGCAGGGTCTCATTAAGTTGCCCAGTCTGCTCTTGAACTTGTGATCCTCTTTCCTCAGCCTCCCAAGTAACTAGTATTACAGGCTTGTGCCACCATGCCCAGCTATTATAAATATCTGCCCTTATTTGTAACCCTGTCATAAGTATCATTTTTCTCCTTGCATTGCTGGGGATGGAACTCAGGGCCTCAGCCATGCTAGGCAAGTGCTGTACCACTGAGCTGCACCCCACCCCTGTGACAAGCAACCTTATGCCTTGGTTGTTTGGAGATCCTGAGTCAAGGAGTATAGATCTTTGGAAGGTTCTTGACAAGTTGTGCTCTGCACAAGGCCTGGACCGGTGTGCACTGTCCCTACTGGTGTCTTAGGGCCCCTGTGTCCCCATCAGCTTTCAGCAGGGTGCCTTTCCTGGTAATGAGGGAGTCATAGGTCTTAAGGCCCTCAGACCTAAAAGTTAAGCTGAGGATTTTTTTTTTTTTTTTTTTTTTTGGTGGTACTGGGGATTGAACTCAGGGGCACTCGACCACTGAGCCACATCCCCAGCCCTATGTTGTGTTTTATGTAGAGACAGGGTCTCACTGAGTTGCTCGCTTAGCGCCTCGCCATTGCTGAGGCTGGCTTTGAACTCGCGATTGTCCTGTCTCAGCCTCCCTAAGTGCTGGGATTACAGGCTTGAGCCACCGCGCCCGGCTAAGCTGAGGATTTTTAATGAAAGTGGCCACTTTCCAACTCTAGAGTGTAATCTCTTTCCCAACCTGCAGGGAAAATCCCAGCCCTTGGAGAACCGCTGGCTGAAGTATCTGGACAAGGGAAGCCCAGAGCAGGAGCTGGAAGGAGGAATATGTTTGCACACACAGCCCTCATCCAACCCAGAGCAGCCAGGCCTTCCCTTCAGTCAAGCCCTGCCCAGAAAAAGGTGCCAAGTGGGTCTCTAATCCAGCCCTTGCCCTGTGTCCCACACTGACATCTGGAAGGAGGGAATGATGAGCTGCTTCTAGTTGTTGGCCAAGTGGGAGCAGCCCAAGTGTCATATGCCAGTGGGCAGGAAAGCTGGCGGGTAGCCATCACTGCCAGCCCCCTTTGGCCCTGGGTGCTGCCAGGGGGAGATGAGGACTGGGTAGGACACTGGCATGGGTACCCTGTATGCTCAGTTATTCTGAGTGTCTCAGACTACACAGAAATTGGGAAAGAATCATTGAGGGCAAGGTTGACAAAGTGAACTATGGCCAGAGTGGCCAATGGGCCTGGGAACTTTTAGCCTAGAGAAGCAAAGACCTCAGACTTTCAGGGTTTCTCTTCCTCTAAATTTCCTGTTTCAGTGAGTGTTCTGGAAGAGGTTGCCTTAGGCTAAGCACCAAGGATGGCTTCTCAGGGCAGGTGCTTTCAAGAGGTGGATTCCAGTTTCAAATAAGCACATTTTAACAAGTAGAAAATACAGGCCCGATAAAAGGACTGCCTGGCTGTTGCTGGGCAGCCAACTGGAAAGCTGTAAGGGACGAGTTTCCTCCCTAGCCTGGGTCAAGCCAGATGACCATGGAGTTAGGTGCTGGGGACTGGTTGATGACAGCACTTGACAGCACTTTGTCTGCCAGGAAATGGAGCCAGAGCACAGACCAGCTTCCTCAGAGCCTTGTCCAGGATTCAGATGATGCTGAAGTCACCTTGGAACCCCAGGAGGTCAGTGATAAAGAATATTTCTCTGATCCCATCAACACTGAGCTTACATAGGAGAGAGTATGTGTGTATGTGTGCATGCACACTGGAGATGGAACACAGGGCCTTGGGCATGCTAAGCATCTCTACCACTAAGCTCAACTACCCATGGAATTTTTCTTGTTTTGTAACCTGATTTGTAAGGGTGGGGGTTGTTTTTTGTTTGTTTTGTTTCGGTTTTTTGGTAATGGGGATTGAACCCAGGAATGTTCTACCACTAAACTACACCCCTAGTCCTTTTTTTTTTTTTAAGACAGTTCAAGTTGCCAGCATTGGCCTCGGACTTGAAATCCTCCTGCAGCCTCCCATGTTACTGGGATTACAGGCATGTGGTGATATGCCCAGCAAGATTTTGTTTTTGTATTTTGTTTTGAGACAGGATCTTGCTGTGTTGCCCAGGTTGCCCTCAAACTCTTGAGCTCAAGTGATCCTCATATCTCAGCTTCCCAAGTATCTGCTATATAGGTATGAGCCACTGTGCCCAGCCCAACCTAGGGTTTTTTCTTTTCCATTTAAAGCCAACACCAACACCTTTCTCTGGTCCATATCCTATATCCCTCTCATGTTCATCCATCTTTATCCTGCAAAGGGGAGGACTCTGTCCACCTGTTCCTCATAGGGCCTGCCCTGGATCTCCTGTGCATTTGCCCTGCCCCAGCTGCACACCCCTTCCTTCCTCTTACTTAGGATTTTTTCCTAATGCTTAGGACCTAGCTGGCCCCTCTGCACATTGAGTGCTGCAGAGTGCAAATTTTACTTTACACTGTTGTGGGAGCCCAAGGA
The DNA here is from genome assembly GCA_028644305.1 of Xerus rutilus. Classification (NCBI taxonomy): domain Eukaryota; kingdom Metazoa; phylum Chordata; class Mammalia; order Rodentia; family Sciuridae; genus Xerus; species Xerus rutilus. Next base: position 115,277,255 of record CM053405.1, read on the forward strand.
ATTAGGCAGAGGAACCCTGCTCAGTCACTGCTATTGTCCTGATGATATCAGTCAAGGTCTGCCATGGCTGGCTTCAGATTGTGCAGAACACTAGCTCAGAGTCAAGAACCAGAGTCCAAACTTTGTTGTTGCCACGAACTAGTTACCCCAGGTAGGTTTGTGGCCCTGAATCTTCTAGATCACAGAATAACAGTAGTAAGCTATTGAGTCTAGTGCCAGTCCCGGGGCTGAATTTTTGTTGTTGTTGTTGGTACTGGGGATTGAACTCAGGGGTACTCACCACTGAGCCACATCCCCAGCCCTATTTTGTGTTTTATGTAGACATAGGGTCTCACTGAGTTACTTAGCACCTCACCGTTGCCGAGGCTGGCTTTGAACTTGCGATTCTCCTGTCTCAGCCTCCCAAAGTGCTGGGATTACAGGCGTGTGCCACCGTGCCCGGCTTCTGGGCTGAAATTTTTAATCTCACCACATCCAGGTGTCATTTTAGAGGCAAAGAACTAAAGCTTGCGTAGGTTCAGTGAGGTCACCCAGCAAGTTCAGCAGCAAAGCCACCATCAAGCATCAAGACCACAGAGCTTCTTCCCTTGTCTGGGAGGTGGCATTGTGTAGAACCACTGCCTCTACTTTCAAATCCCTTTGTAGGGCCAGGCACAGTGACGCACACCTGTAATCCCAGTAGCTTAGGAGGCTGAGGCAGAAGAATTGCGAGTTCAAAGCCAGCCTCAGAAAAAAGGCGCTAAGCAACTCAGTGAGACCCTGTTTCTAAATAAAATACAAAATAGGGCTAGGGATGTGGTTCAGTGGTTGAGTGCTCCAAGTTCAATGCCTGGTACTCGTACCACCACCCCGCCGCCGCCAAAAAAAAAAATCCCTTTGTAGGCAGTAAAACTAACTTTCAGTGCATCTTTGGTTCCTGAAGTGGGAGAAGGCAGGCCCAACACCATTTTCCTACTCCTGCTTATGTAGCTATTTCCCATCTGGCCAGGAATAAGCAGGCTGGAGTCTCTGTCCTCTGTAGGAAGTCCCTAGTCCTTCCTGCTCACATCTCCTTTCAGGCACTCGACTTCATCTGAAAGTCCCCAAAGGATGGGTCACCTGACGACATGATGTCTTTCTAGGAAACCTGGTCATGGGATTTAGCAGAAGATTGGGGTGAGGTGGAGGGAGTTTATTTACTTTGCTAAACCTCAAAATCAAGGCATGTCCCAGCCTGTCAAAGAGAAGTAAGTTGGAGAGCTTGAAGCACAAGGGTCAGCACTCAGGCGGAAGTGAGGCAGTGGCAGTGTGGAGCCTGATGAAGTGTTCTCTGATTTCTCACTCAGGGATATACTGACCTGACCAGGACCGTGCAGCAAGGTAGCAGCCACTACCTCCAGAACTCTGTGCACTGCCACGCCAGGGAGCTTAGTTTTCCTCGGTGGAAACTACCAAGTCCTGCCCCACAGGTTAAGGCTTCATCTTCTAAATGGGCACGGTTTCTCCTTTCACCTGGGAACAATTCACATGGCGATGCAGAGGTGCCAGGACCATTGCAAAGGGGCTCTGAGCCGGCCAGCCCAGCACAGGCTGAGCCAGGGACCCCTAGGACTGAGACTCCAAGGGAAAGCCACCCCAGCAGGCCCACCACCATCATCCAGTGTCCTCAGGCCACATACACTCCCATGTCTGGGCCTGAGAGGCCCTGCAGAAAGACCCCTGAGCAGTCATGGAGCCCAGGGCCTCCTCTGGTTCAGGGTGTAGAGAGGCCCCCACCTGTGCAACTATGTGGTCTCTTTACAACAGGAGAAGAGTTTGATGATGATCTGTAAACTAAGATCATAACTGCAGCATTTAGATTCATGTGTTCCATGTGCCCATTTCCTCTAGACCACTATGCCATAGAAACAGGATTCCCAAGGTGCTTTTGAAGGAGTATAATCTGAGAATGACCATGAGTAGACAATAAACATTCCTGTAAGACAGATCGTTTTTCTCACTGGCAACTGATAAAGAAGGACATCATCATCAATTAAAGTGCTTGTACCATTTAATTATAGGTTGTTTACAAATCAGATAACAGGATGGCTACAAAGGAATTTTCTTATTTTAAAAGCAGATGACACATTTGGAAATGAAAGAACTAGAGCGGTCACAGTACTCAATGAAAACCACAGCTCAGACCTCCCCTTCTGAGTCCCTGTCTAGTTCCAAGCAGTAAACCCACAGGCCTGGCTGCCCCTCCTCCTGGTACTCCTATAGGAGCCTCCTCCATTTGCTCCCTGACAACGTTCTCATTTGTTGAAAAATGTACTAGTCAGTATACTATTAATTTTAAAAAGAAAAAGCAGAGGCCATTAGGCAAGACATATTCTGAACTGCTGGTGTGATGCTGGCAGGGAGAGCAGATGTACGCAGGCATGCCCTTGCCCTCCCCAGCAAGGGCAAGGCCTCAAAGGGAAGCTGGTTCTGCTTCTCAGACACTTGGAACTCTCCCTTCATGTCACTAGTCCCACTGCCCTAAATGACCTCATGCATCCCCACCCATGGATTCTGGAAGAATGCTGAGAAACTGGCCCTTTCAGAGGCCCTGCTGTTCTATGCTAACTCAATGCAACTATGAGACAAAAAAGGGAGTATGGGATAGAGACACAAATGTTGTCACAATGGTGGTGGGTGTTTTGAGTACTGGATAGTATCCAGAGCAGCCCCGATGTCATAATTCTTGGTCTGTAGAAGCCTGGTGAGCCAGCCACCTTCATCTGAGAACCCCATGGACAGCATCTGGGAGAGTGACTCAATCAGCCGGGGGTCAGCCTCTGCCAAACACAATTCAGAAACCACAAGAGAATATCACTGAGCCCCACCTGACCCAAGACACAGCAGCATTCTGACCTTCACCAGCAAGCACCCAGTATCTTCTGAGGGCCAACCTTTCCATGGGATCCTTCGCTCCTAGGGACCCTCAGAGGCAGGCTCAGCAAGCTTTTCCTCTAAAGGACCAGATAGTAAATATTTTAGGCTTGCCTTTAAAAAAAAAAAAAAGGCAGTGGTGACTGAATTCCGGGGCACTGAGCTATATTCCCACCCTCTTGAGATAGGTTCTAAGTTGCTTAGGGCCTTGCTAAATTGCTGAGGCTTGGCCTCAAACTTGCGATCTTCCTGTCTCAGTCTTCTGAGTCACTGGGATTATAGTGACTATGCCCACTTACGCTTGCCTTGCAGGCTAGATAGTCTCTGTCACCTCTCAATTCTGCCACTACCGCCACATATATAAACAAATGGATATGACTGTGTTCCAATAAAACTACTGCCAGGCATGGTGGCACACACCTATAGTCACAGCCACTAGGGAAGCTGGGGCAGGAGGATCACTTGAGTCCAGGAGCTCAAGGCCAAGATGGGCAACACAGTGAGACCCTATCTTAAAATACACACAGGGCTGGGGTTGTGGCTCAGTGGTGGAGCACTTGCCTGGCATGTGTGGGGCACTGAGTTCAATTCTCAGCACTGCATATAAATAAATAAAAATAAAGATCCGTTGACAACTAAAAAGTATTTTTTAAAAAACCACACAAATACCCTTTATTTACAGATTTTTTTTTTGGTAGATGGACACAATACTTTAATTTTATGTGGTGCTGAGGGGATCGAACCCGGTGCCTCACACGATAGGTGAGTGTTCTACCTGAGCCACAAGGTCAAATGTCTTTGAACTTTCTCCCAACCATTTAAAAATGCAAAAATCATTCATATATAGGCCAGTTTGCTACCTCTACATTCTAAGGCAGAGAAGATACATATTAGAACTCAAGAATCAAATATAGAGCCGGGCGTGGTGGCTCACGCTTGTAATCCCAGCACTTAGGGAGGCTGAGACAGGAGGATTGCGAGTTCAAAGCCAGCCTCAGCAACGGCGAGGCGCTAAGCAACTCAGTGAGACCCTGTCTCTACATAAAACACAAAATAGGGCTGGGGATGTGGCTCAGTGGTCGAGTGCCCCTGAGTTCAATCCCCAGTACCAAAAAAAAAAAAAAAAAAAAAGAATCAAATATGGCCTAGAGATAGTTTACTCAACTTCAGTGTGACAGTTGAAGTCATAGCTGGTATCAGCGGCTTCTCTTACTCAGGGTGTTCTCTCTACAATGCTACATTCACCAACCTGCCCTGCTGCTTTCTATGCTGTGCATTTCACAAGTTGGCCTCCACCTTATTCCTATAGGGATCTTAGCAGTGACCCCATGAAATAACAGTGCAGATGGTCTGAGTCCACTTGAATTGTGGATGGCAGTCAGTGCCAAACCCAGTGCAGCCTTCTGTTATCACAGCCCTTTGTGTGTTTCTATTTTAAGACTGGGTATCATGGGCCGGGGCTTGTAGCTCAGTGGTAGAATGCTTGCCTACCATGTGTGAAGCACTGGGTTCAGTCCTTAGCAACACAAAAATAAATCAAATAAAGGTATTGTGTCCGGGGCTGGGATTATAGCTCTGTGGTAGAGCGCTTGGCCTCGCACGCTTGAGGCACTGGGTTCGATCCTCAGCACCACATAAAAATAAATAAATAAAGATATCGTGTCCATCTACTAAAAAAATTTTTAAAAATAAAGTTTAAAAAAAGGTATTATGTCCATCTACAACTAAAAAAATATTTAAAAAATAAAAAAAGTAAAATAAATAAAGGTATTATGTCCATCTACAATTAAAAAAATACATTTAAAAAAAAAAAAAAAAACCAGGTGCGATGGTGCACACCTGTAATCCCAGCACTTTGGGAGGCTGAGCCAGGAAAATCGCAAGTTCAAAGCCAGCCTCAGCAACGGCAAGGCGCTAAGCAACTCAGTGAGACCCTGTCTCTATATAAAACACAAAACAGGGCTGGGGATGTGGCTCAGTGGTCGAGTGGCCCTGAGTTCAATCCTTGGTACCAAAAAAAAAAAAAAGAGGACAAAAACAACTCCTACTTTTCTCTCAAAGCCATCCCATTCTTTTGATCATGTTGCTGAAATCAAGTGACAGGATGCTTTCAAAGAGAAAAGTAGGAAAACAAAACCTGAAATCAATTACCTGGTGGAAGATGCGGGTACAAGGCAGCTTCCTTCAGCCCTGTGGGTCCTTCCTGGGAAGGGTCCAGAGAGCTTGGCCCTTCTGATTCTGGCATCTGTAGAGACTGCAGTTCACCTGTAGATGGGTCCACTTCTTTTGAAGACAAATGAGTCCAGTCCTCATCTCCTCCTGAACAGTTATCAGACTCCATCTGTTCCTGGAACATACCTCACCATGAGCACACAAAAGACATAACAGGCAAACCTGACCACACCACCAATTCCTAGAAGAGACCATGTGGAGGTGGGGTTAGTTGTCTGCCTGTTAGGCTGGCAAGGAATTACAGGCAACAGTGACCTGCTCACAAAGAACAAGTATTTTTTCTTTACAAAGTTCTAGCAGAAGGTTCACAGAGTAAATTAATGCCACAGACATAACCCTGCAACAGTGATGGGGCCCCTGCATAAGTGCTGGGGATGAGGCTGAGGGACAGGGGCAGAAAGCACTAGGTCAGTCACAGTTTCAGCTGCAAGAAAGGGAGCAGGCCTACCTCAGGCTGTCCCATGGAATCCAGGGCTATCTTTTTCATTTTCTCTGCCAGTGACTGCGCCATACCCTCGCCATTCCCATCTGGTTTGTTGGGTTCAGAAGAGCAGCTGCTTGGCTGAGAGCTACACTTGTCTTCTGTGCTGGAACTTTCTGGGGAAACAGGTGTCAGGCGGCTTCTTTTCCCTCCATGTTCCACATCAATATCAACTTCAATACCTAAAGGCCAAGAAGGAAACAAAAGCTCTGAAATCCCAATGATCTACCTGCACATAAGATCTCAGTGTGCTGGGCAGGGCTTGGTGGTGCACTCCTGTAATCCAGCAGCTCAGGAAGCTGGGCCACGATTCCAAGTTCAAGGCCAGCCGGGCGCGGTGGCTCAAGCCTGTAATCCCAGCACTTAGGGAGGCTGAGACAGGAGAATCGCGAGTTCAAAGCCAGCCTCAGCAATGGCGAGGTGCTAAGCAACTCAGTGAGACCCTGTCTCTACATAAAACACAAAATAAGACTGGGGATGTGGCTCAGTGGTCGAGTGCCCCTGAGTTCAATCCCCAGTACCAAAAAAAAAAAAAAAAAAAAGGCCAGCCTAGACAACTTAATGAGACCCTGTCTCAAAAAACAGAAAAGATCTCAGTGTGTTGGGAGACTGTGGGCTTAGGAAACTCCTACACCCAGCAGTGTGTGAGGTTTGGGACTGTGGCACTCAAGCCCATCTCAGGGGCTGACCTACTTCTCCCAGTACTATGGCTCCAAATCCTCTTGACTTCTAGAAACACTCTCCTGACACTCACTATACTGAACCTTTCCCTTCTTCCAACTTAGTGAAACATTAACTTCAGTTAACGTTCAAGGTCAGCTTCTAAGCCTGAAAGCCCACAGCAAGACCTTGTTTTTCCTAAGCAAGCAGGGCAAAAGGCTGCACGGCAGGCAGGGTCAGGCTCTGAGGACAGGGTGAGGGCCCAACACTACACATGGCCAGAATGCCCCAGCCATGGTGCTAAAGACATGACGCCTTATGTCTGCATGACAGAGCAAATACAGATCCAATCCGTAGGATTCAGGTCTGGAAGGCAGGCAGACCATGCAAGCTCAATGCGGAGCCTATGAGGCTGGACAGGCTGCTCTCTGGGCAGGGGCACAGCTCCTACACAACCTTCTCCTTCATCCTAGAAATGCCCTTTCTCTCTTTCCTTTTTTTTTTTAATTTCCTTTTTGCAGGACTGGGGATTGAACACAGGGGCACTTTACCACTGGGCTATGTCCTCAGCTCTTTTATTTTTTTATTTTAAGACAAGAGTCTTGCTAAAGCTGAGTCTGGTCTTGAACTTGCCTACCTCAGCCTCCCAAACTGCTGGGATTATAGGAGTGTGCCATGACACTGGCTGATCATTTTATACGAGTATGGAATTCAAGGTTGAAAATTGCTGTAATATGTGAAACTCACTGGTTGTTCCACTGTCTAGCTTCTCACGCTGTGCTCTTTCTATTCCCAGGCTTTTATAGTAACCTGTTGTTAAGAGCCCTTCCGTATTCCTAGGGCTCTGGCAATAGTGAGTTTTGACATGGGACTTGCCTCCAGAGTCAATGGAATTACAAGCATGCGCCACGAAGCTCAGCTTGCTTTATACCTTTTCGCATGACCTCCTTCCTGTTACTGTGGAAGAATTTGCAGAAAGACTGGGCTGGGGATTGAGCTCACTGGTCCAGGACTTGTATAGCACATGCAAGGCCCTGGGTTCAATCCCCCGTAGCACAAATAAAAAATATTTTTTCTTTTTTTCCTTCCAATTTTTCATTGGATGAAAAGGTTCAGGCAAACAGAAAAGTTGAAAGAATAGTACAAAGAACATTCATTTTCTCCATCTTTTTTAAAAATATTTTTTAGTTGTCAATGGACCTTTATTTATTTATACGTGGTGCTGAGAATCGAACCCAGTGTGCCTCACGCATGCTAGGCAAGCGCTCTATCACTGAGCCACACCCCAGCCCTTTCTCCATCTTTTTAAAAATGGGTAAAGATGCATATCTTCTATGAAAGGATCAGAGGAATTATAGAATTAGGGGTTCCCCAACTGGATCATGAAACCCAGAGATTTCATTCATTACAAGAATGTTCCAAGACGGGCGCGGGGGCGCAAGCCTGTAATCCCAGCACTTTGGGAGGCGGAGACAGGAGAATTGCGAGTTCAAAGCCAGCCTCAGCAACGGTGAGGCGCTAAGCAACTCAGTGAGACCCTGTCTCTACATAATACACAAAACAGGGCTGGGGATGTGGCTCAGTGGTCAAGTGCCCCCAAGTTCAATCCCTGGTACCAAAAAAAAAAACAATGTTCCATAGTCTGTGGCCTGCTGCCCTCAAAACCTCTTAGTTGTACATGGACACAATACTTTTATTTTGTTTACTTAGTTTTTTTATGTGGTGCTGGGGATCGAACCCAGTGTCTCATGCATGCTTGGCAAGTGTTCTACCACTGAGCCACAGCCCCAGCCCTCTGTGTTTATGAGGAAGGGTTCTGCTGCTTTGTATTGTAGATGTAAATGGCTTCTGAGCCAGGACTACTGCTGGCCTCAGTGCTATTCTCATTCAGCTGGCTCTCATGGACCTGTCAAAGGCAGGCCTTGCTCGTCACCTGAAGTCACCAGCTCACTGCACACACACTGCCTTCTGAGAGGCCACTGCTAACTTCTTCCCCTCTTAGGCCCTCTGCTCTGGGAACAGTCCCTTCAAGGCAGTTAAAACATGAGTGGGGGGCTGGGACTGTGGCTCAGTGGTAGAGCGCTTGCCTCGCATGCGTGAGGCCCTGGGTTCAATCCTCAGCACCACATACAAGGCAGTAAAATAAAGACATGTGTCCATCTACAACTAAAAAAATATTTTAAAAAAATTAAAAAAAAAAAACAAAAACCTGAGTGGTCCTACATTTACTTCCTTATAGATAAAGGAAAGGAGAATACTCATGACTTCAATATCCACGTCCAATAAGCAAGTTCCTTAAATGGCTTGCTCGCCTTGATTCAAACCACCCAGTCATATTTTCTGGAAATTTTCATTGGTTTATAGAGTTCCAGGTTCCTCCCTAGGTAGGAAAAAGCAACTCCATCCACTTCAAAGACCTGCAAAGGTCTTTACCCTTCTTCCAAAGTATCTCTGAGCACTTCCAAAAATTACTCCCAGGTGTCCTAAGTGGGGAATCCAAGTGAGTCCATCAGCACTGATGGGTCTCAGTGGAACCCAGAATGACTCAGGAAGCCTCCAAGAGATCCCAGCCCCACCAAGACCTACTTACTGTGAACAAGGAGGGTAAGGGCTAGGGGATTGGAACTATTTCAAAGGTCCCACTTGAACCTAGACTTGGTTTTGTAACTTCCCTTGGTGGCTTTTTATTCTACTTAAGGACTGTGTTTTTCAAAATAATTTTAATAGGGTTTCAGGTGAAGCTCAGTGGTAGAGTGTTTACCCAGCATGTGCAAGGCTCTGGGTTTAAAAAATTTCTTGCAAAGGATCAAACCCCCATCACATATGTTAAGCAAGTGCTCTACACCAGGGCTGCATCCCCAACTCTTTTTATTTTAAAGATGGGGCCTAACAGAGTTGCCCAGGCTTGCCTCAAACTTGTGATCTTCCTTCCTCTTTCTCTCAAATAGCTGAGATTAGACTAATAATAATAATACTCTTAATAGTTCACACCTACCAAAATATATATCCCAAAAAAATCTTTGTTGGTGGGGCTGGGATTGTAGCTCAGTGGTAGAGCTCTTGCCTCACATGCATGAGGCCCTGGGTTCAATCCTCAGCACCATATACAAAGCAATAAAATAAAGACATTGTGTCCATCTACAACTAAAAAAATATTTAAAAAAAAAAATCTTTGTTGGTGATTCTGATGCTCACCAGGGCTTGAGAACCACTGCTGATTTACTCATATTCCTGAGAAGCTATCCATAGTCCCTAAAAGCCCATTTTATGGATGAACATCCTTCAAACCTTAACTGCTATCTTTCCAACCATGACAATGTCCCTATGCATAGACAGGGTCTACACATAGCTTATCTCCCAACTATAACCTGATATTGCTCTACCATGTCCTTCCCCTTGGAAAGCATTCAGAATACCAATTCTAGGGCTAAGAGTATAGTTCAACAATACAGCGCTTGTCTAGCATGTGCAAGGTCTTGGGTTCCATCCCTCGTACCACAAAAAAAAATTCTAGCTGAGCATAGTGGTGTACACCTGTAACCCCAGCAACTCAGGAGCCTAAGGCAGGAGGAGCTGGGCATGGTGGTGCATGCCTGTAATCCCAGCACTTTGGGAGGCTGAGACAGGAGAATCGTGAGTTCAAAGCCAGCCTCAGCAATAGCGAGGTACTAAGCAACTCAGTGAGACCCTGTCTCTACATAAAACACAAAATAGGGCTGAGGATGTGGCTCAGTGGTCAAGTGCCCCTAAGTTCAATCCCTGGTGCCAAAAAAAAAAAAAAAAAAAGTAGGAGGATCCTAAGTTTGAGGCCAGCCTGGGCAACTTAGCAGAACATTGTCTCAAAATTTTAAAAAATTTTAAAAAAAGAGAGATGGGGCTATAGTTCAGTAATAGAACACTCCCAGGTTCAATCCCAGTACTGGAGATTAAAAAAAAAATGGCCTTGGGTTAGAGGAGATCTCAGTAGCAGCCACAGGATAAAGTGGCTGGTGGGGACTGGGCACCCCTTCAGTCAACATTCTTTCAGACTTTTGACAGGCTGCGAGTGCAATGATGAATTCTCTGTTTATTTGCAATCCTGGATCCATAAGAATCTCAAACCAAAAGTTGCCTGCCTTAGACAGTTCTCTTTGTCACAAAGCTTAGCCCCATAGCACCTACCTCCTGGCTCTAAAAGGATGCGGCAGGTGCTTCCAAAAGACTCAGGGGTGTTCCACAGAGCCAATGCCTGGGGTCAGGTCACAGCACTCTGGAAAGGGCACACTATATTCACCCACCCCCACATACCCACTAGTGTGTGCCAATAAGTACCAGAACCTGGTGTCAACAAGAGCACCTGCCTCTGTATATTCCTTTCCCCGACACCAACACTCAGGAAGCACCCAAGAAACAGTTAGGGTTTCTTGTTCATTTGCAATCCTGGATCCATAAGAATCTCTTTCTGTTTGCAAACAGAAAGGAAGAAAAGATAAAAGCATCTCATTTAAGTACTACCCAAATCCTGAAATCCAAATGCCAAAGCTCAGCTTATGGAAAATTCAGACATTTGTTTCCCTAAAGGACAAAGTTGAAAGCCAGTCCTTCAGCCAGAGTTTGTTCACCCTCTGTATCAGGATTATCCCAATGAAAGTCACTAATTCCACTTCACTTGGAAAGCTCAACAATTTGTCAGGGTATTTGACCTTGAGATATCCAGGGTACAAAGGTTGATGTGAGGTTACAAAACCATGACAGTAGATTGCCCATTCCTCTGCAGCATTTCTGGTGAAAGTTGCAAAGGCCACGTGCACACTGAGTCACCAAACTACTCAGCTGATCTCTAAGAGGGACAAGGAAGCTCACTTACCCAGAGGGCTGAGGGCAGCTGCCACGCTCTCCCCTACATTCTTGAGGAAATTCACACTGGGATCCTCCGATGGACCAGAAGCTTTTGTTTTTACAAACAAAAATATCTTTAAGTCAATGCTTTTGATACCCTAACAGTCCCAGCACCTTCATGACAAGGTCCCTGTCATCCCAGGTAGTCTCCGTCCTGGACAACTTGTCCCAACAGCCCACACTTGGCACGTTCTTCTCTTCCTTCCACTTTGCTCCTCATGCCCACCCACGTGGGCCACTTCCTGAGCCTCTCTGTCCTCTCTCAGTACAATATAATATTGACCATGTCCTAGATATGCAATTTACTCAAAACCAAACAAATATTCCCAAAGGATGAGATGAATCCAAGGACATAGTAAAAAAATCAGAATGAAACCAGAATCCCAAATTTTGGAATACAAAGCTGTATCTAAGTTTTTTAACTGTGTGATTGTGTTTTGTTTTACAGTACTGACTTTTCTGACAGCTACCACAAAAGAAGGAAGTACACATCAGAGATCCAGGGGTTGGGAGGCCTCCCTACCTATACCTCAAGGGCACCTCAGGAGGGCAGCCTAGTGAGGCAGGAGAGGATATGTAGGTGAAATTAGTGGCCTTGGGCACTTAGGAACCTCGGTTTTCCCATTTGTGAAATGGAAATGATACTCCATTTCTACAAGACTCTTAGGATTAAATACCATTTGTGCTCTCACTGTGGGCACAGTAGGAATTCAGGGGAAGACTTGGTTAAGGGTCCTGTAGCTCTGCTGGCCCTTCCATAGCATACATGGGCTATCTGGCTACCCTGCTACCATTCAGAAACCAGTTCAGATGCCAGCCTCACCTGATTCCGCCGTGGGGTGGGGGCGGCTATCTCCCACTCGAGGAGGACGTGGGCTCCAGTTTCCTGGTGGGCCCATCTCCCAGCCTGGCCACCCGAAATGCCCATGTTTCAACTTCCGGAGCCAGCGGCTATGAGAGAAGCCCTGCAGAGGAGTAAGCAAAGGGATACTGCAGTAAGGGGCCAGGTCAGACTCCTATCACCCTGCACTCACCCCAGGACGACAGAGGGCCTCCTTACCTCAGAATGGTGCCCAAAGGGGCTGGGGAACACGAGTTTGCTATGCTCCCTGTGCATGCCCTTCCCCTCACAGACACCACACAGGTCATAGTCTGGGCACACACTGCACTTGTAGCGAGTTCCCACGACAGGCCCATTGCAACCATCGCAGATCACATTGGGGTGCACCATGCTGCGGGGTGCCTCCTGAGCACATGGGGGACGGTGGTCCCGCCGGCACTCCTTCTTTTCTGCAGGGACAGGAGAGAGAGAGAGCAGTTAGGGTGAGGCACCCTGAAGGCCTCCCCTTCCACTGTTACCATAGGGCTGTCAAAGTCAGCAAGGTTCCAATCCTGCTCTCTGAGTCTATTCAGAATTCAGATCTTCTGGTGACAGCAATAAAGAAACCTGAGAACTTACTAGGAGGTCCCCTGGCCCTGAGCCAATTAACCAGGCACATATGGCCCAGGCAGCAGAAAAGTAGTAGAAAGCCCTGCCTTTATCTTTGGCCTTGGTTCTGACCAAAACTCCCATTCCAGAGGGAGAACATGGACTCAAAGATCACGTCAGATATAGTATTTATGATGTCCATGTCTTAGAGAATCCTCAGGTTCCTTACCCCTTTTTTGGAGGAAAGCTGAGCCCTATTTTTATTCAGCAGAGAGCACCTGGTATCAGGCAGCACCCCAGATCAGCCCTTACCTTTAATGTAGATGCGGAAGATGTCATCCTTCACGTATGACATGGCCATTGTCAGCTCCTCATCACTGGAAAAGGCAACCAAGTCCCCATCCTCATCTAGATTGTTTAAAAGACAGCACATCAGGGTTGGGGATATGGCACAATGGTAAACACTTGCCTAGCATGCTTAAGGCCGTGGGTTCTATCCCCAACACCACCCAAAAAAACCCAAACACAAAAATAAAATCAGCACATGAGTTCCCAGGCTTTTCACCTGGACATAAGTTGCTGAAATGTGCTGATGCCAGAGCTAAAGGGGCACTTGTGGGGCTCTAACCTTCGAGTTGGGGGGAAATAAGTGCAAGAGGCAAGATTGCCCATGCTCTTTGACACTACTTGGACAGTTAAGTGCTCCAGCCTGGACCCTGGACACAGCCACATGCAGAAGGCAGAGCACATGTATACAGAGGCAACAGCAGCAACTGCCTGCCTGCCACTCAGCCTCTAGGCCAGCTGACCCTTCAGAAAGATGCCACCTCAGTCCACTTCTAACCAGGCCCATGTCAATCTTCAATTGTGGGAGATCCCCCATGCCCTGCTCTTGAAAGGCCTTTCTCCAAAGGCCTTGGGCTTTAGGAGTAAAAGAGATTATCTCATCTGCCTGCATCCTCCCTGAATGAAGCTTTAAAAAAAAAAAAGAAAGAAAAACAAAAGTACAGTTATGTGGTAAGTACTTTTATGTTAGCTCAAATGATTTTAAAGCATCATCATACAAGCCAAACCACAATATATCTGCAGGCTGGGGTAGGCATAGGGATGCACACCTGTAGTCCCAGCTACTAAAGAAGCTGGAGCAGGGGCTGGGATTGTGGCTCAGCGGTAGAGCGCTTGCCTCGCATGCGTGAGGCCCTGGGTTCGATCCTCAGCACCACATACAAAGCAATAAAATAAAGACATTGTGTCCATCTACAACTAAAAAAATATTTAAAAAAAAAAAAAAAAAAAAAAAGAAGCTGGAGCAGGAGGATTACTGGAGCCCAGGAGTTCAAGACCAGAATACATCATAGTAAGACCCTGTCTAAAAAACAACCACCAAAAAAGACTAGGTAGGCCTATAATATCTACCCTGAGAACAGGGGCAGCCCCAAAAGATGGAAACAACCCAAATGCCTACCAGCTAGAGACCAGATACACAAAATGTGGCATATTAACACAATGGGATATTATCCTATAACTGAACTTTTTTGGGGGGGCCGGGTGGGGCTAAGGATTGAACTTGGGAACACTTTACCTCTGAGCTAAATCTCCAACTCTTTTTTTCATTTTTTATTTTGAGACAGGGACTAGTTACTGAGGCTGCCCTTGAACTTGGTATCCTCTTGCCTCAGTCTCCCACGTTGCTGGGATTACAGGAGTGGGCCACAGCCCTGGCTCAGTGAACACATTTTGCTATGTGAAAGAAAACTTTACGAGACTCCATTTTAAGACTTCATTTATATAAAATGTCCAGAGCAGAGAAATGAATAAAGTAGGTTTTCTGGGGCTGGGAAAGATGGGATGATGGAAGATGACAAATTAAAAGATATGGAGTTTATAAGGTGATGAAGTTTCTAAAATTGATTTTGATGATGGCTCCACAAACTTGCACTCTAAAAAAAAAAATCCTCATAAAATCATACATTTTATTTATTTATTTATTTATTTATTTAGGTAGGTAGGTAGGTACCGGGGATTGAACTCAGGGGTACTCGACCATCTCGACCACTGAGCCACATCCCTAGCCTATTTTGTATTTTATTTAGAGACAGGGTCTCACTGAGTTGCTTAGCGCCTCGCCATTGCTGAGGCTGGCTCTGAACTCGCGATTCTCCTGTCTCAGCCTCCCTAAGTGCTGGAATTACAGGCGTGTGCCACCGCGCCCAGAACCATAGGTGAGTTGTATGGTATTTAAGTTATAACTCAATAAATCATCACACAGGAAAAAAAATTTTTAAGAACAGAAAAGGGCCTGTTAAGTACAGCCCTTCTGAGGGAGGTTCCAGCACCGACCCGCCCAGGGGCGGGCCTTGGCCTGCCTATCCCTCGGCCACAACAACCCTCCCTAACCCCCCGCTCCCCGCCCCCCGCAGCCGTCGACCACACACCCGAAGAAACTGAGTTAGCTTGGGAGTTTCTCAACAACGTTCATATTCCCTCCCTCTCTCCACGGCCTGTACCAAACCTGGCCGAGGGCGTTGTGCGGCCTGTCCCCGATCTCTCTCCCACAGCCATGCCGGAGCCCGCAGGAAGAGCCGCACCACCCTGACTGCCGCGCACCCCCACGCTTGTTTACCCTCGACACTCCGCCCTCCCTCCACGTCCACTCTGCCCGGGCTCTTCCGGGGTATTATCTGAACCCACCACCTGGCGTTAGCAAGACCAGACTCGGCAGCGAGACGTCAGTGTAACCTGAGTGTCTGCCTGACCACCCGGTCCTCACCGGGAGCCAGAGAGGACGCCCCGGCGCGTCCTTGCCAAGATCTGCAACATCATGGCGCGGGGAGGGGTGGCACCTAGCGCCCCCAGGCCAAAGAGCCCCGCCAGGAAAACCCGACCGGGCCCAGCCCCAGAAAGGGTCGGAACCGAACCGTAGTTAGCACTCTGGCACCCGAAGCCCAACTGGCGACCCACGCAGACCAGCGCCCACCCAGTGAGTGGCCAAGGCAGTCCTCCGCCACGGCCCAGTACGCACCCACGAGAAGGAAGGGGCAGCCACCCCGGCCCCCGCCTGCGTCACCGCCCCCGGCCCGCTCACCGCGGTAGTGCGCCTGAAAGCCGCCCGGACGCAGCGCGGGGAACAGGGCGGCCACCCGGCTTAGTAGCCGCTCGCAGGGCCCTGCGGCGGCAGCGGCCTCGGCTTCGGCCTCGGGCTCGGAGCTGAAGCAGAAGCTGAAGCGGCGGATCTCGCGCGCAGCTTCCTCCTTGCCCAAAAGGTAGGCCTTCACGGTGAGTGACGCCATAACCTCAAGTCTGGAAGCCAGAACACAGCTGGGTTGCGACTGCACCCAGCACACGTCTTTTATAGAAAAACGCCAGAGGTCACGCCCCTCTCGACCCCCCTGGGGGTGGGGCCTCGGTGCGTCTGACTCCGCCCCCCACAGTCTGGGCCGCTGCGCGTGAGCCGCCCTGCTAGGGCCCCTAGAGTTCCCCCTCCTGTCCCTCTGCTGCCACCCCCTCCAGATCTCCCAGGCCCACTCATAGCATCCCCTCTCCTCACTGTCCCAAATGTATCGGGGACCCCAAGAGTCCGTCTCCAGTCTTTATACCTGGGTGAAGAGATTGGCTGGGGTCCTGTCCTATGCCTCTCCCAGGCTTGGGCCTGGCAGTGACTCAGCAGTGCAGTCCCCAAGCCAAAGGAGATGTCCAGGGCAGAGGGTAGGAGGACATAAAGAGGCTGGATACCAGGAGGCTCTTAGGCCACACCATGGGTACAGCACAGCTGGCTTCTAGGGTGCTCTCCCCACCATCCAGTGTTGGGTGTCTGGGGAGGCAGCCCACTACACAGCCCACACCATCCTCCATCCTAAATGGGTTAAGGACAAACCCTCAGTTCAGGCCTGAGTACCAGAGAAGTTCCCAGGTTAATAATGGTGGGTTGGAGAGGTACTGAGGGGTAAATATTGGTGAAACCCCCCCCCCCCCACACACACACAGCTGGAGGGCCAGATAGAGCTTCCTGGAGCATCAGTGATTACCAAGTGTTCACTATAGCCCAAGACTCCTCAGAGACATTCAGACTCCCACTTGTGAGCACTGGGTTCAACCAGCAAAGTGTGGGGTCTCAGGCAGCCAATAGCTCCAGCTAGGAACCAAGAAAGCTGCTTTATGTGACCAGTTTGCAAGGCCTGGAGAAAGGAGGTGTGTGTTGGGGGGGTGTGGGCAGGAGATGAATGGCACCCTAGGAAGTCTCCCAGAGTCCTGTGAGTAGGAAGTCAGACCTGCTGGATCAAACTCATGCCCTTTTTAGGGTTGGGTTTGTAGGCCCAGAAAATATCTCAGGGTAGGGAAACTCAAAAACCAAGGGAAGGATCAGGTGATTTACCTGCGGGAATACAGCTGGGGCTTAGCCACATGTTTGACTGCTCCTGCCCAGAGGGCTCCAGAGTGGGCAAAAATTTGCACCCATGCTCAAAGAAGCCTTGTAGAGAGGATGATCCCTTCTCAGGCCTCTCCTGCAACCAGCTGTGAGTCTGGAAAAATACCTCTCAGCCTGCTCTACCCACTACTCTGCAGACAGGATCAGGGGACAGGGAGGGGGCATACTGAGCTGAGGCTGAGGCCTGAAGACAGGTGCTTGCCAACCATGACTCAGCAGCCTAGAAGACTGACAGCCTCAGAGCCTCAGGCAGGCAAGGCTTCCTGCCCTAGTCCCTAAATTGAGCCCCTCAATCTGAGTAGGTGGGGTACACCAGGAAAGCCTTCCGGCTCCATGGAGCCTAGCTTTCAGGAAGGGCTCAAGGGGTCTTCTGTCAGAATAAGCAGAGTGACCAGACTCCTTTGCTTTCTTACCATTTGGGATCATGGTGGGGTTTCAAGTAGGAGTGGAGAGGTTCAGGGAGAAGAGGTGTCTGGAAATGGGGTCTTGGAAACTGGCCTAGAGAGCCCTGCCCCTTAGGATCCCCTCAGCTCAGGCCCTTCCCAGCATGCCCTGCTGCAGAGAACATCCCCCACCTAGCCCTCTCCTCTGGACTCCAGCAGCCAGAAGATAAACAAGGCAGCACCAGGGGAACCCCCTGGCAAGGGCCCTCTGCCTGCCCTGCGGTCAGGTGGCCCGAATGAGTCAGTGTCCCATGACCACCGTCATTACTGGGGGATCCCCGGCCTCTGCCACTCATCTCAATGACAGTAGGCAGGGATGGGGAAGGGACCCAGGATCTCAGGGGTTCTTTGGAAGACCCCAGAGGAAGATGAGTTCTCGGTGACTAAGGCTGCCCCGACAATCAAATGCAATCGTCTGACATCTTTTCCATTCCCGGGATGAGATGCAAGGAACACCCCACCCCAACTTCCTCTATGTCCTCTGGCCCCTAGAGCATGGCATGGACCCCTAAGAAGGAAAGGGAGAAGCCTGGCACACAGGTCAGGCAAATGCTATTGACCAGTGCTGCCATCTTTGGGCAGGTGAACAGCCTCATCTTTCTTCATCTATTATGCCAGGAACTGTTCTGAATAGTTTACATATGTTAATTTATCTGCTCCCAAGAGGTGAAACCATGTGATTAGTTCTGGCGAAGGGCCTGAGCACCTACAGGCCAGAGCATTTATTTGCTTGCCAATGCTAAGGCTTCTAGAGCTTCTTTCCCTTTGCCAGGGAAGCCTGCAGTGTTCAGGTGGCTATTCCTATAACCTGGGCAGCAAAGCCCCCCAGGAGATGCTTGATGGATATACAACTTTAAGAAGTATAACTTGGTCTGGGGCTGTGGCTCAGAGGTAGAGCGCTTGCCTTGCATGCCTAAGGCACTGGGTTCGATCCTCAGCACCGCATAAAAATAAGTAAAACAAAAATTAAAAAAAAGAAGACACTGTGTCGATGTATAACTAAAAAAAAAAGATAACTTTTTTTTGGGTACTGGGGATTGAACTCAGGGGTACTCGACCACTGAGCCACATCCCCAGCCCTATTTTTGTGTTTTATGTAGAAACAGGGTCTCACTGAGTTGCTTAGCACCTCCCCGTTGCTGAGGCTGGCTTTGAACCCAAGATTCTCCTGTCTCAGCCTCCCAAAGTGCTGGGATTAACAGGCGTGCACTACCATGCCCAGCTGAGTATAACTTTATTAAAACACAGAAATTTGGGGTTGTTACAGCAGCATAAGCAGGCCTATCTTACTGATCATTACTCTCATTTTATTCCCCGGCAAATGGGAACAGAAAAGATCAAGTAACTTGTCCAAGGCCACACATCCAGTAAGTGGTGGAGGCAGGATTATGAACCATGGTAGAGAGGTCCCTAGTTCATGCCCCTGACCTCAGTGATACACAGTCTTCAAGACTATCCAGAGCCCATCTGAGATAGGGATTTAGGATTAAGAGAGAAAAGTATGGAATCTTAAGGGAAATAACCTCAAGCCATTGAAATGCAGAATCAATCCATTGAGATGCAGAAAACACAGTTATAAACCTTGGCCCAAGCCCTTTAAAATGACCGAAATATGCAAGCCCAAGAAAACTGGCTTGAAATTGTGCAGCTCCACCATGGATCCACCTCCAGTCCAGCCCCTGGTACAGCTTTTCTGTAAATATTGGACCCCCAGCCCAAGTCAGGGCTGCTTCTCACTCTTGAGACAGCTCACATTCTCTCTCTTTATATATATATTTTTTATTTGTTTGTTTTAATTTATTTATTTATATGTGGTGCTGAGACTCGAACCCAGTACCTCACACATGCTAGGCAAGCGCTCCACCACTAAGCCACAACCCCAGAAAGCCACATTCTCTCTTGAATGTGCATTTGCCTTCCTAATTAAACTGTTTATGTCTTTGTCTGGCTTGTAATGAAATCTTTTCCAGCACATATGCTAGGAACCCTGCTGGTCTTGAATTCAGTTCCCCCTCTCTTCCTGGAACTCCTCAGACCCTTCACCTGAGACACCTCTTCTTCTCCCCTGACACATCTACTTCTCTTCAAAGTCCAACTCTTCACCTTTCACCCCATTCCAGAACATTCTTCTCCTAGGTGCCTGTGTCAGAGAGGAAACCTTTTCCTATATGCTCTTATGTTCAGTACTGGCGCTCTGTGAATTAAACTAACAAAAGACAGACTCAAAAAAGAAAAGAGATTTTTTTATTTATGTGCTAGGTAGTTAGAACTTGGGAGCTCATATATCTGTCAACAGAATATGGGAAGGAAAAGATGGACATTTGCCAGCAAACAAATGACTTTTAGGAAAAATAATACAATTTGTGACCTGTTTTTTGAGAATGTCTGTTTGGGTGTGGTGCCAGACTTCTCCAGTGACAAGAGTCTAAAGAGTTAATCTTTTCCTGGTTTGCTCTCAGGAGTCACTTACAACAACTGAGTTCTTTTATGAGATTGTTTTTAAACACATAAAGGAGTTCAGGTAAAAGGCTATTCCCAAATGTCTTCAGCTCAAATAAACTTTATGCCATAGTGGTGTATTCTGGACCCTTTCACCCTCAGGAGCCCGTTACTGGTCCCCCTGCTTCCTCTCTTATTCTCTTCACCCTACTCTCCTTTCCTGCCCAAATGACCATTTCAAAATGTAAACACAACCCCAGCCTCCACTCCTCTTCCTGCTTTAGATATCAGGCACAATTTTGAGGGGTAAAGCCCAAATTCCCAGCAAGGTTTATTTTTGTTTTATTTATTTATTTTTTTTTGGTACTGGGGATTGAACTCAAAAGTACTCAACCACTGAGCCACATCCCCAGCCCTATTTTGTGTTTTATGTAGAGACAGGGTTTCACTGAGTTGCTTAGCGCCTCGCCATTGCTGAGGCTGGCTTTGAACTCGCGATTCTCCTTTCTCAGCCTCCCAACGTGCTGGGATTACAGGCTTGCGCCACCGCGCCAGAGGCCCTGCTTGCCCTTGTCATCCCAGGCCCCCTTTCACTGGGTTCTACAGGAGAGAGGGGCTCCTTTAACAGATTTTATTTGCATACACTGATGGCTATGCTAAGGCCACACCTCCTCTCCCCTGGGTCTTACTGCTAGCCTTACTTCCCAAGGGAGATCCTCTGTTTTAGCTTGGTAAACTTGCCCCATCATAAACTTTCTGAGCCTTATGGATCTTGCCTTTCCAGCCTTTGGCAAGGTGGCTGAAGTTTGGGATCTGGCTAGGCAGTGACCAGGTCAACGTCAGTGTCTTTCTCGTGTGTGTGTGTGTGGGGGGGGGTTGTTTTTTTGTTTTTGGTACTGAGGATTGAACGCAGGGGTACTCGACCACTGAGCCACATCCCCAGCCCTATTTTGTATTTTATTTAGAGACAGCGTCTCTCTGAGTTGCTTAGTGTCTCACCATTGCTAAAGGCCGGCTTTGAACTTGTGATCTTCCTGTCTCAGCCTCCCAAACCACTGGGATTACAGGCGTGCACCACAGCGCCCAGTTTATGTGTGTGTTTTGCTGGGGATTGAATCCAGAGTGCTCTACTACTAAGCTACATCCCCGGCCCCTTTTATTTTTTATTTTGAGACAAGGTCTTGATAAGTTGCTAAGGCTGTTCTTGAACTCGCAATCCTGCTTCATCCTCCCAAATTGCTGGGATTACAGGCATGTGCCACCACGCCTGGCTGTGTGTTTGTATTTCTAGTGATTTATGCATATCTGGTGTACGGTAGATACTCAGAACATTTGTCTTGAATGAATAAAGAAATAAGGCATCTAATGAAATGGCGTGATGAGAGAAATTAGGGCAAGGCTTCCAAACTTTTATGCCAGTCTACACTTGTAGCATCTGCAGAAGACAAAGAACCCCTGCTTAAAATCATGTTTCCAAATGCATGGCGTTTGAAATTGCATTATGTGTGTATGTGTGTGTGTGTGTGTGCGCGTGTGTGTGTGTGTATAATGTCCAAATATAAACACAAATTTGTAACATAGAAATATCTGTGATTTTGGCACACACCTGTAATCTCAGCCACTGGAGAGGATGAGACAAGAGGATTACAAATTAGAGACCAGCCTCAGCAATTTAGCAAGACCCTCAGTAATTTAGCAAAATAAAAAATAAAAAGGGCTGAGGGTGTAGGTCAGTGGGTAAAGTGCCCCTGAATTCAATCCTTAGTACCAAAAAAGAAAAAGAAAAACATATATATGTGATTCTTTATTAACTTATTAAGTTGTAAGATCTAGAGGCTGAACTAATACGCACTAGAAATATGAAGTTAACTACTGTGAGTACAACTGTTTTGAAGTATCTGGCAATAGATGAAAATTCCTCTGATTTCTATCCTGAGGGTCACGGGAACTGGTAATTCTGCTAGACTCTGCTGCTTCCATTCATAATTGAAGGACATATCAAATTTCACTTAAAGGTTAGTGAAACAATACAGGGAGCCTGCGTAATGGCGCATAGCTTTAATCTCAGCAATTCAGGAGGCTGAGGCAGAAAGATGGCAAGCCCGAGGCCAGCCTAGGCAATTTAGTGAGATCCTGTCTCAAAATAAAAAGGACTGGAATGTAACTCAGTGGTAGAACACCCCTACTATTGCAGAGAGGGGGAGTGAGAGAAAACAGATGGATTCCTCCCCCCACCCCCGCCCCCAACTCAGCTCCTGGACCGCCACAGTTTCCGGTCCCCAGACCACATGTTAAGGTTAAGAAGGCCACCTCCAAGAGCTGTCCTAGAAAACGTTCAGAAAGACAAAGTGGGCGGAGGGCTGGCAAATAATCTCAACACAAAAGGGCATTTTCACTGTGGGAAGCAAGAACAAAGAAAAACCCACAGCTGGGGTTTGGAAAGAAAGCAGGACTTTTCTGTGCCAATGTGGCTCCATATTTGCTCCTGGGTCAGGGCTAGAGTTGCTCCTCAGGCACCAGGAGCTGAACCCTTGGGTGAAGGAGTGCCCCACTCCACAGCGTGACAGACAGAGCCAGGAAGTGCCTGGAGTGGGTATGGGTGGCAGGCAGGCCCAGATTAATTAATTAATCTGCAAGGGCACTGAGAGCAGTGGAAAATGGGAAGGGAGCCAGGCAACGGCTGCCCTGTTTCAGAAGGAGGAGGCTCAGAGGTGGAGGCTATAGTGAGGGTCCTGCTAAAGACAGCTCAGCACTGGCACATCAGGCTCTTTCCCACCTACCCCATGAGCCCATTTCTGATGGAGGTCCCCTGACATCATGGCAGAAGCTTGGCCCCCTCTTGGGCTTTCCTCATTCCTGTTACCCCTGCTTCAAAGATGCTGGGGGGGGGGGGGTCTCAAATTTAGTTATTGATAGCCCATCCTGTTCATTTTCACTGCTTTAATAATTTTAATATTTTTCCTTAGATCAGCTCAATTTTAAACTTAACAATAAATTTTTATTTTTATTTACTTATTTTTTGCAGTGCTGAGAATGGAACTTAGAGCCCTGAGCATGCTAGGCAAAGGCTCTACCCCTTAGCTACATACTTATCCCAGTTCCCTCCCTCCCTTCCTTCCTCCCTTCCTGGAATGAACCCAGGGGCGCGCTTAACCACCGAGCCACATCCACAGCCCTATTTTGTATTTTATTTAAAGACAGGGTCTCACTGTGTTTCTTAGGGCCTCACTAAATTGCTGATCTCGATCTTCCTGCCTCAGCTTCCCAAGCTGCTGGGATTACAGGCGTGCGCCACCGCCTGGCTCCAGTACTTTTATTTTTTTTAAGTACTTTTATTTTTTTTAAGTAGAGTCTTTATATAACAACCCAAATGAAAACTCGTTATCTTTTGCCACAAATAGAAGATGCCTGTGAAAACACAGGAACACAAAACAGGACAGTTTCCTCCAGAAGACTCCAACAAAGCCTGGACTTTAGCTTCTAAAGTTCATTAGCAAGTACAGAGTAGTTGGAGAAAAGCATGGAGCCCTGTCCTCAGCCACTGGATCTGCTCATCTCTGCTTTTAGCAGAATAACTATGCAGGGTCAAAGGCCCAAGCTCCGCCCCCGCTCCGGGTTCCACTCAGCCCTCCAGGTGTGGGCCTGGGCTGGCTGAGGAAAACAACTCACTTCCAATCTAAACCCACGGCATTCAGACTTCCCCCACTGGGGACTAGATGTCCCTTTAGCAAATACTCAAACTCTAAAGAAATGGTGGTGAGGCCCCAGGGGGTATGATGCCTCCCACAAGCACACGCGTGGGCTGAGAACGTAGCTCAGTGGTAGAGTGCTTGCCTACCACACCTCTGAGGCCGTGGGTTCCATCTCCAGCACTGCAAACAAAACAAAAACACCCAAATGCATGCTCAGAGCTCGAATAGGCCAAGTCCTTTCATCGTCTCCTTCCTGATTCCATAGAGGGAACGTGGGGAAAGCTTCTAATTAATCCAGGAATTAAAGTGTAAACAGCCAGTAATAAAGTTCTAGGCAATCCTTGTACCGTTAGGTGCTGGTACTCCACATCACCCTGCGGCCCTGGCTGCTTCTCTAAACTGCGGACTAAGCCTGCCTCCCGCCCACGCCACGCCTGGCACCCAGGGAGCTAGCCTTTCTAGTCTGGTCGCTGCTCTACACCCACATACCGGCTCTGACTCCTGAAAACGGCCCATTGTATTTTTTACACAGCAGGAGCGCCTCCCCCGGTCCCCAGCACGCCTTTCTCAGATACAAGAGAAAGGTCCTGGCAAGGGTAGTGTCCGTGGGCGTCCAAACAGGTAGTGTCCACTCCCGGGCCATGCCTTCCAGCTGGAGACAACGCCAGTTCCAGAGCCCTATCAGTCACCTCCCACTACCCAGCCCTTCTCAAACACAGAGAAGGGCCTTAAGGTCCCAGAGAAATTGAAAGTGAAGTCTGGGTCTGGGAAATTCATTGTAGGGATGTGGATCTATAATTAATTTCTTATGGAGGAGATTTGTAATGAATTTCTCATGGAATTTCTAGTGGAAGAAACTTGGGGTCGCCTCCACTGTGGCAGCTCCTGCTGCAACGCAACTGACCGTGCCGCGATGGCCCTAGCCTCCACTTACTTTAGACCGAAGCCCCGGACGCACAAGCCCTTCCGTGGCCGCTGTCCGGAGCTGGACAGTGGGCAGCCCAGGCTCTGATCTCCCACCCTGCCCCCTCGCGGTGAGTGTGGCGGCAGCGGGTGATGCGGCCCCTTTAAATCCGGGCCGCCCCGCCCTTCGCTGTCGACTCCGCGGCTGCCCCGGATCCAGGCCGGGCCGCGGCTCTCGCCGCCCAGTCCAGTCCAGCCCAGCCCGGCCCGGCCCAGCCGCCGAGCTGAGGCCCCCAGTGTCCCGCGCTCGGGAGGAGCAGCCAGAGCCGTCCCCGGCTGGGACTCCATCCCAGCCCGCCCGCATCCCGCCCGGCCCCGGGCCCCCGGCCCCTCCTTGCCCCGGGGCCGGGGCCCCCGCCGCCTCCCGGCCCCTGCGCCCCGGCCCCGGTCCCCCGGGCCATGCGGCCTCGGCCCCGCCGGCGCCCGCCGCGCACCGGAGGAGATGAGGCTCCGCAATGGCACCTTCCTGACGCTGCTGCTCTTCTGTCTGTGCGCCTTCCTCTCGCTTTCCTGGTACGCGGCGCTTAGCGGCCAGAAAGGTGAGCCCCCCATTCTCCGCGGCCGCCTGGGCTCGGCCCCGCGCCTGCCCAAACCTGGGCGCACCTGGGCGTCGGTGGCCAGAGCGGGGTCCGGGCAGTGGCTGCGTGAAGCGGCTGGAAGCAGCCACAGGCGCCCCGGCCCTGGCCGGGCTGTACGGGAGGACGCCCCTCCCATCTTCGCCCCCACTTGTTTGCTGCCGGAATAACCAAATTCTCCTCTGGCCTGGGCTGGGCCAAGAGGCGGATGGGCGATCGGTCCTGTAGTAGCGCTCGGGACTGGCCTCTGCGGGCAGGTATCCTCATGCCAGGGGCTATCGCTCCCCTTAGCCAATTGAAGACCTTTGGAGTTATCCCAGAGGGGCAGACACAAGGTCACAGAAGGAGCTCTGGGGAGCCAGCTCCGGGCATCTGGAACACAGCTCCAGGCAGTGTTCTTGAGCCGGGTTGAGGAGGCAGCCAGGCACTTCTCTGCACCCCACACCGCCTAGCCATTCCATCCCACTCTCAGCGCTCCGCTCCAGTCTAAGGCTGATGCTGCGCCTGTATATACTGCTCCCTGGGTCCACCTGGCGCCCTCCTCCTCTGTGGCACTGGGGCCCCAGGACTCCTCAGGTACCTAGGTCCCCAGGAATCCTTCTTGTGTCTTCTCACCTGTGCAGAGTGAGTGGAGGGCCTCACAGAGCAGCCAGCCCAGCCCTGGCTATCTGATCACTTACTTTGTGTGGTCTTGTTGGACCACTCCTACCTAAAGCTTGGGCAGGTTGTCCAGTCCACCACTGTAGCCTCTGAACTGAGCACATGTAGTGGGAGGCCTCAGCACTGGCTGGAGTCACTTTGCTGGAGGATGAGGTGTTTTGGCCTGAGGGGACTGAGGCCGTTAGAGGCCCCTTGTCCCTCCAGCCTGAGCACCGGAGGCACTTTGGGAAAAGCTGCTTCCTTCCTGCAGGATCAGGCTGAGACTGGCTGACTCTCTGCCTCCCTTCTACAAAACTACTTCCCTGTTCCCCAGCATCACAGTAATGAGGCTTGGAGGAGGACCCTGGTGGAGGAGCTGGATCTTTCTTTGGGACTCCAAGTTCCAACTGCCCCCACCAGCTTCCTGCTAGCCCAGCCCAGCCCAGCCCAGCCTTTTGCAGTCATTCTGTTTGGGTGGAGGCCTAGGTTGGCCTTGGGGCTCCAAAGCCAAAGATTCACAAATCAGTGACCCTAAGGAAATACTTCTTAAGGCCTGGCACAGAGTGTGGCAGGGATAGAAGCTATGCAGGTGGAATGTGTTACCAGGGGACAGCATAGTTAAGGCAGAGTTTCTGTAGGGAGAATGTGTCACTTGGGGGAGGATATTTTATGCCCTTGGGAGAGTAACCATGAAAACAGACTGGCATGGCGGTCATGGTGGGGCCATGTCTGAAGAGCTAGGGGCTCCTTCAGTTGGGATGATGAGCCCTTGCACCGTATTCTCAGCCAGGCCGCAGTTCCTATAACTCTTCTATAGCAGCCATATGCTCTCAGCCTTGATGGCAGGAACCACAACCAGGGACCCCACTGGAGGCCTCTTCTGGGAGAGGAGCCAGCTCACCATAGAGAGCTAGTCTCCTGGAGCAGTAAGCAGAGTGAGGGGAACACAGTGTCTCCACCTAGGACCCCTGTGCCTGAGGTGGGCATGCAGGAGGCTGGCACTCTGAGAGTTTGGGAAGCAGGGGAGCTCCCCAAAGAAGGGTAGGGCTAAGATGCAGGGATTCTTTCCCTTGGGGGATTAAATCCCAAAGCCTCAGGGGAACGGAAAGGGCAATGACTGTTTCCATGGGGGCCCAGCAGGGCCAGGTCTTTGGAGACCTCAAGAGAAGCTAGAAATCTGGGCAATTGTATGAATGTTTCATCTTATTCTTACACGCAAACAGCTCAGTATAAGCCCACAGTGAAGCCAGACTCAGTCAGTCTGAATCCAGATTAGATCCTGGCTTCCAGGTTGCTGTGGATATAGGGCTCAGGAGACAGTCCAGTGCTTAGGGGAAAGGCAAAGGAAACCAAATCTGCAGGGAAGGGAGGAGTTGGGCAGGGAGCCAGAGAGGAAGGGGACAGCAGAAGCAAAGGACATCCTGGAAGCCTGTGTCAAGTCCAGGAAGGATTCTTAGATTTTGGCAAGATGGACCCAGGAGGAGAGTTTGGGGCCATTTCACATCCAGCCTTGACTACTTTTATTAAGCAGCCAAACACCTCAGCCAAACACCTGCTGAGACCCATCCCTGGATAGGCAGACCCTTAGGGGGAGGGCAGAACACTGGGCCTCAGCCACACAGCCTTTCCCAGTGTACAAGCTGTCTCTCTCCCTGGTCCTGGACTTAAGTAACGTTGGACACCCTTCTTGAATCCTGGAAGGATGAAAGCCCAGGAGAGGGGTGGACACCTGCCATTCTCCATGTGCCCCTTTCTCCCCTACAGGTTCATAGCAGATCTCTGGCTGAGCCTGGTACCTGCCTGTGGCCCTCTGAGCCTGTTTCCCACTTCCTAAGTATGCAACCCTTGAGCCCTAGCTTGGCTCTGGAACCTATTTCCTCACCTAGGTGGAACATTGTGGGCCCCAAGGTGTTCTAATTCCTTTGCCTCCAGGGAAGAAGTGAGAAAGCCTCCAGGCTCCCTGCTGTCAATAGTATACCAATATTGTAGCTCACAAGAGTGTGGCCACGGGGCTGGGATTGTGGCTCAGTGGTAGAGCACTTGCCTTGCATGCATGAGGCACTGGGTTCGATCCTCAGCACCACATAAAAACAAAGATATTCTGTTCACCTAAAACTGAAAAATAAATAAATAAATATTTAAAAAAAAAAAAAAAAAAAAAAAAAAAAAGAGTGTGGCCACAACTTCAGTACTTCCTTTAGTACTTCCTTCTGGCTTTGACAGGCTAGGACAGAGTGGATCCACCATCAGAGAAGCCAGGGTTGAGGGTCCAACCAAGATCTTATGGGCAACAGCAGCAGGACAGGGCCAGCAGCATTCAGGGAAATGAAAGGTTGATCTGGACAAGAGCCAGTTCCTGGGGAAGAAAGACCATGGTAGGGAATAAGCTGGGGTCAGGCCTCCGTGGCCAGGTTGATTCAGGGAAGCATTGTAACATGGCCTGCCTGGCCTGTCCGGCCTGTCCACCTGGGGCAGTCCAATAAGGGACAGAGCTTGGCCTATTTAAATAACAGAGAAGGCCAAGGTGGGGGAGATGGGGCTCTAGTTAAAGGTATATGAGCCTTTCCTCCCCCCTCAGAGCGGCCCCAACTCAGGGAGCTATTTTGGATGGAGCCAGTGGCACAGGTCTGCCCCTTAGCTCCACTACACAGAGGACCTGTCCTATCCAGGCCACTCTGAACTCCCTCCTTGGCACTCTGAGAGCCTCAGCACCTCTGGTCCCCTCCATCAATTACTACTGCCACTACTGAAAAGGGGGGAGCTGTGAGTGTTGAAGATGGCCAACTCTGCACTCAAGGGGTCAGGTTTCTAGGGTAACCTGGCCCCAGAGCCCAGTAAGAAGCCTCTCAGATCTGGTAACCCGACTCCTTCTCCCCCTTCCCTTCACCACCAAGCAAGGTATGGCCTTTACCCCTGGTGACGCAAGGTGTGGAAAGATTGGGGGACCATCTGCTCTAGTAAGAGGTGCCTCCAGGGGGATCTCCTTAGCGCTGTCTTCTCCAATTCCCTCTTCTTGCTCTGGGACTTAGCATTTAAACCTCTGCCCAGACTGAGGCTGAAGCTGCAGAAAGAGGTGTGTCCTTTGTCTTGATCCTGACCTTTGGTGCACAGGGCTGAGTGGGGGAATGCCATCCCAGGGTACTCTAGGGACTGTGAACCCATCGGGGATCAAGGAATGGAAGAACTGCCTGAGGTAGGAGGGGAGTTCTGGAAGGCTTCCTAAATTTTTAGACTTGGAAACTAGGCCTTGATGGCTACATGTACTTTCTTTAGGCTCAGAAGACAAAAGGGAATTCCAGGCAGAAGAAATAGCTGTGTAAAAGTGTAAATGTTGGAAGAGGAGGAGGTGTATGTGATGGCAAATAAAGAGGGCAAAAGCCAGACTGACAAAGGCCTTGAGTGCACAGGCTGGCAGGAACTGTTGGCACCCAGCCATGGGCGTTGTTTATCATTCTTGCCCATTGGTCCTTGTCAGACCAGTGGAGCCAGGTGCTTGATACCCCAGGGAATCCTCTCTACTGTCAGGCAACCCCACCTGTGCTGTTCCCAGCCTACGTACACCCATAATGCCCAAGTCCAGCTACTGCTACCTGGGGTCCTGTTGGAGGTTCTGACCCAGTTCCCCCTGGGGTGGCATGCAGACCTTTTGACGTGGCCCAGGCCACAGGTCTCCAGAGGTGCAGGTATCAGGTCATTTAAGGCTTGTGTCTGCCCGCTTCCTGGACTGGTTGAGCAACCCTTAGGCTAGTTTCTCAACTTCATCTACTTATCTGAGCAAGCAGATGAGATGGGGGTGGCTGAAACTGCAGCAGCCACCCCCAGGGTCCTGTGTGATACTGAGAATTCAGTGCAGAATGACAACCATGGCTGTGAACAGACACCCAGGGATACACTGTCACAGATCAGTCCTACTGGGAGGATAGGAATAGGAGTCCAGGGAGGCTGGCTGTCCCCAGAAGGACTTGGGGATGGGGCTGCCTTTGAGCTCATCCCTGAAGGTAGGGGTGACAGGAGGGAGAGGGAAGGTTAAAGCTGAGGAACTGCTTGAGGAAGGGCCAAGTCCTTGTATCCTGGATGGGACCTTAAGCATCCCAATCCCTACAAGGAGCACATGTGAAAGAAGCAGGACAGGGGCTTTGGGAGCCAATGGGCAGAGAGGTTTCAGTAGGAGGCTATTCCATCCCCTGCTTAGGATTGCCTGGCTTGGTACTGGAAGTGATCTAGTGGTGTTCTGACTTCAGAGGTCTCCTCAAAGAAGTACCATGAGAGGGCAAATCCCCTTGCTGGGGCCTTGTCTACCCCAAGCATGAGCATCAGTGTGACTTTACTGGTGACCTTTATGTAGCCTCAGATAGCTCGCCCGAGGCAGACACGAGAAGAGCTGTGGATGTGCTATTGTTGGTATGCATAGATTGGTACTCAGCTGTATGCACTAATCTGAGCAAGGGGTTTATCTAAGCAAGGTATGCTCGAGGCCGCCCCCTGGTGACTATGCATATGGCCTCACAGGCGACGTAGTGGACGTTTACCAGCGGGAGTTCCTGGCGCTGCGCGACCGGTTGCACGCGGCTGAGCAGGAGAGCCTTAAGCGCTCCAAGGAGCTCAACCTGGTGCTGGATGAAATCAAGAGGGCCGTGTCGGAGAGACAAGCGCTGCGAGACGGAGAAGGCAATCGCACCTGGGGCCGCCTAACAGGTGAGCTGTGCAGAGGGCAGGACGAGGCACACAGGGACGGGCAGATCGCAGGCCCGCTGTCTGATGAGTTCCTTTCTGACCAACTCAGAGGACCCCCGACTGAAGCCGTGGAACGTCTCACACAGGCACGTGCTGCACCTGCCCACTGTCTTCCACCACTTGCCACACCTGCTGGCCAAGGAGAGCAGTCTGCAACCAGCAGTGCGCGTGGGCCAGGGCCGCACAGGAGGTAGGGGTGTGGCCTAGCATGGGCGAGAGGTGGGCAGTGAGGAGTCCGCGGTGCCATGCCCAACGTCACCCCTCCGCGCCCCTACAGTGTCGGTGGTAATGGGCATTCCGAGCGTGCGGCGCGAGGTGCACTCATATCTGACAGACACGCTGCACTCTCTCATCTCTGAGCTGAGTCCACAGGAGAAGGAAGACTCGGTCATCGTGGTGCTGATCGCCGAGGCGAGTGGTCTAGGGCATGGGGGTGGGGGAGTTATGGAAGGAAGATCGGCGGTTCAAAATCACCAGAAAAAAAGCCCGGCGCGGTGGCGCGTGCCTGTAATTCCAGCACTTAGGGAGGCTGAGACAGGAGAATCGTGAGTTCAAAGCCAGCCTCAGCAAAGGCGAGGCGCTAAGCAACTCAGTGAGGCCCTGTCTCTACATAAAACACAAAATAGGGCTGGGGATGTGGCTCAGTGGTCGAGTACCCCTGAGTTCAATCCCTGCTACCAAAAAAAGAAAGAAAAAAAAAAAAAACAAAAAGAAATGAAAGCAGAACATCCTGGAGGAAAAAACTATCAGAAGTGCAATTGTCATTTTCATTCACAAATTTATCAAAACAAAGACCAAAGAAGCATTTTAGCGCCTCCTTGTGGGGATGCCTGTTATCTGATCCCATTCACCCCACTCCATGCCAGGCCTGTGTATCCCAAAGGGCTTTGTCTGAGGTACCAGTGACTGCAAGGCCTGGCCTTACTTGGCCTTCAGGACAAGAGGCTCATTCCTTCCACACATGGGGACATCTGAAGTCTGCACCCCTGTCCCTCCTTCCTTCTTCCAGGCCATTAAGGGTGGCAACCAGGCTAAGAGAGTGCTTGATTTTCCCACAGACTGACTCTCAGTATACATCGGCAGTGACAGAGAACATCAAGGCCTTGTAAGTACTGACAATCCATGAAAGCCAGTGGAGGGAAGGCTCTTGGGGCAGGGTGCTGGGCATACAGGAGTCTGCCTCCCCCACAAGATGGTGCCTTCCATCTGTGGGGAAGATGCTTCCCCTGTTGGCTGAGAGAGGGTGAGTGTGTAGAGGTGACCAAGCCCCTTTGGAGCCTCAGTGCCTCAGTAGACTGGTTGTGGTGGTGTAGGATGGGAAGGAGAGGGGATGTCTGCCTGGTGAGCCCTAAGAAAGGGTTGGTTCAGAGCCCCCCTTACCTCTGGAGGCTGCACACCCACTGAGCCTTCCTGCCCCTCCCTCCAGGTTCCCCACGGAGATCCATTCCGGGCTCCTGGAGGTCATCTCCCCTTCCCCTCACTTCTACCCTGACTTCTCCCGCCTCCGAGAGTCCTTTGGGGACCCCAAGGAGAGAGTCAGGTACTTGCCCACTTCCTCCCATACCTCGATGGCCCCAGCAGTTTTTCCACCTGCTGAGAATCCAGCATGTTGGTATCTGAGTCCAGAGCACTTGTCACAGTGTGTCTGATTTTCTCTTGGAGGACTGCGGCATGGAGATGGGGGATGAGGGATGGCTTCTCTGATAGTCACTCTGAAAGTGAAGGGGTCTCTGGACCTGAGACCTCTGCCCTCCAACCCGCAGGTGGAGGACCAAACAGAACCTCGATTATTGTTTCCTCATGATGTATGCGCAGTCCAAAGGCATCTACTATGTGCAGGTTAGCCCTGAGACCCTGCTCTCCTCCTGCTCTACCTTGGACCTTGGTTGGGCCTGGGGGCTTAGCCCTGATCTGCCGCATATCCCTTCCTGCTCTGACTTTGATTAAACTTGGGTAAAGGACCCTGTTCTGCCCATGTCCATCCTGAATTCCAAACTTTCATGCAGCTGGAGGATGACATCGTAGCCAAGCCCAACTACCTGAGCACCATGAAGAACTTCGCACTACAACAGCCTTCTGAGGACTGGATGATCCTGGAGTTCTCCCAGCTGGGCTTCATTGGTATGATACCCTTTACCTAGTCCTACTGGCCTGACCACAGCCCTTCAGTTTTGCCACCCCTTTGCTATTAGCTGTCAGCCCCAGTACCATGCTGTCATGTTTGTGAACCTTTGTCCAGATTGAGATATCCTGGAGTGCCTGCTGTAGCCCTATCTGCCCTCTGCATGGGGACGCCTGGGTTCACTATCCTTTCTATCCCCTTATGCCCGTACCCGCCAAAAGCTGTTTCACAGATTTGCAGTAGAACCCTTCCAGTGGCTCCCACAGGAATTAAGAGGGTCAAGCAATGCTACCCATTCTGTACCCTTTATTCCCCACCCCTAACCCCACCTCCAGGGAAGATGTTCAAGTCACTGGACCTGAGCCTTATTGTGGAGTTCATCCTCATGTTCTACCGGGACAAGCCCATTGACTGGCTCCTGGACCATATTCTCTGGGTGAAGGTCTGCAATCCTGAGAAGGATGCGGTAAGCAGGGGGCGCACAGAGTCGGGGACGGGGAAGCTGGACATTCAGCTGACAGCATTTGACTGTGTTCGCCACATGTCTGATCACGAGGAGATGGCCTCCCTGCCCAGGCCTGCCCCTGGAGTTGGGGCTGAGCTGAGCCCTAGGGTGTCGCTCTCCTTTCACAGAAGCATTGTGACCGGCAAAAGGCCAACCTTCGGATCCGCTTTAAGCCGTCCCTCTTTCAGCACGTGGGTACTCATTCCTCACTGGCCGGCAAAATCCAGAAACTGAAGGTGAGGTATACCACATGCTCCTGAGGCAGGGATGGGGTTCAGGGTGGGGCTCATGCTCAACTCGCTGTCCCTTGGTGTCACAGGACAAGGATTTTGGGAAGCAGGCCCTGCGAAAGGAGCACGTGAACCCACCCGCCGAGGTGAGCACAAGCCTGAAGACATACCAGCATTTCACTCTGGAGAAGGCCTACCTGCGTGAGGATTTCTTCTGGGCGTTCACACCTGCCGCAGGGGACTTCATCCGCTTCCGCTTCTTCCAGCCATTACGCCTTGAGCGGTCAGTATCCACAGCCACAGGGCCACACTGGGGGAGGGGGCAGGGCAGCACGAGTTTCTGTGCCTGCATATGACTCTCTGTGACCGCCCCCCAAGAAAATTCCAGAAAATTAACCTCACTGTTATCTAATACCGCCATGCCTGGGTTTTTTTATCTGCAAGGTGAGGCTCATAATGGTACCTTACTACCTTGTGAGGACTAGGTTAGACAGTGCCTCTAGGTGATGGGTAACACCCATCATCACTGTCCCAGGGGAAGGCCCTGGCTGCCTTTCATAGCCTGTAGTTTGCCTGTGATGGTGTCTAGCCCCGCTAGCTCTGCGGCCCACCTGCCGGCACTCGTGGCCCAAGCCTCACCTTTTCTCTGCTGGGTCCTGAGCATTGTGTCACCTTTTGCAGCAGCTCACTCATCTGTCTGGCCATGTGCAGGTTCTTCTTCCGCAGTGGGAACATTGAGCACCCAGAAGACAAGCTCTTCAACACTTCTGTGGAGGTGCTGCCCTTTGACGTGAGTGTTCCAGGATGTGGGGGGACACTGAGGCTTGACCCTCTCATGGCAACCACTCCAGCCCCTTGATTTGCCCCCAGAATCCCCAGTCAGAGAAGGAGGCCCTGCAAGAGGGCCGCTCAGCCACTCTTCGTTATCCTCGGAGCCCTGACGGCTACCTCCAGATAGGTGAGTAAAGGACAGTGGAGGGTGGGTGGGTGCCTAGCTGGGCTGAACAGGCTGGGTGTTAGGTTTTGGCATGTTTACTTCTCAGCATTGCCCTCCTCTAGGCTCCTTCTACAAGGGTGTGGCAGAAGGTGAGGTAGACCCTGCCTTTGGACCCCTGGAAGCACTACGTCTGTCCATTCAGACTGATTCCCCAGTGTGGGTCATTCTGAGTGAGGTAAGCCAGGGCAGGGTGCAGAGAACAGCCAGGGAGACCATGACAGAGCCCTGAGGCCCCACTGACCCTGTGCCCAACTCCTCCAGATTTTCCTGAAAAAAGCCGACTAAGCGGAGGGCTTCTGAGGGTACTCTGTGGCCAGCCCGGAAGCCTATGTGTCCAAGGATGTTGTCGTTGCTGCCCCTGGAGGGCCAGGTGCATCCATCCTGCCCAGAGGGTTCTGTGCAAGGCCTGGGGTCCACCGCTGGCCCGGAGGCCCCAGGAGCTGGTGCTGCCCCTGCCCGCCGGGCCGCGGGAAGAGGCAGGCGGCCCCCACACTGTGCCTGAGGGCTGGCCCGCTGGCTGCCCGCCCGAATCGTTCACACCCCGGCCAGCTGGCTTGAGCCAGGCCGTTTTAGAAGAGCTTTTTCTTGGGCGCCTACTATCTCTGGCGCAAACACTGGAATGCATATACTACTTTATGTGCTGTGTTTTTTATTCTTGGATACATTTGATTTTTTCACGTAAGTCCACATATACTTCTATAAGAGCGTGACTTGTAATAAAGGGTTAATGAAGTGTGTGCCTCAAATGTGAATGCTCTGAGTTCTGGCCAGGCACCTCCTGGTCTGCCTCTGTATTTGGCCAACTTCCACAGACCGCACAACCTGCTGGTGGTCAAAGGAAGCCCTGGTACTGGGAGACCCCACCCTATGTGAGCTGCAAGGATGGACTTAATCTGTCAAGGTTAGGCCAAGGGCCCAGACTCACCTGCTGATACATGTCCAGAGCTTCCATGGCCACTGCTCAATAGGACCTTGCCCAATTTGAGGTAGGATCCTGGCAATCTAGTCAGTAACTCATACATCATTAACTCAGAGTTAGGGTCCAGGCACCCAAAGCTGCCCCTATCCTAAAAGTAATCTTCTCCTTAAATATGCCCCTTCCCACACATCATTGTATGCTGCCATCCTCCTGCCCCAACTGCCTGTGCTTCTAGCCTTTCCTTGGTGCCTCAAGTTAAAGATATTCTCCAACCTCCTTTGGTTGTCATGGCTCTCTCTCCTTGTCCTTGTCTCCTGCTCATCTGGCTTCCCTGGTCTCAGACACATACTAGCGTCTTCTTCCCTAAAACAAATGAGCCTCCAGCCAACCTCAGGGGATACATTTTTGACCCTGCTTATAAAATCTTTGTGCTCTGCTGTCTAGGCTAAAAGTCACTTCTAGAAATATTTTTCCTATGGGCCTTCCTGGTGTCAAGGCACCCTGATGTTTTCTTGAGAGAACCTATCTTGGGGCTGGAGTTGTGGCTTGTAGAGCACTTGCCTAGCATGTGTGAGGAACTGGGTTCAGTTCCCAGCACCACATATAAATAAATAAAATAAAGGTCCATTGACAACTAAAAAACTTTTTAAAAAAAGAGAGAGAAAACCTATCTTGACTACACTTCTGGTCATGCCCACTATTCTACTGCCCTTGACATGGGAGACAGACTGCTGATCATAAAAGGGGTCCCTGCTCTCATTTGGGGAGAGACTGACCAGTTCTGGTTGTGAAGGTGGTCCGAGGGAGATGAAGAATATGGCAGCCAAGGTCAGTGGAAGGGAAAGAAGGCTTGAGGGACATGGGTGAAAAAAGCGCTAAATGGGGGGCCGGGGTAAACCCTGGGTAGAGGTGGCCCTAAGGACTGAAGTTAGGGCAGGGGAAGACTAGATGGAGCCCTGCCTCCAGGGCAAGCCCTTTCCTCTGTGGCTCCACCCACGCCTCAGAGCATCCCAGCAACTTACACAGCCAAGGGCTGAATCCCTGCAGGCTTTACAGCCTCTGATGCCCCCCCCACCCCACACACTCTCCCAAAGAATGCAGCGTGGGGACCAGACACGGAGTCTTTAATTAGACACTGGGAAGCAGAGGCGGGCAACCATCCTTTGCTCCTGGATTCTCCGGGCTCTTCCCCAACTTTGCCACCCCGGCTGTCTTTCCTCTCAAGCCATCATCGACCGCAGCTTCTGGAACTGTCTGAGAATCGCAGCTTGCAGTGTGGCCGGGCAGAAGTGGAAGAGTAGGCCGAGCGCAGCCAGCGCCACGAGCAGCCAGAGCGCGCGCGCGCTCGCGTACAGGGGGCCCAACCTGCGGGAGGCGCTCAGCCGACGCGGGCGATGGCAGGAGGAGGCTCCGCCCCTCTCCAGCCCACACACAAGACCCGCCCACCCACTCCGCTCCGGGTTCAGGCACCCGCCTGCAGCCGGTGGCCAGCTAACCGCCAAGGACCTGGGCCATCAGAACCCCGCCCGTGAACGACCTTTCCCTGGAAGAGCCTTACTGGGAGCCCCGCTCCGGTTCTCACCTAAGGTGCGCCGAGTGCGCGTAGCCCTGGAAATAGCGGAGGCGCGCGAACAGGTAGACCAAGCCACACAGAGCTGCTGCGCCTGCAAGTTGGTAGGCCGAGCGGAGTGAGCACTCTGGCACGGGGACCCCAGGGGACCCACTGCCGCGCCCCTCTCCTGCCCCCAGACCTTCATGGAAAAAGATGCCAGCGACCCAGAGCGTTGCGAGGAACAGCGGGAAGTACTCGCTGCAGTTAACTCTGTGGTGAGGGTGGGGTGGGATGAAGGCGCCGGTCTGGTTGGTTCTCTGACCCTAAACGGCCTCATTCTCGCTACCCTCTCCGCGCCCTCCCTCCGCTCCTCACTGGGCTCTGTAGACGCGCTGGAACTCCGGCGGACCGGTAGTAAGGGGCGGCGACACGCGGAAGGCCCTTCGCGCCGAGATCACCTGCAGACAGAAGTAGGCTGGGAGCAGAGGGGAGACCAGAGTTAGGTCTGGACGCCCCGCGGACTTGTGGGGAGGTCTTCTGTCTGACCCTGCACTTTGCCTTTTCCAAGCAGAACGATTCTCCTCTAACTCCCTTCCATGAGAACCTCCTGACAGACCCGTTTGCCTGCTGTATCAAAGATGCTTAATGGGGAGGGCAGGGCTGAAGCCGTGGGCACAGAAAGGCCCTGGCCTGCCTCGTGAGTGGTGTAAGCTCAGAACATCTGTTGGTGGGAAGGGCCACATGAGACTTTGCTCCTAAACCATTTGACTTGCAAACCTTAGGCAAATACCCAGCTTCTTCTCTCTAGGCATGGACTTAAGCTGTCTAGTTTCTGGACAGGAAGTGCCACCGGTTGCCCGGCAGGCCATGGGGGAGGGGGAAGCTGAGGTAAAATTAAACTATATCCCTTCAAATGAAAGGAAGCGCGCACCTAGTGGCTGAGAGACCCTATTCACCCACACATACTCAAATCAGCCAGAAAGGGCACCCTGATGCTGCCTTAAGCTAGGGTCACTCAAGCCTGTGTCCCAAGGCCTCCAAACTGTGGCATAGGGTCCAGTCTGTTTCTCTGTTCAGACATGGATCCAACCCTAAATCTGACAGAGTCCCTCTTCCCTGCTCCCAGGTGGTTGCAGCTGAGTCTCCCAGCCTAACCCCAGGACTCCCAGGGCAGGTGCAGAGGTGGGCTGGCCATCAGAGACCCTGCTTTTGGCCTAGGCCAGGTTCTGACCACACACAGGCCTTTCTCCCTGTGAGCTCCACGGCCCTAGTGCCTTTGGTGCCATGCCCTCTATGGACATATTCCATTCCAAGTGCCCTGTCGGTGAAAAAGGGTAACCATGCCAGCACAATGTAGACTATGGAGCTAAACCTGTGGCTACATGAAAAGAAATTGGGCACCATCTTGTTTGTGAAGCTAGGGGTCAAGTTGACCTTGCCTGTTCAGTCCCTTCAGGATCTCACCACAGGCTGTGCCTTCTCTTAGCCTTCATATTGTAGGGTAAAGGTGTTCCCAAGCAGCAAGGGTATCTGGCCCAGGAATGTGTCTAGGGCCAGTCTGAGAAAAGCATCAAAGTCAGGCACCTTTCAGGGGACTAGGGAAGCAGGTCTCAACCCTGTCCAGGTCTGCATGGTCCCAGTGTGGAAGGTGGCTTTGAAGGCAGGGCAAGGGAATGGGAACTTCCTGTGATCCCCACAGAGGGACAACTGGAAAGGGCAGGGATCAGCTGCTTTAAGCCCATGGCTTAGAGTGAAGGGTGCTGTTATGAATGGTCCCATCATTCATCTAGGTGTCCTCCCACCCCTAAGTCCTACAGCTCCACCCAAGTTGGATACCACACTTGGATCCTTTGGGAGCCCCTGCCTTCCTCCAGGCTTCTTACGCTGGCTGAGGCCACCAGCCCCCATCCCCAAGCCAGCACCTCTCATGCTTACCTCAGTTGTCCCTCAGTAGTCTTTTTCCTTCTTGCTGCTTGTCCCTCTTATTTGGCTACCCCTCTCAGCCTTGGTACCTGCCCAGAGTTTTCACAGCTTGCCCTGCAGACACCCCTCTAGGCTTTCCCTTCCCCACCTTTTGAAAGTACATGCAAGCCCCTCAACCAGAACTCAGGCCCTAGGGCATGCAAGTCTCCACTGACCCTGGAGAAGCATGGGCCTAGGCTGAAGGTACCCCTCTGTCCTTCACCCAGGTCTGGGGCCCCCACCCCTTTCCCAGGGTCTAGAAGACAGAAGAAAATTGCATGGGTCTGAGGCCTACTCACTTCCAGATAGGAGTCATCCTACCTTGCAGCAGGACTCCCAGGAGGGTGACAGTGGCCAGAAGAGCTACCTCGTCTTTCATGGTGCCAGTAGTGAAAGGGCTAGCTGCAGAGTTCTTATCAGCCCATCTCCTGCTCAGAGGCTGGCCCCAGAGAGGAAGAGCAACTCTGCACCCACTCCACCCCTTCTCAGTAGAGGGGGGTGCATCGTGAGGGCGTGACCACAAAGGCAGGGAGCTGAGGCTGGCTGGGAGGGCGGAAGCTAGGACTGGGGACAGCCTGCCCACTTCCCCAGTTGTTCTTGCCCCTTCCATAACTATTTCTTTGCTGATAGAGCCCAAGCTGTCCACCCAGGTCTGCTCCATCCCTGGGTATGTCCAGTTGTTTTGTTCCCCCCCCCCCCCCCAGTGTTTGCCTTGCTCTGCACCCTTAGCAGGTCCAAGATGGCCCTTCAGACT
The DNA here is from genome assembly GCA_028644305.1 of Xerus rutilus. NCBI lineage: Eukaryota > Metazoa > Chordata > Mammalia > Rodentia > Sciuridae > Xerus > Xerus rutilus. The sequence goes on from CM053405.1 coordinate 115,316,779, forward strand.
TCCCCTTCATCCCAAGTCCTAGACTCCAGGCTCATAGGCTCCCAGCTGTGACTCCTCCACCCACCCATACACACACTTACCTATTTCCCCACCCCTATGCAGGGCTGTTCAGTAGTGTACAGTCTTCAACAACAATAACTGCAACCTTTCCAGCTCTCTCTGGCCTCATAATGAAGTCCGGGTACCCCTAGTCACACTGGGGCTAGCCACATTCTTTTTCCTTCCAGGCAACGTCATGCCTGCCATCCTTGTAGCCTCTATGCATAAAGGCCATCCTACCTTGGGCCATGGAGAGAATTCCTGTCCCAAGGCCTTTTGCCTGGCAGGATGGGTCTTCTCACTTCAGAGTCTCTTGTAGGGGACATATGCAAGGGCATGCCACAAAATGGCGCCGAGCTACCCGCTCAGGCCTGACCAGGCTGCCCCGGGAGAGCCATCACCTCGCCCTTATTGGCTGACCCTTATTGGCTGACCTCTGCTTCCATGTTCGTGGACAAGACATGGACAATGAATACTCTCTTATCTAAGTGCCTCTGTACATCCCACTTCCGCATTCTTAGCTCAGTAACAGGACACCTACCCCCTCCTCTATATAAGCCTGTATCTCTCCTCAATAAATCAGTTCCTGCTTAAGACAGAACTCTCTGGCTCAGGCGTGGTAATTGCGTGCCTGACGACTTTACCATTCTCAGCTGTCGTGTCGGGGACTCTCGAGGATCTCCTCCTCCCCACTGGCCGAGGGGGGAGACTGATACCTGGCTGGGAGGACCCCGACAGTCTCTGACCCCAAGCAATCACTTGGCTTTTTCTTCCCAGCATCCCAGTTAGCTCAGGGTACCATTCTTCCCTTTTCCGAGACCCCAACCCTCCCCATGCTCCAGTCCTGTGGTCTGGACAGAACTGACTCTTGCCCCTTCTAGACCCGTGGGATGGACATGTGAGCCAAAATGGTAAGCTGGCCAGGCACTGTGGTGCATACCTGTAATCCCAATGGCTCAGGAGGCTGAGGCAGGAGAATCACAAGTTCAAAGTCAGCCTCAGCAACTTAGTGAGACCTTGTCTCAAAATAAAATATAGAAAGGGCTAGGGATGTGGCTCAGAGGTTAAACACCCCTGGATTCAATTCCTGGTACTAAAAAACAAAACTAGTGAGTCAAGGCTGACTCAAGATGGTGAGATGTGGTTCTGGAAACTTCATTAGCAATTTGGGAAAGGATGTTTAGAGTTGGGAGGGAGACTGCCAAGGGCACCAGAGGACTCCTGTTTGTGAGCCCTGGGGCCCACCTTGTCTGCCATGCTCTCCCAGGCCCTTCAGTCTTTTTTTTTTTTGGCACCAGGGATTGAGATTGGGGGTACTTGACCAGTGAGCCACATCCCCAGCCCTATTTTGTGTTTTATGTAGAGACAGGGTCTCACTGAGTTGCTTAGCACCTTGTCCTTGCTGAGGCTGGCTTTGAACTCGCGATTCTCCTGTCTCAGCCTTCCTAAGTGCTGGGATTACAAGCGTGAGCCACTGTGCCCAGCTCCCTTCAGTCTTTTCAGGGTTTTTGTTGTTGTCTTGTGGTACTTGGGATTGAACTGTGAGCTACATCTCCAGCCCTGTTTATTTTTTATTTTGACACAGGGTCTTGCTAAATTGCCAAGACTGTCCTTGAACTTGCGATTCTACTGCCTCAGCCACAGAATAGTGTAGTTGGGTGTGTTCTACTGCACCCAGCTAGTCTTTTCAGATCAAGGGTGTGTTCTACTACACCCAGCTAGTCTTTTCAGTTTTGTGAAATGTCACTTCTCTTTTTGACTGAAGCTATTTCTGACCAAGGTGGGTTTGGTCAGTGACAACAGATTCCAGATTGATACAGATGCAAAGCCATGCCAGCTCCATGATATGCTGGTAATGCAGGAACTGGAGTTTGAGGATACAAAGGTAGGGGTCAATGGAGGCCACAAGCAAGTGTGGACTGTGCTGTGGGAAAGGAGTAGACAGAGTAACTGCTACTTCACCAGGTCCTGAGCCACCAGGATGCCCTCCGACATGCACACAGTGGCTGGTCACACCAGAAGAGTCTCAACATGTCTGGGTCATGTGGCTTTGGAAGCTCCACCCTTCTCAGCTTCCTTCCTTGTCCCCAAGCCCTGGTTCCAGCCTGAGGGCTTTGTGCCTGCTGGGCTCCCTCAGAACCTCTTTCTCCCTCTCCTCATCTGGTCAAAAGCCAGTGCCCTTTGCTCATCATCATCCCCATGAAAACAGATGATCCCCATCTGAAGGTCCTGCAAGTTCCTCAAGGTTCCTAATGCTTGTCCCCTGTCTTAAGCCAAGGTCTGACAGGAGTGATTATGCTAAGTGATGGAAGATGATTGATAGAAGCCAGGAGACTGAATGCCAGAGAGGGATGCCAACCACATCCTTGGACCTTCTCTGCCACTCAGCCCAGTTCCTCCCTGAATCTTCCCTGATTGCAGCCCCTCTGTTGTGGTCTCCCCTCCAGCCTACCAAGGCCTGCATGAGAGTAGGGCCTATGCTATGCAGGCATCAGCATAGGATCTGCCAGGCTGTGCCCTGACGTGTCTATATGAACTGTGTAGTTGCCCACTCCCTGTCAGTAAACTTGTACATGCCTCTGGAGTCTCTCTGCATTGTATCAGAGCTTATCCACGGGCCCATGGGCATGTCTGGATCTTTAGAAGTTCAGGCCCTCTCTCCACCAGATTTTCATTTCCTCTGAAGCCTGGATGTCCTCCCATCCAGGAACATTCCTTCAGGCTTTAATAACAGGAAGCTATTGCCTGACATCAGCAGATTCTGAGGAAGTCCCTGGACAGATGTCCAGGCAGGGTTCAGGGTCTCAGTCCCTTTGTCCTCACCTCAGTCCCTTTGTCCTTCACTGAGTCTGCCCAGACTCTCAGGACCCTACTTAGGATTGGGCATGCACAGGCTGACAAGAAGAGCCAGCCCAAGGTCCTCCAGGCACTGGTCACCCACCCTCCCCTCTCCTTTCCAGTCCTGGAGACAACAGGGCTGTGAAAGGGAAAGCTCCTCCTTGAGCTCCTGCAGAACCTGCCCTCTGGAACTTTAGCCCCAACATGGCCATGAGGAACGTTCTGGATGCCAAGCCCATGAAAGGCCTCCAGGACATAGAAAGGCCCTGCTGGTTTTCAACCATGAGGTTGAAAAGGAATTACAATGCAAGTTCAGTAGGCCAGCAGCAGCAGTACACAACTTAGACTCTCGGCTTTAAAGTATAAATAAATAAATATGTAAATACAGAAACTATGTTGTACTTACAAAAGGTCACAAAATAATACACAGTTCCTTATACTCTTCATTCAACTTCCTCTAAATGTTAAGGATATATAGTATAAGCATAATATAATTATGTAAACCAAGAGATTTAGCATTGATATCCTCACGCCATTTTACAGATCTTATTTAAGTTTCAATCATTGTCCCACTGAAATAATACAAAAAATTCAAAAACATGATGCAAAGCTGTGCGAGACACAAAAGACCACAGATTCTATTTACATGAAATGGCCAGAAAAGGCAACTTGGTAAAGTCATAAAACAGATCAGTGGTTGCTTGCAGCTGGGAGCATGAGGGATCTTATTGGAATAATTAAAATGTTCTAAAACCAGCTTATGGTGATATTTGCACAAGTTGGTAAATTTACTAAAAATTATTGAATTGAGCCAGGCGCGGTGGCTCAAGCCTGTAATCCCAGCACTTAGGGAGGCTGAGACAGGAGAATCGCGAGTTCAAAGCCAGCCTCAGCAATGGCGAGGCACTAAGCAACTCAGTGAGACCCTGTCTCTACATAAAACACAAAATAGGGCTGGGGATGTGGCTTAGTGGTAGAGTACCCCTGAGTTCAATCCCCAGTACCAAAAAAAAAAAAAAATTATTGAATTGTATGCTTAAAATAGGTGAATTTTGTTGTATATAAATGACACTTCAATAAAGACATTTTTATAAATGTACAAATAAGGGCTGGTATATAGCTTAGTTGGTAGAATTCTTGCCTAGCATGCATAAAGCCCTGGGTTCAAACCCCAGCTCCACCAAAAAAAAAAAAGTGCAAATAATGTTTGTATACATTTTATCCATTTTCCTCAAATGTTGACTTTTTTTTTCTTGCAGTGCTGGGGATTGAACACAGGGCCTCTTGCATTCTAGAGGAGTGTTCTACCATTGAACTATACCCCTAACCCTCCACCATCTTATAGTAACAATAAAATTATCAAAGCCAGTAAATTAACATTGATATACAACTATAAACTCATCTATAGACTATTAACTTTCAATTACTATAACAAAATACCTGAGGCTACTTTGTAGATAAAAGAAGTTTATTTAGCTCACAGTTTTGGAGGCTGGAAGTCCAAATGGCATGGTGCAGGCTTTGCTGAGGGTCCTTCCTGGATGCATAACATCACAGCAGAAGTACAGGCATGTCTCTGGGTGTGTCTGGTCTCTCTTCCTTTCCTTATTAAATTAACCAGGATTAAATCATGGGGGCTCCACTCTAATGAACTAATCTAACCTATTCATTTCCCTGAGGCCTCACCTCTAGACACTATAATTCATTTCTACCCTCTTAATACCATTAACATGAGATTTTGGGAATTCAGCTCCTGCAAGAGTTGGTTGAGGAGGACAAAACTTATTCAAACGAAAGCACAGATGTTATTCAAATTTCAACAGTTGTTCCATAATATCCCTCTTCTGGTTCAGGATTCTCCATTGCATTTAGCTATCTTGTGTCCTTAATATACTACAATAGGGACAATTACACAGCTTCTCAGTCTCTTTATCTTTGGTGATCTTGATACTATCTAGTGTTTTTTTATCTATTAAGATTGTGTATTGCTAGCCAGACACGATGGCACATGCCTGTAATCTTAGCACTTAGGGAGGCTGAGACAGGAGAATCACGAGGTCAAAGCCAGCCTCAGCAAGGGGAAGGCACTAAGCAACTCAGTGAGACCCTGTCTCTACATAAAACACACAACAGGGCTGGGGATGTGGCTCAATGGTTGAGCACCCCTGAGTTCAATCCCTGGTGCCAGAAAGGAAAAAAAAAGATTGTGTATTGCATTAATTGATACATAGATAGATACAGATATATGTGTGTGTGTGTGTGTGTGTGTGTGTGTGTGTGTGTATTTTTCTTTTATGAGGGGGCACAGGAAATTGAACTCAGGGGTGCTTAACCACTGAGCCACATCTCCAGCCCTTTTTTTGTATTTTATTTAGAGACAGAGTCTCGCTGAGTTGCTTAGGGCCTTGCTAAATTGCTGAGACAGGCCTTGAACTTGTGATCCTCCTGCCTCAGCCTTCTGAGTTGCTGGGATTACAGGTGTGCAACACCATATTCAGCTTTTTTTTTTATGTTAAGCCAACTTTCCATTCTTGGTATAATTACCACTTGGTCATGGTATATAATCTTTTTAAGATATTTCCAGATTCTGTTTGTTAATCTTTGTTGAAGGTTACTAACATTTTTTCTTAAAATCTTTTTTTTTTTTTAATACTGGGATTGAACCCAGGGGCACTCAACCACTGAGCCACATCCCCAACCCTTTTTAAAATTTTTTATTTTGAGATAGGCTCTCACGAAGTTGCTCAGGTCCTCACTAAATTGCTGAGGCTGAACTTGCAATCTTCCTATCTCAGCCCCCCGAGTAGCTGAGATTACAGACATGGGCCACTACGCACAGCTTAACTTATTTTTTATTGTTTCTTTTTAGTTGTACATGACAATAGAATTAATTTTGATGTAATTATAAAAGCATGGAATATTATTTGTTCTAATTCAGTCCCCAGTATTTCCCTTTCCCCTCTTTTCTTCCATCCCTTTGTTCCCTTCCCTCTGCTCTACTGATTTTTCTGCTATCTTAAAATATTTTAAAGAAACTTCGTCTCCAAATGTGGCCTACATCTGTTATCCTAGCAACTCCGGAGGCTGAGATAATAGGATGGTAAGTTTGAGACCAGCCTCAACAACTTAGCAAAACGCTGTCTCAAAAAAAAAAAAAAAAAAAAGGAAATGTAGCTCTCAGTATTAAAGCACCCAGTTCAATCCCCAGTACCAAAAGAAAAACAACAACAACAACAAAAAAGAAGGAAACTTTGTCACTATCATTAAAATAAAATCAATATTATTTTTCACAAATATAAAGCAGCACAATTAAATTCTGGCTAGATATTCTTACTTGCTCTGGGCTTAACCCCTGTGATTTCATTGTTGTTTTTAAAAGCACAGAATAAAAGGGACAATTTGTGCTTTGATAAGGAATTATGATTGTGATTTATTGAGACATCTCAAATATATAAATATATAAACATTTATGAATTTGTAATGATACTTAAAAACCTCACTGACCACCTGTGGAAGTTTCTAAACAACTCATTCTTCCAAAAATGGACAAATAAAGGGAGGGAAATAAGCATTATCAAATGTTGTTTATTCAAACTGTGTTATTAGGGTAAATAATAAATGAGGGGAAGTTTTTCTATTTTTTTATTTTTTATTTATTTATTTGGTACTGGAGATTGAACTCAGGGATACTCGACCACTGAGCCACATCCCCAAGCCCTTGCGCCACCGCACCTGGTTAAAGTTTTTTTTTTTAGATGAAATATATATATATATATATATATTTCACATATATGTATATATATTATATATATATTTAATATATATAATTTAATATATATTAAATTCACATATATGTGAATTTATTAATTATATATATATTCATATATATATATATGAATTTTAAAACCATCATTTGCAAATTGACTCCAGGACTCCAAAATGGCACTAGTCATGCCAGTGATATAGAAAGAATTCATGGATGTCAAACTAGAAAACCACCAAGATAGATTCTGATGTAGGATTTTACACATAAAGGTGTTGTTGGAGTGTTTCAGAGTACACCAGTGTGAAGAAAGGCAGCTTGTTAACTAGAGTTAATATGGTGCTGGCAGTTGATATGCTTTTCAGCTGCTGCCTTTTCTTTTCTTTTTTTTTAATAAGGGACTCAAAATGAGTAGTGGGGCTGGGGCTGTGGCTCAGCGGTAGAGCGCTTGCCTAGCATGTGTGAGGCACTGGGTTCGATCCTCAGCACCACATAAAAATGAAGGTCTTGTGTCCATATACAACTAAAAAACAAAAAAAATGAGTAGTGATGCAAGTACCAGTGAACAGAGGCCAGTGTGGAGGGCACACTGCACTCCTAACCAAGGCCTTCTTGGCTTAGCTGCCTTCCATGAGGAACTTTGACTTTCCTGAACACTTTCATACCTGAAACCTAACACCTGATAAAAGGTGCCAGGTGCGATGGTGCACGCCTGTAATCCCAGCACTTAGGGAGGCTGAGACAGGAGAATCGCGAGTTCAAAGCCAGCCTCAGCAATGGCGAGGTGCTAAGCAACTCAGTGAGACCCTGTCTCTACATAAAACACAAAATAGTGCTGGGGATGTGGCTCAGTGGTCCAGTGCCCCTGAGTTCAATCCCCAGTACAAAAAAAAAAAAAATCACAAAGTAAGACAGACCAGTAGAATAGCAGAAGGAGTCTGGAAATAAGCCCATGCATATATAGATCATTAATCAGTTAATTTTTGTGTGTGTGGTGCTGGGGATCAAACCCAGGGCCTTACTCATGCTAGGGCCTTACTCATGCTAGGTAGTGCTCTAGCACTGAGGCACACTCCCAGCCCTGTAAATTTAATTAATTAATTTATTTGGTACTGAGGATTAAACCCATGTGTGCTGGGGCTGGGGTTGTGGTTCAGTGGTAGAGCACTCACCTAGCACGTGTGAGGCATTGGGTTCGATTCTCAGCACCACATATATACATAAATAAAATAAAGGTCCATTGACAACTTAAAAAAAAAAAAAACAAGCCGGGCGTGGTGGCGCACGTCTGTAATCCCTGCACTTTGGGAGGCTGAGACAGGAGAATCGCGAGTTCAAAGCCAGCCTCAGCAATGGCGAGGCACTAAGCAACTCAGTGAGACCCTGTCTCTACATAAAACACAAAATAGGGCTGGGGATGTGGCTCAGTGGTCCAGTGCCCCTGAGTTCAATCCCTGG
>CM053405.1:115325376-115363437 GCA_028644305.1 Xerus rutilus
CTAAATTTTGCATTATTTCTAAAAACAAGTTTTATTTAAATAAGGGTTTGAATACATTACGTAACATTATAAACTGGAAGGGAAAAAGAAAACCAAAAACCAGTTTCTTACTTCACGTGGCACTGGGCAGCTGCTGCTAGTGAGTTCAAGCCCTATAGCTAGCTACAAGACCGATAACATCAGTTTGGTATTTGTTCCTTTGTCAAAAGTTTAACTGATATTAAGCTGCCTCACATTCTGTTATTTTGGACATCCCTCAGCTAGAATATGTCTAGTCAAAAAGAAGACCTTGGACCTCGGTGGCAAGCCAGATGTTGCATCACCTCACTGGAAGGAAGGTGGCCTGAGTTCTGCCCACCTGGTCAGGTTAGACACCAGGAGTCTTTTTTAAAAACAAAACAAAACAAAAACATAAAACTATCAAAGGCCCCCTCTAGTGGTACAGCTGCCTTACCCCATCCTCCTGACCAGGCCATGACACTCAGGGCAGGGGCCTCTGCTGAGGGAGAGTTGAGAAGCTTCTACTAGAAGAAGACACAGTCACCTGATCTTGGGGCTCTGGGCTTTGCTGAAACATCATGTTATTGCTTTATTTCAGGGTGGACACTGCCAGGCACCTACTGCTTGACCTCTGTTTAAATGAGGGACTTCAAGACTAGACAGCATGGCTCTTTTCATTTTATTGCATGAAGGAGTTATACTAGTCCAAGTTCAAAGTGGACCCCAAATGATTACATTATACAAGCTGTGAGGTTTTTAAACTTGTGACAAAGGACAGAAGGGAAATTCTCATTGTAAGGAAATCCTCACTTAAGCTTTAAGGGAGCCACAAACTCTTAAAACCCATGAACCTTCAGCTGATCATCCTTCGCCAGTCCAATCTCTATCAGGAACTGGCATATGTTCTTGCGCTGGTCACTCTGTAGCTGAATTACCTCTCCATATTCTGGATGCCCAATTACAGTACCATTGCAGGCAAATTTCTTAAATGCCTTGGCTAGTTTCTTTTTATCGTAATCATCAGTGATCCCTTGGACAGTAGTAAGGGTCTTCCTGCCGTTTTTCTGTTGAATTCTTATATGGATATAATCCTTGGAGCCAGCAGGAAGCAGGTCATCACTCTTACTTGCATCAGCAAAGGGGTAGAAAGAGTAGAGGTTCTGGATAGCGGACATACTATAGGATTCCTTTCCCCTGGTGGAAATGGCCTGCGGAAGGCAGGCGGATGCAGGAGAAGGCAGGTGGGCGGGAGGGAGCAGGTACAGAGAGGGGGCTCCAGGGCGAGGCTGCTGAGTCCTCTGGGGGGACTCAGTGACTGGGGCTGGTTCTATATATCTTTTTTTTTTTTTTCTTTCTGGTACTGGAGATTGAACTCAGGGGCACTCCGCCGCTGAGCCACGTCCTCAGCCCTATTTTTTGTGTTTTATGTAGAGACAGGGTCTCACTGAGTTGCTTAGCGCTTCACCATTGCTGAGGCTGGCTTTGAACTCACGATTCTCCTGTCTCAGCCTCCCTAAGTGCTGGGATTACAAGTGTGAGCCACCACGCCCGGCTCCTGGTTCTATATATCTTAAGGTGATTGATTTCTAATGTAATAAATCATGCAGGAAACATAGTCTGCATGATTTCAAAATTAAAAAAAGTAATAGAAATGCTTTTTATATCGATTGTATTGGTTACATACATGTCAAAACTGATCAAAAGCCGGCGCGGTGGTGCACGCCTGTAATCCCAGCACTTCGGGAGGCTGAGACAGGAGAATCATGAGTTCAAAGCCAGCCTCAGCAATGGCGAGGCGCTAAGCAACTCAGTGAAACCCTGTCTGTACAGAAAACACAAAATAGGGCTGGGGATGTGGCTCAGTGGTAGAGTACCCCTGAGTTCAAGCCCCAGTACCAAAAAAAAAAAACAAAAACGGATCTAATTATGTACTTCAAATATGTGCATTTTAGTGTACTTCAGTTTTACCTCAATAAAGCTATGGAAGATAAAAGAGGAAAAAAAAAAAAAAAAAGAACCACACGCTGGTTCCTTGACCTATAGACTAAGAGGTTTTGGAGCAGGAAAGGCCAAGTGGAATCTTCTGAAACTCTTTTTTTTTGTTGTTGTTGTTGTTTGTTTTTTGGGAGGTACAAAGGATTGAACTCAGGGGACTCAACCACTGAGCCACATCCCCAGCCCTTTTTGGATTTTATTTAGAGACAGGGTCTCACTGAGTTGTGTAGCACCTTGCTGTTGCTGAGGCTGGCTTTGAACTCGTGATTCTCCTGCCTCAGCCTCCTAAACCACTGGGATTACAGGTGTGTGCCGCTGTGCCAAGTTTCTCCTGAAACTTTTTTTTTAAATATTTATTTTTTAGTTGTAGGTGGACAGAATATCTTTATTTTATTTTTATGTGGTGCTGAGGATCGAACCCAGTGCCTCATGCGTGCTAGGCAGGCACGCTACCACTGCGCCACAACCCCAGCCCTCTCCCTGAAACTCTTATCTCTTATGAAGAGAGCACAGTTGTATCTCAGAGTCTGTGGGGAATTGGTTCCAGGATCCTCCCCGCAACATGTGCGTGAATGTTCACGTCCCTTATATGAAATAGCATAGTACTTGCATAGAAACTACACATCTTCCCATATGCTTTAAATCATCTCTAGACTCCTTATAATACCTAATATAATGTAAATACTATATAAGAGCCAAGCATGGTATTGCTATAAAGCCAGGTATGGTGGTGCAAACATGTAATCACAGCTACTTGGGAGGCTGAGGCAGGAGGATCTTGAGTTCAAGGTCAGCCTGGGCAACATAGCAAGACTCCTGATTTAAAAAATAAGTTTAGTGGTCTGGGGTTGTTGCTCAGTGGTAGAGCACTTGCCTTGCACATGTGAGGCACTGGATTCGATCCTCAGCACCTCATAAAAATACATAAATAAAATAAAGGTATTATGTCCATGTGCAACTAAAAATATTTTAAAAATAAGTTTAGTGAATAAAGACAAGAATAAAAAGTCTGCACATCTTCAGTACAGATACAATTATTTTTGGAATATTTTCCATCCAAGGTTGGTAGAGTTCTTGGATGGGGAACTCCTAAGTACAGAGCTGAGTGTACATTCAAAACCAATATTGTATCCAAGAGAAGTGATAGATTAGCTTTACCCTAGAGGGATGCAGGGATAGTGGTTCCTATCATATCCTCAGTTCTTGCACCATCTGGCCCCTGTGAAAAGCAGATAGGTCCTAGCAGGAAGCACTAGATTACTGCAAATTTAACCTAGTGGGAGCACTAATTACAAATGCTGGGCAGGATGTGGTAGATTAGCACAGGCTCCAGTATATAGTGTGCAGATGTTCTTTTCTATTCTCATCTGAAAAAGGGCTTAAATCAGCTGATATGCCCATGAAATGATAAAATTACAAATTCACAGTCTTATCCCAGGACTATTTGATTTATCTTAGTACAGAGGAAATTGGACTACATGGACATCCTACAACACATTTGGGCCACTATATCGATGAAATCATGTTCATTGACCCCATGGGCAAGAAATGCTAAGTACTTCAGAGGGCTTAGTAAAGACAGCCTTCCCACTACTCAGGAGGTAGAGGCAGGAGGATCACAATTTCAAGGGCAGTCTCAGCAACTTAGCAAGACCCTGTCTTAAAATAAAAAGGGTTGATGATGTTGCTCAGTGGTAGAGTGTACGTAGGTTCATCTCCAGTACTGCACACTCCAGAGGGTGGGGAAACCTTGAATTCAGGATAAGAGCTTGGTCCCTTGGTGAGGTCCACTAGTTGGTGACATGTTAAATATCCCCTCAAAAGGAAGTACAAGATTTTGCCTTTTTTACTTCCACAAAACTTGGTGGCCTCTGGGTTTTGGAGACAGCAGATTCCATACTTGGGAATGCTATGACCTACTGATCAGGCAATTTGGAAGGCTGCCAACTATGAGTGGGGCTCAGAGCAAGAGAGCACTTGGGCCAGGCTGCAGGCAAACCATCCTGCCTGCTTCACAAGATCCAGCAGACTTCCTGGTGCTAGAAATACCTGTGGTATGCCAGGCCCGGTGGCGCATGACTGTAATCCCTTGGGAGGCTGAGGCAGGAGGATCATGAGGTCAAAGCCAGCCTCAGCAATTTAGCAAGGCTGTAAGAAACTTAATGAGACCCTGTCTCAAAATAAAAAATAAAAAAAGGGGCTGGGGATGGGGTTCAATGGCTAAGTGCCCCTGGGTTCAATCTCTGGTACCAAAGAGGGGAAAAAAATAACTGTGGTAGAGACTGGGGTTCTTTCTGGTGTCGTGTGTGTGTGTGTGTGTGTGTGTGTGTGTGTGTGTGAGAAAGAGAGAGAGAGAGAGTGGGTATTGAGCCCAGAGCCTTGTACACACTAGACAAATACCCAACCACTGAACCACATCCCCAATCCCCCTTGTCAATTTCATTTTGAAGCAGAATCTCAATAAATTGCCCAGACTGACCTTGAACTTTCAACCTTCCTGCCCTAGCCTCCCAGGTAGCTGGGATTACAGGCGAGTGCCACTGTGCTTAGTTTCTTCCTGTGTCTTTTGATGCACAGAGCTGCACAGAGCTCTTAATCAGTTTTTTGTTTTTATTTTTTATGGTCAACTCTTTTTGTGTTTTGCTTAAGCAACTCTTTCTGACTCTGAGGTCATCCAGATATTCTCCTTTACTCTCTTACGAAGCTTTTTAACTTATAGTTTGGATCTGGAATGTCCCCCTAAGGTTCATGTATTGAAGGCTTGGTCCCTGGTGCAGCAGTGCTCAGAGGTGAGGCTCTTGAGTAGTGATTGGATTATGAGGGATCTGACCTCATCGGTGGATTAATCCATTGAGAGATTCACAATTGAATGGATTATCGGGAAGGAGTGGAAACTGTGGTAGGTAGAAACCAAGTGGAGGGAGTGGTAGTGTGTCCTTGTCCCTCTCTCTTTCTCTTTCTCTGTGCTTCCTGGCCACTGTGTAGTGCACAGTTTTTTTTTTCTTCACCAATTTATTTTTTTTTATTTTTTATTTATTTATTTTTTTTATTTAAATGCATTTCAAGTCATAGTACATAAACAGAGCTCAGTTTTTCCATTTCTCTTAGTGCACAGTTTTGTTCTGATTCATTCTACCATGATGTTTTGCCTCATCACAGGCCCAGAAACAATGGCACCAGCTGACCATGGTTTGAAACCACTGAGATTGTGAGCCAAAATAAATCTTTCTTCCTCTAAGTTAATTGTCCCAGGTTATTTTGTCACAGTGATGAAAAGCTGACTAGCAAAATCATCTTGCCTTTCACATTCAGGTCTGTGATCCATTTGGAATTAATTTGCTTATGGTGCCAGGTTGGGATTGTATTTTTTTCCTGAACTTTTAAAAAACAATTATAGACTTAAAATAGTACAAAGAATTGTAGTATACCTTGCAAAAAGTTTCCTATTCTTTTACTACATTTGATTTCTCTGTCTCTGTTTCTCTCTGTACATCCACTCTCACATGTGTACACACATTATTTTTCTGAGGCATTTGAGGGTAATTTGCAGATAAAATGTCCCTTTACTCATTAGTACTTAGATTTGCTTTTGTTTTTGTTTTTGTTACCAGGGATTGAATCCAGGGTTGATTAACAACTGAGTCACATCCCCAGCCCCTTTTTCTTTTTATTTTGAGGCAGGGTCTCACTAAATTGCTTAGAACCTTGCTAAACTCCTGAAGCTAGCTTTGATCTTGTAATCCTCTGACCTCGGCCTCCTAAACCTAGGATTACAGGCACATGCCACCGCACCTGGGTTCTATAGTTATAATACAGTTACCAATTTCAACAAATAGTAGGCGTGGTGACGTATGCCTGTAATTGCAGCAACTTGGGAAATTGAGACACAAGAATCAGAAGTTTGAAGCCAGCCTGGGCAACTTAGCAACACCCTGTCTCAAAATAAAAAGAGCTGGAGATGTGGCTTAGAGGTAGAACATTTGCCTAGCATATGAGAGGCTCTGGGTTCAATCCCTAGTACTGAAAGTCAATAGGTAAATTAAATCAGTTCATGAGTTTATGGATCCTTCTTTGTTCCAGGCCAATTGTTTTGCAGAAGTCCACCAGTTTGGGTTGTCTGGTTTCTGCCCTATTATAATTGATTTACTCACTTCTGGCACGCATATCAGAAGAGTGATGCTGGGTTGTTCTCAGTGCTATCTCAGGAAGCATGAGATGTAAATCTGTAATAGTTGATGACTTTGTTGATTATGATATTAAGATGGTGCCTCCTGGTTTCTTTGCTGTGAAGTGAGAACTGCAAAAACTCTCAGGAAGGACTGAGAGGGCCCAAACCCTGCCTGAAGAATTTGACCCAAATTTAGCCACTTTCAGCCGGGCATGGTGGCTCACGCTTGTAATCCCAGCACTTTGGGAGGCTGAGACAGGAGAATCGTGAGTTCAAAGCCAGCCTCAGCAATGGCGAGGCACTAAGCAACTCAGTGAGACCCTGTCTCTACATAAAACACAAAATAGGGCTGGAGATGTGGCTCAGTGGTCGAGTACCCCTGAGTTCAATCTCCAGTACAAAAAAATAAAATAAAATAAAATAAAATTTAGCCACTTTCTAGCAGCTTCAGGCCTTTGTCCCTTGGATGACCCAAACCCACTTGGTTTACTGGCTTGAAAAGCTCAAGGCTAAGAAAAGAATTTACCATGTGTTCCAAAACAATATCTAAAGATGAGGCCCCTGACCTCCCTTTCTTAAGAGTACTTATTTTTAACATCTCACAAACGTAAATTATTTGAGATGTATATCTATCATACCCCAGGAATGTTTTTCTAAGGAACTGAAAGTCATTCCTTTGAACGTAGGTAATCATCAGTAAGGAGAGGGCCTCTGTCTCAGTCAGGGCTGGGAGTCACCCAGGAAGTATAAGCCTGACTTGATGAATGCCAGACAGCAGAGACACAAGATCAGATGATCACACTGACCTTGACTCACTCCCTTAGTTGCCCCTGCATATATGTGTGTGTGTGTGTGTGTGTGTGTGTGTGTGTGTATATATATATATATATTTTTTTTTTAAAGATAAGGAGTCTTACTATGTTGCCCAGGCTGGCTTCAAACTCTTGGGTTCAAGTGATCCTTCTACCTCAGTCTCCTAAGAAGTTGGGACTACAGGCATGGACCACCATCCTTTTCGTACTGTTCTATAGACTTCCTAACTTTGCTGGGGCTCCCAACTTACTCCTCCTCCTCACTCTCATTTAAAACACCCAGTTACTTCTTTGCAGGTCAGAAGGAGCTTGGCTGTTTCCCCTATTGCAGTGGATAGTGAAGAAAAAAAATGTTTCTATTACCTTTAACTAATGTCCAGTTTTCAACAAAAGTAACTTTTGTACATTACAATTAATAAGGCCATACTTTGGGATTGTATAAAATATCCTGTTACTCCTCAAACTTTCATCCGCTAATTTTAACAAGTATTGGTGGGGGTTTTGTTTGTTTTTTGATGGTACTGGGGATTGAACCCAGGGGCATCTTACCCCAGAATTTTTTTTTCTTTTTTTTCTTTATAATTTTTTTTAGTTGTTGATGGATCTTTATGTTATTCATTTATTGTTTGTATGTGGTGCTGAGGATCGAACCCAGTGCTTCACACATGCTAGGCAAGTGCTCTACCACTGAGCTACAGCCCCAGCCCCTGTTTTTCTTTCTTTCTTTCTTTCTTTCTTTCTTTCTTTCTTTCTTTCTTTTTTTTTTGTACCAGGGATTGAACTTAGGGGCACTCAACCACTTTGCTACATCCCCAGTCCTTTTTTGTATTTTATTTAGAGACAGAGTCTCACTCAGTTGCTTAGGGCCTTGCTAAGTTGCTGAGGTAGGCTTTGAACTCCTGATCCTCCTGCCTCAACCTCCTCAGTCACTGGGATTACAGATATGTGCCAATGCACTGGGCAATATTGGTGATTCTTGCCAGAATCAATTATGATGGCTGCCAAATGGTGATTTTCTGATTCCATCATTTCTCAGACATGTAGAATTAGTGACTTTCTCTCCCACTAGTTTACTTATTTGAATCATTTTGGGTTCATAAATTTTCTTCCCATACTTTTTATTGGTGCATTATAGTTGTTCATATTGGATTCATAAATTATTAAATTAGAAATAAATTATTATGTTATTCAATGAGTTATAACTCATTTAATTTTTTGCTATCATTATTTATTTTTAAGTTCAAATTGTTCTAGGGTTGTTTCTTTTTAATATCTTTATTTTATGTATTTGTATGTGGTGCTGAGGATCGAACCCAGTGACTCATGCATGCGAGGCAAGTGCTCTACCACTGAGCCCCAGCCCCAGCCCCATTGTTCCAGGTTTTGCTAGTGGGCACCCTTTCTTTTTTTTTTTTTTTTTTTAAAATTTAGTTATTTTATTTAAATGCATTTCAAGTCATAGTACATAACCAGATTTCTGTTTTTCCATTTCTCTGATTGCAAACCAAATAAAGTCACACCATTAGAGTCTTCATAGATGTGCCAGGGGTAGTAGTGACCATCTCAAATAACCATCATTACTATGCCCATTTCCCTTTCCTTCCTCCCACCTCCCCCAATAGTGGGCACCCTTTCAAATTGCCTCCTACCTTTTACATGTTTCCATCTTTCTCTGCACATTTCTTTATTTTGTATCACAGGATTCTCATGGCATATTTAGTACTTTCCTCATCCCTGTTCTAGAATCAGACATTCCTGCAAGGACAGAGGAGACCTATTATTTGTAGTGGACAATGATATTAGAAGTCAAGGTCTGAAATAGGCATGGTGGCGAGAGGATAAGGCAGGAGGGTCACAGGTTGGAGGCCAGCCTCAGTAACTTAGTGAGACCCTGTCTCAAAATAAAAAATAAAAGGGCTGGGGATGTGGCTCAGTAGCAAAGACCTCCAGGTTCAATCTCCAGTACCAAAACTTTTAAAAATTAAAAAGAAAGAAACCAAGGTCTGTGCTCATTGCTACTAGAGTATCATTGTTTCTCCATATTCTCTGTGGGGAAAATAGGAAGATGTATGAATATAACATGTATCAAATGTGTATATAGGGGCTGGGGTTATGGCGCAGTGGTAGCGTGCTCGCCTAGCACGCGGGAGGCACTGGGTTCGATCCTCAGCACCACATAAAAATAAAATAAAGATATTCTGTCCACCTGCAACTAAAAATAAATATTTAAAAAAAAATGTGTATATAACACATGGACTTTTCAACTTTTTTTTTGTACCCTCAGGGACACTCGATCACTGAGTCACATCTGCAGCCCTATTTTGTATTTTATTTAGAGACAGGGTCTCACTCAGTTGTTTAGCACCTCACTTTTGCTGAGGCTGGCTTTGAACTTGTGGTTCTCGTCTCAGCCTTTGGAACCCCTGGGATTACAGGCGTGCACCACTATACCAGGCAGATTTTTCAACTTTGTAATAATGCAAAAGCAACACAAAATTCAGTAGAAACTGCACTTTGAATTTTGAGTCTGGATCTTTTCCTGGGCTAGCCATCTGCCGCATGATATTCTCTTGAGATGCTGGACAAGGCAGGGCAGCAAGCCACAGCTCCCGGTTAGCCCTGTGATCATAAAGGAAAACAACCAGCACAGTACAGTGTGCTATGCTGCTAAGCTGGGATGTTCCATAGGTTACACGGATTTGGTGCATTTTGAACTTAATATATTTTTCAATTTACAGTGACTATCAAGAGTAACCCCATTCTAAGCCCAGGGGTGAGGAGAGGGAGAAGCTAAGAGGGAAGGAGGTTCACATACATCTTTCTACCTATGTATAATAAAAATCAATTTACACTGATATTTGTAGTTCTAAATCCAAAGTCACAGGGTTGTTTTGCTATTGTTGTTTTGTTTTGTTTTTTAAATTGGAGATTGAACCCAGGGTCACTTTACTATTGCTCTACGTCCCCACTTGTTTTTGAGACAGGGTCTCACTAAGTGGTTGAGAGTCCTTTCTAAATTGCTGAGGTTGACCTCTCACTTGCAATCCTCCTGCCCCAGCCTCCTAAGTGGCTGGAATTCACAGGCATGGGCCATCACATCCATACCAGGTTCCACAAGGTTCTACCTTTCCCCTTTCCCTATCCTCCCCCCTTTCCCTATTTAAAACTCCCTTTTCCAGCAGTGAACACCCTAGCTGTCTTATCCAGTGTTATCCACAATGTACACAAGAGTTTCAGAACTGCCAACACATGTCTCTGCCAACACATGAAATCTTCCAACCAGAGGAATTTGTCTCAAATTCCTTGTCTTTAGTCCTGGGGCATATAGTCCACATGTTATTCATTTGAAATACCATTTGGTTCATTTTTTCTGCTTATATTCAGTTTTAGGGTTTTCCCCTCTCTCTCATCCTTGCTGACTTTATCTCTCTCATCCTTCCCTTCCTAATGCAAACATTAGCATGGTTCCAATGTCCTTCTCAAAGGAGCACCTGTGCTCCTGTGCATTCCTTCTGTCCTTCATTGCATTCCTACCTACACCCCCCAGTAATTAATCTAATCAGTTTCTGGTTTATCTTTCCTGTGTTTCTTTTTGCACAAATTAACAGACACATGTAACTTTTTTTTATCTCCCCTTCTTTCTTATACAAAACCTAGTGGCTAGGAATACTCTTTTTGTACTTTGTTTCCTTGCCTAACAAAACATCCTGCACATAGCACCACACCAGCTCATAGAGATTGTCTCCTCTGCCCTCCCTTCCTTCCTTCCCTTTCTTTTCCGGTACTGACTGGGGATTGAACTCAGGAGCATGCTAACACTGAGCTTGTAGCTCCCCAACCTAGCGAGCTAACTAGTGCCCAGTACCACAAAAAATTCAAACAACAATGGGGCTGAGGTTATGGCACAGTGGTAGCGCGCTCGCCTAGCACGCGTGAGGAACTGGGTTCGATCCTCAGCACCACATAAAAATAAAATAAGGATATTCTGTCCACCTACAACTAAAAAATAAATATTTTAAAAAAAATTCAAACAACAAAAAACAGAGTGGCAGTTTTTTCCCCTCTTGATGGGATGGGTGACTAGGAGTTGTGGCTGTGGCTGCCCGGCATCATGAGAGGATCATATCTATGGCCTGGGAAAAGATCCAAATTCAAAATCTGAAGTACGATTTCTACTGAGCACATATTGCTTTCGCAGCATCTTAAATTGAACCATTATAAATCAGGGACTATCTGTACTTGTGCCGGGCTATCCCATGATCTGCATCATCTGTCTACCTCTCTGAGGGTCAGGACCTACTGATTCCCCCTCCAAACTGGCCACTCATTATGATAACTGATACCACTTGGCCTCAGAAAGATTTGCACCGCCTCTTGGCTCTATTCCTTTGAAGTCCTGTTATCGCCACTGCTATCAGGGAACGTCTTCTACTGTTAGTTTTGGACTGGGAGGAACCACATAGTTGTTGTTTTTTTAAAATATTTTTTTAGTTGTTGATGGACACAATGTCTTTATTTTTTTTTTTTTTTATATATATTTTTTTTTTTTTTAGTTGCAGATGGACACAATGTCTTTATTTTATTGCTTTGTATGTGGTGCTGAGGATCGAACCCAGGGCCTCACACATGCGAGGCAAGCGCTCTACCACTGAGCTACAATCCCAGCCCCAGAACCACATAGTTTTTCAATGTTGTTCATGCTCTACTCCAGTGTCCTTTTGGTAAGTAGAATGTGCTCTTGGTCCTCCTGCAGAACATATCTTTAACTGATAGTTTGGGGGCCACCACACATACAGCATATCCACTCTAGCACATGCACTTCTCTAAACATTTCAGTCTCTTTCTCCACTGCCTGCCATGGTTGCTTCTGCACTGCTTAGTGAGGGCAGATGCTTCTTCAAAATCTCCAAGAGCCAGCCGGGCGTGGTGGCTCAAGCCTGTAATCCCAGCACTTAGGGAGGCTGAGACAGGAGAATCGCGAATTCAAAGCCAGCCTCAGCAATGGCGAGGTGCTAATCAACTCAGTGAGACCCTGTCTCTACATAAAACACAAAATAGGGCTGGGGATGTGGCTCAGTGGTCAAGTGCCCCTGAGTTCAATCCCCAGTACCAAAAAAAAAAAAAAAAAAAAAAAAATCTCCAAGAGCCTATCCATACTGCTTCCTGGGGGCCCTGTCAGGGTGTTAAGTCCTATGTCACAACAGTGCTCTCATACTGATAAACCTCTCTGCCTTCAATCCAGCACCCAGTGTCCTGTGCCTACTACTGGCTCCTGCCCTGTCCCGTGTTGGCAAATGTGCCTTAGCATGTTGTTCCTTTCCTCCCTGAAAGACCCAGAATTCCTGTCTTTGTCATTTTCTGTTGCTATAACAAAATATCCAAGGCTGGATGATTTTTAAAGAAAAGACATTCAGGCTGGACATGATTGCACAAACCTATAATCTCTTGTACTCTGGAAGTTGAGGCCCCTTCCCCTATATCCCATCCTGATATCAGCACAAAGTTTTAACAAGTGCCCCTTTACAGCATGCCAGTGGCTTTCCCTGTCCCACCTGCCAGTGATGGGGCAGTCAAGGTTAGCAAGCCAGCAGGAAGCCAGCTCCAAACTCCCAGTTTAGAAGAGTCATCTTACTGAAACCATGCCCAACACCCCATCATGGGTCAAGATTTTGACATTTTGCTTGGGAGCAAAGGGGCATAACATTGGGCAAGGCAGCCTCTTCCATGGAAGGCAAGTCTCAGATCCAGCGGCTGACTGTCTTGAAGAGGTGTCTGATTTCAGCCTCCACTATGACTGTCACCATGATCTGGTTCAATCTTCCCACTTTGGGTCAAGCACAGAGAAGTTTCACAGTGGCAGTCTCAAGCTTAGACAACCACTGTTCTTGAGTATTCCTGTAATGCCACAGGGTTGCTATGCAGTGGAGATGGGGAGAGAAGAATCTAGTAAGTTGATTGGAATAAGTTAAACGCGAGGAATAAGAGACAACTGCAAACTTTGTTATTGCACAAGCAAGAATTGGGAACAAATCATGACTAAGAAAGCAGATTTAAATTTTGTCCTACTTGAAGGCTAGGACCTCCTTAGGCCTCTAGCTGTCAGCATAACATGATGTAGTCAGTAGGATGGTAATATATGTAGCTTTTGAACTTGAAGATGACTCCATGTGGTTGGGCCCTGTCTTGTATTATATAAAAGAATCTAGTTACTTACAAAAGTTATAGACCCAACCTGCAGCTTTAAAATTCATGGTGAGGAAAGGTGATGGTGTCATAGGAATAGATGCAAAGGTAGTCAACCAGCATTTGTCTGTTGCATACAAGGTATTTAGGTCTTCTCATAACTTAATAAGGACGTCAAAGTCCAGCTTTACTTTCCTTAACTTTGTGAAGTTATACTTTTCCAAAGTGTAGGGATTACAGGCTTGCGTCACAGCACCCGCTTCTGCATCACTTTTTTAAAAAAATATTTTTTTAGTTGTTGATGGACCTTTATTTTATTCATTTATTTATATGCAGTGCTGAGAATCAAACCCAGGGCCTCACACATGCAAGGCAAGTGCTCTGCCACATAGCAACCAAACAGCTACCCTTGTCAGGGGCTGGTTTCTGCTTCTGCTTCTGCTTCTGGTCACAGCCTGTGTGGTCAGGACTTGCTCAGCCAGGCTGCAGTGCTGAATTCTTCTGATTTGGCCACATTCTGGACCGCCTCCTGCCCACCAGTGGCAGCTACCATATTTGTTGTGTTTTTGTAGCAGATAGCATCTTGTTTTTTCCTTCTGGAGGTTACCTCTCCCAGATTGCATTTCATGAAACTGAAATAGCAGTGGCTCCATGAATTCTTTCTGATTTCCATTTTGAATAGGGGTCTGAAGTTACCTTTTCCAACTTCCATTTAATGGATTCTATGCACTGACTAGACACTGTAGCTTGGCTTACTGACACCATTCAAAAAGCAACTTCTCCTTGATGCCTGAGTATAACCAGCCTCAAAGTGGCCCGTGCATTAAGAGGTGCATGATAGCCAGGTGCGGTGGTACATGCCTATTATCCCAGCAACTCAGTAGGCTAAGGGAGAGGGATTGCAAGTTCGAGGCTAACCTCAGCAATTTAGGGAGGCCCTAAGCAACTTAGCAAGACCCTGTCTCAAAAATAAAAAGTGGGGGCTGGGGTTGTGGCTCAGTGGCAGAGCACTTGCCTTGCATATGTGAGGCCCTGGGTTTGATTCTCAGCACTGCATATAAATAAATGAATAAAATAAAGGTCCATCAACAACTAAAAAAATATTTTTTAAAAAAAGTGATACAGAAGCGGGTGCCGTGGCACAAGCCTGTAATCCCAGCACTTAGGGAGGCTGAGACAGGAGAATCGCGAGTTCAAAGGCAGCCTCAGCAACGGCGAGGTGCTAAGCAATTCAGTGAGACCCTGTCTCTACAGAAAACACAAAATAGGGCTGGGGATGTGGCTCAGTCTTCAAATACCCATGAGTTCAATCCCCAGTACCAAAAAAAACAAAAACAAAAACAAACTGATGCAGATGTAGCTCAGTGATAAAGCACCTCTTGGTTCAATCCCCAGTACCAAAAAAAGAGGTGTAATGTGGGGCTGGGATTGTAGCTCAGCGGTAGAGCGCTTGCCTCGCATGCGTGAGGCCCTGGGTTCGATCCTCAGCACCACATATAAAGCAATAAAATAAAGACATTATGTTCATCAACAACTAAAAAAAAAAATTAAAAAAGAAAAAGAGGTGTAAGATAAAAGGCTAAAGGTCCAATAAAACAAATTCATCATCACCCATTGCTTGTGCTGGCCAGGGATGTGCCTGCACGGAACACACTTAAGTTCAGATACTTGCAAACTTGTTCACAGGTAGCTCACATTTTGCAATTCCCAATAGTTTTGCAGCCACATTGCCAGCTCTGGGCTTGTCAGTTGAGTGGCTGCAAGGCAGCCTTATTAACACTGCTGACAATGGTGTGGCAGTTCAACCCCAAGGGGAAACACAAATCCCCTGACCTTACCTTGGGCATCTCCTGAGGATGGGCAAGCTAGTAAGCCTCGCAGAGGCTGGCACAAGTTCTTGAATGGCACAGGCCTGCACTGAGGCTCACTGAACTCCACAGGTACGTGGTAGAGGCAAGAGCTGCTCCTGTATTGGATGCGAAAGAACCTCTTTTGCTTTTTAAATTTAACACTTAGGGTGGGCACCTAATTTCGCCTTCTTGGCATCCCACCCCCTCCTGTTGATAGTGCTTCTCTTCCTTTGGGGGAACTTCCTTCTTCCCTCAGAGGTTTGGCTGGAGGGCTCCTGTCCAGCATTTGTACTTCAGTTAAGTGCTATCTTCTTAGAGACCTACCCTGACTGCCATGTTATCATCCTGCTTTGGTTCCTTTCAGCGCCTCTCTGGAATGTTTTTGGGTTGTTGTTGTTGTTTGTACTGGGGATTTGAATCCAGGAATGCTCTACCACTAAGCTACACCCCTAGCCCTTTTGATTTTGAGACATGGTCTCACTAAGTCACCAATGCTGGCTTTGAATCTTCAATCCATTTCCTAAGCCTCCTGAGTCACTGAGATAATAGGTGTGCATCACCACGCCCAGCTTCTGGAATGATCTTAGTGGCTTGTGTGTTAAGTCTCACAGGAGACTGTAAGGTCTGTGGAGCAAGGACCTTGACTTCTTGGATCACTGCTATCCTTGCTACATTCCTTGTCCCTGGCACAATGCTTAACCACACCAGGTGCTCCCTAACAGCTGCTGGGTGAATTGTCCTTTATGGAGCCCTCCTCCACCACCCTAAACCTGGCTAGTGACCTCTGAGACACTGGGTGTTGGCAGA
Source organism: Xerus rutilus (assembly GCA_028644305.1). Lineage (NCBI taxonomy): Eukaryota > Metazoa > Chordata > Mammalia > Rodentia > Sciuridae > Xerus > Xerus rutilus. Next base: position 115,341,192 of record CM053405.1, read on the forward strand.
GTTGCAGAGACCTGCAACCACATGGTCCTTGCTACTCCTGAGGTCTAACTGTTCAAAACCTCCGTTGACACTGGAGTTACGCCTAACTTCCAAAATGGCTGCAAAGAAGGAATTTTTAGAGCCATTAGCCAAATTTCTTTTCAATTGGCTCACAACATAAGGACCCCCCAAAAAACCATTATCTGAGTTACTGTGTTCAAAACCTTCATATTTAAAGTAACTGCATTCTATCTCAAGGTAAGATCATCCTATCTCACAATTTACTTAACCAATCCACTATGGCAGCTGTGTAGATTATCTTACTTCTCTGCATTTATGAATAGTATTACTTTGAACACCACTGTTGCAAGCTTTTTTAGAAAGGTTCCGGAAAGATGGCTTCTCAGAATTGGGATTGTGGGGTTAGAGAGATGGCATGAACGTTTTAGGGAGCTTGATGACACTTATTGCAAAACTTCCCACAGCAAATATTCCAGTAACCTGCTTCACCACTTAGCCAGCACTGGGTTATTATTCATCTGTGTTCACCTGCCAAGCAGGATTAATGCACACTAGTTCTGGTTTGAGTTGATTCCTGCAGATGCTGTGCATTCTTAGCCAAGACTTCATGGTCAGTCTTTAGAGTTTATCTTTTCTTTTTACTTTGTGTCTTACATGGCAGGGCCATAAACATGGCTTTGCATTTGTCGTGGATGTTTCTCCCTTTCTATTAATGTAATCTAGCTTTTTCATTCTATCACGGGACACTTCTTCACCTCACCTCCCTGCTCTTCTCTGCGCTTTCAGGGATGCCAGCTTCTTCCAGGATGCTTCCAGCTTCCAGTTTCTGGTGAGCAGAGTGGGGAAAAGCAGCCACCACTCACCCCTGAGGACCAGGCTCTGCCATCAGATCTCCTTTCACGGTATGATGCTGGCAGGGATGACGTACACACATCCGAGCACACTGTTCTCATGATGAAAAAAGGAAACCAAACCCTACCTGACAAGAAACTAACGACCTGGAGAAGAAAAATTTTGAGGGTACACCTAAGTTTTAAATAAAACATCAAACCACTAAGGACCTAAAATATTCTGAGTTATCTACTCCACCTTCACTTACAAATAGACACAAGACATGGGAAGTGCTAGAGAGAGGAGTGATTCTGGCTTCTCTAGTAGTGTTAGCTCTAATATCCATTACCGTGTAACAGGAGTTACTCTGAGGCCTCACCATACCAACCCCCATAACAACGTGCAATAAGTAAGCTAAGTTGAATCACCAAAAGAAGTCAACGAAGAGTTTTTTGCTGGCCTGCCCCACAGGAAGTCAAATACACAGGCAATTTCCATACTAGCAAAATACTTTTATTATTTTTATAATGATAAAAGAAGGAAAGTAAAGGTTTCTTTTTGGTGTATACCAGAGTTAAGGGAAATAGAAGAACAGGGGATTAATAGGATTTTTATGTACTTCCGATGACCATAAAAAGTTAGCTATACCAACTGTTTGCCATAAAACTTATCATAGCTCCCCAAAAACACATATATAAAGGATCATAGTTTTAAAATCTATAAAAGTAAAAAATATACAGTCGGAAGCTCTAACGCTTATTCCATCTTCAATATAAAATTGTAAACATTTATTTACACAAAGCACATGTGTATAATCAAAGTCCGAGCACCCTTTTCTTCTGAGTCGTGGCTCCAGGAAGACGGGGATGTGCACGGAAGCAAAGTCATCTCCTCCCCTGACTCCCCAAAGCCAGATTCATAAATAAAGCCATGGGCAGCTCCCAGGGCGACCCCAAGAATCACATTTTATTGCTATGACACTGTAGCAAGTGAGAAGCCCATTGTCTGTGGAGCTGGCTGGGTCTAAGGCAGAGTGCAGGGGCCGGCAAGTGCTTGGGGCACAGAGGCAGAAGGCAGGCAGCAGCTGGGGAAGACCAGGAGAGGAACAAGGATCCAAACCCAGCCTTTGGCCCTGTTTTTGGTAGAAAACCCATTGAAGTCACCCTCTTCCCCTTCAGATTGGGGAACTTGCTCAGAGGGTGGAGTCTTCACTGGCTTTATGATTCATCCCCTTCTTTGAGAGCTAAATTGAGTATCTGGGGAAGGCTGGGAGGATGGTTAAAGAGGAAATGGCCCACACACCACTGGTGGTGGCAAATGGCTATCAGAGACAAGGATCTGAGGGTCCAAGTACCCCCAGTGGAAAAAGGCACTGCTGGTGCAAACTAATTACCAACCTGTGTACAACCCTTTCATCCCAGTGACCCAGTCTGGTAACATGAGTATTCTCCTTGGCTCATATCTTTGCATGATACTCCATTAATGATCCATTTTGAGACTCTAGGGTAACAGAGATAGGGTTGTGGCTTCTCCACAGACCACCGTACATGCCACTCTTTTCAGTGGACTCCTTTCCCTCCCCTACCCTGTGGAAAGGGTTTTGCACTGCGCTCACCATCTTGCTTTCAATATGAAGAAGTGCTCTTTCTTGTTTTCCACACACCATATTCCATTCCGTGGGCTCTCAGCTCAGTCAAGTCCGTTAACTAATAGACCTTCAAAGAGAATCTGCTTGACTCTTTAGAGAGGATGTGTTAGTGTTATAAAGCAATCTTTAAAAGTGCAAGTCATCTGATGTGGGAGTGGCAGAAGTCAGCTAAGTAGAATTCCTTCCCCTGGGCTGGCCTGCAGCCTCCTTCCCCAAACCTTTATATAATGCTAGGGGTTCCCCAAGGAGTTTTAATGACTCTTTCCCCCCTTCAATGTTTCCTTCACTGTTTCCTATTATGGCTGGAGAGAGGAACAAGGGGAAGCAGAAAGAAAGGTCACAGGAAAAGAAGACGGGGGTAGAAAGAAGACATCTGCACACAACTGAAAAGCGATTATGCTCCACCATGTTAATACAAATTGTGGGAAAAGCTGCAAGAGGTGGAGAGTCCTAACACACAAGGACACTAGATCTCCCAATCTCCACCTTCAGCATTTAGCCTGCCATCCTGGTGCCAGAATATGGAAGGGACTCCTGGGGGTTGGGGTACTCAAGAGTGACAACCAGGAAGAACAGCACTAGGAGGAGCTGCTGGGAAGACCCTATGTGGGTCATCAAATCTGCTATATCATGGCATCCTGTTCCTTTTTGGCATGTGCAGTCATAGCCTGCGTTTACAGAAACAATTTTCTAGCTTCTCCTCTGAAAGCTGACAAAGAGCAGGAATAAAAACAGGCTCTTAATCAAAAGGAAACCCTAGGTTTCCAATGCCTGCTTAATCAATTTAAATCATCACCTATTCTAATCTGCTTAAAATCTTTTTTAAAAAAATTTAAACAATCTTTCTATGCTACAAATTGCAAAAATAATTCTATTTGAAATTTCAACACAACAACAAAAATGTCTCAGCATTGAGGCAAGTGGAGAAATCTTGGGAGTCAACATGATGGCAAATTTTTATAAGCCTGACACTAAAGGGCTTCACTGTTGCTACTGTTTTTTTTTTGGTCATTTGAATAGGAAACAACCTTTAGAATCCTATCTCACTGTCCCAACACCCAGCAGTCATGCCAGCAGAAGAGCAGGGGTCAGCCCAAAGGACCACCACTGCTGGCTTGGAAGCCTCAAATATCCTGACCAGGGCTGGGCCTTGGTCACAGCTTAGGCTCTGCCTTGCACGGCTCCCCGGGCCATGGGCTTTTGGTCCAAAGTATTTGCTCTTTCTTGCATCTGAGAACAAAAATATATAGGATGTGTGAACACTAAAAACACCACAAATTCCTCCATTACTGAGACCCTAGAAGGTCATCCAAATCATTCATCCACTCCTCGGAAGTCCTATTTTTCAGCAGGGAGTCAATCAGGTCGGTGTGTCCAGCCACACTCGATAGCCCACTGCTGCTCGGCTGCCCACTGTAGGCAAAGGGCAGTTCCTGGCCCACGGTCCGCACAGGATAGGCCTGGGTGCAGTGCAGTCCTGCCCGGCTGCTCATCTGTGATGCAGGGCTTTGGCTAAAGGCCCCCAGCTCAGGCCCTGTTGCGTTCAGGCTGGGCAAGCCCTGCTGTGGGGTCGCCTGGGGGGCTGCAGGGGCTGGGGCGTTGGTCCTCTGCTGTGTGCTCGCTGTGGGCAGCATGGACCCTGCTGCAGCTGCGGAGCTCATGGGGGCCATGGGCCTGCTGGGCACTGTCTGGGAGAACTGTGGACTGGACATCTTCAGGTGGGCCTGCTGCATGTGGAAACTGGAGGCTGCAGTGAAGGGACCTACACTGCTGTTCCCTGGGGGCTGGCTGTTCAGACTTGGCATTCCCTGATGTTGCCACGAGGCATTTTGGCCTCCCATGGATGCTGACACCCTTGGGACCTGTGGCTTAGTTAAACCAGAGGTCAGGGTCCCTTTATTGTGCTGCTGGGAGAGACTAGAGTTCCCCAGAGAGTTCTGTCCATAAGCAGCTGAAACGGTGGTGTTCTGGCCCACGCTGGTCTGCCTTGGAATGTGGGCGTGTCCATTGGTGGCCTGTGGCGGGGGCTGGGCAACCATCTGGGTTATGCCAGAGGCCATGCCATACAGATTGCTCTGAGTCATGTTCTGAGAGCCAGCGAACTGGGCCACACCCCGGTCCTGCTGGCCTGAGTTTGAGGGGAGAGAAGAAACAGAAGCATGTCCAGGGCCCATTGGCATTAGATTCCCAGGCTGAGGGAACACTCGAGGACAGCTGGAGTTGGATGAACCCAAGTTGTTCATGCCAGGCACAGTAGCAGAGGATCCTATAAGACAGAAGAGTCTATCAATCAAATCATTTCTTTCTTTCTTTCTTTTTATTTTTTATTTTTGGTTAAGTCAGCATTTTTTGACTGCCACTGTGGAGACAACTCTGAGACCCAAGCTGTAGCCATTCAGAGGTATGAAAGACAATGTCCTAATACCAAATCTCTCAAGAGCACAGGTACACTACACCAAGAAGAGAATCCTAGAGGAGTCTTCAGAAAGAAGATGTCAAATACACTGGGCTTTAAAAGTATGTAAGTTTAGCAAATTAACAGTTTGGGGGAGAAGAACATTCCAGGCAGAGAAAAGAATGTGCAATGGTCAGAGTTATGAAAGGTAGCGTAGGGACATTAAGAGGTTGGCCGTGGCTGTGGCATGGGGACAGTATCTAGTTAGTTAGCAATAAGACAGAAGAGCTAGTCTAGGTCAGACTGAAAGAAGCTGAGGATGGCCTGTGAAGAGCAGGGTCATATAGCCCAAAAGGAAGTGGTCTGAGACTGTGGTTTAGTCCTGCTAGAGATATAATATTCAGGTCAATTTGCTGAGGTAGTGGTAATATTAGGAGGGCTGTATAAAGATATTTTGCCAGACCCCAATGTTTAAGCCATAAAATAACAAGAAAGGAAGAGTCCAGCATGAAAATACCTATTTACTGAGCACCTAGTATGTGGTAGGTGCCATGCTGAGAGCAGCAGGGAAGGCCCCTGTCCTCAGGGAACTTGCTGCCTAGGGTTTTTAGCCTAGTAATAGGCACATGGTAACACCATTAACCCAGACAAGTTTTTCTAGATAGGAGAGTCATTGTTCAGGGATTGGTCACAACTTAATCCTTAGTCTTTCTTTTTCTTCTTTCCATTAGCACCTAAATAAAAATTGAGTCAGGAAAAGAGGAGAGCCCATTAACAGTCCATAACAATGTGAAATGGGATGGAAGCAAGAAACACAGGCCAGATCCAGGCTTCTGAGACACCTGCAGACTCCAATCCCATGTTCTCATTTGGCTTTCAAATAAAACCCCATCTAGTGTTTCCTCTAGGATACATGGCTATCGTCATTTTCTCTGGCACACTTTATAGTGAGGGTCACTGACTAAGGAAAGAGGTTTCTAAGATATCCCAAGAAGAGCTAGGAAAGCAGGAACAGATCAGATCTTACTGTCACCTGAAACCTCTATGCACTTCTGGAGTTGCCCAAGCAAGTTACCCAAGACATCTTAGGATAATTGCTGAGACCTCAGTATGCTTCCTGCTCTTTCCTGGCTAACTATCCTCTGCTGATGCTGCCGGGGTTTTTTTTGGTACTGGGGATTGAACTCAACCACTGAGCCACATCTCCAGCCCTAATTTTTGTGTTTTTTTTTTTTTTGGTACTAGAGATTGAACTCAGGGGCACTCGACCACTGAGCCACATCCTCAGCCCTATTTTGTGTTTTATGTAGAGACAGGGTCTCACTGAGTTGCTTAGCGCCTCGCCATTGCTGAGGCTGACTTTGAACTCGCGATTCTCCTGTCTCAGCCTCCCAAGTGCTGGGATTACAGGCGTGTGCCACTGTGCCCAGCTGATGCTGCTGTTTTTGACACCAAAGTGAGTAGACAGGGAGAAAAAAGAAGCAAAAGGCTATACAAGCGCACTGAGTCTCTCCTTATCTAGAAAATAAGAGAGGGTTATTTTTTTGAAGAGACACCTAAAAGAAGAATTATAGAAGCCATTTTCTGTGATAAGATATCCTCTGACTAGACATTTTTTTTTTCCAAAGGCATGGTGACTAAGAGCTAGGTCTCCGCAACAGACCAAGGCTTCCATGAATGAGTAAATCCATTTCATGCCTAGCATAGAGCTAGGCAGGGAATAGGAAATCAGCACTCAATGATGGAACAAGGAACTGAGAAGACCTGATAGGTATGTCCAGTGCCTGTTTCTCTCTGCACCTACTCCACACCTTTACCTGTGAACTGTCCAACCTGCTGTGGGAAGGTGCTTTGCGTTGGATCTTGGTACTGAGGGGGCGGGCGGGTCAAATGGCGCTGAAACTGCTGCTTCTCCTAGAAGTGCCAAGAACGACAAAATAATAAACAAGACAGAAACATAACAAACATACAAGACAGAAACAAAAACAAAACAGGAGAGTCAGGTCAGAGAAAAGCAGTGTTTAAGGTTGTTACTCACAAATGGGCTCCTGTGGGAATAATGCAGGTGATTTTTTTTTTTTTTTTTTTTGCATTAGGGATTGAAATCAGGGACGCTCTACCATTGAGCTATATCCCCAGTCCTTTTTTTTTTTTAAAAAAAATTTTTTTAGTTGTAAGTGGACAGAATATCTTTATTTTTTTTATGTGGTGCTGAGGATCGAACCCAGTGCCTCATGCGTGCTAGGCTAGCACACTACCACTGAGCCACAACCCCAGCCACCCCAGTCCTTTTTTTAAAAAAACATTTTATTTTTAGAACAGAGTCTCACTAAGTTGCTGAGGCTGGCCTTGAATTTGTGATCATCCTGCTTTAGCCTCCTTAATTGCTGGGATTACAGGTATAGCACTGTGTCCAGCTCATTTGGGGAATTTTTAATAAACAGTATGAAGCCAAAGGATGGGGCAGATACAAGGAGCAATGAATTAAAAAAAAAAAGGCAAGTGTATCAGTTTAGAAAAATGGAGGGTAGATCAGGGAAATCAAAGCCACAATGAGATACTACTTCATGCCACTAGGATGATAAGAATCAAAAAACCAGAGAGCTAGACGTGTATGTCAGTGGTGGAGTACTTGCTTAGCATGTGCAAGACCCTAGGTTCCATCATCTCTAGCACTGTGGGGGAAAAAATAGCCAGAAAATAAAAAGCACCGGATGAGGATGTAGAGAAATCTGCATTCTCATACACTGCTGGAGGGAATGCAAAATGGTGTGGCCACTATGAAAAACTGTCTGACAATTCCTCAAAAGGTAAACAGAATTACCATATGACTCAGCAATTCCACTCCTAGTATAAGAGAATCTCAAAACACGTCTTTTTTTTTTTTTTGGTACCAGGGAATGAACTCAGGGGTACTTGATCACTGAGCCACATCCCCAGCCCTATTTTGTGTTTGATTTAGAGACAGGGTCTCACTGAGTTGCTTAGTGCCTCGCCTCACTGTTGCTGAGGCTGGCTTTGAACTCGCGATTCTCTTGTCTCAGCCTCCCAAAGTGCTAGGGTTACAGGAGTGCGCCACTGCGCCCGGCTCAAAACACATGTCTTGTTGGGCATAGTGGCGCATGCTTGTAATCCCAGCAGCTCAGGAGGCCGAGGCAGGAAGATTGCAAGTTCAAAGCCAATCTCAGCAATTTAGTAAGGCCTAAGCAACTCAGTGAGACCCTGTCTCTAAATAAAATACAAAAAAGGGCTGGGGATATGGCTCAGTGGTTAAGTGCCTATGGGTACAATCCCTGGTACAAACAAACAAACAAACAAAACAAAAAACCATACGTCTGCACAAAAATTAGTAATCAATGTTCAGAGCAGTGTAGTTCATAACAGTCAAAAAGCAGAAACAACCTAAATACTCATGAACAGATGGATGAATAAATAAAATGCAGCACTGATACAAGGATTAGTCAGCTATAAAGAGGAATGAATGACTAATAAATAGTACCCAGTTGAATCTTGAGAACATCTACATAATATGCCTAGAATAGGCTAATGTACACAGATAGAAAGCAGATTAGAAGCTGCATAGGGTTGAGGAGGTTGGGGGATGGAGAATGTACTCATGGGTACAGGGCTTGTTTTAAGGTGAAGAAAATGATCTCGGGCGCTGGGGTTGTGGCTCAGTGGTGGAGTGCTTGCCTAGCATGTGTGAGGCACTGGGTTTGATCCTTAGCACCACATAAAAAAATATATTCTGTCCACCTACAACAAAAAAAATAAATATTAAAAAAAAAAAAGAAAATGTTCTTGGACTGTAGTGGTGGTTGCAAAATTCTGAATATATTAAAAAACACTGAATCTTACAGTTTAAATGAGTGAATTGTAACTTATGTGAACTATATCCCAATAAAGCAGTGATTTTTAAAAATGGCAGAACTGGGTCAGTGATCATGCTTAATAGACTCCCTTCCTTGGAACCAGTTCCTATGTCTTAAAGATGTAATTGAAATTATGAGAACTTTGGCTTTGTAAACCTTAGTGCCTGCACACTGTACCTGATGACTAAGTCAGTAAACTGTACATCCTGATTCTAGAACCTCAGGGACATCTTTACTCCTCTCATGTTCTGGTTGACAACAAACTATATTTACAAAGGCTGGGACCCAGGGTTCCTGATGGATAAGGGAGCTCAGTAACATGGGAAAGTGATGTGGCAAAATGCACCTTCCACTTAAGAGTTCTAGTCATAGATTCTGCCTTCATTCATCTCGAGTGACATAAGGTAGTTTCAGACATAGGTCATCTCTGTCTGAGAAATGTCATACTCCTAGGAAGTGAATTTTAAAGAACAAAGCACTCTAACACCAGACATGCAAGCAAAACAGGGCAAATCCACAGATGCAAGTGGAATAAGCTTGATTTTTTTCCACCTCTCCTTTTACCTGTTCTGCCAGAAGGTGCTGCTGTCTCTGCAGAAACTGCTGTTGCTGCAAATGTTTTTGCTGCTGCTCCCTCTGTTTCTGTTGGTCCAAAAGCAACTGATGCTGTTTCATTACGGCTGCCTGCTGCTGGCTGCTGAGATAGGGGGAGCTGTTGTGAGTGTTGGCCACAGACACAGCAGGTGGCTGGGTCCCCACGCTGGCAGCCTGGGCTGGCACAGGGACGCTGGAAGGGTTCTGCTCCTGTCAACACAAATGAAAGGGATACAGTCAGGGGTGGGTGGGTGAAATCTTAATGCTCTGGTCAGTCCAGATGAGCTCCAACCAGTAAACCTCATTCGAGGCTCACCCTCTTAAGTTGAGCCTCTGCTTCCCAGCTGACCTCCTGTAACAACCTTCCAGGAGGATGTGGCAGAGATCAAAACATCCTGCCTGAGCACCTGACATGTTAGCTTGGCTCTCTGTGGTTCCACCAGTGGCAAAAGTGTGGTTTTACTTAAATTAAGCATATTTAAGCTCTCAAATTTGGACAATTGTTCCAGTAAGCAATTAAGACTTAAAAATGCTCACTTACTGGAATGTGTGCATACAAAAGAGGCCCATAATCTGAGGGAGGTTCTGTTCAATGGAAATGTTATATCCCCAGGGTATGTACCTGGGTTAGGGGCTATCTTTGAACTGCTTGAAATTGTATGTCTATTAGCATAGAAGCATTTTTCTGGGAAGAAACTGGTTAGCTTTTTGTCAGATACTGTGCTCAAAAATTACTGTTACCAGATGGGCGCGGCGGTGCACAGCTGTGATCCCAGCACTTTGGGAGGCTGAGATGGGAGAATCCCAAGTTACAAGCCAGACTCAGCAATGGCAAGGCATTAAGCTACTCAGTAGCTTAGTAGACCCTGTCTCTACATAAAACACAAAAGGGGTCTGGGGAGTGTCTCAGTGGTTGAGTACCCGAGTTCAATCCCCCGTACCAAAAAAACAAAACAAAACAAAAAACCTGTTATCAATGGAAACTTGAACAGATTTTCTGTTGATACATAAACCAAAAATGAACCATGTCAAAGGCTACCATATTATTCCAACATTATTACTCACATTTAGAAGAAAATGGGAAAACAGTATAGGAAAAAGGCAAAAAGCAATTATTATTTAAACAGATTCAACTTTTTGAGCTCCTTTGCAGTTCTTATTCATTTGTATATATAATCTTCCCAAGATTCTTAGATTCTGATGGTATAATTCCTTCACCTTGTCACCAGAAGCTAAAGGGCTCCTTGAGAGGGCTCTGTAAGGTACAATACTTATCACCATGTTGTTCTCCTTTTCTAAAGTTTGTATGTAATAGCTATGTACTATCTTTTGTTTTATTATTTTGAGATCCTATCAATTTATTGTGTGTGTATATTTTTCAGACATGGAAAGAATATAATGACAATTATTTTTAAATTTCACTTAAGTTTTCTGGTCTTTGATCTTTTTTTTTAATATATATATTTTTAAGTGTTAATAGATCTTTATTTTATTCATTTATTTATATGTGGTGCTGAGAATCGAACCCAGTGCCTCACATATGCTAGGCAAGTGCTCTACCACTGAGCCACAACCCAGCCCTGGTCTTTGATCTTTTGAGGATAAGACTAAACTTTGAACTGGGAAGCAATCCCCAAAGCAGAAATGTGCAATACACACAAAATGTGAAATAAAGTATAATTTTTTCCTGAGAACTGGGCATTGAACCTAGAGACAGGTGCTCTACCACTAAGCTATATTCCTAGCCCTACAAGTATAATTTTAATTTTACTAAATTAATTAATTTTACTAAATTAAATATTCCTAGTCCTACAAGTATAATTTTAGTTTTACTAAATAATTATAATTTTAATTCACACACACAAAAAGAGAAACAAGTGAAATTGTATTAGAATATATATCCAAAATATGTGACCAAAATTGCTAATAGAATTATATATGTATATGTGTGATATATACATACATGTGTATGCATATACATACATATATATGTGTGTGTGTGTATATATATATACCTTCAAAACTCACTTTCAATTTTAAGCCTCTAGCACATTTCAGTTCATAGTAATCACGTTCCAGCTGACTGACTCCCCTGACCTTAGGGGAGGTAAAGGGACTAAACCTCTTCCTTTTATGCCAGAGGTGGGAAATATACTTCCCTACCAATATTTCTCAGACCAAGAAGCGGGGGCGGTAGTGCTCTGGGAGAGACAGCAGGGAGCTCCAACCAGGAAGTATCTAAAGGTAGGCCACTGCTTTCCATGTACAGCCAGGTTCAGGTCCGTCCCTCTTCCAGAGATCAGACAGAAAGCAAAGAAAGATGGGGCCACAGTGGGAGGGAGTCTCATGTCTTCATATCTGTCCACAGCTTTGGCATCCAGAGTTCAAATATGGAGGAAATACAGTAAAGGCAAACTTATTTTGAAATTTGGCTTGGGTCTAATGTCAGGCTAAGGATGTCTGTTTCCTCCTGTGCTGTGAGGCTGAATTTTAAGCACAATTACATGCATACATGTCTACATGCATTTCTGTATAACTCAATACCATCTAATAAGAAATCCAACTTTAAATTAGTGGCTATAAGGCAACAGTAGGCAATTTGTCATTGACTCCTGACATTCTCCCTATGATGGGTTTATTAGTTATCTATCACTGGATAACAAGCAACTCTGAAACTGAAACTTTTTTTTTTTTTGGTACCAGGGAATGAACTCAGGGGCACTCGACCACTGAGCCACATCCCCAGCCCTATTTTGTGTTTGATTTAGAGACAGGGTCTCACTGAGTTGCTTAGCGCCTCGCCGTTGCTGAGGTTGGCTCTGAACTCGCGATTCTCCTGTCTCAGCCTCTCAAAGTGCTGGGATTATAAGCGTGAGCCACCATGCCTGGCTTAGGCAGGGCTTAACTGGGTTCCTTCTGTCTTGTGTGATTAGCTGATGGTTCACGAGGCTGTTTTAGAGGGTGAGCTGGCTGTCACTGGAGCACCTTGATTCTTTTCCCCTAGTAACTTATCCTCTAGTAGATGACATGGGCTCATTTCCCAGCTTCCAGGGCATCCCTAGGTCCTCCCTATAGATCTTCCAGCACCTGCACCTGTTCGATCCCTAGTAATGCAAAAAATAAAAAGTGAAATGGCTCACTTACCTGGCCAGGTGGAACTAGTGATCGGAAGGGCATATTTCCCGGCTTTGGTTTCATTATAAATAAGGAGTTCTGCTCATTATTCAGATGAGGCAGCTGCTGGGGAAGATAGGCCATCAAAGCTGGCTTGCTTTGGCCAGATCCAGGACCACCTTGCCCACAGTCTGCTTTGTAATGAGAAAGGGGTTTTGTATTGCCATAGTCTAGCATTGAACCTTGGTTATTCACAGAGTTCTGATTCAAGTTACTCAGTGGCTGGTGACTCAGCAGGTTCACATGGCCTGGCTGGAGGTAGGCACCTCCAGGCCGAGGGGAACTCTTGTTTACACTAGGCATCATGAGCAATTTGGAGTTGGAGAAGTCTTGCTTGTAGGTGGGAGGGCTGGCAGGTTTCTCCATGGCATAAGGGACATCTAAGGGACTGTGGGAAGGTCCTGTCTGCTGCCATGTGGACATCTGGCCTGGGGTGGATGCTGGGGTGGCCTGCTGTGGGTTCTGAAGCATCTGTTCACGCTTCTGCTTGGCAGCAATCTGCTGGAGCTGGTGGGCAGAGGACAGTTCTGAGGCCCCTCCTGGGCCCTGGCTAGGCAATACCACGCTTGCGAGGGCTCTTTGTGCACTCTGGGCTTGGGCTGATGCCGGCATCAGGTTAGAATTGGGATTGTCTGCCACGGGTTGACCAGAAGTATGGAACAGGGTTTGAGGGCCTCCAAGGCTAGGGGAATCTGTGCTAACAGGGGCAGATGATGGCCCCAGAAAGGTCTGTCCTGCAGACCCAGTCCTGACTTGTGGAGAACCTAACTGTTCTTGCTCAAAGGCTGCTGGAGAGAATTCTGTCTTAATATTAATGTCCTGAGCCAAGGGGGTTTGGGTGGCAGAGGCAGAAGGCTCTGGATCTTTCTTCTCCTCAAAGTCCTCTGTAAACAGGTCCTTCATGTCTTCATCGGGCACTGACCTGTTCAGCTCCTCAATAAGCTCCTTCCACTCTTGCTCATTAAGGTTAAGGTCAGGCATGAGGTTACTCTGCGATATAGAGCCTCCAGCCCCAGTGATCATGCAAGGCAGGTCATCAACAGGTTCCTGCTTCAGTTCTTTATTCAGGCTCAGAGGAAATGACTCACCAGGGTTGTTGCCTCCATTCAAGTGGAGGCTGGAGTCTGCAAGACACTTTTTGTTAATGGAGTCTAGCCCCAGGGAGTGCTTTCCACTGGACTGCAGGGCATCTCCCCCAGCTGTATTGTCAGATGAACCAAGGGGTGAGGCTGGAGGAAGCCCATTGGTAGACACTGCGATGCCCAGAGGGGCCTCCCTGCGGGTCTTCTTATGCCCAGGAAAGAGATCTCCATAGCCATTTTGTTGATCACCATTCTGAGGGGAGGCAGCGCTATCAATATTCCTCTTCACTGTATCATGAAGATGCTGAAAATATTGGAAAGAGAAACTTAGGTACATAATAGCATATCCAAGTTTCCCTCAGCTTCCAACAGTGACTTAAACCAGCTTCCATCCCTTCAATGCTTTCCTGTGGGTGTGCACCTCCCACTTGTGGGGAACACCTCCACTTCCCCATGTCTGTGCCTGGCCAGTCAGAATTGGATGTTTAGTTCAGCCGGGGGAAAGCAATACATTAGAACTTATCTTTTTGCAGGATACAAGCCTGATGCTGCCCACTGCCATCTAGTTTGAGGGTTTGCCCAAGAATAGGGCTAAGGAAAATAGAGCCAGAGGACACGTCTACATTCTTTTTTTTTTTTTTTTTGGTACTGGGGATTGAACTCAGGGGTACTCAACCACTGAGCCACATCCCCAGCCCTATTTTGTGTTTTATGTAGAGACAGAGTCTCACTGAGTTGCTTAGCACCTCGCCATTGCTGAGGTGGCTTTGAACTCGCGATTCTCCTGTCTCAGCCTCCCTAAGTGCTGGGATTACAGGCTTGAGCCACCCCACCCGGCTACGTCTACATTCTTGAGGACACCACTGGAATTCTGGATCTTTTCATACCTGAGACCAGTCATCCTCCTGGACTTTGTACTTATATGAACTAATAAATTTCTTCTTGTGTTTATGCTGATTTAATTTGGATCGTTATTTTTAGTTGAGGAAGCCCTGACCAGTGCAGTGCCTTCTCAGGTCAAGGTTATGTATTGTCCACAAGTACCCTGCCTCTACCAGGTTACATAGGCCTGTTTACTTCCTTTTCCTTTTTTAATTAGTGCATATTAACTATACAGAATAATAAGTTTCACTGTGGCACATTGTACATGCATATAACATCTTTGATCATTTCTACCTCCCATTCCCCCTTTCTCTCCTCCCTTCCTCTTCTCCAACAGTCACAGTTGCTTTTTCTTTCTTTTTTTGTGGTACTGGGGATTGAACCCAGGAGTGTCCTATGACTGAGTTACATCCCCAGCTCCTTTATACTTTTGTTTTGAGAGAGGGTCTTGCTAAGTTGTCCAGGCTGGCTTCGGACTTGCCATCTCTGTCAGCCTCTTGAGTAGCTGGGATTACAGATGTATGCCACCATGCCTGAAGCCCATCTGTCTTCATACCCTTCTTGGGTCTTCCCCTTTTTTCCACACGGAGCTGCTCCCTTACATGCCATATAGGATTATGACCTTCAGATTCTGTTCCACTCTTCTCCCCATTAATCACCACCCTTACAAACGTCATCACTTCTTACTAAGATCCTTAACAAGAATACCATCATGTCTTCTCTGGCACCACTGTTTTCTGCCTTCCCATTTTCTCCTCAACTAGATTCATTCAACTAACCTTATTATGAGTCTGCTTGTGCCAGGGACAAGTGCCATGGGGAATACAAAGACAAATAAGGTACCCCCTACTCTTCATGGGCTTTGAGTCTTCTAGGACACAGGACATACACAGATATGACTACAGGGTAAGACCAATAAACAGTGAGGTACAGCAGTGCACACCTGTAATCCCAGCTACTCAGGAGTCTAAGGCAGTAGGAAGATTCCAACTTTGAGGCCAGCCTGGGCAATTTAGCAAGACCCTATCTTAAAGCAAGGGTGGGAAAGGACTGGGAATATAGCTCAGTGGTGAAGTAAGAATAAGGCAAATGCCCTATATAAGCACTGTAGCAATAAGTATCCTGAGAGTTCAGGGGCAGGAATTACATGAAAAGAAAATGACAGTGGGGTGGGAATGAGAGAGGGTGGTTACTTCCCTAGCTTCATCTTCAGCCATCAAGACAGGACTTCTCCAAGGCCCAGAGGAGGTGCCTGTTCTCAGCCTCTAAACCTGTGCTGCTCCCTTCCTAGTTTACTTTTCTTCTTCTTCTTCTTCTTATTTTTGGTACCAGGGATTGAACTCTGGGGTACTCGACCACTGAGCCACATCCCCAGCCCTATTTTGTGTTTTATGTAGAGACAGGGTCTCACTGAGTTGCTTAGTGCCTTGTTGTTGCTGAGGCTGGCTTTGAGCTAGCAATTCTCCTGTCTCAGCCTCCCAGAGTGCTGGGATTACAGGCGTGCACCACCTATTTTTATTCTTCATCCTTCACCCCTAAAGTTTTCCCTTCCTCCCACTAACCTTAAGCATGTATGGTGTATTATTAAAAATGACCCTTGCCAAACATGATGGCACATACCTATAAATAATCCCAGTGACTAAGGAGGCTGCTGAAGCAGGAGAATCACAAGTTAAGGCCAGCCTCAACAACTTAGTGAGATCCTGTCTCAAAATAAAAAATTTTACAAAGGGCTGGGAATATAGCTCAGAGGCAGAATGGCCCTGGGCTCAATTCCCAGTATCATCCACACAAAGGTCCCAAACAACAGCCCTAACTATTATCTCTTAAAAAATTCCAAGGTCATCAGGGGTAGCATGCAGTACTTCCCCTGTTAAATTCAGTTGCAGAGAAAGGCCTCAATGACCCATCTAACTGGCCCTAGAAGCTAAGTACCATCGTACTCCTGGGTATAATGCCTGAGGTAACTCTGAGAGCACCAGCTCTCAGTAGCAGACCATGTGCTAGACACCACAAAGTACAATTTTCTCAACTGCAGTTCAAGTTCTAATGCTCCTATTCCTTTTTAAAAATTTTTTACCATACTAAATTTTCATATTTTTTAAATATTAAAGTTGACTGCACAGAACTGGGTAAATCCCAGTTGGGTAAATCTCTCTAAATCCATATATGGATACCTGACTTAGCCTGGAAAAAACTGAGGAATGCCTCACAAACGGAACTATAGGGCAGAGGTAAGACACACAATCCTAGGACCCAATTTAGAACAAGATTGATGGCTGCTGTACTTCTGTGCAGGTTCTGCTTCCCACTGCCACCTAGGGGTGAACGGAGGCTTCAGAAATGGACCCTTTATAAAATACACTTCAAAAAGTTTCCTTTGAAAAGGTATATTCATCCCACTTAACTGGTCAAAAGAAATAAATGAGTTGCAAATATTTATTTTATTTCTGTGTTTTCTATTATTTTCTTTTGTTACAGTCAGATCTAGGATGGTCTGTGAACCCTAGAGTTCAGTTTTTCATTTTCCTAAGGGGAAAGATGGAAAGCTAAGGGGTCAAGGCATTTGATGAGTCAGCTGGCTGTCCCAGATTAGAAACAGAATCCCTCTTTGCCCTAAGTATTATAAAAGCTGCCACTCCCTCTTTCAAGAGCCCCATGCAAACAGCTGCACACAAGTTCCAAAGAAACAACTCAATTTTGCAATACCGACTGCTTTTAGCCAAAGGAAACACTGGGCAGTTTTCTCAACTACTCACAAAATTTAATTGGAATGTTGTAGGCAGGAATGGACAGTGTGGAATGTGGTGGCCCTGGTAGATTTTTAAGACTTGGGCATTTGCAGGAGTGTTGGATACATGCAGGGCATTGTAGGGGAAGCAAAGATGAGTAAACCTTGGAGCCTAATCTCCAGGCATTTACAATGGAGTTGGGAAAACAGCCTAAACAGCTTAAAAGTTTTGTAAGAGTAGATGTTACAAAGCAATACAAATCTGGCTGCCACCTATATACTCAGAGTAAGCGGACTTCTGGGTGCTCAGCTCAGAGGCTCTCTTCTAACTACAGAATGGTCTCAGTGGCACACAGGATTCTAGAAGGATCTAGTTCTGGGAGATAATGCCAGAAGCTTATAGTTTGTTGGCGAATAGTGCATACTCACAGATGGCTATCAAGGAACAACCCCACAGGCTGAACTTCCACCCTATCCTGGGCCAGCTCTCTCTTGGGGAGGCCTCAACCTCTAGGTGCCACCTGCCATCTTCTCTTTGGGAGAGGGGCTCTGGGATATCAATGCTGTTCTGAATCAAACTGAAGCAAGCCACACCTTGTAGACAACAAATCAGCATCCTGTCCTCCACCCCCAGACATTTGCTTTACAGTAGACAGTAAGGGGCTTCTCCTAGTCTCCACTTCATCCTTCAGTCATCACTGGCTGCAATCCCAGTGTGCTTTGTGGTCAAACTCACTACAAAATGACACCTTGCTTTGCTTCCACTCTGAGTTAACAGATTGTTGAAGACAGGAGAGCTTCTCTCTTATCAGGGCTCCTTACCCATTGTCAGCCAGCTGGGTGGCAACAGGTAAGGCAATTCCTGCCCCCCATTCTCCCCCAGCACTGGGAATTCGCTTTTTTTCCTCTCCACCTTCTCCTCCTCCTGTCACCCTCCTTTCAGTCAGACACCCCCAATCTCACCCCTTGTGGCTAGCACCGCAGTCCTCTGAGGTTAGGTGGTTTCCATCTCTCACAGTTTGGGAATGGATTGGATGTGGGGAAAAAAGAAAGGCAGGAGTTAGGACTGCCATCTCCACGGGGGGTAATGCTGTTAAACACATTCCACACTAAGTCCTTCCTTTCCCTCTCCTCCTGCTTCCTATTCCCTCTACCATCTGGCACGTAATGATTCCACTCATTTGCCTCCATCTTTAAAGTTCTCTTTCCTTACGTTTCTTTCCCTTCCTCTCTTGCCTTTTACTCCTGGGTTGCTTCTTCTGTCTCCCTTGAAAAGTCTCCCCCTTTCCTGCTCTTCAAGTAACTAGAGACCTCTCCCCTGTTCCTTCTACACACTCTCCCATGTCCTCATGTTCCTAGGACTGCAGGTCACGCAGAACAGGCCCAAATGCCCAGGGACCAAATGCTGAGCCACCAGCCCCTGCGCCTCCAACCTCCCTTCCCATCTCCCATTGTGCACCATGCTGCCACAGACCAGTCTGACAGCTGCTCAAATGTGCCCACTCACCCCTCCAGCAGAGCCCCTGTACTTGTTCTTCTCTTTGCCAGAACACTTCTTCCTTCTGATCTTTAAAAGGATGACTCATCTGTAATTCAGGTCATTTATCTCCTCAGTCATTCCCTGATCACCTGCTCCTCCCCACATCACACTCTTTCCTACTTCCTTGTTGATTTCCCCAGTGTGGCACTCATCTGAATGGGTCCCCCCATCCCCCCTCATTGGAATGATGAGCAAAGATCCCTAGCCCTAAAAAAGGGCCAAGCACTCGGGGGCTGGGATTGTAGCTCAGTGGTAGAGTGCTTGCCTCGCATGCGTGAGGCCCTGGGTTCGATCCTCAGCACCACATACAAAGCAATAAAATAAAGACATTGTGTCCATCTGCAACTAAAAAATATTAAAAAAAAAAAAAAAGGGCCAAGCACTCAATAAACATTGGTGTCTGCATGTAATGCCTCTGGCCCCGCACTTCTGAGGAGCTCTTAACTTCTGTCTGTCTACCTATGACCTAGCATGTCTCTACTTGGGCGTTCACTGACAGCTCAGGTGAAACCAATCCAAAGCTGACTTGAGTTTCTCCAGTCCTATTTTCCTTTCCTTGCTCCATCTCAGAGAATATTACTATTAACCATTCAGTCACATAAACCAGAAAGCAGAACATAAACCTCCTTCACTACTACCATCCAATCAATCCCAGGTTCTTGGCCTTTTTTCTTTTCTTTTTTTCTTTCAGTGTTGGGGATCAAACCCTGCAAATGCTAGGCAATCGCTCTACCGCTTAGACTTTCTTGTCCCCATCCACTTATCTCCATTCACTGACACCAGTTTCTCTTGCTTGAATTATTTCAACCGCATCTAAGGCCAATTTTGTCATTGTTCCCACCCTCATTTGTATTATACACTATGATCAGAGTGATGGTGCTAAAGGCAAATCTGATCACATCAACTTTCAATGGCTCCTTGGCTGTCTGGGGGTTGTCAGTCTGAAGCTTGGCTCTGATGTCCTTCAGTACCATCTTTCCAACCACACCCAGGGTATACTAATGGTCTGTCCACGACTCCCCAGAAGTACAGGTTAAAACACATAAAATCAGAATTTTTAAAGTTAATATTGGCAAGTTCAGTCTAACACCATACTCACTTTTGCTTTGCCCGTGAGCTCTACCAGTACCCTGTATGTATGGTATACCCAGAGGCCCCTCAGGAATCGTGGCTTATTTCTATAGGGACAAGTCATTACTTACCGAGTGTGCCTTGCTGACCACTCACTCCCACTTATTTATTACGACTTATTTTCAGTTAATTATTATTATTATTATTTTTTGGTACTGGGGATTGAACTCAGGGGCACTCGACCACTGAGCCACATCCCCAGCCCTATTTTGTGTTTTATGTAGAGACAGGGTCTCACTGAGTTGCTTAGCGCCTCGCCGTTGCTGAGGCTGGCTTTGAACTCGCGATTCTCCTGTCTCAGCCTCCCTAAGTGCTGGGATTACAAGCATGAGCCACCGTGCCCGGCTTCAGTTAATTATTTTTTTAAAAAAATATTTTTATTAGTTGTAGATGGACCTTTATTTTATGTATTTATATGTGGTGCTGAGAATCAAACCCAGTGCCTCACACATGCTAGGCAACAGTTAATTATCATTATAACTCTTAACTCCTACTTAATTCAGAATCTCACCCAGTCTTTAAAACAACCCTGGAGGATGAGAACCATTATTCCTATTTTCTAGTCAAAGAAACTCAGAAAATTACATGTGTCCTGAGGTTTGTGCATTCAACTGTGAATATAAATCTCTTGTGAATGTTCAAAGATCCCCTAGTCATAACCTATAACAGAATGAGAACTGGGCCCCAATTAATCCCACTTCCACATATGACATTGAGAAAAGAGCTTGCCTCTGAAACACCAGCATCCAAGTGACGTGACTTAGTTTCAAACTGTACAAACAAGAAATGTCCTACTGTAGTTGCTAAGCACAAAGAGCACCATCACGAATCATTACCAGAAAAACGAGCTGTGCTATGATGAAATCCCACATACCAGGGCCACGATTCTTTGCAAGATATTAAAAGAAAAAAATAATACCACAGAACCACCTATAACTAGCTACTAAAAATACCTACTTTTACAATGTTGTTTGTGTTAATAGCCTGGAACAGTCACTGAGTTAGAATGCAAACAACCTTGCGTAGGGAGTACTAAAGATCTCTGTAGCACACATTCCTGTGACTGAATCTACTCATCATAGACATTCAGAAGACGGTGAGGTCTGATGCATTTTCCAGAAAACTTTAGTTTGGTTTCTAAACATTTTTATCATCACTTAAAAAAAAAAAACAAGTTTAGGGGTTGGGGTTGTGGCTCAGCGGTTGAAGCACTGTGCGAAGCACTGGGTTCAATCTTCAGCACCACCTAAAATAAAATAAAGCTATTGTGTTCATCTACAACTAAAAAAAAAAAAAAAACAAAAAACAAGTTTATATTACCACTGAGTTACATCACTAGTCCTTTTTAAAAATTGTTTTATTTAGAGGCAGGGTCTCACTAAGTTGTTTAAGGCACTGCTAAATTGCTGAGGCTGGCCTTCATTTTCCTGTCTTGGCCTCCAGAGTCACTGGGATTACAGGCATGCACCATCACACTCGGCTTAAAAAAAATACATTTTTTTTTTTGGTACTGGAGATTGAACTCAGGGGTACTCGACCACTGAGCCACATCCCCAGCCCTATTTTGTGTTTTCTGTACAGACAGGGTCTCACTGAGTTGCTTAGCACCTCACTGTTGCTGAGGCTGGCTTTGAACTCGCGATTCTCCTGTCTCAGCTTCCCTAAGTGCTGGGATTATAGGATTGAGCCACTGCACCAGGCTAAAAAAAATACTTTTTTTGATTTTGGAATAATTACTAGTTAAACAAGAAATTGCAAAGATGACACAAAGAGGTCCTATGTATACTTCTCAATTTTCCTCAATGTTTATATTTCACATAATTAGAGACTGGCCTTGAATTTTCAATCCTCCTGCCTCGATTTCCCTAGAAGGTGAGATTACAGGACACTGCACTGGGCATGTTACCTTTTCTCAATAAAAGCCTCCCCTCACCCCCTATTGCTGGGGATGGAAACCCTGGCCATTCTAGCCAAGCACTCTACTACTGGGTTACTTCCCTAGCCCTGATAAAAGTTTTTTTGTTTTTTTTAATATTTATTTTTTAGTTGTAGGTGACAGAATATCTTTATTTTATTTTTATGTGGTGCTGAGGATCGAACCCAGTGCCTTATGCGTGCTAGGCAAGCACGCTACCACTGCACCATAATCCCAGCCCCCTGATAAAAGTTTTTTTTTTTTTTTTTTTTTTGGTACTGGGGATTGAACTCAGGGGCACTCGACCACTGAGCCACATCCTCAGCCCTATTTTGTGTTTTATGTAGAGACAGGGTCTCACTGAGTTGCTTAGTGCCTCGCCATTGCTGAGGCTGGCTTTGAACTCGCGATTCTCCTGTCTCAGCCTCCCTAAGTGCTGGGATTACAAGCG
>CM053405.1:115363937-115391663 GCA_028644305.1 Xerus rutilus
AAAAAGGTAGGGACGTAGCTCAGTACTAGAGAGCCTCTGGGTTTAATCCCCAGTACAGCAGGAAGGGTGGGAGGGAGGGCGGGAGGGAGGAAAGAAGGAAGAAAAGCAAGGGAAGTGAGAAGATTGATAGGTGACAGCTAAGAGATGTAGGATTTCTGTCTAGAGTGACAAAAATGTTATACAATTGACTGCATTTATGGTTATAAAACTGTGAACGTACTAAGAACCACTGAACTGTATACATTAAGTGGGTGAACTGTATGGCATATGAATGCCATACATATGAATATCTCAATACATACATATGAATATCTCAATAAAGCCATTAATTAAAAAGTAAGGGGGACAGACTGGTTGGTAGTCGAACAGGGTCAAAGGAGTTATTTCAGAATAACAGACTTGTGCTCACCTGATAATAGCAGGTAATTACTGTTGATTCTATTATATCCCTCTAAAACCCTCTGGAACTCCTTCTATGAATGGAGTCAGGCTCCTCCTCCTATTAGGAAAAGATGTATCATAACCACCACTGAAAGTGGAACACACCATGATTTTCCCACCTATAGGAAATTTTGACTTAACTGAGGGATTCTAAACATAAGGCCACACCCCTCCTTCTAAAGCCAAACTCTCCAACTGGGTTCACTAGGCCATCCCCACCCAGGTTCTTCCACTTCTCCTTTATTCAATCACCTTTCCTCTGTTCTCCATTCACCTCCCTCTTCACTGGCTGTTGTTTTTTTTCTGTAGGCATGGGCAGATGCGAACGCCTTCCATGTTTTAACCTCTTCCTACTTTATGCCATTTTGCATACTGTAAGAGAGCAGCTACAGCTCGATGTGGCGGTGTGCACAGGAGGATCACCTGAGCCCAAGAGTTACAGGACAGCCTAAGCAACATAGGGAGACTGACCAAAAAAAGGATGGTGTGACAACTGAGTCCTGGTTTAGATGCTTAACTGCTATGTGCTCAAAGGCAAATTACTTACCTCTTGAGAAAGTTTGGTTCCTCATCTGAAAAGACACAGAGGTGGGTACTAGCCACTTCTGAGGATGGTTATGAAGCACTTCACTACAACTTATTGAGCACCTGGCAACATTCTTACTGTCTAGCTCCTCTTTCTTCCCTTTTAGAGGTTTTTTTTAAAAAATTTTTTTTTAGTTGTAGATGGACACAATATCTTTATTTATTTTTATGTGGTGCTAAGGATCAAACCCAGTGCCCCACAAAAGGCAAGCACTCTACCACTGAGCTACAATCCCAGCCCCGCCTTTTACAGCTTTTTGAAGACCAGCCTTAGCCGGGCGCGGTGGCTCAAGCCTGTAATCCCAGCACTTAGGGAGGTTGAGACAGGAGAATCGTGAGTTCAAAGCCAGCCTCAGCAACGGCGAGGCGCGAAGCAACTCAGTGAGACCCTGTCTCTACATAAAACACAAAATAGGGCTGGGGATGTGGCTCAGTGGTCAAGTGCTCGAGTTCAATCTCCAGTACCAAAAATAAATAAATAAATAAAGACCAGCCTTTATGTTGTCATACTTACCAAAATGACTGCCAGGTTTGTTGTTGTTGTTGTTTTTGTACTGGGATTGAACCCAAGGACGCTTTACCACTGAACTACATCCCCAGTCTTTTGAGACAAGGTCTCACCAAGTTGCTGAGGCTGGCCTCAAACTTATGATCCTCCTGCCTCAGCCTCTCAAGTTGCTGGGATTACAGGGATACACCACCATGCCCGGCAACCGCCCAGTTCCTTAAATCCAAGGAACACTTTTCAGACTGTATTTCTTGACTTCTCAGAGGCACTAGGCACTGATGACCACCCATCTCTCCTCTAACAACTCTCTACACTTAATGTCTACATGTCCACACTCTGTGGACTTATTCCTGCCTCTAAGGCCACTATTTGCAGGCATCTCCTTCTTTTTTTCCTTTAAAAAATTATTTTATGTTTAATATTTTATTGTTCAGACTGCCTCTTCTCATGCCTGATCCTAAAATTGTGATACTCACAGGACCTCATTCTTTTTCACTGAAGTCATCTCCCCAGGTAAACCCATCCATACTCAGGCCCTAAGTTGACACAGACCTGGCGCATTTTTTATTTTTGGTTGTGCTGAGGGCCCTGCAGATACTAAGCATACACTCTATCACTAAGTTATACTCCCAGCCCAGACACTCAAATATTTATTTAACACATCTTCCTCTTTGTGTCTTACCCTTTCTCCTCTGCTCTAGACTTACATCTTCAGTTGTAAACTGGGAATCTCCATGTAGATGTCTGATAGGCTATAATCCAAGCTGGG
Organism: Xerus rutilus; assembly: GCA_028644305.1. Classification (NCBI taxonomy): domain Eukaryota; kingdom Metazoa; phylum Chordata; class Mammalia; order Rodentia; family Sciuridae; genus Xerus; species Xerus rutilus. The sequence goes on from CM053405.1 coordinate 115,366,241, forward strand.
TTCTCTTCATCTCTCTCTAAATCCACCCCTTCATATTGTGCTCCTTGACTTGATGTATGGTTCAATCCCTGTCCTCTCAGATGACTGGGCACTGATTCTACCTTCTAAATCTCTCTCTAGTAAGAGACCTCCATATCACTTCCATCGTAGTTCAATTCCTCATTTTTTTTTAACCTAGATCACTGAACTAAATTCATGCTGATTTCTATTTCCTCTCTGATCTAGCTCACCCTTTATGATGTTATCAGAATGATCTCTATACAATGCACATCAAACTATTTTAAATTCCTTAAATTAGCCAGGCACGGTGGTGCAAGCCTGTAATCCCAGCACTTACAGAAGCTGAGACAGGAGAATCGCGAGTTCAAAGCCAGCCTCAGCAATGGCGAGGCGCTAAGCAACTCAGTGAGACCCTGTCTCTACATAAAACACAAAATAGGGCTGGGGATGTGGCTCAATGGTTGAGTGCCCCTGAGTTCAATCTCCAATACCAAAAAAAATAATAATTCCTTAAATCTCTATCACTTAAAGTTCAGTAAAGTTCAAATTCCTTAAAGTGGCACAAAATGGTCTGTTTGATGTGATTCTGCTTAATGTTCTCATATAATCCCGATATTCCCTTGAGGTCCCAACTTAAACTGAATTACTTTCAGTACTGAGAATATACCCCCCCCCCCCCAGCCTGGCTACCTCTACCAATCTTCTAAGATTTGGCTCAAAAGTCAGTGTTGTCATATTTTCCCCCCAGACCACTTACTCCACACTGATTTAAGTTCCTTGTTCTAGCTGGGCATGGTGGCGCATGCCTGTAATCCCAGCGGCTGGGGAGGCTGAGGCAGGAGGATCACTAGTTCAAAGCTAGCCTCAGCAAAAGTGAGGCATTCAGCAACTGAGTGAGACCCTGTCTCTAAATAAAATACAAAACAGGGGTAGGGATGTGGTTCAGTGGTTGAGTGTCCCTGAGTTCAATCCCCAGTACCAAAACAAACAAACAAAAAAACTCCACGTCTGCACAAAAATTAGCAAATCAATGTTCAGAGCAGTGTTTCTCAAAGTCCAACTTACATGATTCCTATAAAAATGTCTCTTTCACTTCAAAACTTCTTAGTGCCACATCAACTCTTTTCTTTCCCTCTTCAAGATGAAAAATCTCTCCCTGCAAAGATTAACTCCCTTCAGTTGCAACTTTTTACTCTCTCTGGACTTGCCTCATCTGACACATTGCTGTTCAAATTCTTTCCCTCCTCACCTCAAAAATAATTTCCATCTGCTTTGTTCTAGAGCAATGACTCTCAAATTGTGGTCCCAGACCAGCAACGTCAGTCAGCATTACTTAGAAATGTATCAGCAATGCTCATTTTCAGGCCTTTGTGCAGATGGTTTCACCAAGTCAGAAAGTCTGGGATGGGGTTCAGGGAGGTTTTTTTGGTTTGTTTGTTTTTTAATTTTTTTAAATATTTATTTTTTAGTTGTAGGTGGACAGAGTATTTTATTTTTTATGTGGTGCTGAGGATCGAACCCAGTGCCTCACGTGTGCTAGGCGAGCACACTACCACTGCGCCATAACCCCAGCCCCTTCAGGGAGGTTTTAAAGTCTTCTAGGTGACTGTGATGCACGCTGAGTTTGTAAGCCACTGCAGCAGAGGATGGTTCCTTCAAACTTATGCTCAATTTTACATTCCAAAACACCCCCAACAAAAATGCTTTCCAAGCACATTCTGTACCTCAGCCACTTCTGTCTAACTCCCTTGCCTTTAGCTTTTCTTTTCTTTTTTCTTTTTTGGTAATGAGCCACATCCCCAGCCCTATTTTGTGTTTTATTTAGAGACAGGGTCCTCACTGAGTTGCTTAGCACCTTGCTGTTGCTGAAGCTGGCTTTGAACTTGTGATTCTCCTGACTTGGCCTCCCAAAGTGCTGGGATTACAGGTGTGCATCACCATGCCTGGCTGCCTTTAGCTTTTCTAAGAGCATCAATCACTCAGTACTCTCAAGTCAGAACATTCGATGACTTCTAGAACCCCTCCAATGAGCTGCATACCTTTTTTTTGAAAATATTTTTTAGTTATACACAGACACAGTGTCTTTATTTTGTTTACTTATTTTTTTGCGGTGCCAAGGATCAAACCCAGTGCCCCACACGTGCGAGGCAAGCGCTCTGCCACTGAGCCACAATCTCAGCCCCCGAGCTGCATACCTTAATCTCCTTAACAGACAAGAAAACTAAAACTTTTGACAGTTTCAATGACTCGTCCAAATGGATCTGAGAGTTAAGTCCAGCAATTCTTCTATCATAAGAAGAAAAAATTCAAATATTATCAAATGTAGCAGAGAGTAATAAAAATAAAAATGTACTAAAGATGTCAAGACAGACTGATTTAATAATAGAGTAGTGAATACAGAAAGCAGATTGTCAGAGACTAGAGAGAAAGTGAGGGCAGGGCATCTCCACTCCAACACACATACATAACTCTTTGTAATGAAAAACAGTATCTAAAATTTAGGTGAGCAAACTGTAATTGTAATAAAGGTAGACTTCTCTTTTCTTGTGATTGTAAGCGACTGTGAGATAAGAGTTCCACAAATGAGAAAGGACATTAATAAATGTCTAATAAAGTGTTAAATTCAACTTAGCAAGACATTGTCTCAAAATAAAATAAAAAAATAAAAAAATAAAAAGGGCTGGGGTTGTGGCTCAGTGGTTAAGTGTCCCTGGGTTTAATCCCCAGTACCAAAAAAAAAAAAATTTAGAAAAATAAACAAAGTTGACTCTAATAACATTTTATTTAACCCATTATATTATCATTTTACCATGTAATCAAGATTTAAAATTTGAAAAAGAATTTGGCACCAAGTTTAAAAAATTCAGTGTCTATTTTACACTTCTAACAAACTCAATTTGGATTAGGCACATTTCAAGCACTTAGAAGCCGTACCTGGCTGGTGGCTCCTTAATGGACAGGGTAGTTCTATAAATTAGCCTTGGATACAAACACTAAAGACACAAGAAAGTGCCCTACAACCTTCCACCTGGTTTGGGAAGCAGGCCCCTTACTGCTCATAAGGCCTGACACATAAGGCAACTTTGTCTCCTGCACAAACTACTTCCTCACCTCAGATAGTCTTATCTCTTTTTCTTCTTTTAGCAAACTTCTCATTCTCTCATTTGATTTAATCAACAGGAATCTACTGGGAGCTAACTGAGCCAGCCAGCTAGCCAGCCACTATCTAGGCTCTGGGGATATAGCAGAGAACCAAACAAAAACCCTAGTGCTCCTGGGGCCTCCATCCTAACTGGGGAGTACTCCTGAGGAAATAAAGCACATAAAGACAGGGAGTTTGTAGGATGTATAATTTTAAATAAGAATCTCAGGAAAGGCCTTATGGAGTGTGTGAATTTTGAGCAAGAATATGTAGGTGTGAGGGTGAGCCACACCAACACCTACTGAAGAACATCCAGGTGGGTTGGAGGGATGAGCTATGCAAAAGTTGGGATGGGAGAGTGTCAAGTGTTTGCCTATTAGCAAGTAGCCAGGGAGGCTGGGGCAGAGAGAAAAGGAGCAAAGAGCATGAAGACATGGTACCAGACTATATAGGGCCTTGTGGGCCCTGCGTAAGAGTTGGCTTTTCCCTCAGTGAGATGAAAAACCTGTGCAGTGGTCTGCGCAGAGAAAGACCATTCTGGGCAGAGAGCAGAATGCAGGAGGCCTCGGGCCCACAGGGAGACCAATTAGGTGGCAGAAATCCAGGTAAAAGAAATGATGGCTCAGACTGAGGTGGAAGAGGTATGTCTGTCAGGGACACTAGCGTGCAATGTGAGAGAGCTGGTGGCAGCAGAAAGGTACTCATCTGAAGTCCTGAAGAGGCTGTGGGTACATGGAGTGACAGGGGGAGTAGGCAGAGAAATGATTTTGCCAGACACACAAAGAGTTCTGTGGGCATCCTCTGGCACTTGACAGCAGAGAGCATGCAGTGCCCATACTGAAGTCTCCTCAGTTTCCAAAGGTGACTGCAGGGTGTGCCATGTAAAACACATTACACTGGTGGCCAGTCTCTGTAATTATCTCCATTAGCTCTAAGCAAAGGGGTGCCCCCACATTCACCTGTTTTTCCAGTAGCCAACACAGGACTTGGCTTATCACTGTTGATCAATAAAAAGACCCTGAATTCCGCCTGTTGGTTGAAACTGGTCAGTTTGCCAAACCATAAAGAACTCCGTGTCCAGATCTTCTGGCATAAGCTTATACCTGATTAACAGAGGCAATCAGAGCACTAAAAACAGCACCAAAATGGATAACTACTTTGTAAGAAATCTCCCACAGGAGAATATACAGGTGGCACACTCCTGTAATCCAGTAACTTGGGAGGATAAGGCAGGAGGATCACAAGTTTGAGGCCAGCCTCAGCAATTTGGCGAGGCCCTAAGCAAGTTAGCAAGACTCTATCTCAAAATAAAAAGAGTTAGGGATATGGCTTAGTGGTTAAACACTTCTGGGTTCAATCTCTGGTACCAAAAGAAACCTCCTAAACCAAAAAGAACTATCATTTATTAAGCACCCCTTTTGTGCCACACAAAACAACCCTTGGGAAGGAAACTAAGGCTTAGAAAGAGTAAGCAGAGCCAAGAGGAAGAGGATCACAAGTAATTGTAGCTCAGAAGCAATGTCAGGGTGTGTGTGTGTGGTGTGAACGTGGGAGTGACAGCTGTTCACATCTTAAGGATACTTACAGGCACAAGTAAAGAACATTTGAGGGGGCATGAGCTGGCAGCACCTACCTGCAGCTTCATAGCTCCCAGGGATAGCTCCTTTCCTGCCATACAATAGATTGGGGTGTGTGTGCATATATATATATGTGTGTATGTACATATATGTGTGTGTGTATATGTATGTGTGTATACACACACACACAAGTTGTTGTTGTTTTTTTTTTTTTTTGGTACCAGGGATTGAACTCAGGGGCACTCTCCCACTGAGCCACATCTCCAGCCCTATTTTGTGTTTTATGTAGAGACAGGGTCTCACTGGAGTTGCTTGGCACCTCGCCATTGCTGAGGGTGGCTTTGAACTCGCGATTCTCCTGTCTCAGCCTCCCAAAGTGCTGGGATTACAGGTGCATGCCACCATGCCCAGTTACAATTTTTTAACTGTATACATAATGACTTTTTTTTGGTTTTGTTTTTTTGGTACCAGGGATTGAACTCAGGGGCACTTGACCACTGAGCCACATCCCCAGCCCAATTTTTTGTGTTTTATGTGGAGACAGGGTCTCACTGAGTTGCTTAGCACCTCGCCTTTGCTGAGGCTGGCTTTGAACTCACGATCCTCCTGTCTCAGCCTCCCTAAGTGCTAGGATTACAGGCTTGTGCCACCGCGCCTGGCTTCATAATGACTTCTGAAAGCTGCATGCATGGGCTCAAGTTATACCACAAAACACATCTTAAATTTTCTCCAATAAAAATGTTCATATAAAGCCAGGCATGGTGGCACATTGTAGGAGCACTCCACATACCTTCAACCCCTCCCTTCCCTCTTTTCCCATTCTATGGTGATGAAACGCATGCCCAACAGAGCATGCCTCATTGGTTGTAACCTTGAGGCCGTGATTGGTCCAAGGACCCTATATAAGCCTCTGTACTTCCTGGATTAAACGGATTGTGCGTATTGCTCTGGCAGAGCAGTCTTATCTACCCCCGGAGTCTGGGTGGAATGACTCCGTGGACCGTCACCCCTAACTTCATCCTGTGAGACCCCGCTTCGTCTTCCCTGAAGACCCCTTTTCATCTCTCAGGACCCCTACTCATCGAGGAGACCCACGAGGCACGATTTCAAACAATACAACATGTCTGTAATCCTAGCTATCCAGAAGACTGAAGCAGGAGAATTGCAAGTTTGAGGCCAACATGGGCAACTCAGGAAGACCCTTGTCTCAAAATAAAACTTATAAAGGGCTGGGTTGTCAGGCAAGGAGGTGTGCACCTATAATCCCAGTGACTAGGGAGGTTGAGGCAGCAGGATCACAAGTTTGAGGCTTGCCTAGCAACTGAGATCCTGCCTCAAAATTAAAAAAAAATTTAAAGGGGATAGGGGTAAAGTGCTCTCAGGTTCAATCTCCAGTACTAAAAACAAAACACAACACAACACAGGGCTGGGGATGTAGCTCAATGGTAGAACACTTGCCTGGCATGTCCCAGGTCCTGGGTTCGATTTCCAATACTTCAAACAAACAAAAGTTGGGATAAAAGTATAGAAAGGCTAAACTCTCTTGAGTAGAAATGGGCACTTGGAGACAACCTATAGCAGAAACTATAAACGAATCAGTATATTAACAGTACACCTGAGACAGGTCTCCAAAGGGCCGCATGAAATACCTTTGCAGATGTGGAGCTGTAAATCAGCACTGGATTTGATGTCACCTTCACTACTCTACAGGCTGCCCTGGTAAATGTCACCTGTAACACCTACAAGGTTACCAGCAATTTCTCAGCAACTCCTAGCATGGCAAAGGCTCTTCCGACCAGAGCTCAGTTTCTAAAAATTAGAAACTTTTAATTCATCCCTAATTCTTCCTACCTCCTCCTAAACTCTTGATCAATCACCATATCCTGTTCCTTTTACCAAACAAATATCTCTGGAATCTGGCCTTTTCCTCTGCTCCCACACTGTTACTTTCTAGCTCCCCTTGTTTCTTGCCTATACCAATAAAACAGCATTTTAATTGGTCGTCTTGCTGCCAGCCCTTCTCTATCACCTGCATGCACTTTTCAACTGGCCCTCTAACACTACTACAGAGATTATTTAAGGCACAGATTTACTCATGTTTTACCGTTGCTTAAATCCTTTAAGTAGCTCTCTATAGCACATGGAAAGAATCAAGTGCAAATTTCTATCCATGGTATGTGATGACTGATTTTGTGTTTCCACTTGACCAGGCTAGGGGGTGGAGGGTTATTTGGTCAAACATTATTGTAAATTAATTAATATCTGAATTGCCCTCCCTCATGTGGGTGGGCCTCAGTTAGTCAGTTGCAGACCTGCATAGAATAAAAAAATTAGAGGATAACTCCAGCAATGACTGGTTTGTGATGGGACACAGTTTTTTCCTTTTTTTTGCTTTTAGACTCAAACTGAAATATGGGCTTTTCCTAGGTCTCAAGCCTGTAAGCATTCACGCTAGATCTACAATATCTGTTCTTCTGATTCTCTGGCCTTCAGACTTGGATTGAAACTACACCATTGGCTCTCCCAGTCTACAGATTGAGATTTGTCAGCCTCCATAATCATGTGAACTTGTTTATTATAAGGATATATACTTCTTTATACATGCATATACATATCCTAATTGGAGAGGCCCAATAGAGCACAAAAGGCTTTTATGATTTGGCAAGTTTACCTCTTCAGGTTTACTGCTCCACACATCCTTCTCACCCTAAATTTTCCTCTGCAATTATAGTTTTTGTTGTAAAAAGTATCATATATACATAAATAACAGTGAAAACAATAACAATAAAACGATCATCCTGGGCCCACTGCTAAAGTTAAGAAACAACGTTAGCATTTTATCTCAGTACTTCTTCACTTGGTATTGAAAGTATGGATCCAGGACCAGCAGAATTGGCATAACTTAGGTGTTAAAAATACTGAATCTCAGCTGGGCATAGTAGCACATGACTGTAATCCCTTCTACTTGGGAGGCTGGGCAAGAGAATCCCAAGTTTGAGGCCCAGCCTAGGCATCTAAGCAAGATCTGTCTCAAAAATAAAATACAAAGGGCTGGACATGTAGCTCGGTGGTAGAGTGCTTGCCAGCAGGTGTGAAGCCCTGAGTTCAATCTCCAATACTAAAGAAGAAAAAAAAAGGTTGAAGTTCAAATATTCCCCACCCTCTGCAAGACTGCATTTAAACAAGATTTTCAGGTGACTCATGTGAATATTAAGTCTGAGAAGCACTACTTAAAGCACCTGCATCTGCTCTCATCTTCTCCCAAAGATAACCAAAGTCCTGATTTGGAGTTAACTGCTTTTCTTTATAGTTCCAACATTGTTATATTATCTATCCCAAACAATACACTGGCTAGTTTAGAAAATAAAGGACAAGAGCACACTGTGTGTGTAAGGAGAGGTCAGCCTGCCTTCTCTGGAAGGAGACTCCAGAGGAGGTGAGTGGGCGTGTCTCCAGGTTGTGGCTGAATTCTACTTCTCTGGGAATTGACAAGACCTCTTCTAGGGAAATCATCATAAGGGAGTCTTGGGAAACACACAGTTTAGCACAGCTGGGTGTTTGACAAGGCTGAAGTATGAAGCAGGTTCTAGACAGCAGCAGAAATATGTTCAGAGGGAGAGGGCTGCTTCATTTTTTCTATTTCTAAGCTCACCATGGCCTACCTACAGCTCTGGGAACAAAAGCCAAGAACTTTCTTGAGTAATAGGCATATCCTCAGCAGAGCAGGAGGGGAGAACATCAGCATATGTTCAAGACAAGTCAAGTGCTGTTGAGAACTTGCCAAGCTTTCTTGGGCACTGTCTTCGGGTAAAAATTTGGTGGAGCATATTTTCCAGTACTTTTTAGAAAAAAGGTATGTGACAGCTTAATTTTTTAAACATTTAATCTTTGACAATGACTTCCTTTGATATCCATTCTTTTTTTTTTAAAATATTTTTTATTTGTTGATGGATCTTTATTTTATTCATTTGTTATTTATATGTGGTGCTGAGGATCGAACCCAGTGCCTCACACATGCTAGGCAAGCGCTCTATCACTAGGCTACAGCCCCAGCCCTATCCATTCTTGTTGAATAGTTTGGCTAGATACTTTCTGAACGGGTAAACTAATTTTCTATTTTCCACCTATTTTTCTTTGCTATTAATTTCTGGTATCAGGAATTGAACCTAGGGGTGCTTAACCATTGAGCCACATTGTCAGCCCTTTTTATTTATTTTGACACAGGGTCTCACTAAATTGCTTAGGGCTTCACTAAAATGCTCAGGCTGGCTTTGAATTTATGATCCTCCTGCCTCAGCCTCCTAAACTGCTGGGATTACAGGCATGCACCACTGCACAGGCTACTTTTTATTTAATTTTAAAAAATCCCAAAAGCTGGGCATGGTGGCACATGCCTGTAATTCTAACTACTGAGGCAGCTGAGGCAGGGAGATCACAAGTTCAAGGTCATCCTAGGCAACTCAGCAAGACTCGGACTCAAAATAAAAATTAAAAGGGTTGGGGCTGTAGTTCAGTGGTAGAGTGCCCCTGGGTTCAACCCTCACTACCAAAAAATAAAATAATAAGACAAAAATAATAAAAATAAAATGCTAGAGACACAGGTAAGTGGTAGAGTACTTATCCAGCATGCACAAGCCCTGGGTTCAAATACTAGTATAGTGGGGTCGGGGGGAATCCCTGACACAGTTTTAAGTCCTAGAGTAAACCAACAACAGAAGTGAATCCCCCTATAGGAGCACCATAGAACCAACGTCATCAGGAAAGCTCCAGGCTTCACATCTGAAATTGTCAGGAATCTGCTGGAAAAACAAATTACAGTTGGGTGCAGTGGCATATGCCTGTGACACCAGCTACTTGGGAGGCTGAGACAGGAGGATTGCTTTGAGTTTTGGAGTTCAAGACCATCCTGGACAGTGAGGCAGTGTAGTTTGGAAACAGATAATATGAAGGTGGCAGAACTATGAAGACCTTGTGTGCAGCAGGGATTGGGCAGACTACAAATCAGTCTGAGTACTGGTTGCCTTGGTGCTACATTTAGTCATCAGCTCATTTATCTTCTGGATGGAGTCAGCCTTGTCTGCTTAGCCTTTGAACATTTCCCTCAAGTTGTTCAGGATCTTCTTGAACTCTTTCACTTGGAGATTCTTCGGGTTGATCTGCTTTTCATGCTTTGGCTCACAGATCTCTTCCACAGGCAGGAGGGGCTCTGACACCTCACTGAGGATGTTGGTGGCTGTTATTAGCTGTGGTCCTGATGTAGTAGCAAAACCTCTATGCCTCTTGATTCATAGCAGAACTTTTTAAGTTCTCTTTTTTTGAGGGCAGGCAGGGCAGGTACCAGGGATTGAACTCAGGGGCACTCAATCACTGAGCCACATCCCCAGCCCTATTTTGTATTTTATTTAGAGACAAGGTCTCACTGAGTTGCTTTGTGCCTCGGTTTTTGCTGAGGCTGGCTTTGAACTCTGGATCCTTCTGCCTTAGCCGCCCTAGCTGTTGGGATAGGTGCCACCACACCCAGCTATAAGTTCTTTTTATTTTTTTTTTATTTTTTTATTTTTATTTTTTTTTTTGTGGTACTGGGGATTGAACTCAGGGGCACTCGACCACTGAGCCACATCCCCAGCCCTATTTTGTGTTTTATGTAGAGACAGGGTCTCACTGAGTTGCTTAGCGCCTCACCGTTGCTGAGGCTGGCTTTGAACTCGTGATTCTCCTGTCTCAGCCTCCCTAAGTGCTGGGATTACAGGCTTGAGCCACCGCGCCCGGCTTATAAGTTCTTTTTAAATAGTGGTTGGTGAGAATGTGACATCTCTATCTTTGAGGTCTTGGTAAAATTTTCCAGATAAGAAATACAAACATCCCAATTTTCAGGCCTCAGTGTCTGGCTGCCTGGCAGCATTCTGAAAGCGTCATTTCCAGCTCATGCTTGGCCTATTTCTCCTCTGCCACCCTTTTCTCTTTGCTTTTTGGGTGAACTTCATTATGTATATTTCATATTTAAAAAAAATTCCAAGACATTGTTCCTTGAATTTACAAATTCTTATTCCATAAATATACTATTCTGTATTCTCTTGTCAAACTTCTTAGTTTCATTGGCCAAAGCAAAACATACAGCTAAGACCCAAATCAAGGGATGAGGAAGTATATACTCTGCCTACCATTAAGCAATGGGAAGGGCATGGATGTATAACATGACAAAGAATGAATTGAGACCAACGGATTAACCGACCCCAACACAATCAAGGACCATGACATTCCCATCCATTGTAAATCATTTTAGCAGCATGAAGAAAGAAAACTTAGCCAGGTGTGGTGGCATACACTTGGAATCCTATGACATGAGTCAGGAGGATCACAAGTTTGAGGCAAGCCTGAGCAACTTAGGGAGACCCTATCTCAAAATAAAAAATATAAAGGTCTGAGGATGTAGCTCAGTGCTATAGTGAGTGCCCTTGAGTTCAATAGGTGAGAGAATCAGTAGGTGAAAAGATGTAGAGTTAAAAAGTATCCTCAATAATTCTGATATATATATATATTAAAAGGTATAATTTTTAGAGTTCTTTCACACGTGTGATCTTTTTTTTTTTATATATATTTTTTAGCTGTAGATGGACATAATGTCTTTATTTTATTGCTTTATATGTGGTGCTGAGGATCGAACCCAGGGCCTCACGCATGCGAGGCAAGCGCTCTACCGCTGAGCTACAATCCCAGCCCCTCACACATGTGATCTTATCTGCAGAAGCTAAATGGCACAGTGGAAAGAGCTTTGGTATTAGCCTTCAGTTTGAATCCTAGTTCCACCACTTAGCTGGCAACTTGGCAAATTAACCTGAGTTTCAGTTTACTTCTATGTAAAATTGGGCAAATAATATCTACCATGTGAGACTGTTATGAGGATTAAAGGACAACAGAGCTACTCACAGGTATCGTTCTTTTTTGCTTTGCTCTATTAGGGACTGAATTCAGAGCCTAGCATACATTAGGAAAATGATCTACTACTGAGCTACGTTCCCAGCCCTTCTAAAATTTTTAAAAATCTTGAGACAGGGTCTAAGTTGACAGACTGGCCGTGAACTTGTGATCCTCCTACCTCATTCTTTGGAATAACTGGGATCACAGGCATGTACCACCATGCCTAGCTATGGTCTTTCTTTGATTTGACTTCAAAATTACTAACCTTGGGCTGGGGATATGGCTCAATGGTAAAGTCATATGGCATGCACAAGGCCCTTGGTTGGATTCCCAACAACCTATAAAAACTCTAATCTTTCTAATTCCATTAGTTTAATTAAGAAGACTTTGTAATATTGTTAGAAAATTTTCAGGGCATATGATTTATAAAATAGTTTCTAATTTAAAAAAATCTGTGGTCAAAAACATTAACATAAAATGTACCATTTTAACCTTTTAAAGTGTACAATGCAAGCTGGGCGCAGTGGTGCAAGCCTGTAATCCCAGCACTTAGAGAGGCTGAGATAGGAGAATCGCGAGTTCAAAGCCAGCCTCAGCAAAGGCGAGGCACTAAGCAACTCAGTGAGACCCTGTCTCTACATAAAACACAAAATAGGGCTGGGGATGTCCTCAGTGGTCGAGTGCCCCTGAGTTCAATCTCCAGTACCAAAAAAATAAAATAAATAAAGTGTACAATACAGTAGTAACTCTACATACATTGTTATTGCTAGAATTTCTTCATCTTGTAAAACTGACACTCTATATCCATTGAACAACTCCTTTTTCTTCCCCTACCCTCAGGCCCCAGCAACCACCATTCTACCTTGTTTCTAAGAATTTTGACTATTTTAGGTATCTCATATAAGTGGAATCATGCATATTTGTCTTTTTGTGATTGGTTTATTTCACTTAGCAAAATGGCTTCCATCATGCCATCCATGTTGTTGCAAATGACAGAATTTCCTTCTTTTATGAAGACAGAGTAATAGTCCATTGTACATATATGCCACTTTTTCTTCATCCATTCATCTGGTGATGGACACTTAGGTTGTTCGCATCTCCTGCTAGTATGAAAAATCTGCAATGAACATGGGTGTGTAATTCAGGGTACACTGTCTTACTGCTACCAATTCCACTTTTTTAAAATATTTTTTTATCTTTCCACGTTTTTATTGATATATTATAGTTGTACATAATAATGGAATTTTTGTACATATTCATACATGCATAAACATAACAATATAGTTTGGCCAATATCACTCCCTGGCACTTCCCCCTCCTTCTTCACCTCCCTCCCCCTGGTACCTTTCCTCTAGTGATCTACCAACTCCACTTCTGGAACTGTCCTATCCTAAAACTATGTAGTTTCTGACATGCAATTCAGGGCCTTTTCCATAATAATACTAACATTCATTCAACAGATGTTTGCTTATTGACTGCCAAATATGTGGCAGGTATTCAGCTGGGCAGACCTCAGAGGTCTTGCCCTCAGATTGCCAGCAGTCTAATGAGACGGCAGCAAAACACACAATTAAAGCTCAGTGTGTGGCTGTTCTGGCAGAGGTTACACACCTAGCTCAGCTTTAGGAAAAGGCATGTGAGCATGGCGCTGAATGGTGAAAGATGATGCATATGAGAGTGGGGAAAGGTCATCTGTGTGAAGAAGGCACCCAAGTTTAAAGTTTTAAATTCATTTTCATATATTTTTGTCACAGAGAAATATGCTAGAGTAATCAATAAAGATTTCCATATATATTATGTTAAAATAAATCATAACATGTGGGCTAAGTACAAAAAAATTCAAGTTCCAAGAGAAAAAGGAATGATTTAAAATTTCTATTAAAGAGCCGGGCGTGGTGGTGCAAGCCTGTAATCCCAGCACTTTGGGAGGCTGAGACAGGAGAACTGTGAGCTCAAAGTCAGCCTCAGCAATGGCGAGGTGCTAAGCAACTCAGTGAGACTCTGTCTCTACATAAAACACAAAATAGGGCTGGGAATGTGGCTCAGTGGTCGAGTGCCCCTGAGTTCGATCTCTAGTACCAAAAAAATAAAATAAAATAAAATTTCTATTAAAGAAAAGCATTCTTTAAATGATTGATGAAAGATGGTATATCACCAAGATACTCACTGGCTACATTTTAAAAAAGGATGTAACTATTTTATTTTTAAATGTTAATATTTATGATTCTCTGGAAGCTACATCCCCTGCAGCTATAAACAGCATTTAAAAAATTTTTCTCCTTTTAAAATATTTCATTTGTATTAAGTATAAGTAGAATTTGTAAAGCTGCGCCACATAAATTTATTTATTTATTTACTTACTTACTTATTTATATTTTTTATACTGGCAGTGCTGGGGAATCGAACCTAGGGTCTCACACATGCCAGACAAGTATTCTATCAAAGAGCCACATCGCCAGTCCCTTATTTTTATTTTTTTATTGAGAGGTATCACCATGCTGCCCAGGTTAATGTTGAACTCCTGGGCTCAAATTATCCTCCTGAGTAACTGCTCTACAGGCATACACTATCATCCCTGGCTAAATTTCTCATCACATACATTTCAATTAATAAACTCAATTATGGTAATTTAGGATACAATCAGTCAACAAAATAAATGCATTGTAGTCTCTGATAAGCTTTAAAACTTGGCATGAAAAGTTTTAGATGTCACATTAAAAACGTGAGGTTTCAGTGTTTCAAAAATTATTTAGTCTAAATATCCAATCTCAAATATGCAAAAGGCTTTTCATGATCATAACCTACCTTTCCAACTTCATATTCTAGACTCTGGTACTTTAAACCTCAAATTAAAAGAACTACTCACTATCATAGTTTGGTGCTTTTGCTTAATTTCCTGAAGAAGTCAAAGTTCTATTAGACGCCACTTAGGTAAGAGCTCAAGTACTAAAACATATTAAAGGCATGGAACTGTCCTAAAGGAAACTATTAAAATTTATTTAGTTCAGTGTCTTTCAAATTTGTTCCACTACAGATCTACTTTTCCCCCTCAGTACTGGTGATCAAACCCAGGACCTCCCACATACTAGGCAAGCATTCTGCTACTGTGCAACATACACCTCCAGCCCCTAGAACTTTTTAAATAATCTATGAAATTAGTGTTCCACAGTTTCCTTTGGAAAAAACATCTGGATAAATCTTTTTTTTTTTTTTTTAATATTTTTTTAGTTATAGATGGACATAATGTCTTTATTTTATTGCTTTGTATGTGGTGCCGAGGATCGAACCCAGGGCCTCACGCATGCAAGGCAAGCGCTCTACCACTGAGCTACAATCCCAGCCCACATCTGGATAAATCTTAAGACCCATCTTAAAAGTCAATTCTTCTTATTATTTTTTTTGGTACCAGGAATTGAATCCAGGGATGCTTAACCACTAAGCCATATCCCCAGCCCTTTTTTTGGGGAGGGAGGGACGGTACCAGGGATTGAACTCAGGGGTACTTTACTACTGAGTCACATCCCCAGCTCTATTTTGTTTTATTTAGAGACAGGGTCTCATTGAGTTGCTTAGCGCCTCACCATTGCTGAGGCTGGCTTTGAACTCGTGATTCTCCTGACTCAGCCTCCCAAAGTGCTGGGATTATAGGCGTGTGTCACTGCACCTGCTTCCAGTCTTTAATATTAAAAAAAAAATTTTTTTTTAGTTGTAGATGGACACAAGTATCTTTATGTGGTGCTGAGGATTGAACCCACTGCCTCACGCATGCGAGGCAAGCTCTCTACCACTGAGCTACAACCCCAGCCCTAATATTTTATTTTGAGACAAGATCTTGCTAAGGTGCTTAGGGCCTCAGCTGGCTTTGAACTTGTGATCCTCCTGTCTCAGCCTCCCCAGCAGCTGGGATTACAGGCATGCCGCACTGTGCCCAGCTAAAAGTCAGTTCTTTAAAGTCTTCCATACTTTATCCAAGAGGCATTATTTCCCCAGTATTCCCAGTGTGTGCTCCCTATTAGGTTTTGTGATATAGATCCATTATCTACCATAATTTCTAGCTTCCAGGGGTAGCTCAACTTAAAGGTGGAAATGAAAGAAAAGAAGTAGCTAATTTCTAGATTTTTAGTTTGGATAACTGGGATGAGGAAAATACTCAGAGGAAATAAAAGATATAGTCGGAAAAAGGAAGTCCATTTCAAATATATGGGAAATCACATGGAAATGGCCATAAGACAATAGGAAATATGGATCTGGCATGGAGATCTGAAGAATCTTCTTGTTATAGATGACAGATGAAACCATCAAAGAATCAATGATACCACTCGGGAAAAAAAGATAGAATAAAAAAAAAAAAAAGATGATGTAGTTGCCCAGGGAACCTTAATATTTTAAAAATGTTCAAAGAAAGTTTCTTAAGCTGACAAGCTACAAATTCCTCTTTACTCCTCATTCCCTCACTCCACCAAGTTCTGTGACCTCAAACTTCATGAGTTGTCCAAAATCTATCTACTTCTCTCCATCTCTACAAGTACCAGTAGCCCCAGCATTCAGATTTCCAATGAGACAAGACCAATACAAAAGCCTTAAGCGCATCCAAGCTTGCCCACACCAACCCCAGACATGATCTTAAAAAACACACCAGTTAGTACCAAAATGATCTTCAAAAACATATCAGATCATATCCTGTTTCTGCTTCCCACTGCATTTGACTTGATCCTTGCTTACCCACCTCTCATGCCAGCTACCTACCAGCCATGATACTCTGGATGCACTTACCTTCTTCTGTTATTCATGTAAGCTCAGAAGTTTCCTTTCTCAGAGACTTTTTGCTGTTGGTTCTAACTGGAATGTCCTTTCTTACAACTGTACAGCTAACTCATGGCCTCCCATCCCTCAGGGCCAAATTAAGACAGAGCATCTTAAACTGTCACTGTCAGTCACTTGGTATCAATTACTCTTTTAACTTTTGCTCAGCATCTATAACATAATATTAACTCTTTAATATTATTTATTTTTTTCTCCAAAGTTTTAATTTGTCTTGCTTGCTCCTATATCCTTAGTGCCTAGAATACTCTGGCCCACAGTAGGTGCTTAAATTTGTTGCATGAATTAATAAGGCACAGCAGGACTGAGCAGGGAAAAGGTAGAATGAAAATCAGAAGAGAATAGCAGCTAAGAGAAGAATCTTATGAAGAAGTCAGTCCAGAAGAATGATGACCAAAAAGTCACTAAATTTGGCAATTCCATCCTTGGTGTTAAGAGGGTGATTTCAGAAGGGTAGAAGAGGTAGAAGGCAGATTACAATAGGCTAATGAATAAATGGGAAGTTCAAGTGGCAAGGGCAAAGGGAAGGAAGACTATGGAATACTATTTTGAGAGCAAGAAAACACAAAGAACTTGTCAGTATAAAGCATATTTGCATGTTTTTAAGCTGAAAGGAAGGACTAAGAGGGAAAGGAGATACTAAAGATGCTAGGCTGCTAGGAGAGGGTTCCAGATATAGGAAGAAATTAGATGGGATCCTAAAGCCAAAAGAGTCATCTTTAAAAAAAAACAAAAAAACCTACACGATGATAGTATGATATCTGTTTTCCTATTCAGAAATATGTACTCCCTGGAAATAACTTATTTCCATAATTCTTATGAGTTTAGCCTACAAAATCATTATTAAACTGTACATACATTTTTAATTCTTAGAAGGTATACACTGGAGTATCTACAGTTAGGCAGTCAGGAGGTATGCATCTTCAGGTGGTTCAGAGAACGAAGTGTAGAGAAGGAAGGAAAGGGACAAATTGTGCAAATGATAAAACAAATGGGACACAACAGTGACAACAGATGAATTTAGGTAAAGGGTATACAATGTTTGTTGTACTATTTGTGTAGCTTTTCTCTAAGTCTGAAATTATTTATAAATAAAGGGTTAAAAAGAGAGAAATTGCACATACTTAAAACTAAGTAGGGAAAGCAACTTCCATGATGAATGGCTGGCGTTCAGCTGTCAAATTTCTTTGTCAACTATCACAATCACTTTCTCAGCAGCAGAAATCTAACAATTGCTGACAAGGAGACTGGGAATGAACCTTTATAGCATTTTACTACAGAAAGAAAATGCTCAAGTAAACGTGAAGTTATTTTCATTTACCAAATGAATGTTTGCATGAATTGGATGCATAGTTCTCTATAACTCAGCCTTCCCAATATAAAGAAGTAAATCCTGTCATTAGAATACTATTTGTTTTCCAAGAGCACAGAGTATAAAGAATATCCAGTAGGCTCATTCTTTAAAATTTAGAACAGAAAAAAGTCTGAAGCACTGTTCTTGATTCATGTTTAACAGAGCAATCAGATAAGCCTTTGCTTTGTGCATGTGGAGGTGGGAGGGAATGTATATCCTAAGGAAAAAATACAACAACCTCAGGTGAAGGTGAACTCTTATTAGTAATATTTGATCCCTTTTGAGTTATACAAAAGGTTTACCAACTAGGTAACTTCGGCTATGAAACGACTACCTAACAATATTACAGCACACTTAGAAAAAACTAAGAACTAATAATGTTCCTTCATTAAGGAGTATTAATGAGATCAAATACACAGAGTTGTCAGAAGTAACAAGCTAGACCAGTGGTGAATGCTTATAATCCCAACTACTGGATAGACTGACAGAAGGATGGCCAAGTTCGAAGCCAGTCTGTTACTTAGTTGAGACCCTGTTCAAAATAAAAATAAAAAAAGGACTGGGGATGTAGCTCAGTGCTAGAATGTCTCTGGGTTCAATCTCCAATATCACAAAACAAATAAATAAACAAACAAAAGAAAAACACAACACACTGGGCTGGGGATTTAGCTCAGTTGGTGGAGTGCTTGCCTTGCATACACAAGGCCATGGGTTCAATCCCCAGCACCATGAACAAAACAAAACAAAAACAACACATTGACTAAGGGATCCCTTCTCCTTTCCATCTTTGTATGCAAAGCTATGCTCTCCAAGTTATAAGTCACAGGCAGGAATTTTCTCTGCCTCTTGAACTGAAGGAGCCACTAAAATGGAAAACACTACTGTTTTCTTAGTGATATTTATCTTCTGGACCCCATTCCAAGGCCAAACAGCTCAGCTACAATCACTTGGAGCCTGAAATAAAAAGGATTGTTCTCCCAGAAGAGAAAAAGAAGAGCACTATCCACTGTAAAGTGTAAATTCATGATACCCATGGGTCAAGGTTTAATGTGATAGAACATCAACCCAGTCAGCATATCTGATCAGATTCTAACACCCAAAGGAATTACTTGCAAGCCAAATTCAAGTCCTAACACACTCTAAATTTCTCTTCAAAAATTGGGTGTGCACCAACTTACCTCCAGTGATTAGTGTGTGTGTGTGTGTGTGTGTGTGTTTCACAGTGAGACACAAAGGTTCTAAACTCTTACCATAGTCTTAAACAGAAATAGAATTACTATTAATATACTTTCTAGGGGGTGTTCAAGGCAACTATTTGAATGTAAAACTTTGATTTTTCTTTTTTCTTTTTTTTTTTGGAACTGAGGATTGAATCCAGGGGTGCTTAACCACTGAGCCACATCCCCATCCCTTTTTTTAAAAATATTTGTTAGATTTTTTTTAGTTGTAGATGAGCACAATATCTTTATTTATTTATTTTTATGTGGTGCTGAGGATCAAACCCAGTGCCTCACACATGCGAGGCAAGCGCTCTACCACTGAGCTACAATCCCAGCCCCCCCAGCCCTTTTCTTATATTAAAGACAAAGTCTTGCTGAGTTGCTAAGTTGCTGAGGCTAGCTTTGAACTCCTGATCTGCCTGCCTCAGCCTCCCGAGCTGCCAGGATTACAGGTGTGCACCACTGCACCTGGCAAAACTATGATTTTTTTTTTAAATAAGCTTTCATTCCAATTATTACTTCATTTGGAATGACCACCCATTATTTTTTTTTAAATATTTATTTTTTAGTTGTAAGTGGACAGAATATCTTCATTTTATTTTTATGTGGTACTGAGGATCGAACCCAGTGCCTCACGCATGCTAGGCGAGCACGCTACCACTGCACCATAATCCCAGCCCCCACCCATTATTCTTAAAAGTCTCAAGAATTATTAACAAAGATGGTTCATGAAGTTAAGCCATTTTGCTCATTTGAAGTTAGATTACTGTAGGAACAGCACCAAGTTTAATATTAAGTCACTCTACAAACACATGCTGAGGGTCTAAGATGTGTACAGGAATCTGAACCTCTCTGCCTCCAAGAGCTTACAGTCTAGTTGGCAAACATAATATGTGACTAAAATGATATGTAACTATGTGCTAAAAATAAATAACCTAGATAATATGTTTCCTAAAGGTTTTGAAAGCAGATTCTGGGCTAGGGTGGTCAGAAACTAGCTTCAAAGGAGAGGAAGGAGGTGAGCTAGGAGTAGTAGGATGGCAGGATTCTGAATGGTGTTGAAGAGGGTCCTGCAGGCAGCCTTTCAGTTTATGAAATACTTTCATATCCATACTCATTTATTTTGAATTTAACAAGAACCCTTATAAAAAGCCCAACATACTTCCAATTTACAGACAAGAAAAGGAGGATCAGACCACTCAATCAGTCGACACAATAAGCAATGAAACCTGGGTTTGTATCCACTATTTATTCAGTCTTCAAGTCCAGCAGCAGAGGCTAGTGTGAGAGAGAATGAGACAATAATTCAACCAGAGCAGAGGATCTGCAGGGGACATGTAAAGATGGGTTAGGTCAGACTAAAAAGCTGAGCCAAAGAGATTGAGCTTCATTCCTTCAAGCAATAAAAAGGTTCTAGCACTTACAAAGGGGAAAGAAGACTAAAAGCCTAAAGACCTAAGTTAGGAAAGAGGAATACTATAGCCCAGGTAAGAGATTAATAAAGGCCAGAATTAAAAACACACTGAACAAATTAGAGTAGTAACAATTGCTTTAAACTTTAAATTACCAAGAAACCCAAAAAAAACAGACTGTCTCCCTTCTGTAAATCCGTTTCAGGAAGAAAAAAATTCTGAATGACAAATTGCAGATTATAATATCTACTGAGAACACAAAGGGCATAACAATTTGCCAACAACTATCTAATATCATCAGAAATATTAAACAACCCTTGTAAGTTAAATTTGGAATTGTCAACAATATTTCAGGAATTTCGAGTCCACAAATTTCAGTATTCCTACACAAGGACTACTTCATTCAACCCAGTGAACACCACTATGATTTTACTAAGGTTTTCAACGACATTTTGACTTTCCATTCAGAAGCACTTTGATTTGGTCAACTGAAAGCTGACTCATTTCCATATTAAAGCCCTTGACCCTGCTTATTAGCACAGGACTTTACAAAGAGCAAAGACCCAATCAACATTTGCAGAATAAATGAGGCTAGGCCTACTGTTCTTTACATCACAGGCAACTCGAATGCTAGTCTGTTCCAAAATAAATTTCTCAGTATTTCGGAATCAAGTCTAGAAGAAAACCCTCCAGCTAGCGTTTCCCAGCCCGGGCCTCCTGCAAAGTCCTCCAGTAATGTTTCCAAAGTAATGAATGCCACAGTGCCATTTCCCGAAGATGACAACTGCACAGTTCCCTGCCATGATATCCTCCTTGGAGCCAAACCCAGGAGTTGCGGGCGCACGGGGAAGTTTCCCAGAGGCCTGATCCGCGCCCAGGGAAGTGTTTTTGGGAGAAAGAGCTGCCACCGAAACCAGTCCTACCCTACTCACCGCGACCGGACGGCCGTGCTCGGGACCGTCGGCAGCGTCCAAGCGCTGGGCCGAGGCTGGCGCGGCGGGCGCCGGGGCCGGAGCGGGGGCCGGGGCCGCGGCCGGCGGCTGCCGGTGCTTGCCGGCACGCTTGGCCTTGGCCTGGATGCAGCGCTGGTGCAGGGCGAAGGTGTGCTGACGCTCGAGCTCCAGGCGCTCGGGCGACACGGCCTCGTAGCGGGCCTCGCAGGTGCTGTGGTGGCGCCGGCACAGCTCGATGCGCCGGCGGAGGCGCTCCATAACCGCGCTGTGCCGCGGAAGCGCGAACTCCGCCATGGGGCAAGTGGGCAGCACCATGGGCCGCGGGCTGCACGGGCCAGGCCCGGGGCCGGGCCTCTGGGGGCCGGCTGGCACTGTGGGCTTCGCTCCCCCCGGCGGCCCCGGTACGCCTTACGGCCGCGCCATGCCCCCACGGGCCGCGGAGCGGGCTCACGCGCGGCGGCGGATCTTCCTTCTGCCCCGCTTGGTCCAACCCCAGGCCGGCCTTCGCTGCCCACCTCAGGCCTTGGCCTGTCCCCTCCGGCCTGGCCCCATTGTTTTCCGCACCGCCGCCGCCGCCATCTTAAAATTGTTTTCGGGGCTCTCGGAAGAGGGAGGGGCCCCGACCGGCGACCTCGCGCGTCACGGGCGATGAACAGGAGCTCCAACCAATCAAAGGAGGAATAACCAGCCGCCGAAGGGCGTGGGGACGAGGACGTAAAGAGGTGCGCTTGGTCTCCCAAGCGATATTTAAAAGGAACTCTCAAGAGAGGGGCTAAGGGTAGCCCTGGGGACTGACTCCTCCAGTCGGGTCAGCTCTGACT
Organism: Xerus rutilus; assembly: GCA_028644305.1. Taxonomy (NCBI): domain Eukaryota; kingdom Metazoa; phylum Chordata; class Mammalia; order Rodentia; family Sciuridae; genus Xerus; species Xerus rutilus. Next base: position 115,388,459 of record CM053405.1, read on the forward strand.
GACAGGAGCCCAAACAAGAGGCTACCGGTCTCCTGATCACCACCTCCCGATTGCAGGCCTTTCCGGGTCCCCCGAAAAAAGCGGGGTAAATCCGACAAGTGCTTAACTGCCTAGACCCAGTCCACCTTGCAGTACGGTGCTTCACCATTTTCTTCTCTTTGAATTCGGTTTGATAAACTCAAAGAAGCCACGCTATTTCAACGTCAGCCGTTTTTCTCTGACCTCATTGCTTATATCCAAACTAATTGGCCAGAATTGTCCACCAGTGAGCTGGTTTTTCCCTCGGGCACCATTCTGAATCATTGGAACTGTTAATTTCCACTTAAAGAAGTTTCACTTACAGAGCAGAAGAGGATGTAGGGTCATGTCCAGCTCCATTATTGGGGACTGGAATTGCAAAGGATGAGTTCAATACATAGGGAGCCTGGACTGCGAGTTTTACTCTTAAAAAATAGGTTATATCAACATTTGGGCTCAAGTAACGTAACTAGTAGGCGGGGGGGGGGGTACTGTAAAGGAGTGGGGGAGGGAAACAGCAATGAAGTGTTAATACAACAACTAATTGGTGTGTGGGTCCAAGATATTAGAACACCGTAATGGCACCCTAATTGCTAAAAAGGTTACATAGGAGGTGCTAGGAGGCTGTACATTGGAAGACACCATTAACAGCTCAAACATATATTGTTTTTATTTTGTTTGCCCTACTGGGGCTTGAACCCAGCTCCTCCAGCTCTCTACCACTGGAGCTACACCCCAGCCCCCAAGCAGTTTATTTTTTAAAAGAAAAAATAGCAACTAGGAGCACTGCATATTTTGTATACTTCAATAAGCAATCTAAAAGCTTAAGCACATACAATACTTTTGGCATAACTTTAGAAAATACCTCAACTATGGAGTCTGATTCTGAAGAAAGATTATTTTCTAATAAAAATTTAAAAGTTTAACAGGCCCCAAAAATCTTAAAGATTATAAATTACCAGAAGCACTCCCTCATTATGCAACAGAAACTACTGAACCACAATTGGGAAGGAAAAGGCAAGAGCTAAATAAATATAAGATTGGATCATACTCGTTTCATAATTCTTTCACTGTTCATAACAATTTCCACACATTAGCAAATTCTCACATAGTAGCCAATGAAACAATTAGTCCCCTATTGAAACAGTAAAACATCATAGAAGGTTATTATGAAGAAGTTCAGTCAAAAGCAGACACTTAACACAGGGACTTTAATGTAACACCATTTAGTAACATGACAGTTTGAAAAAGGTGAATCTTCACCTTTGTGAATAAGAAAAATGGAGGAACACATCTGATAGAGAGTGGGCAGTTTACAACAATAGGACAGGTAACCAGCATGAAAAATCCAAATATAAGTGCCTTTTTAAGAGCTAAAAACTGCTGGTCATTCATTAATGTGCCAGACATTTAACTAGGAAGCTGCACCTTCAAAAACTGAAAGAAAAAAAAAAGACAACAAAAGGTATTTTGAAGAAAATTTGCTGATTAACCCTGGAATGGCAATAAACACTAATGATTTAAACCTGTCATTTCACAGCTTAGTGGGAAGTGGGCATCAAATATAATGTCAATAGAGAATGAAGGTGGCAGATTGCTGAAAATCCAATTATCCTCACACATTTACTTCAAGGAGAAATCTGCAGACATATTTTCAGGTCTTGCTAAGTAACTGTTTATTTGCACTCAATACATTTGGGAAAGTCTTCTACATAGCTAAGGTCGCTGTGTCCGAGGAACAACAGATGAAAAGGATAAAGCACTCAACACAAAGAAAAATGCATCCCACCCTCAAAAGAATTTAAGTGAATCAGTGTGTGTGTGTGTGGGGGGGGGGGGGTTAAAATAAATGGATACAACTTTCATCTTTTACCAATATAGTTCCTCCCCAAAATCTCCCTAATATAAACACTGTGGAGTGTTTATATAGTATTTATATATTCAGTGCAAAGAACAGTATCAGTTTGACTGAAACACCTCTGAAGAATAAAGCTGAAGCATCTTTCTGAATACATTTCATTGTGGTGTAATAGTGATATTATTGTACTATAGTGATGGGGGAGAGGCTCTGATAGCACCCATTCTGCATTCCACACAGGAAAAAAAACCTCTAAATTCACTTTTGAAAAAAATTCTTCAAGCCACACTAAAAAAAAAGAAAAGAAAAAATTGAACAGGGCCGCTTTATTGTGTAATGTAAGACAACTGTTACATGAATTGAAAACGAAGACTTAAAATATTCTACAAAAATCAGGTAATTCATGCTATATGTCACTCCTCCCATAAATACTTTCAGCTTGTATTCAGATTACAGTCAATTCTAAATTGGCCCACCTTTGGATTTGACTTCTAAAATCTTTACACAGTGTAAAAGACATGGATAAAAATTAAAGTTTGTATTCTATCCTGTAGTTTGACCCTGGAAAGGTGTGGGTCTGCTTACAAAAAAAAAAAAAAGAAGAAACATACACCTAATCACAATAAAGCTTAACACTATGCAGAGCTTTGTAATAATTTTCAGCAATGGATTGCAAGCTGCTCTGTGAAGAAAATGCATAGCAGAAGAGAAAGCTGGGAATTAAGGGAAATAGGTAAGAAAAACAGTGTCAACATAGTGGAACAAGTGATGGAAACATCCACTCTGGAGCTCACATGCCCTGCCAGAGTTCCTTAAAAAGCCACCTGCTCCGGAAGGTGGGAGCCCAGAGACTCACTGTATGTGCAGTACGAATGCCCAAGTGTTGCATTAAGCCACCTCCTCCACTAACTGCAAAGCTGTCTGGGAACTAAACAGTTCCAAGGGCAACAGAACACATGCATTTTATGGTCTAACCAACATCAAGTGAAAGGTTTTTTTTTTCTCTTTTTGCATGACTATTTTTAATACAACTTAAACGAAATCTTTATATAAATTTGGGCTTCCATCCAATCCCTCTCTTCAATTTCCTTAGGAGGAATTGAGTAATGGAATCAGGCAACACAAAATTATAACCACAAATGACTGCATTTTAAACATGATTATCAAGTTTAAGGGACAGAGACATTTGAATGTTTTGTAATACCAAACTTTAAAAAATTTTTTTTTTGCTACAAAAAAATGCAATTCATCCCCATAGCATTTCTAAATGTGGGTGTTATTTCTGCCTGGACAAATTAATATATTAAATTAAGCCAATATTTTAGACTG
>CM053405.1:115391763-115438690 GCA_028644305.1 Xerus rutilus
CTGTTTTAAAACAAAACAAAACAAAAAAATAGAAGTTAGTTGCTTCATATTACATTTCACAACCATTATGTTAAATGTTTTCTACAGAAACAGGGTCCTTTATGTCACAACTGCAATTATTTACTGCTAGATGTTTAAAATTACATGAACTAGTGTTCGGCTGGAACCTGTTGATGGTGATGTCTTGAGGTTTTCTGAGTTTCAACCTAAGGTATGCCAGGCCCTCTTCTAGGACCACACTTGCAAGGGAAGGGAGGGAAAGAAAAATCACATATCAAGTTCTTAAGATTCTTTCACTCTCTTCGTGGCTTTCTGTTTCTTGGCGATCTGTTCAAAATTTCATCCTCCTATTGGTTGAAAAGAAAAGAAATTCACTATAGTTAACACATTTAAAAAGAAATATAAATGTTAATTAAATTTTCAAGATTAGCAAGGCTAATTTTGTAACCCATTTGAGGTTAAAAAAAAAAAAGAAGGAAAATTAGAAGAAAATTCACCAAAAAACACTGACTGCCCATGTATTCTACTTGTCTTTTTCTCCACAAAAACAGGCACTTTTCTCAAACATGTAAACATTTTCTGTAAAATGGGTCAAACATTGTGCTTTTATATGTTGTCTTGCTTAATCCTAAGCACTTGGTCCCATTTTCAGGATGAGAGGCTGGGATTCAAAAGAAAACTGAAGATAATTGAAGTAGGTTACAAGTTCAGTGACTTTTCTACTCTATCACAAATTCTTAAGACTGTAAATCAGCCGGGCATGGTGGCATGTGCCTGTAATCCTAGTGGCTCAGGAGGTTGAGGCAGGGGAATCACGAGTTCAAAGCCAGCCTCAGCAACTTAAGAGAGACCGTTGCTAGGGCTAGGGCTAGGGCTCAGTAGTAGAGCGCTTGCCTAGCACATGTGAGGCCCTGGGTTCAATCCTCAGCACCACATAAAAACAAATAAATAAAACAAAGGTACTGTGTCCATCCACTAAAGAGAGAGACAGACAGAGACTGTTTCTAAATACAATATTAAAAAGGTCTGGGATGGGACTCAGTGGTAGTGCACTTACCTAGCATTCATGAGGCCCTGGGTTCCATCCCCAGTGCCATGAGGGAGGAAGAAAAAATTGGAGATCACTCTAAAAAACTACTGCCTTGCACACCTGTAATCCCAGTGACTGGGGAGGCTGAGACAAGGAGGAGGATTGCAAGTTTGAGGCCAGCCTCAGCAACTTAGCAAGACCCTGTCTCAAAATAAAAAAGGGCTGAGGATGTGGCTCAGTGGTTGAGCGGCTCTTGATTCAATTCCTGGTATTGAAAGTATAAATGAAAACAAACTACTACCCTTACCAAATCATACTAGCAATTTTTCATCACATAAGGCAGTTTGAGGGCTATAAAAAAAAAGTGTGTGAGACATGGTCCCTTATCTAAGACCTGCATGCTAATTGAGACAAAACATATTCATTAAAAACATTAAAAAGGTCTGGGATTGTAGCTCAGCGGTAGAGCGCTTGCCTCGCATGCATGAGGCCCTGGGTTCGATCCTCAGCACCACATACAAAGCAATAAAATAAAGACATTGTGCCCATCAACAACTAAGAAAATATTAAAAAAAAAAAAAACATTAAAAAAAAAAATACAGGGGCTGGGGTTGTAGCTCAGTGGTGGAGAGCTTGCCTAGCATGTGTGAGGCACTGGGTTCAATCCTCAGCACATTTAAAAATAATAAAATAAAATACAGGTATTGTGTCCATCTAAAATACAAATAGAACTAATCTTTATCAACAAAAGGATGGCAGAGATGTGGTAGCTACAAAAAGAACTGGAGGAGGGTTTTGCTCAGTGGACCAGACTCAAACACAAGAGGTCTTGGAGAAGGGATGCTGGTAAGCAAAGATGCAAACAGACTATTCTCTTAACCCATACATCCTACCTACCACAAAATCTAGATCCAGAACCCCAAGTAGTTCACACCCTTCCGTCAACCTGGCTCAGAGCCACTACTGCTTTCCTGGATGATTACAGGAGCCTAACCGGTCTCTATGATTCTCTCTAGTCTAGAGAAAACACTGCAATTAATTGTAGTAATCAGATCCTGTCACATATATGCCTATGCTCAGGCATCCGCAATGGCTGCCCATTTCACTAAAAAGAAAACCCAAGTTCATAATATGGCCTATAAGGCCCCACATTATTTTTAGACTTCCCTAACTCCTTTTCTCCACTCCCTCTAGCTATTCTTGTCTTTTGGACTACAGCTTTAGGCCTTGGTACTGGACATTCTCTGCCTAGAATGCCCTACTCACTGATATCTTCACAAAACAATCTTTCATCTCTTTCAAGTCTCTACTCAAATGTCATCTTTCCAATGACAAGCCAACTGGTTTCTAGAACTTCTACTATCTTTTTCTACCTTAACTTTTCATAGCTTGTCTACTGCTTATTATCTATTTCCCCCTACAAGAATTTAAGTTCCCCAAAGGCAAGATTATCTTTGGCTGATTCACTGACAATCCTTGGTACAAGAGACATTCAATAAATGCATTAAATGAATGAATGAATTAACACATGGACAATAGGAGGTGGGGAAGTTTAGAATGCAGAGATTTTTGAGGGCCCAGTGAGAAGGAAGATAAGACAGAAATGTAAAATAACTTGAAGTTCCCACCTTAGAATGCATTTTATTATTTTTCCCTTAAAACTTTCTACTTATTCCAGAAAACCATTTTCAGCACAGAAAAATACTTTAGATTCAGACAGAGCCTAATATTCACCTTGATGTTTACCTGTGCCACTCAAAATTCTACTTTAACAAAATTGGCTCTAACAAAATTTTGCTGTCACAGCCATTGTAAATTACCTGATATTCCTTTTATTTAATGGTAACTTCAACTTAGCTGCTTGACATACAAAAAATATTAACCCTTACTTTTACCTCTGCTTTAGGTTTTCTATCTTCCTCCTCTTGACTGACAGTGCCCCCATCTTCTTCAGCATCACTTTTTTGTTTCTCTTCTAAGAAAGAAGTAAAAGAGTGAGCAAATCCTTATATTTGATTCTGGTAATTAAAATAATTAGCATTACCTAAAGCAGATTTTACTGAAATTTGTTCATCAGAGTTTGAAACATCTTACTCTTCATGTAAAGCCAAGATTCTAGGGGTTACTTCTTACCAAGTTTCTCTTCACCTTCCTCCTCCTCATCTCCCTTGTCCTTCTCCTCCTCCTTCTCTTCTTCTTCCTTCACATCTGGCTGAGGAGCATCAGTCTTCTTGTACTCCATAGCACTGGACTGTTTCTGAAATAGTCCCCAGAGTGCAACAACTTTGTTCACATTTTCATGTATTACATTACCATGTAATTACCAAATGCCTACTGGCAAAGTTCTGTACTGGAATGTATACAGGGATAGATATACAGACACAAGAAAGATGTAATTCCTACCCTGAAGAGCTTTATCTTCAGCATTTGTATGTAGTTCAAGGTAAAAGAAACAATAAGCACAAAAGGTCAGGGCTGCGTTTGTGGCTCAGTGGTAGAGCACTTACCTAGCATGTGTGAGGCACTAGGTTCAATTCTTAGTACTACATAGAAAAATAAAAATATTTAAAAACAAAATTGATCAGAAGGTCAGGCAGGAGGGCTGGGATTGTAGCTCAGCGGTAGAGCGCTTGCCTCGCATGCGTGAGGCCCTGGGTTCGATCCTCAGCACCACATACAAGCAATAAAATAAAGACATTGTGTCCATCTACAACTAAAAAAAAAAGTGTAACTTCAAAAAAAAAAAGGTCAGGCAGGAAACTATAGGTCTACTTTATCAAGTAGACTCAGACACAGACATGCAGAACAGTGGTGGTGCATGAGACTGGAAACAACTTGGGATCCAGCTACAAAGTGTGATGAATGTGAGGTGGAGCATGCAACAAGGGCTAAGAAAGAAAACCTTACAAGACTGTAGTACTCCCACCACATGTATTATTTTGAAAAGTGGGGACAGTGAGGAAGCAATGAATAGTGATAAAGATAAAATTAAGAAGTTCAAGAATAGAAATAGCAATGCCAGGAAAAAGGCTGGTTTGTGCCCAGATGGCTGATTCTATTAAGTTGTTCTTTTGCTTTTATTTCTTAAAAAAAAAAATAAAATAAAATAAAGAAAAAAAGCTGCTGCCAAGTACTAAAATAGTGGACGAAATACTGGCAACTAAAGGACTATAAATCCTACCCCTATCTCGGCACAATAAATGGCGACTGAGGTATAATGGATAAGGTTCAGAAGTCAACTCAAAATGTGAAGCTACAAAGAAAACCTCAAGCAATATATCATACTTATTTTTAACATCTTAAGCGTTGTTTCTAAAAATGATTCCTAAAAAATAACTCCTACCTTTCCAGAACAGCAGAAGAGGATAACAAGGAACACGGGGAGAGCTACAGTCAAAATGTAGACCACCCAGAGCCATGGGCGCTCCTCAGCTGCCTCGAGCATCTGCCCCACTACACCTGGCTGAAAAATAAGACAACAATGATGGAAAGTTCTGGCTTCTGACACTGAATACAGTCTGCACTATTTGTTCTACTGTTCAGTTATGGCATGGTATACTACTTAGGCTCCTACTTTTTCAAAGGTTCAAGCCAAAATGCTCATATAATATAAAAAGGAAATTAGAGAAAACGTCATTTTTCTGCTCTCCTTATCATCCCAGTGATTTCACTTTCATAGGTAAAAAAACTGTTTTCTTTCTTTCTTTTTTTGGGGGGGTACTAGGAATTTAACCCAGAGGCCTTTTACCTCTGAGGTACATCCCCCAGCCACCCCTGCTTTCTTAAATTTTGAGACAGGGTCTCACTAAGTTGCTGAGGCTAGCCTTGAACTTGTGATCCTAATTTCTCAGCCTCCTAAATTGCTGGGATTACAGTCATGCACAACTGCAACCAGCAAAAAACCGGTTTCTTCAACACCTACAAAAGGTTCCCTTAACCTTAGGAGCCAGTGTTAAAGAATGTCTTGATCTAAGTATCTCTCTCCAATTCCCAGCTCAGAAACATGACTTATTAGCTTTTTACAAAACAATTAGTTACCTACAATAACATATAAATGCATAAGAAATCACAAGCACAAACCTCAGCAGCTCCATCGGCAGCTTTCTTCAGGCCCCATCCATCATTGGCCCAATCATCAACTACTCTTCGATCGCTACTAATGATAAAGTTGTCAAAAAAAATGTCAGAAGTCATGGACCACAGCTCCAAACCAATAGCACTAAAAGGAGTCATTCTGAAAGGCTCCAGATCTTCAAAGAAATCTGGATTTGGTATTTTCCGGGGTTTCCAGATTCCCTTAAAAACAAAACAACAAAAAAAGTTTCAAAAAGTTATTTCCAATAATGATCCACAAAAAACCCACCTGTAAGATAAATTCTGCATGTCAAACAGAGGTAAGTGCTATTGTCAAATAGCAGCAAAAGAAAACAATAAATGCTACTGTTGTTTTTTCACACATTGTTAAGATTTATGGACTTCAACTACTTTTAATTTCCAATATCCATAATCTTGTTATAAACCAACACTTCACTGTGCCAGGCCCATTCCAAGAGCATCTTTTTTTTTATAACAGGGATTGAACCCAGGGACGCTTACCCACTGAGCCATATCTCTAGCCCTTTCTATTTTGAGACAGGGTCAAATTTTTTTTTTTTTTTTTTGGTACTGGGGATTGAACTCAGGGGCACTCGACCACTGAGCCACATCCCCAGCCCTATTTTGTGTTTTATGTGGAGACAGGGTCTCACTGAGTTTCTTAGTGCCTCGCCATTGCTGAGGCTGGCTTTGAACTCGCGATTCTCCTGTCTCAGCCTCCCTAAGTGCTGGGATTACAAGCGTGAGCCACCGCGCCCGGCTCAGGGTCAAATTTTGAGACAGCTAAATTGCTGAGTCTGGCACTGAACTTGTAATCCTCCTGCCTCAGCCTCCCAAGTCACTGGGATTACAGTTGTGTGCCACCACACCTGGCCAGCATTCACTCTTATCTTCTGGTGGAGTGGGAGCATCAGTCAGCATAGACTTTTTCAGTACCAATTTAAAATAAAACATACACAATCACTAACCAGCAATTCACATCTAGGCTCATTACCTAGAAAAATGCTTGCTACCATAAACCCAGATATGTACAAGAATGACTACTGCTATACTTAAGCAAAATTGCAAATCACCTAAATGGCCAACAACAAAAGACCTAAAAGGCAATTTTTTTTTTTTTTGGAACCAGGGATTGAACTCAGGGGTACACTTGACCATTAAGCCACATCCCCAGCCCTGTTTTGTGTTTTATGTAGAGACAGGGTCTCAATGAGTTGCTTAGCACTTCGTCTTTGCTGATGCTGGCTTTGAACTCACGATTCTCCCGTCTTAGCCTCCCAAAGTGCTGGGATTACAGGCGTGCACCACCGTGCCCGGCTTAAAAGGCAATTTTTAAGTCCAATTTTAATATTATCTTCATTGTCCAAGTGCACAATTAAGAAATACATTTAAAGCCGGGCAACTCAGTGAAACCCTGTCTCTACCTAAAATACAAAAAAGGACTGGGGATGTGGCTCAGTGGTTGAGTACCCCTGAGTTCAATCCTCAGTACCAAATATATATGTAATACCACAAAAAACATACATCTAAAATATGCATGTAGATAGACCTAACACCTTACATTTACACCTTACTTTTTACAAATTTGACAGAGTGAAAATGATTTATTATGAACAGTACAGGATTTTAGTGTGGAAATTATAACAGTAAACTTGGGAGTTTCATAACTTCACAATATATATTTTCATAAAAGCCTCAGTCCTTTTATGGCTGTAGAAGATATTAAAGCCATGCCATAAGCTGACTTGACATGGTCAAAGTGCCAATTCCTTGATCACAGTCCTTTACCCACCATGTAATAGATCACCAATCTTGAGATCTGGATCCTAGGACTGAAGCACCCTGCCACCTGATGATAGCAGAGTGCCCAAACCACAAGTTTTCCATTTCCCTTTTCTGTTTTTTAAACTTAAGTTATAAAACAATTATTGAAAGCTTTTCTCTCCAGTTTCTAAGTTTGTCTTTGCAACATTTAATCCATTCAGTTCTCTATCAATTAATAAAGTTTACTTTCTATTCTTAATTCCTCAGCTTGAATATAATCATCAACCTGGTAGCCTTGCTGCATACAAAATTTCTATCTGAATACAAACAGATTAATGAAAGCAACTCAACCATCTAGAGACACAAACCTGGTAGTTAGGATTATCAATCATGGGAGGCTTCCATTTGCCCTTATAATTGGGGTTGTCAATCATCGGTCGTTGCCAGACACCACACCCAGAGGCTGACTCACATTTAGGGTTGGCAATCTGAGGAGCCTCCCATTCTCCATCCATGTCCTCATCCCTATAGAGATATAAACAACAAATTACGAACGGGTTCTAGGATGCAGGGCTATGAACATCTTGCCAGCCCAGTGCTCCCAGGAGATCCTGCTAGAATGCTTCTACACACTACAGAAAACCACCTTCTCTTGTTTCTCACTTCCAGTAAGGCAGCTTTGCTAACAGAAGCATTTTTTTTAAAAAGGATGATGAAATGTAATTAAATTTGTCACATTCTCCCCTTAAGAATGGGCACTTGGCTGTATTTAAATATTTTTTACTTTAGTAAAAATTCAGCTAACTAAAAAAATTAACTCAAAGTGGGTACAGGACACACACCTGTAATCTCAGCTATTCAGGAGGCTGAGGAAGGAGAATTTCAAGTTCAAGGCCAGCCTCAGCAACTACCTAAGGAGACCCTGTCCCACAATAAAGAAATTTTAAAAGGCTGGGCATGTAACTCAGTGGTAGAGCACTTGCCCAGCATTAATGAGACCCTGGTTTAATCCCCAATATTATAAAAAAATAAATAAAAAACAAATACATAGAAAATTAACTTGAACTCTTACCAATCCTCTGGCTTCTCTGCATCTGGATCAGGTATATATTCGGGCTCATCATCTAACCACCCTTCAGGCTTTGTGGCCTCTTCATCTGGAATTTTAGCAGGAGCATCTTCATCCCTTAACAAAGAAAACTCCTATTAGGACAACACTACCCAGAGAATCACAGTATAATTTCAGTTTGTGAAACTGAAACAATATTCTGAAAATATTTAGGCCTTAAACATCAAAATTTAAAATAATTTCTCCTAGAAAACATTCATAAATCATAAATCATGTTATCTTTTTTAAGAGCCTAATATCTAGAACGAACTCTTACAACTCAGTAAGACAACTCAATTTAAGAAAACCAGAATAATCAGAACAAATTTTTAAAAAATTTTAAAAAAGAAAAGAAAACCAACAAATGATTTAAGTAGACATTTCTTAAAAGAAGGTATGCAAGTAATCAATAAGCATATGAAAGACGCTCATCATTAACCATCAGGGAAATGCAAATCAAAACTATGATAAGATACCATTTCACACATACTAGGGTGGCTGCAATAATAAAGAATGATAAAGCTGGGTGTGGTGGTATACACCTGTAAGCCCAGTGACTTGGGAGGTTGATGCAGGAAGATCACAAGTTCTAGGCCAGTCTTAGTCATTTAGCAAGACACTCAACAATTTAGTGAGACTCTGTCAAAAAATAAAAAGGAGGGGTTGGGGATGCAGCTCAGTGGTAGAGCACCCTTGGGTTGGGAGAAGGAAGGAAGAGAGGAAAGGGAAGGGAAGGGAGAAAGAAAAAGGGAAGGAAAAAAGAAAGGAAAGAAAGGAAGGAAGGGAGGGAGAGAAGGAAAGAAGAAAGGAAGAAAATATAAAAACAAGTGTTGATGAGGAGGATGTGGAGAAACCGGAAGGCTTATTCATTGTTGGTGGGAAAATAAAATAGCACTATTTTAGACAATAGTATGGCAGTTCTCAAAAAAATTAAAAGTTACATATGACCAAGCAATTCCACTTTTAGGTACATAACAAAGAAAAGGCAAATATGTATCCACACAAATACCAGTACATCAATGTTCACAGTAGCATTACTCATAACCACAACCAGAAAGGGACAACAACCTAAATGCCCATCAAACTAAGTCATGGGTAAATAAAATGTGCTATTATTTATACAATGGAATATTATTCAGTCATAAAAAGAAATAAAGAACTTATATGTGTTTCCACGTGAAAGGACCTTGAAACAGTCAGGCTGACTGAATGAAGCCATATGCAAAAGGCCACACAGTATATGATTCCATTTACATGATGTGTTCAAAATGTGCAAATCCGGAGAAGCAGACATCAGATGAGTGGCTGCCAGGGGCTGAGGCAAGGGGAAAACAGACTGACAACTTAATGGGTACAGGTGTTTTGGGGTGATAAAAATATTCTAGCCGGGTGCAGTGGCTCACGCTTGCAATCCCAGCACTTTGGGAGGCTGAGACAGGAGAATCGCGAGTTCAAAGCCAGCCTCAGCAATGGCGAGGCGCTAAGCAACTCAGTGAGACCCTGTCTCTACATAAAACACAAAAAATAGGGCTGGAGATGTGGCTCAGTGGTCAAGTGCCCCTGAGTTCAATCCTCGGTACTAAAAAAACCCACAAAACTCTAAAATTAGTAGTGATGACTGCACAACACCATAAATACAAAAATAAAAGTTCATCAAGAAGGATCTGATTTCAAAGTTCATGCACATGCTAAAAGATATTGCCACTATCTTTTTTTTGGTCACAAAAAGATATCCTTCTATCCTTCATCAACTTATTTGTTATTAGTTTTGTTTTATAGTGCTGGGGATTGAACCTGGGGCTTCATACACTGTACCACTGAACAATATCCCCAGCCCAGATTATTATTTTTTGAACATTAGTTTCAAATCAATAGTGTGAGAATCTTAAGAATCAATATAATAGTCACCTGATCTTTTCAATTTTTTTTTTAAACATTTATTTTTTAGTTGTAGGTGGACAGAATATCTTTATTTTATTTTTATGTGGTGCTGAGGATTGAACCCAGTGCCTCACGCATGCCAAGCAAGCACACTACCACTGTGCCATAACCCCAGCCCCTCTTTTCAATCTTAATATTCATCCCCTCCTACCCTCAAAACAGAACAGCTAGTTAATATAATTCTTTTTTTTTTAATTTTTTAATTGTAGATGGACACAAATATCTTTATTATTTTATGTGGTGCTGAGGATCGAACCCAGTGCTTCACACATGCGAGGCAAACGCTCTACCACAGAGCCACATCCCCAGCCCTAGTTAATACAATTCTGAATAAGGCTGAATCCAAACCTTATCTTCACCATATATATAAACTAACATATCTTTTTGTTTGTTGGTTTGTTTCAGTTATAGATGGAGGCAGTATCTTTATTTTATTTATTTATTTTATGTGGTGCTGAGGATCAAACCCAGTGACTCATGCATGCAAGGCAAGCCCTCTACCACTGAGCTATGGCTCCAGCCCTACTAACATATATCTTAACATTCAAGGAGAAAAAAGATCAACTAGAATTTAATCACTATGCACACAAAGATACTTTTACAAATGGTAAAACCAGTTATATTATTTATTTGTTCCCTTTCTGACATTTCTGAAAGTCCCTGTATCATAGTTCAAATGTGGCCATACAAGAGAACATGACTCTGCTTGTCTTCATTTCTCATCAGTGTCCAACTTTTCACCCTACACAAAAGGCAATATAATACTCATTTTCCTTCATGCATGTCAAGCTCACTCATGCTCCTCTACCTTTTGCTATAATGACATTCTTCAATCAGAAATGCCCTTTCCTATCTTTATCACTTAGTAACTCCCACTCTGCCCTCAGGTCACAATTTGCTTTGCCCTGCTCTGAGAAACCATGCCTAGGTTAGCTATATATCTGACTCCCGGGTTGGTCACCTTGCAGCACATTCTCATAGATTGCTTTCAAACTAAAATTCAACATTTCAGGACTGCAGTTTTAAATATGAATTAAAAGCACTGGCAGTACTAGGGGTATAGCTCACTGGTAGAGCATGCACTTACCATGTGCAAAGCTCTGGGTTCAACCTCTAGCACAAAACAATGACAAAACAAAGCAGTACTTGAATGGCTATGCCAAGAGATTGCCACAAACCAACCTTGTCACCACAAGTAAACTATATCATCAATTCTAGGATTTTGTGGTTTATAAAAGGGTATCAAACAATCTAGATTGTCATGAAGATCCCTTTTCAGCTATAGTAATCTATATTTTATCTTACAGATTAGACTGCATAAGAGTATTTAAATGATCAGATCTTAGTCAACCAACATTTGGTTATTCAAATCACAAGGAATATATAAAATGTTCCCTTACAAAGACAAGTCCCCAAGACTCACCAGTCATCTGGCTTCACAGCATCAGGATCCGGGATTTTGGGTCTTTCATCCCAGTCCTCAGGTTTCCGGTCTTCTGGGTCCTCAATTTCTCGTGAAGGATTTACAGCCGGAGTCATGTCATTCAGCAGATTTCCGCTATTCACAACAGACTGGTCAACTAGTATTTCAAAACTATTATCTGGATTCAAGACTGAAAAAAGGTTAAATGCAGTTAAAAACACTCACATTAACTATTCACTTCCAAGCTCCCTTCCCCCCAGCACAAAAGATTATGACTTCTAACTAGATGCACCAGCATGGGAACATGGAGGAAAGACCTTAGGCATTTGGGTCAGAACATGGTCAACAATGCCTGGCTCATGGGGCCCAGAGCAAGGTAACTGCTTTTGACCTGCAAAATGTACATGCTATTTCCTCAGGTTTCTAGGAATCATCACAAATGATAATTAAAATTTCTAACACCAAAAAATACTTTGTTTATGGACACTAAAAACTTACATAAACTAATGCAATTATTGGTCTGACATGAATGTACATATACCAATCAGCAGTCAAGTAAATTGATTTTTGTTCATTTATTTGCTTTTTGTACAGTGCTGGGGATGGAACTGGTGCCTCAAGCATGCTGTCCAGGCACTCTGCACTGAGGTACATGCCCAGACCCCATGGTTGTACTTCTGAAGTTCAATGGAGAACAAATGCACAATTTTTAAAAAATTTTTAGTGATTTATTGAGTCTTTAATTTCTAGTTCTGCTTTTCTTTTAATATCTCTATTTCTTCATGGAAATGGTCTTTCATTCCCTGTATTTGCTCTCCTAATTCATTCTTTTTTTTTTTTTTTTTTTTTTTTTTAAATATTTATTTTTTAGTTGTAGGTGGGCAGAATATCTTTATTTCATTTTTTATGTGGTGCTGAGGATCGAACCCAGTGCCTCATGCGTGCTAGGCGAGCACGCTACCACTGCGCCATAACCCCAGCCCCTCCTAATTCATTCTTTATATCTTCTTTTAGTTCTCTGGATATTTCAATAATCAGATCCTTATAATCCTCATCTGAAATTTCAACAGCTCCCATGTCCATTGGATCCTTTGTTGGGAGATTGTGAATTTGGGGGAGATTTGTTTGCCAGTTTCCTCATGTGTTCAGAGGTCTTGGACTTGTGCATCAATTCAGATGGATTTCCTTCTTTTATATACATGTCCTTTTGTGTGTAGTTATCTTTTTTGTTCTGGGACTTCTCTTTGTTTTTGGTATATGAATTAATGTCCAGGGTTAGGACCTGAGGGCCTCCTCTGGTTGTTCCTCCTTGGGGCCTGGTTGTTGGTTTTTATTTTTTGTCTCCCCAGCTCTATAAGGGGAAGTAACGTTGAGGCTCAAGTGGGGCTGGATTATGTGTGGGTTATGATTCACATTGCTTGACTCTCTTCTGTGTGAATCTGAAATGCCCCCAAGAGGAAGAGGAGGGTCCAGGAATAGCACTAACATAAGCACCAAATGCACAACCTTAAGATAAATATCTGGGGCTGGGGTTATGGGCGCAGTGGTAGCGTGCTCGCCTAGCACGCGTGAGGCACTGGGTTCGATCCTCAGCACCATATAAAAATAAAATCAAAGATATTCTGTCCACCTACAACTAAAAAATAAATATTAAAAAAAAAAGATAAATGTCTGGTGTCTACTTTGACACCTATAACACTAATTCCCACCTATACTGGAATGGTGGGATCAGTGTTTAACATTAGTACTAACAATAAAAAACTCTGACATAAAAAATCATGATGTTTGAAAAAAAATTTAGAAAGTTAAAATTTAAAAAAAAATGAAGAATAAAAATAAGTAAATGGAATATGGAGGGAAAAAAGAAATAAGGAAGAGAAAAAATCTTAATGGAGAAATTAAAGGCTTGTTTCCGCTGTAGTGGTAAAAATTGTCAGCAGAGATGGACTTCTGTTTTGTTTTTTTTAAAATATTTTTTAGATGGTAAGGGACCTTTACTTTATTCATTTATTTATATGTGGTGCTGAGAATTGAACCCAGTGCCTCACACATGCTAAGCAAGCGTTCCACCACTGAGCCAAAATCCCAGCCCTGGACTTCTATTCTTATATTTATTTTTGGCTCTGTAACCCTTGGGTCAAGGGCTAGGGTTAAGTCTGATGTCTTTGTGTTCCTCATCTAACTGCCAGCCAGGTGTAGTAGCTCTCAGCGTCCAGCTAGGGTGGGATAGACTGCAGAGTGCTGACAACTTGTGGACTGCCATAGTAGGGATGGTGCAGAGTTCTAAATTGGAAGTTCCAGTAGTTGGGATTTAGTCTTGGTTGACCTTCGGAACTTAGTGGGTATTTGCGATGTGATCTAAGGCCCCTGTTACTGGGGACATGCCATCTCCGCTGGACCTCTGGATCTCTAGGGCCCCAGGTAAAATCCCACTTTTTAAGACATAGGGACTAACCCTCCACAGGTTTCAGCTTCACCACTATGAATGTGAATTACCAGGGATCTGCCCTGAAGTGCAGAATACTTAAGGTTTAATCCAAAAAGGCAACTTTTTGTTTTAATTGTTTTTTTTGCAGCACAAGGTTCAATTTCAGGTTGCACACATGTTAAGACAACACCCTACCACTGAGCTACCCCCAGGTCCATAGGGCATCTCAACTGCGATTTTTGCTAAAGCATGGATCCCACATGTAGATCTCTAACAGGCAACTGACATTTACTGT
This sequence comes from Xerus rutilus, assembly GCA_028644305.1. Lineage (NCBI taxonomy): Eukaryota > Metazoa > Chordata > Mammalia > Rodentia > Sciuridae > Xerus > Xerus rutilus. Next base: position 115,405,848 of record CM053405.1, read on the forward strand.
TATGGGAAAAATTCTTACTCTTGTGTAGTTAAGAAAGCAGGTTAAATATGTTATGTGTATGTTTATATACATATGAAGAAACATCACAATATTGATATTTCAGATAATTTTAAGTGTCTTCTGTTTACTTATTTATATCTTCTGAATTTCTACACCCTGAATGTGTATTGCCTTTGTAATAAGAAAAGTTATTAGCTGGGAGTGGTGGCACATGCTTGTAATCTCAACAGCTCAGGAGGCTGAGGGAAGAGGATCATGAGGATCATGAGGCCATGAAGCCAGCCTCTCCACCTTGCGAGTCCCTAAGCAACTCACGAGATCCTGTCTATAAATAAAATATTAAAAAGGGCTGGGGATGTGGCTCTGTGGTAAAGCGTCTCTGGGTTCAATTCCCGGTATCAGAGGAAAAATAAAAGGTTATTTATATTCTTTAGGAAAACAGCACATCTATATATGATCTCAATCCTGCAAGAAAAGCTTCATTTATACAAACCAAAAACTATTCCAATATTCAAATGATGAACCTTAACTGTCCAGGTACTGGGACATCCAAAGAAAGTTCCACTAGAAGATAATTTTGAAGACAGGTTCATGGCACAGGCCTATAATCCCAGCCAACTCGGGAGGCTGAGACAGAATGGCTCAAGTTCAATGTCATACTCAACAATTTAGTAGACCCTCAACAACTTTGCAAGACTTGTTTCAAATAAAAAAGGGCTGAAGATGTAGCTCAGTGGTAAAATGCTCCTCGTACCAAATATAAAAAAGATAATTTTGAAAAATGGTATATACATTTCTATTGTACATCCTAATATTTAACATTTTCTCAACAAAAAACTAAAAGGAGTAGAATGATAGGCTCAAGGAATAAATTAGTAAGGGAACATAAAAGTTTCTTTTTATTTTTCAGGTACTAGGGATTGAACCCAGGGGTACTTTACCATAGTACTTTTTTTTTTTTAATATTTATTTTTTAGTTGTAGGTGGACAGAATATCTTTATTTTTTATGTGGTGCTGAGGATCGAATCCAGTGCCTCCCGCGTGCTAGGCGAGCACGCTACCACTGCGCCATAACCCCAGCCCTTACCATAGTACTTTTTAAATTCTGAGACAGTGTCTTGTTAAATTGCTTATGCTGGCTTTGAACTTAAAATCCTCTTGCCTTAGTCTCTGGAGTTGCTGGGATTACAGACTTGACCCACCATACTCAACTAACATAAAGTATTTTTGTTCATTTGTTTTGCAGTGATGAGGATTGAAACCTGTGCCTCATATATGCTAGGCAAGCATTCTACTACTGAGCCACATTCTTAACCCCTAAAGAGTATTCTTAAAATTGTTTCAAATTTAAGTCCTCAGGCAACCTGTGGAAAAGAAATTTTCTTTCCGAGTTGACCAATTAAGCTGCAGGTAGTAAGTCAAAAGATGAATCTCATTTGCAAGCTTCAATATTCTCCAGATGAGCAACATTAATGTCTTAAAACCCCAAAATACTAATTTTCCTTACTTAATGTGTAAAGATGTGTTTTCTTATCAGTAAAATAGGTCTTCAGATCTGCATCTGGTCTCTTAGCATGCTTTTCTTCATATACACCAGTCTTAGGGTTTTTGTGGCGGAAGATGAAGTGTAGTTTATAATCCTCTCCACATTTATCTGGACCAAACATAATCGTATAGGGGGTCTTGTCGTGGAACTGATCCTTCAGAAACAAAGACAGATTATTTCAAGTAACTCTAGTCTAAGTGTTCAAAACCAACTTTTCAAAAGTATTTCTTCTTATAAAAAAACTCTTTTTGAAAAAATTGTGGATGGCTAGCCACATAAACAGAAGTACCTACCAAGTTGAGTTCTGGTGTTTTGGAAAGCAGTTTCACATAAGCACCTCCACATTCTATTCCATTTTGGAAATTAACTTCATACCTAATTGCAGAGAAAAAAGAAAATTCTATGGCATTTTCTAAGATCAAATCTCATAATTTCTGTTTCCTCCCTCCTGGTCATATGTTTTTTAAAAGATTCCATCTTCTATTAATTTTGGATGGCTAAAAATCCTACAAAAATAAATATGCAAATTAAAAGTAAACCTTACAGATTCCCAGTAAATACTCTATACAAAATCTAGATGTTCATTTACTATCAGAAGGATGAATAACCAGTCTGTTACAAAATAATTTGTTGGGCAAGAAAAAAAAATAATTTCAAGAAGCTTAATTCTTGCAAAAAAAAAAAATCTATTGTAATTTATATAATCTGTCTCACACACACACACACAAATCATATTTACTTAGAGTAATAGTTTTATAATGTCTTCTGAGATTACCCTTCTAGAAAGTTTTTCTTCTTTTTCCCTTTTTTGCAGTGCTGGGGATTGAACCCAGTGCCTCTTATAAGTGAGCTACACCCTCAGTACTCTAGAAAGCTTTTACCAAACATGCATTTCACTTACTGAACCATGAGAGGCTTGGTATCAAATAGGAAGGGCTTGTTCAGTTTAGCAGAGATGGCATGGTGCTTGGCTCGAGACATCAATACAAGTCCTTTATCACCTGGAAGCTTTGTTTCCTTCATTTCATCTACTTCCCACTTTCCTAGGGAAAAACACAAAAAAAGCTCTCCACTCCTTAACTACACCTTTTAAGGTCTTCTAAATGATAACAAACTAAACTCCAAGTTGTAGAAGTTTATCATACTGATGAATTTTAACATATTCCACTTATCTATGAGAGTTGGGCTATTAATATTCAGCACATGAATATTTGACAAATAATAGGACATGACTTTTAAAAAGTCAACAGTAGGGGCTGGGGTTGTGGCTCAGTGGTAGAGCGCTTGCCTCGTATGCATGAAGCACTGGGTTCGATCCTCAGCACCACATAAAAATAAACAAATAAATAAAGATATTTTAAAAAATGTTTCTGAAAAAAAAAGTCAACAGCATATTCACTATACCACTGCCTAGGAAATAGTTCCATTTCTAACTTACAGAAGCAGAAGCACAGGTGATAAATGGTTCTAATTCTTTTTTTTTTTTTTTAATTTTTTTTTTTTAGTTGTAGATGGACACAATGTCTTTATTTATTTATTTTTATGTGGTGCTGAGGATCGAACCCAGTGCCTCACGCATGCAAGGCAAGCGCTTTTTTTTTTTTTTTTTTTTTTGTGGTTCTGGGGATGGAAACCTGGGCTTGGCATGTGGCAGGCAAATGCTCTACCACTGAGCCGAATCCCCACCCCACCAAGGAAAAATCTGAAAACATATCTCCTTTTATTTGTATGTTTTTTGTTTTTTCTAGTGCTGGGTATTAAACCCAGGACCTTATGCATGCTAGGCAAGGACTCTTCCACTAAGCTGCACCCCAGCCCCAACATCTTCTAAATCAGTCTTTTTTGCTTTTCATTGTCTTAAATCAGTCTTAAAAAATGCCATGGAGACTATATATCACCTAAATCTGCTATTATATCTAGACCAAAAGGAATTCTCACCATCATATTTGGCAATTTCATCATCAGTGTCATCTTTCTTGGCTTTGGATAAAATCCACCTGTAATTAAAACAAACCCCGAAATTATGATCAAATGATAGTTACCTGTTAGGAGAAACAATCTAAGATGAAGGGGAAAAGGGAAAGGAATGGAAGCAAGAACTACACGCTTCAAAAGAATACTTTCCTAAATGGACACAAACACTGGAAATGTGAAAGCTAGACATTTCATTATATAAAATGTTATCCAAAATGGATCCATTATTCTACCTTATTTACATGATGTTCAACTCTAAGATTTTTCTCCGGGGCGGGGGGTGATGTACCTACCCTGACAGAGATCCTCTGTCAAAAGAATCAGCAAAATAAACTTCTCCTGTTGGAACTGGAGCTTTGTAGGTAACCTGTGTTAAACATAAGAATCAATGAAAAACTGAAAAATTTGGCAACATTTATTTCCATGTTTTAATTGTCATTGAACTATCTATAGGAAGCCCCTGAATTTAATCCATATAGACCTTTGGAAAGAAATAACAAATGTTTGCCAGAACCATCAATAAAAAGTTGGCAAACTTTGCTTTTCCTTTGAAAAAGATACAAATTTATCATTTTTTCCTCCCTTTAAACAGTGCTGGCTAGCTATTGAACTTAGGGCCCTGTTTACTAGGCAAATACTCTACCACTAAGCTATATCCCAGCCCCTATCTTCAAAATTTTATTATCAGGATATAAAAGGCCAGGCACAGTGGCACACGCCTGTAATCCCAGGAGCTCAGGAAGTTGAGACAGGAGGATTCCAAGTTCAAGGGCAGCCTCAGCAACTCAGTGAGACTCTGTCTCAAAATAAAAAGGGCTGGGAACATGGCTCAGTGATAAAGCACCTCTGATTTCAATCCCCAGTACAAAAAAAGAGATAAAAGGAACAGATTCAAAAACTACTTCAAACCTTTGGAGACGGAGGTGTACTGGTATCTGATTTTGATGAGTCTTCTACCTCTTCAATGACATCATCAAGGTCATCCTCAATATCAATCATATCATCTTCATGCCCATCATGAGCCTGAACAACAGTAACTCCAAGGACCAGAAACATAAACAGTAACCACTTCCCTTCCATGATCTACATATAAAGAGAGGAAAATAAGTTAAATGTGCTAACATCTTTTTTTTTTTAATAAGATTTTTTTAAACCTTTATTTTATTTATTTATGTATTTGGTATATGGTGCTGAGGATCAAACCCAGTGCCTCACGTGTGTGAGGCAAGCGCTCTGCCAGTGCGCCACAACCCCAGCCCAAACGTGTTAACTTCTTGTTTAAAATTACCACTTTCAAATCAATGAGTTAAAAAGACTTTTACTGTATTTTATCCTAAAAATAAGGAGGAAAGTAAGCCCAGAGAGATTAATGGGTTTTCCTAAAATTAGCTAAAAGATTCAATTTTAAGCCAGGTGCAGTGGCACACATCTGGAATCCCAGCAGCTTGGGAGGCTGAAGCAGGAGGATCATGAGTTCAAAGTCAGCCTCAGTAACTTAGCAAGGCCCTAAAAGCAACTTGGTGAGGCCCTGTCACTAAATAAATTATTTTTTTTAAAAAAAGGGCTGGGGAGGTGGCTCAGTGGTTAAGCACTCCTGGGAACTGTCCCATATAGAATATCACATTGGCTACACAGATTTGGAGTATCCATTGCCAACTAACCTCTTCCATTTGTGAAGTGTTTTGGACAAAAGCTCTTTCACATAGTAATTTAAAATACATACTAACATTAGAATATTTGGCTTCACATTAAAAAGACAGTATAGGGCCAGGCATGGTTGCGCACACTTATAAGCCTAGTGACTAGACTAGGAAGGCTGAGACAGGAGGATCACAAATTCAAGGCCAGCTTCAGCAACTTAGCAAGGCCCTAAGCAATTAGTGAGACACTGTCTCAAAATAAAAAATGAAAAGGACCAGGGATGTAGCTTAGTGCCCCTGAGTTAAATCTCCAGTACCAAAAAAACAACCAAAAACCCCAGCCTCTTTAAAAAACGGGGCTGGGGACGTATCTCAGTGGCAGAGTGCTTGCCTTAGCATGTATAAGGCCCTGGGTTCAATCCCCAGTACCCCACAAATAAATATAAAGACAGTATGAAGGGGGAGGGAAAAGGCAGGGATTGTGAACTGAAATCAAATTCCATGCATATATGAGTTTTTTGGGATGAACCCAATTACTATGGGTAACTATGAAGCTCTAATTAAAAACAGTACTGATAATTTGTATTAATAGCACTTCAACTTGTATTAATTTTCACGAAATTGGTTAAAAACTATCACATGTCTTGTACCCAGGACAATACAACTATCAAAGAGAAAAAAAAAACATAGTATAAGACAGTATGCATATTGCTGGTATTTGTTGTTCAAAGATTATCAAGTGTACATGTTTTCAAATCAATGGTTTTAATACTTAAGAAGGTGGGTGTAGCGATGCACACCTGTAATCCCAGTATCTCAGGAGGCTGAGTCAGGAGGATCACAAGTTCAAAGCCAGCCTCAGCAAATTAGCAAGGCACTAAGCAACTTAGCGAGACACTGTCTCAAAATAAAAAAGGGCTAGGGATATAGATCAGTGGTAAATTGCCCCTAGGTTAAATCCCCAGTACTCCAAAGATAAATAAAAGACTCAAGAACAAAAATATTGTATCAAGGATAAGCTACTCTTAGCTCTTTCTAAGCACTTATATATTATATTAGACTTTATATCAGACTTTAGTACTTAAGTGGGCCTTCTTTCCAAGAAGTTCAGATCTAAAGAAATAAAAACTGAGCCACATGGGTCACATGAGTAGTTTTTTTTTTCTTCAATTTTTTTTGGGGGGTGGGTTGTGCTAGAGATTGAACTCAGGAGCATACAACAACTGAACCATATGCCCAGCCCAATTTTATATTTTATTTAGAGACAAGGTCTCACAGAGTTGCTTAGCACCTTGCCATTGCTGAGGCTGGTTTTGAACTCATGATCCTCCTGTCTCAGCCTCCCAAGCCACTGGGATTACAGGCATGAGCCACGGCACCTGGCATACACATGGGTAGTCTTTTATTTTGGGGCCTGAGAAGGCAGAGTGAAGAGGCTGGGGAAGAAACTAGAAGGTACACAACCAAAAGTGCAACAGTACATGCACTCAACATATGGCACAGAGTATCCTTTTTTCCTTGTTTCAAATTAACACTGGTCTTTCCCTCTCTATTACCACTGCCAGGACACTTACTGGTATCCTTTATTACTAAGGCTTCAATTCTTGTTCCTCTGAGGCCATTCTATACCCAGATGATAGCCTCATCAGCCCAAAACTCCTGAGTCCCTGTTTGCAAAAATCTCCATGTCTTCTAGGTAGCAATCAAAACCCTCTCCCTCAGGCTATTCTCCCAGAATCCTCCATTTACCTAGAGAAGACATTTCCCACTTCTGTCATGCTCACCAACATTATTTGTTTTCCCCTTTTGCTCCCTTAATGCACCTCCAAGAAAAGCTAAAATGCACACAAGTATTGGTTTTTTTTAAAGATTTTTTTAGTTGTTGATGGATCTTTATTTTATTCATTTATTATTCGTATGTGGTGCGGAGGATTGAACCCAGTGCCTTATGCATGCTAGCTAGGCAAGCACTCTACCACTGAGCTACAGCCCCAGCCCACAAGTATTGTTTTTCTATTAATTTTTTCATAACAAAATGTGTGGATTCTGTTCACCTTTCTCTCAGGCTCCTTCCAGGGCTCTAAAAACAGCAGGAGTCCTGGTTTCAGATAAAAATCCCATGATAAAGACATTGTTGGGGGTGACAGTGGGGGTGCTGGTAACTCAATTGTAAAGCACTTGCCTAGCATGCTGAAGGCCATTGGTTCAACCCCCATGTGTGTGTGGGGAAGGGTTATAGGAACAATGAATTTGAAAACTTCTTTAAAATGTTTTTTATTAAGCTTTACTAAAAATATAATCCAGGAATATCATACAAAAATAGTCAACAAGTGTTGACAGTGATGTGGAGAAGTTAGAATCCTGATGTACTATGAATGGGATTGTAAAATGGTACAACTGCTATGGGAAATAGCTCCCATATGATCCAGCAATCCCACTCTGGAATGTGTGGCCAAAATAATTGAAAGCAGGATCTCTCAGAGGTATTTACATACCCATGTTCACAGCAGCAGTATTTACAAGAGCCAAGAAGTGGAAGCAACCCAAATGTCAATCAGTGGATGAATGTGGCATAGAGATATAATGGAATACCATTTAACCTTAAAAAACAAAATCCCATCATGTCAGCACATGGATGCATCCTGAAGACATCATGCTAAGTAAAATTAAGTTACAAAAGGACACATCATGCATGATTCCAATTTATATGAGGTATCTAAAGCCATCAAAATATAAAGGCACAGAAAATAGAATTGTGGCAAACAGGCTGGGGGAAAGAAGCAATGAAGAGATTTTTGTTTACTTGTTGGTTGGTACAGGAATTTATCTCAAAGGCACTTAACCACTGAGCCACATCCCCATCCCTTTTTGTTTTTTAGTTTATGATAAAGTCTCATCAAATTGCTGAGGCTGGTCTCAAACTTACGATCCTCTTGTCTTAGCCTCTTGAGTTGCTGGGATTATAGCCATGTGCCACCACACCCAGTGAGTTATTTTTTTAATGGAAATAGTTTCAACTCTGCAAGGTAATAAAGTTCAGAAGATGTTTCACAATAGTGTAAATATGCTTAACACTACTGAACTATATATATATTTGAAAATGATTAAGAAATGAAATTTGCACCTGTAATCCCAGTGGCTCAGGTGGCTGAGACAGGAAGATCCAGAGTTCAAAGTCAGCCTCAGCAAAAGCGAGGCACTAAGCAACTCAGTCTCTAAATAAAATACAAAATAGGGCTGAGGATGTGGCTCAGTGATCGAGTGCCTCTGAGTTCAGTCCCAGTACCCTGCCCCCCATGCAAAATAAAGGAAATTTGGTGATATTTTATAATATTTGGTTACAATAATTACAACTGTGTAAAACAGGGCTGGAGGTGTAGCTCAGTGGCAGAATATTCTTTTTTTTTTTTTTTTTCTGTGCAAACTACCTTTATTTATAAAGAGTGGCAGAATATTCTTTAGCATGCAGGAGGCCCTAGGTTCAATCCCAAGCATCCCTATCCTCCAAAAAATAAAACAAAATTTGTTAAAGAGTAGTAGTACTTAATTAAAGCACAAAACCAATGGATTAATTAGGACTAGGTATTGGTATTAGAACACTGTTACTGATGAAAAAATAAACAGTCTAATGGGCTAATAGCTTACCTTTAAAAAAGTAGGACTGATTTTTTTCAACACTTTTTTTTTAATTGCCAATGGATCTTTATTTTATTTATTTATATGTGGTGCTGAGAATCAAACCCAGTGTCTCACACATGCGAGGCAAGTGCTCTACCACTGATCCACAACTCCAACCCCTCAATACTTTTTAATTTGTTGATATACTGTTGTTACTATGGACTGAGTTGAATAACACACCACCATGAAATTCACATTATGAAACTTGAACTCCCTATGTGACTGGGCCTTTAAGGAGGTAATTAAGGTTAAATGAGATTGTAACGGTTCAATAGTGCTGGTGTCCATGTAAGAGGAAGTAGCAACAGGAGTACACATCACAGAGAAAAGGCCAAGAGAAATCAGAGAGGAAAGATGGTCACCTGCAGGATAAGTCAGGAAAGGAAACCTCACAAGTAACCCTGACAGCACTTTCATCTCTAATAGCCTCTAGCCTCTAGAGCCCTTAGAAAATAAATTTCTATTTAAGCCACCAACACAGTGGTATTGTTATGGCAGCCCTAAAAGACTGAGATAACTGTCTTCAGGTTTTTACATACAATGAAGTAGGGTAGTACATCTCAAACATGAACACGTATCAGCATCATAGGGAGGGAGTTGTTTGTTAATACAGACTGCTGCCAGGTGTGATGGTGAACACCTGTAATTCCAGCTACTTGGGAAGCCAAGACAGGAGAACCCCAAGTTCCAGGCCAGCCTAGGTAACTGAGCAAGACTCTGTCTCAAAATAAAAAATAAGAAGAGCTGGGGATATAGCTCAGTGGTACAGTGCCCCTATGTTCAATCCCCAGTATGGAGTAAGCAGACACCCCAAAGATTGCTGGGCTCATCCCCGAGTTTATTTCCACAGAGCAGGGCAGGGCAGAGCAGGGGCAGGGCAAGGTTAGGCCTAATTCAATGGGATTTTAGGTTTGTAAGAGGATGCTGAGGATACTGGTCCAGAAACCACACTCTGAAAATCATTGATTAGGCTTATGAATAATCTATTTGGGCTACTTTCCAATTTACAAATGAATTTTCATATACCTTATTTTATGTAAACCTCCTCTGAGGTATTCCTCTCATTTTCTTTTACACACTAGGAACTAGTAAGACTTAGTGATAACCTACTCATTTTGACAACCAATAAACAAGATTCAAAGAAGCCAACCCCTAGACAACATGTTACCATGTTGTTTCACACTGAGATGGTGTGACAGAGACGAAAGACAGAAAACCTTATCAGGAAAGAGCAGCAAAGGGAGTGATCCAGAACAGAGACATTTTGGCAGGGCTTAGTGAGGGAGTATGTGACTGCAGAACTGGCCCAAGTTAGGGGACAAAGAAACCTGGCATTATGGGGGGCGGGGTTCCTGAGTAGAGGAAGCAAAGCTACCTGTCTTGTTGGGAACAAGGTAGATATTTCTAGTCAACTACAGGGAATGCATTTATCTCCCACCACCATTTCTCCTGCACCACAAGTTGTAGAACTTGATTTTCCACAAAACAAGAAAGAGGTACTTGGGCACTCATCTGTTCCATTCACATTATCCAAAGGTTTGTAAAAGCCGTAGGGAATCAAATTGTCAAACTGTGCCAAGTCAGTTCTCACATTTGTGCACTAAGAAGCCTCAGTCACTGCAAGCTTTACATATGTTGTTTTAACTATAATTTGCTAATACTCCCAAGAAAATGCTAGTCATTGGATCTATTCTAGTTCTAAAAAGCCACTATTAAGCTGACTTAAATTTTCCAAATATTGTTAGACGTATGTTCACATTTGCCAACAATTCAAGATAATATATTTTAAGGTGATGTTAATTCTCTACTTCATTAATGAGAATCTGACATTACAAAGGAACAACTTCCCTTCAGTCTCCCTACATACACTTTAAAAATATTTTAGCTCTTTTTTTTTTATAACTTCATTTTTATTTATTAATTTGTATGTGGTGCTTAGGATTGAACCCAGTGCCTCACCCATTTTAGGCGAGCGCTCTACCACTGAGCCACAACCCCAGCCCTCCCTACATACGCTTTTCATACCAAATGTGGTCCAAGAGGTTGCACCTCTATTCACCAACTGAGTAGGTACATAAAAAGGATGTTGTACTACTATGCTTTCTAGAAGAGAACAGGAGAAAAATTTAGGTGACCGTGGGTTTCACAATGAGTTCTCATGCAACATCAAAGATATGGCAACATGAAAAGAAAAAATGGTAAGTTGAATTGAAATCAAAAACTCTCCTATGAAAACACAATTAAGAGCCGGGCGCGGTGGCTCAAGCCTGTAATCCCAGCACTTAGGGAGGCTGAGACAGGAGAATCGCGAGTTCAAAGCCAGCCTCAGCAAAGGGGAGGCGCTAAGCGACTCAGTGAGACCCTGTCTCTACATAAAAAAACACAAAATAGGGCTGGGGATGTGGCTCAGTGGTTGAGTATCCCTGAGTTCAATCCCCAGTACCAAAAAAAAAAAAAAAAAAAAGAAAACACAATTAAAAGAATCACCAAGTGGAAAAAATTATTTGCAAAACATGCATCTAATGAAGAAGTTGTTTTATTTTTGGTACTAGGGATTTTACCACTGAGCTACATCCTTATCCTTTTTTATTTTTTGAGACAGAGACTCATTAAGTCATTTAGGGCCTCACTAAATTGCTGAGGCAGGCCTCCAATTTACGACCCTCTTGCCTCAGCCTCCCAAGTCTCTAGGTATAGGCATGCACCTCTGCACCCAGTTGAAGGACCTGTTTTAAAGCATACAAGAAACTCAAACTCAGCAATAAGAAAACAACCCAATAGCTGGGTAATAGCCTGTAATCCTAGCACTTTGGGAGGCTGAGACTGGAGAATCGTGAGATCAAAGCCAGTCTCAGCAACCCTGTGTCTAAATAAAAACACAAAATAGGGCTGAGGATGTGGCTCAGTGGTGGAGTACCCTGGAGTTCAATGCCTAGTACCAAAAAAAAACAAAAGTCAGTGATAGACATGCTTAGAACTTTCTTAACCCTGGGTTCAGTCACTAGCAACTAACAACAAAACACTGAGTAAAAGATCTAGACGTTTCCTCAAAAATATACTGATAACGTAGCCGGGCATGGTGGTGCACACCTGTAATCCCAGCACTTTAGGAGGCTGAGACAGGAGAACTGCGAGTTCAAAGCCAGCCTCAGCAATAGGGAGGCACTAAGCAACTCAGTGAGACCCTGTCTCTATATAAAACACAAAATAGGGCTGGGGATGTGGCTCAGTGGTCGAGTGCCCCTGAATTCAATCTCTGGTACCGAAAAAAAAATACTGATAACAAATAAGAATAGGAAAGACCATCAACATCATTTTTTTTACGGAACATCAGCTATTAGAATGGCTAAAAATCCTCCCACCCCAAATGGCAACAGAAACCTTAATCAATTGCTGGTGAAACTACAAAATAGTAAAGCCAGCTTGGAAAATGGTTTGCAAGCAGCCATAATGTTCAACAGATTAATCAACTGAAAGAAATGAGCACTCAAGCCACAAAGACATTGATGACTCTTAAATGATTATTGTTAAATACAAAAAGCCTATCTGAAAAAGTGACATGTTGTAAAACTGCAATTACTAACATCTGAAAAAGATAAAACTATAGAGACAATACATATATCAGTGGTTAGCTGGTGCAGCAGTGCACGACTGTGATCCTAGCTACTCACGAGATTGAGGCAAGATTCCAAGTTCAAGGCCAGCCCACACAACTTAGTGAGACCTGGCTTCAAAATAAAATTTTAAAAAGAGCTAGGGATATAATTTGCTGCAAGGGGTTTGGGAGAGTTAGGTTGAATGAATAAAGCACACATTTTCTTTTAGACAATGAAAGTATTCTTAAGGATATCACAATTATCGCTACACTGACGCTGCATTTGTCAAAACTCATAAAACTTTATAGTATAAAAAATGAATTTTGGGGCTGGGACTGTAGCTCAGCGGTAGAGCGCTTGCCTCGCATGCGTGGGGCCCTGGGTTTGATCCTTAGCACCACATACAAAGCAATAAAATAAAGACATTGTGTCCATCTACAACTAAAAAATATTTTTAAAAAAATGAATTTTAAGCCAGGCGCAGTGGTGCACGCCTGTAATCCCAGCACTTAGGGAGACTGAGACAGAGGAGAATCATGAGTTCAAAGCCAGCCTCAGCAATGTTGAGGCGCTAAGCAACTCAGTGAGACCCTGTTTCTACATAAAATACAAAATAGGACTGGGGATGTGGCTCAGTGGTCGAGTACCCCTGAGTTCAATCCCCAGTACCAAAAAAAATTAAAATTAAAATATAAATAAATAAAAACTGACAATTAAGAAAATTAATTCCTGGGCTGGGGTTGTGGCTCAGTGTGACTCACCTAGCACATGTGCAGCACTGGGCTTGACCCTCAGCACCACATAAAAATAAATAAAATAAAGCCATTGTGTCCATCTATAACTAAAATATATATGTATATATATTTAAAAAAGAAAAATAATTCCTTATTTATAAGACAATAGTGTATGTGGCAGAATAACCTACCAAGTCAGAGAAGCCTGAATTCCAGTCTCTCTTGCTTCCCTGTATGGCCTTATTCAGCTTATTTAACTTCCAGAAATTCTCCTTTCCCTATTTTAGATGTGTGTAAGAGATCTACTTGCTCAACAGCATGCTGTGAGAATATGAAAAGATAATACATCTATCAGTCAGGTACACTTTATAGGCATACTCAAATGTCTTGTTCTTCAAAATACAACATGTACAACCAGTTGACTAAATTTTAAATTCTCATATATCATTTTTTTCCCTCCCAATGCAGGGAATTAAACACAGGACATGCTAGACGAGTGCTCTACTACTGAGATATATCTCCAATTCCTAAATTCTCACATTTGACCAAAACATCTAATATGCCTGGATGATTTTATGTAACAAGCTGTCTAACTGTAAACTTGCTTTCCTGCAACTACATGGGATTTCCTCCACTTTCATGTCCAACAGTAAAGATAAACTTCCATGTTCATCTGTTATTTTTCCTTCTCCCTCAATTACTTTAAAGAAACCCCCTAAATTTTGTAAATTACAACACTGTTCTCAGCAAATTTTTTAAAAGTCCATGTCATTTTCTATACACATTTACGTAAGACTTCAACTAACAAAAGTTTTTAATGTTTTTTTGGCCTTATTGGGGATTAAACCCAGAGCCTCACTCACGCTAAACAAGTGTTCTACCACTGAGCTACATCCCCAGCCCTTTTGTAAAGGGATAGGGTCTTACTAAATTGTTGAGGTGGGCCTCAAATTTACAATCCTCCTGCCTTAGTCTCCCAAACAGCTGAGATCACAGGCATGTGCCACCACACTTGGCATAAAGATCCTATTTTCTTTTTAATATTTTAGGTGTTGACGGATTTTTATTTTATTCATTTATTATTTATATGTGGTGCTGAGGATTGAACCCAGTGCCTCACACATGCTAGGCAAGCGCTCTCCCACAGAGCTACAGCCCCAGCCCCAACATCCTATTTTTAAACAGAAGCAGACTTACTCTATAGCATTTCAGCAAATCCTGACAACTATTTAGATCAACTTTAAAAATGGGCAAACACTAAGTAGAAATATTAAATTTGTCACTTCCTAAAGGCAGAAACTTTATCAATACGGGTTCATTTAACAACAAAAAAATCCTTAAAACAAATTGGAATTCCAAGTATTTTTAAGCTTCTTGCCATTTTTATATTTTATCTTTCCAAGTAAAGAGATTTTTCTTTTGTCTTTGAATTAGGCTGGCAAAGTTCCTATCTCTATTATGTTGTGTGTTTATCATGAAAGGGTATTTTTTCTCTACCGAGATTAATAGTTTCTGTCCTTTATTAATGTGATATGTTACATTCATGTTTATATTCATGAACCAATCTGGCCTTCCTGGGATAAATTCCAGTTGCTTGTAGTGTATAATCCTTTTAATACAATACTGCATGTTGGTAGTTTCAGTTTGCTAGCATTTTTCTGAAGATTTCTGCTTTTGTTCTCATAAGAGATATTGGTCTATGTTTTCATGTAAAGTCTCTTATTTTGGTATCAGGTTAGTACTGGCTTCACAGAATGAGCTAGAAACCCTTGAAGAATCTGTGGGCTATTTTTTAATTTTTCCCTTAGTATTTGGTAAAATTTATTTGTGAGTCACTTGGTTTAGGGCTTTTCTTTATTAGACTTTCTCTCTTAAAAGAAGTTAAGAAATTCTCAACCCAGGTGCAGTGACCTATGCCTGTAATCCCAACTCAGTAGTCTGAGGCAGGAGGATCACAGGAGGATCACTGCACCCAGGAATTTGAGATCAGCATAGACAACCACAACAAAACCTACTTTTCTCCCCCTCTCCCCTTCCACCTCCTCCACATACACAAAGAAAAAAGAAATTCCCATTCTAACTCCTTTAATCTATAAAAAATTAAAAAGAGGAACAGAAAAAATGACCTTATGTTCTTGTTTTAAAAAAATATAGATTTTAAGCCGGGCGTGGTGGCGCACGTCTGTAATCCCTGCACTTTGGGAGGCTGAGACAGGAGAATCGGGAGTTCAAAGCCAGCCTCAGCAATGGCGAGGCACTAAGCAACTCAGTGAGACCCTGTCTCTACATAAAAAACACAAAATAGGGCTGGGGATGTGGCCCAGTGGTCCAGTGCCCCTGAGTTCAATCCCTGGTACCAAAAAAATAAATAAATAAATAAAAATAAAAATAAAAAAATATAGATTTTAAAAATCGTGTGTAAACAGAGGCAGTCTTTCTTTCATATAAGCTATTCATTAGCTATTCATTCATCTAATATGCCCTTTAAAATTTTTAAGTCTTGTTTGTAAGTTTAGACAGCTTAATAATATTCAAAGGCAGAAACTTCATGCTCAATAAGGTCCATTCAGAAAAACCCACAAGGTTCTATTACCCTCATTTTACATGTAAGGAAATTAAAACCAAAAGAAATTACTTAATCTGTCTATAGTCACAGCTAGATATGTGTTCATGAGGAAAAATTCAAGTCACAATCTCTGGTTTGCTATTTAAAAACTTGTCACCTTGGGTAAATTACTAACCTCAGAGCTTCAGTTTCTTCATCTCTAAAATGACAGTAACACTATGTATGAACAAAATGCATGTTAAAATACTTATATGCAGTGCCTGATTTACAACATATGCTCAAGATTAGCAATAATTTTTGCTATTACCAAATATTTCTCAGTAAGTTTCTAAAATTTAATGGCTACAAAACTGAATTTTAAGACAAATACTATAAATCTTAGATTGGAAAGAAATCACTCAAAAAAAATGATTCCAGCCGGGCGTGGTGGCGCATGCCTATAATCCCAGCACTTTGGGAGGCGGAGACAGGAGAATCGCGAGTTCAAAGCCAGCCTCAGCAACGGCAAGGTGCTAAGCAACTCAGTGAGACCCTGTCTCTTCATAAAACACAAAATAGGGCTGGGGATGTGGCTCAGTGGTCGAGTGCCCCTGAGTTCAATCCCTGGTACCAAAAAAACACAAACAAGAAAACATTCAAGGGGAGAAAAATACATGAAACTCAAAGTGGTCTTTATTGTGAATGCCTGTCCATTTAAAAATAGATGCAATAGGGCTGGGGTTACAGCTGAGTGGTAGAGCACTTGCCTAGCATGTGTGAAGCACTGGGTTTGATTCTCAACACCACATATGAATATATTAAAAAAGATAAAAGGTCCATCAACAACTTAAAAAACATTTTAAAAAAATAGATCCAACAGACAGGCATGGTGGCAGAGGTCTGTAATCCCATCAACTGAGGCTGAGATAGGAGGATCCCAACTTCAAAGCCAGCCTCAGTGAGCCCTAAGCAACTTAGCAAGACCTTGTCTCAAAATTAAAATAAGGGCCAGGCACAGTAGCACATGCTTGTAATGCCAGCAGTTCAGGAGGCTGAGGCAGGAGGATCAAGAGTTCAACATAGGGGGGCTGGGATTGTGGCTCCGTGGTAGAGCGCTTGCCTCACATGCATTAGGCCCTGGGTTCGATCCTCAGCACCACATACAAAGCAATAAAATAAAGACATTGTGTCCATCTACAACTAAAAAATTATTAAAATAAAAAAAAAGGAGTTCAATGTAGGGACTGGGGTTATGGCTCAGTGGTAGAGTGCTTACCTAGCACATGTGAGGCACTGGGTTCAATCCTTAGCACCACATAAAAATAAACAAAATGAAGGTATCGTAGCCGGGCGCAGTGGCCCAAGCCTGTAATCCCAGCACTTAGGGAGGCTGAGACAGGAGAATCGGGGGTTCAAAACCAGTCTCAGCAACGACAAGGCACTAAGCAACTCAGTGAGACTCCGTCTCTACATAAAACACAAAATAGAGCTGGTGATGTGGCTCAGTGGTTGAGTGCCCCTGAGTTCAATCTCCAGTACCAAAAAAAAAAAATAAAGGTATTGTGGGCTGGGATTGTAGCTCAGCGGTAGAGCGCTTGCCTCGCATGCGTGAGGCCCTGGGTTCGATCCTCAGCACCACATACAAAGCAATAAAATAAAGACATTATGTCCATCTACAGCTAAAAAAATATTTAAAAAAAAATAAAATAAAAAAAAAAATAAAGGTATCGTGTCTATCTACAACTAAAAAACGTTAAAAAAAAAAAAAAGTTCAATGTTAGTCTCAGCCACTTCCCAAGGCCCTAAACAACTCAGCAAGACCCTGTCTCTAAATAAAATATTAAAAGGAGCTGGAGAATGTGGCTCAGTGGTTAAGAGCCCCTGGGTTCAATCCCAGGTACCCCAAAAAATTTAAAAATAAATTAAGGGGGACTAGGAATGTGGCTCAGTGGTTAAGTGCCTGAGTTCAATCCCAGGTACCAAAAATAAATAAATAAAAACAGATGTAGCTGGGTGTGGTAGCACATTCCTACAGTCACAGCAACCAACGTGGAAGGCTGAAGTTTCAGACCAACCTGTGTAAATACAGAGACTCACTTCAAAAAATAAAATAGATCTATACTGCCTCATTTACATTTTTGGATTCTTTCATTAACAGGAACATCAGAACTGATTTTTCCATAGCACTTTTTTCCTATTAACTAAATAGGTTTAATATGTGAATACTCAATAATATATGTTAAAGAGCCTCTAAATTATTTTTCTTTATTCTTAAATGATTTTTATAGTTCACAGTTAAGCTTAATTCACAAGTGCATTTATTGGAGCTGGGAATGTGGCTCAGTGGAAAAAAAGTACATTTGTTGTTATAACACAGCATTCAACCAGCACTTTCCTGATAAGCTTTTTTTTTTAGTTGTAGGTGGACACAATGCTTTTATTTATTTTTTATGTGGTGCCTCATATGGGTTAAGCAAGGGCTCTACCACTGAGCCACTCTAGCCCTCCTGAAAAGTTCTGCAGTAAGCTAGCTATCCAGGTTAGAACCAACTTAGGCACTTTCATTATTATTTCCTAGGAATTACTGTGAACTGCCAATTCTATCTGTCCAGTCCATTATACTTTTCAAAGTAGTTTCATATTCACCAGCTTATTTGCTCATCCAGGAGGTCCCCTTTCCCATTTTAAAGATGTGGAAACTAAAGAGATACATATGTTAGTTACCATGTTGGGCTCAGCATTCAAGTCTTGGAAACTTGCTTATGCTTACCAACTGCCACTTTATTTCCTTAGGCTATCTTGCAGGGCAAGTGAACTAAAAGAATGCAATAGTGTGATTGCCAAAACTGTGGCAGTGCTCTTAAAAGATAATAAGCTAATTCAACTGTTAAGATAGTAAGGTGAAGGAGGGAAACTAACACCCATTTTCAAATAAGTATGGAAATTTCTGTTATATATTCACTAGGGCATCCTCCTGATCCAGTGATCTGGCTAGTTTGTGTACCCTGGCTGATGGAAAGAACTCCCATGGGGCTTTTTTTTTTTTTTTTTTAACTTATTTATTTAGTGGTACTGGGTTCCACACAGCTTCTAAGTTTAATTGTATTAAAAGTACATGAGATCTGAATTCTACTCATGACTCTCAAACATTTTTGGAAAGATTGAGGCAGGTTTTTAAAATCTTCCCCTTTATTTAAAAAATTATTCACCTTTAAAAGAAAATAAAAACTAGCTGGGGCGCGGTGGCTCAAGCCTGTAATCCCAGCACTTAGGGAGGCTGAGACAGGAGAATCGCGAGTTCAAAGCCAGCCTCAGCAACGACAAGGTGCTAAGCAACTCAGTGAGACCCTGTCTCTACCTAAAACACAAAATAGGGCTTGGGATGTGGCTCAGTGGTCGAGTGCCCCTGGGTTCAATCTCCAGTACCAAAAAAAAAAAAGAAAAGAAAAACTATTTAAAAAATTAAACAAAACCTTCCATTTCCTAAATTAGAGGTAAAGCAATTTGACTGTGTGGTTCACCTTTGTCCTCTCAAGCTTTTAATATTCAGCTCAGTTTAACTTCCCTCAACCTGCAATAGCCTCTGTCATGCCCAACAGTTAATCCCCAGGGTCCAGTTTCTTTCCATCAACATAAATGTGACTTCAAGTCCTAACAAACTCAAAAGACTAGGATGTCAGTTTAATGGGCCACGGTATTTAGACTATAATAGTTTATTGCAATAATTATTTGTCAAGCAGCTACTATACATCAAACTTTCCTGTCCTATTTTATAAACATTTTAACTCAATATTCACAAGTCTATGATGTATTACTTAATAATCTATTACTGGGGTGTGGGGCACAAAAGGTGAAATAGCCCAAGTTCACACAGCAACAAACAGCAGATGAAGTGCTTGAACTAGGTCCTTTATCTTCACCATTACACCAAAACTACCTTGGCAGTCAATTATCATCCAACAGGACCATTAAACTAATCGCATGACCTTGGGCCAGTCATTTCAAGCCTCTAATGCCTCAGTTTCCTCCACTGTAAAATGAAGTGTGCTAGCCTAGGTGAGCTTGGGGCTGTTTTCCTGCTTTTAACGTCGGGTGGAATCTCCGACTGAATTACTCCCCACCCTCGAGTAGGTGCTGTAATGGTTAAGCCTAAAGTTTTTCAACC
Source organism: Xerus rutilus (assembly GCA_028644305.1). Taxonomy (NCBI): domain Eukaryota; kingdom Metazoa; phylum Chordata; class Mammalia; order Rodentia; family Sciuridae; genus Xerus; species Xerus rutilus. Next base: position 115,425,727 of record CM053405.1, read on the forward strand.
ACTGCGCGTTCTAGTACATTCTCCTTCCTCTTCAGGGTGCTGGGGTCCCGTCTTCGTTTGGGAGCCTTATTTTCAAATTCTGAACCTGCAACACTAATTTCTACATATTCTGTCTTGTTCTAATTCATCTTTCCCTGCTACTTAGGAGTACCTACTAGGCCCGATCCCAGTCCAGACCTTCACCGGATTACTCAGCCCACCTCCAGACCGCCCAGGCAGCCAGTAATAGGCCTAAGAATGCCCTGGAAGCAAAGCCATAAGAACAAGTTAGCTTTCTCAAAGGTCAAAGGAGGCCCAGGGCACCTGCCACGCCTCCCGATCCCGGTGGCGTGGCCTGGGCCTGGCTCCCCAACTCAAGGGGCCGGGTTCAGGCCTCGCCCCTCCTAGCCGGCGCGTTCGCCGGAGCCTGGGCCCTAGAAAAACCAGCCCAACCCCTGGCCACCGGCCACGCCCGACCCCTTGGGTCGTGGTGTACGTTCCCAGGCCCCCCGGGGTCCTCACAGGCCGGAGGACGCGTGCAGGCCTCCAGTCTCACCTCGAGCCTCCCGGGGACTACCGGCGGTGCCTGCGCCTTCTCCCACCCGCACACCTGGCCCCGCGCTGCAGTGGAGACAGCGGGAGAGGCGGCCCGACCGTCACGTGCTGCAGAACCAAAAGGCCTCGGCTACAGCCGCCGCGCGACCGAGCCCCACCGCACGAAGCCCAGCCCTGGGCCCGCCCCTCGATCCTGAGTAGCTACGACTAGCACAAAGTCCCGCCCCACCTCGCAAGCTCCTAGATTCGGTTGGTCGCTGTGATCATCGCTCTGCTTACCTTTCCATACGCCCCCTAGGGCTATTCTTCGTGGAGTGTGAGGATTGGCCGAGAGTGAGGCAGGAAGTGGTTGTTGGTTGGACAGGAGGCAAGAAGGAGGGCGGTGATCGGGATCGCGCGCGTCCTGAGGTGCAGAGGGCTTAGCGGGCGTTCCCGCCCTCAGTTGCCCTGGTGCCTTAGTGGGCGCGCCGTCGGTGTTTTCGACCCAACATCGTTTCCTCACCTCGGGTTACCGAATCTGGGATGGGCACCCAGTGCCCTTCTCTGAAGGGGTGCATAGCAGCTGACAGAACAGGTGGAAAGTCGATTGGCTGTCAAGAAGGCTAATTTGTTTGTGCAACTAGTGCAGGCCCCGACGGGTCGCAGGCGGATCCCGGCGCGGGCTGCCTTCCTCGGCCCGGAGTATACTGCCTGGCGCTATGTGGGCAGGCGCCACAGTTCCTGCAGAGTCATCGCTCTGTGCCCCGGAGCCCGTAGCCTACTCGTTACCTAATATAAAACAGTCCAGAATAAAATAATCAGAGGTTATTTCAGTTTTCCATTTGTGATATCTCCTAAAGAAAGATTAAACCTAAGAGTCTAGCGAAAAGACGACAGGATTGAGAAAAGGATGGTGCAATGGTAAGACTTAAAATAAGCCACAGTTTTTGAAACGGCTCTTAGCACATTTTCCGTTTTCAATATGCTGAGACCCTCAAAAAATGGAAGTAACTCAGGTTGTGTGTGTGTGTGTGTGTGTGTGTGTGTGTGTGTGTGTTAGGTTCTGGTCTCTGTCTTCCATTTGTTTGGAGACCCAAAGATGTGAGAAGGTAGGGAAAAAAATAGTGGGTACATCACCTATATATAGCCAGCTTTTTATTCTCTTCTACCTGGAAGGGGGCAGGGGGTTAGGTTTTGATGTTTGCTTAAGATTAGTAAATTCCAGTGCTCAACCCCTAAATGTAAGAGCATTTTGGTTTCCTTATTTAACTAGAGAAGTGGGTATTCAAAACAATAAAATTCTAAAGCCAGGTGTGATGACCAGCGTATGTAGGAATCACAGCTGCCCTGGAAGCTGAGGCTTGTGCCCTGGAATTCTACACCAACCTGGGCAACAAAAAGAGATCCTGTCTTCAAATAAATGAAAAGTGCTGGGGATGTAGCTCAGTGGTAGAACGCCCCTAGATTCAATCCCCAGTACCACTAATAATCATAATAAATAATAATAATAATAAAAGGGGCTAGGAAATTAGCTAGCTGGTAGACCCCTTGCAGAACATGCATAAGGCCCTAGGTTCAATCTCCAGCATTAGGGGAAAAAAATGTTAAGGGGGAAGCCGGGTGCGGTGGCGCAGGCCTGTAATCCCAGCACTTTGGGTGGCTGAGACAGGAGAATCACGAGTTCAAAGCCAGCCTCAGCAACAGTGAGGCACTAAGCAACTCAGTGAGACCTTGTCTCTACATAAAACACAAAATAAGGCTGGGGATGTGGCTCAGTGGTGGAGTGCCCCTGAGTTCAATCTCCAGTACCAAAAAAAAAAGTTAAGGGAATGGTATGTGAACTAAGCTAGCAAAGGTATAAGTGCTAAAAGATGATGGTACTGAAAAGAATTTTGTAGGGTTCTGAAACGAACAACTGTTTCCATGTTGGCTGGACCTAGTGGGATATGCGATTCCAAGGTTGGTTTGGGACCAGGCCTTAAAAGCCTAGCCAGAAGCCAGATGTGGTGGCGCAGGCCTGTAATCCCAGCGGCTCATGAGGCTGAGGCAGGAGGATCTAGAGTTCAAAGTCAGCCTCATCAAAAGCGGGGCGCTAAGCAACTCAGAGAGACCCTGTCTCTACATAAAATATAAAATAGGGCTGGGGAGGTGGCTCAGTGGTTGAGTACCCCTGAGTTCAATCCCTGGTACCAAAAAAAAAAAAAAGAACAGGACTGGAGAATGTCAGAGCATACAGAAACAAACCAGTAAATGTTGATGCTAGAAAATGGTCCACTGGACTCAGGAAGCTAGGGAAAAAGGCTAACATTAAGGATTTGAGACTGGATGAGGAGGTGAAAATGTAGAGCCCCAACAAAAGGAAATCCAAACATAGCTGATCCTGGGCTATGCCCTAGACACAGCAGGACTGGATGTGGGGATTTTTCAGCTCATGTATAATGTTTTTCAAAGGAAGAAGTTAAGGACAAAACCCTGAAGAGTGAGATATTTTCTTGATAATCCAAAGGTACTTTTATAGTTCTTAGGTGTAGAAGATATGGGAAATTGAATTGAATGTTGTTGGGTTTTTTTTTTTTTTTTTGACAGTACTGAGGATTGAGCAAAGGGGATCTTTTAGTTTGAGCCAGGGTTGAGACTGGCCTCAAACTTACAATCGTCCTGCCTCAGCCTCCTGGGTCACGAATGTATTCTGACTTTATGTTATAACTTGGAAGATGGTTTTCAAAATAAATTATATCCATTTTAAAACATGTCCTTGATACAGCAATACCATCCACTATATCTTGGCTATCTATCAATGATTGAAAGAATATATCTACTATATATACTGTGCTTATGTGTATAAATGCACTCCCATGCTGGGCATAGTGGTGCATGTCTTTAATCCTGGTGACTTGAGAGGCTGAGGCAGGAGGATCAAAAGCTAGAGACCCCTGGGTAACTTGGCCTTGTCGCAAAATAAACAATAAAAAAGAGAGGATGTAGCTCAGAGGTAGAGCATCCTAGGTTCAATCCCTAGTACAAAAAAAATTATAGTTAACAATATCCTGGATATAACTTACCATCATAGATAACTGACTAAATAAAATATAGGCCATCCTTATAATGGTTTTGCACTGTTGGAAAACATGAGGTGAGCACCTGTGTATTCTAATATACAGTGATCAATAAGATCTAATGTAGGGCTGAAGTTGTGGTTCAGTGGTAGAGCGCTTGCCTCACATGTGTTCAGATCCTCAGCACCACATATAAATAAATAAGTAAAATGAAAAGATCCATTGACAACTAAAAAATATTTTAAAAAAAGATTTAGTGTAATGTGAAAAAGCTCTGGATATAAGTATGTTTCCTTTCATGTTGAAAACATAAGTGTATTGTCATAAATATAAACTAACAAGCTCACTGGAAAGATGCACAGGAAAGTAACAGTGGTTGATGCTGGAAAGGGAGACTCTAGAATAGAAAGGTTAATTTAATATATAACATGCATATGTGTTTTCATAAAGAATCAATTTTAGCTTGTGTGCTTAGTTTATTTTTTATTTTTTTATTTTTATTTTTTGGTACTGGGGATTGAACTCAGGGTTACTTGACCACCGAGCCACATCCCAGCCCTATTTTGAGTTTTATGTAGAGACAGGGTCTCACTGAGTTGCTTAGCACCTCGCCGTTGCTGAGGCTGGCTTTGAACTCGCTATTCTCCTGTCTCAGCCTCCCTAAGTACTGGGATTACAGGCTTGAGCCACCGCGCCCAGCTAGCTTTTTTTTTAAAGGCAGTATATTAAAAATGACTAAACAAAATTCTTGATCCATTTGTCCTTCATATCCAGGTACTTCTCATATCTTAACTTGTCATTGCCTCCACACCCCTCCCTCAAAGTTGCCCTCATTCTTTTTTCTTTTTTTTTCTTTCTTTTTTTTGGTACTAGGGATTGAAAGGTTTGGTACTCAATTGAAAACTGAAAGGCACTGATTGAAAACTCAGAGGCATTCGACCACTGAGCCACATCCCCAGCCCTATTTGTGTTTTATGTAGAGACAGGGTCAGGCTCCCAAAGTGCTCAGATTACAGGCGTGTGCCACTGCACCTGGCTTCTTTTTTCTTTCCTTTCCTTTCCCTTCCCTTTCCTTTCTTTTCCTTTCCTTCCTTTCTTTCCTTTTTTTGGTACTAGGGATTGAACCCAAGGGTGCTTAACCACTGAGCCACATCCTCAGCCCTTTTTTATATTTCATTTAGAGACAATGTCTCACTGAGTTGCTTAGGGCCTCACTAAGTTGCTGAGGCTAGCTTTGAATTCATGATCCTCCTGCCTTAGCCTCCCGAGCCACTGGGATTACAGGTGTGCGCCACCACACCCTGCTAAACTGCCTTCATTTCTTGTTCATCCCCACCTTCCTTTGCTTGAAAGAGAGAGTAAGCACATAGAAAGATGGAGTACCCACATTTCCATCAGTTATTTCTTACTGGTTAAGCCAGCAATGGTCATTTCTCTGTATCCACACTAATCTGACATTGTCAAATTAATGAGGGGAAAAAAAGCATGTAACTGTTTATTGAAGGTTTTTTTCACTATAATGAAGTTAAACATTGTGAAAATTCATTGACCATATATATTTCTTCCTTTTGTGAATCATCTGTTCATGTCACTTGTCCAGTTTTCTATTACAGAGTTTGTTTTTTTCATATTGGTTGATTAGAAATTCTTATGCATTAGGATATAAGCTTATTTACAACATTTTCCCCCCAGACTGAAAGCTTTTAAATTGGGAGCTCTTCTTGACTTTGAGGAGCAGAAATACATTGAAACTAATTTAAGATAGGCGTGGTGGTGCACACCTGTAATCCTGGCTACTTGAGAGGCTAAGGCAGGAGGATCACAAGATGGAGGGCAGCCTGGGCAACTTGGACCCAATCTCAAAATTAAAAAAAAAAAGGACTGGGGATGTGTGGGGATGTGTCTCAGTGTTTAAACGTCCCTGGGTTTAATCCCCAGAGAAAGAAAGAAATGAAATAATGAAATAAAAACAGGAAAAGAAAGAAGTAGTTTAGCTATTAGGTGTCCACCAAAAGCTCATGTGTGATACAACGCAAGACAGTTTAGAGGTAAAATGATTGGGTTATGAGAGCCTTAACCTGATCATGTGCTAATCCCCTGATAGGGAATAGCTGAGTGGTGACTATAGGCTGGTAGGATATGGCTGAAGGAGGTGGGTCACTGGGGCTTATCTTTGGGGTATATATTTGGTAAGCTGAGCTTAGTCTGTCTTTGCTTCCTGATGCCACATTCCCTGCTGCTTTCCTCTGCCACACACTTCTGTCATGATGTTCTGTCTCACTTTGTGCCCCAAGGAATGGAGCTGGCTATCTCTGAGCCATAGACATGAATCCCAAAATACACTTTTCCTCCTTAAAATTGTTCTTGTCAGGTTTTTGGTCACAGCAAGGAGAAAAGCTGATGAAAACAGAAAAGAAAGAAATTAACTTGAGTATATTGGAGTAGCAAAGTAGCCAAGGAGAGGAAAAGGACTTCCACCTGGCTTTATGCCACCTTGAGCTGGGAATTGCAGTGGATGTTGCCCTTCCTTTCAAGGCCACCTGATATCTGCTCCCTCCTCCTCCTTTCCTTCATTTGTCACATTCACTTACTATTCTACCAACTCTCCTGTTCACACTGCCCCTCCTCAGTTCCTGGGCCACCTGGAGTTTTCTATGTACTGAGGACTAGTATGTCCCCAAACTTTCTTTCATCTGTGGAATCTCCTCAAAATGTTCAGATGCATTAGGTAGGCCACCCATTTTGTCCTCTAGTTGAGGATTCTCACAGAGTACTTACCTTCTTGTTCAGGTTTGCACACTTTCGCCCCTCATTCTGGATTTGTATCTCCTGGTGTTATGATTTGGATATGTAATGTCCTCCAAAAGCTCATGTGTGAGAAAATGCAATAATGTTCAGAAATGAAAGGATTAGATTATGAGAGCTGTAACCTAATGAGTGGATTAATACACTTTATGGTTAACTGGGTGGTAGCTGTAGACAGGTAGGGTGTGGCTAGAGGAAGTAGGTCACTGGGGGCATAAATTTAAGGTTTATATTTTATCCTTGGTGAGCAGAACCCTCTTCTTCCTGGTTGTCATGAATTGAATAGCTTTCCTCCACCATGTCCTTCTGCCATGACATTCTGCCTCACCTTGGCCCAGAGGAATGGAGTCTGCGGACCATGGACTAAACCTCTGAAACACTGAGCCAAAATAAACCTTTCCTCTTCTAAATTGCCCTTGTCTAGTTTTTTGGTCACAGTAATGAAAAGCTGACAAATACGCCTGGTTCCTCTAACTCTCCATCCACATTTTTAAAAATTTTTGAGCTGGGCACAGGGGGACATGCCAGTGATTCCACCTACTCAGGAGACTGAGGCAGAAGGATAACAAGTTGAAGACCAGTCTCAGCAACTTAGTGAGAACCTGCCTCAAAATAACAAAAAGGACTGAGGCCAGGTGCGTTGGCCAGCAGCTCAGAAGGCTGAGGCAGGGGGATTATGAGTTCAAAGCTACCTGCAAGCGAGACTGGATACCATAAAAAAGGACTCAGTGGTACTAGGACTGGGAGAAAAAATTTTTTTTGTTGTACAGTTACATGATTTTGAAAAATATACAACATATACCATGTAACCATTACAGATATACAATATTTACATTACCTCAAAAGATTCCTCTGAAGTTCTTTATTTTTCCATGATACCAGATTTATATATGATAATTTCTTATGACACCAACGGTTATGACCTTTTTACTGATACCACTTTTGTAAATTCAACTCAATTCTGACACTAACTACCGGGAATTGGCATCAGACTCCATAGGCTGAAGGGTTTCATTACCACACAACTGCCCTCACTTCAGATGTCAGCTACAAATAGGGTGCTCATGCTGGGCTGACTACAAATCTGGGGGTTCTTAGAAACTCCCCTCAGATTCCATAATTTGCTAAATAGAATGAGTCATAGAACTCAGCAACTTAGAACTTTACTTAAATTTACTGGTTCATTTTATATATATTTGGGGAGTGGGTACTGGGGATTGAACCAGCGGTGCTTTACTGAGCTACATTCCATCCCTTTTTTATTTTGAGATAGGGTCTTGCTGAGTTGCTGAGAGTCTCACTAAGTTGCTGACACTGGCCTCGAACTTGCAATCTCTGTCTCCGCCTCCGAAATCGCTGGGATTACAGGTATGTGCTGGTGTGCCCAGTCTTTACTGGTTCCTTATAAAAGATATAACCTAGGAACAGACTAATGGAAGAGATGCACAAGGGCAAGGGTTGAGGGGTGGTGGGCCACTCTCCTGGCACCTCAACTGCTGACCAACACAGAAACACTCCAAATTCCTTCAGTTAGGAGGTTTTAATGGAGGTTTCATTTTGTATGTATGGTTTATTAAATCATTAGCCATAGGTGACTGAACTCACCTCCTCTTCCCCCAGGGGTGAGGATTGAAAGTTCCAACCTTCTATTTACATGATTAGTTCCTTTGATTACCAGCCCCCATCTTGACTCTGTCTGGGGGCCACCAATAGCCACCTTACTGACATAAATATGGTTGAAAGGGACTCATTATGCATAACAAAAGACACTATCACTCATAAGATTGTTAAATGTTTTTAGGAACTCCGTTCTAGGAATCAGGAACCAAAAATTGTTTTTATTATATTTATACCTATTCCAATCAATTCCTACAATAGGCTTAGGCAAAAACTCATCTGCTTTATGTTATTAGAGATAAGACTTTTCTTAGCCGGGCGCGGTGGCGCAAGCCTGTAATCCCAGCACTTAGGGAGGCTGAGACAGGAGAATCACTAGCTCAAAGCCAGCCTCAGCAACGGCGAGGTGCTAAGCAACTCAGTGAGACCCTGTCTCTACATAAAACACAAAATAGGGCTGGGGATGTGGCTCAGTGGTCCAGTGCCCCTGAGTTCAATCCCCAGTACCAAAAAAAAAAAAAAAAAAAAAAGACTTTTCTTTCTAGAGCTTCATATAAATGGACTCTGACAAATACAATAGTCATCCCTCACCAAGGTCTTGGGTTTGGCAGTGTTTTCAGTCACCCTTGAACAACTATGCTCCAAAAATAGTACATGGAAAATTCCAGAAGTAAAAATTCATGAGATTTAAATAACTTGTATTACAGTATGTTGTTAAAATTATTTTATTTTCTTATTAATGTTGGTAATCTCTCATTGTGCCTAATTTATAAATTAAATTTATCATATATGCCTATAGGAAAAAACATATAAATAGGGTTCTGTGCTGAGGTTTCTGTCATCCAAGGAAAATCTTAGCACATATTGTCCATGGATAAGGGGAGATAAAAGTATAGGTTTTTTTTGTTTGTTTTTGTTTTTGTTTTGGTATGGGAGATTGAATTCAGGGGCACTTTACTACTGAGCCACATCCCCAGCCCTATTTTGTATTTTATTTAGAGACAAGGTCTCACTGAGTTGCTTAGCGTCTCACAGTTGCTGAAGCTGGCTTTGAACTCTCAGGCTCCTCAACTGCTGGGATTACAGGCGTGTGCCACCGTGCCCAGCTCCAAATGTATAGTATTTTTGTCTAGCTTTGCTCAATTAACATATTGTTTTATGTGTTCATACACACCGCAACATTTATCAGTAGTTTCTTCCTTTTAAATGCCGAGAATAGTAGTATTCTATTGTGCAAATATACCACAGTTTACCCAGCAATAAGACACCTGGGCTGTTAACAATTTGGGGCTATTATGACATAAAACTGCTATACACGTGGTGTGGGACTCTTTATCAAGACATATATTTTATTTTTCTCCTAATAAAGTAACATCTTCCTTTTTCTTGGTTTATTACCTATCTAAATTGGTAGATACATCCTCCTGTTGATTCCAAAAAAAAGACATGGTGCTCCCCACCACTACCATTGAGCTACATCTAGTCCTTTTTTTTTTTTGTACTGGGGATTGAACTCAGGGGTACTCAACCACGAAGCCACATACCCAGCCCTATTTTTTTGTATTTTTTTTTATGTAGAGACAGGGTCTCACTGAGTTGCTTAGCGCCTCACCATTGCTGAGGCTGGCTTTGAACTTGCGAGTTTCCTGTCTCAGCCTCCCAAAGTGCAGGGATTATAGGCGTGCGCCACTGCACCCGGCTTCTAGTCCTTTTTATTTTATTTTGAGACAGGATCTGGCTAATTTGCTAGGTTGGCCTCAAACTTAGGATCTTCCTGCCTCAGCTTCCTGTATCTGGGATTACAAGCCTGTGCCACCACATGAGGCTAAGACGATTTACATAGTGATTTTTTTTTTAAATATTACATATCTAAAAGTGTCTATTGTTAGCCAGGCATGCACCTTTGCTCCCAGCTACCAGGGAGGTTAAGGAGGGAGGATTGCTTCAGCCCAGTTCAAGAGCAGCCTGGGCAATATAGCAAGACCCTATCTCTAAAAAAAAATCTTTTTTTAAATAAAAATGTCTACTCTATATTCACATAATTTTTTTTGCTTTTGGTTTTTAGAGATAGGGCCTTGCTATGTTACCCAGGCTGGCCTTGGGATTCTCCTGCCTTATGCTCTCCAGTAACTGGCACTACAGGCATGGCTCATTGTGCCAGGCTCAACAGGAATTTTAAAACACTTGAGCTATAATTTTTAAACCATGAGGTTTTCTCATTGTAAGTAAACAATTCAATTATTTTTAGGAAACTTAAGAGTTGTACAACCATTACCACAATCCAAATTTAGAATATCTCCACCATTAAAAAATCCCTTTGTGCTCATTTGTTGTTCCAGAAAATCACTGAAGTTTGTCTCCTTCTTTAGATTTTCCTTTTCTAGATATTTCATAAAATGGTGTTAAATAATATTTTTAGAAGGACATGAATTTGAGCCGGGCGCGGTGGCGCAAGCCTGTAATCCCAGCACTTAGGGAGGCTGAGACAGGAGAATCGCAAGTTCAAAGCCAGCCTCAGCAACAGCGAGGTGCTAAGCAACTCAGTGAGACCCTGTCTCTACATAACACAAAATAGGGCTGGTGATGTGGCTCAGTGGTCGAGTGCCCCTGAGTTCAATCTCCAGTACCAAAAAAAAAAAAGAAGAACATGAATTTGGACTACACCAATAGGGTTTCTTCACAGTAAATGAGCTTAGGCTGGTTGCAGAGGCTCTGTAGCCAGTTAACTAAGCTGTAAACCATTAACTAGTTAAGCTATAACCAATTGACTAGTTAACTGATTAAGCTGTGGCCAATTAAGCTGCTTTCTATGTTTCACTTCTGTTTTCCTGAAAATATTGTCTGATCATATTGCTGATCACATTACTTTTTATTACTGAATAATATTCCATTATATTGGATGTACCATATTTTGTTTATCCATTAAACAGTAGAAGATTGGATTTGGATTGTTTCTGGTTTTTAGCTATAATAGATAACACTGCTATGAATATTTATACACAAGTATTTGTATGAACATGTTTCCAGGTTCTCTTGGGTAATACATGGAATTGCTGATTTGGAAGGTAAATTTACTTTCGCTTAACTTCTGTTTTTGTACCGCAGACTGAACCCAGGGGCACTTTACCACTGAGCCACATCCCCAGTCATATATATACACACACATTTTTTTTTAAATTTAGAGACAGGGCCTCACTGAGTTGTTTAGGGCCTTGCTAAATTGCTGAGACTGGCTTTGAACTTACAATCCTCCTGTCTCGGTCTCACCAGCCACTGGGATTACAGGCATGTGCCACCATGCCCAGCTACTATGCTTAACTTTAAAGAAACTACCAAATTGTTTTCTAAAGTGCCTGTTCCATTTTATATTCCCACTTAGGAACCTGATTCCAGTTTTTCCACATCATCACAAATACTTGCTATTTGTCTTTTTTATTATAGCCACTCTAGAGGGTGAGTAGGGGTATATCACTGTGGTTTACTCCAAATCAAGTGAGCCCCTCAGTCAGGGGAATTGTTAGTTTGTACATCCTGCCCAGTCAGTCTTGGTGTAAGTATCCTGTTGACTCAACTGGAAGAACATCAACAGTTCCAGGTAAAAATGTCATTGTTCTCACCTCGTGTCTTTCAGCAACCTTTCATGGATAAACACTTCTCAATTCTCATTTGTTTTTGGTCAACTTCTGGAGCCCTAAGTGGTTTTTAAAATTTTGTTCTCTAGTTTTACAGTTGTTTTGGGGAGATAATTTTGCCAATCTCACTCTGCCAAACTGCCACCCTCACGCATACTTAGTTGAAGATTTTTTTGTCCATCCATTTTCTCTCCTTTAAGTTACCTTTTTTCCCTGTGTGCTTGCTGCGGGCTGTTTTATATTGCCTTGCCTGTACCTTAGCATGAGTTGAGAAGCTTTTAAAATCCTAGTACCCAAGCTGTATCTCAGAACAGTACATCAGAATTTCTGGTGAAGGGCTTTATTCTTTTTTTTTTTTTTTGGTACTGGAGATTGAACTCAGGGGTACTCGACCACTGAGCCACATCCCCAGCCCTATTTTGTGTTTTATGTAGAGACAGGGTCTCACTGAGTTGCTTAGCGCCTCGCCATTGCTGAGGCTGGCTTTGAACTCGCGATCCTCCTGTCTCAAGGGGCCTTATTCTTTGAAAATCAGAATAACTAATGAAAAAAATATTGAAAAACTAGAAATTAGCCAGGCACGGTGGAGCAAGCCTGTAATCCCAGCACTTAGGGAGGCTGAGACAGGAGAATCGCAAGTTCAAAGCCAGCCTCAGCAACGGCGAGGCGCTAAGCAACTCAGTGAGACCCTGTCTCTACATAAAACACAAAATAGGGCTGGAGATGTGGCTCAGTGGTCGAGCGCCCCTAAGTTCAATCCCCAGTACCAAAAAAACAAAACAAAACAAAAGAGAATACCAACTAGCGTATTTAGAGTTAAAAGAACTGAGATGTACAAGTGGCTCAGAAATAAGGCAAATAGAGTGGAATGATCACTGCAGGGTACCCTGGATCACAGGCGTTCCTCATACAATTTTTTAGTTTGTTTTTTTTTTTACTTGTCAATGTACCTTTGTTTTACTTATTCATATGTGGTGCTGAGAACTCAACTCAGTGCCTCAAATATTCTAGGCAAGCACTCTACCACTGAGCTACAACCCCAGCCCTTGTACAGTTTTTAAATTAGCAACTTTTGTTAAACTTTGAAATTAATTTCAAGTAAAATATTTTTAAGAATAATTTTTTAGTTATGCATGGACACGGTGTCTTTGTTTTGTTTACTTATTTTTATGTGGTGCTGAGGATTGAACCCAGTGCCTCACAAGTGCGAGACGAGCACTGTGCCACTGAACCACAACCTCAGCCCTGTTGTTTTTTTTTTAAGTGCCAGCCTTTCACATTAAAGATAATTGTCCAGGAGCTGGGATTATGGCGCAGTGGTAGCGTGCTTGCCTAGCACGC
>CM053405.1:115439190-115455854 GCA_028644305.1 Xerus rutilus
CTCACGCTTGTAATCCCAGCACTTAGGGAGGCTGAGACAGGAGAATCGCGAGTTCAAAGCCAGCCTCAGCAATGGCGAGGCACTAAGCAACTCAGTGAGACCCTGTCTCTACATAAAACACAAAATAGGGCTGGGGATGTGGCTCAGGGGTCAAGTGCCCCTGAGTTCAATCCCCGGTACCAAAAAAAAAAAAAAAAAAGAATTCATTAATCCATGAATGGGTTTATTCCTTCATGAATCTTCATGACCCAAACCTCTCAATGTCACACCTCTCAATACTGATGCACTGGAGACCAAGTTTGCATTTACAAAAGAAATTTTGGAAGATGCATTCATACCATAGCATCTGCCACCAGAACTCTGACTTTGTTTGGATTCAATTAAAGAAGATGTTTCTCATTCTAGTTCGGAGATAGTCCTGACTTGTTTAAGCCAATCACTGTAAGACCATTTCCCTCACTTCAGTTGACTGAGGGTGAGTTTGTGAACAAGTTCTGACCATGGAGACACAGGGATATTTGTCATGAGGCTTCTACTTAAAAAGAAACACAGATGCAGAAACTGAATTTGTCATCTAAATCTTCCCCCAAAGAAAAATCGAGGCCCAGATTGTTTCATTGACCAATTTTATCAAATATTCAGTGAAGAAATAAACACCCCGCTCATACACACACTTTGAGAAAATAGTGAAAGAGCTCAGTTCCTTTTTTAAGGTCAGCTTAATTTAAGATAAAAACCTGTCAAAGCTGGGTGTGGTGGTTCATGCCTGTAATCCCAGCCGCTTAGGAGGCTGAGGAAGGAGGAGTGTGAGTTCAAAGGCAGCCTTAGCAACCCAGTGAGGCCCTAAGGAACTTAAGGAGACCCTGTCACAAAATAAAAAATGAAAACAGAGGATGTGGCTCAGTGGTTCAATCCCTGGTACAAAAAAGCAAAACAAAAACAAAAACAAAACCTAACAAAGACATTACAAAAAGAGGATTGGAAGTATAGCTCAATTGTCAAGTGCTTGCCTAGTATGAGCAAGGGTCTGGGTTCCATCCCCAGAACTGACATACATATACAAAAAAAGACATTAAAAAATAAAATTATCGGGCTGGGGGCTGAGATTGTAGCTCAGTGGTAGAGCGCTTGCCTCACATGTGTAGGCACTGGGTTCAATCCTCCTCAGCCTCACATAAAAATAAATAAAGGTATTGTCTGTCTATAACCAAAAAAAAAAAAAAAAAAAAAGAAAGAAAGAAAGAAAAAGAAAAGAAAAAGGGGCTGGGGTTGTGGCTCAGCGGTAGAGCACTTGCTTTGCATGTATGAGGCACTGGGTTCCATCCTCAGCACCACATAAAATAAATAAAGGGGGCTGGGGTTGTGGCTTAGTGGTAGAGCATTTGCCTAGCACGTGTGAGGCACTGGGTTCAATCCTCAGCATCACATTAAAAAAATAATAATAAACAAAGTTATAAAAAAGGCTTAAAAAAGACATCCATTTGAAAATAAATAAATAAATGTATTGTGTTCATCTACAACTAGAAATATTAAAGGAAGAAAGAAAGAAAAGGAAGGAAGGAAGGAAAAAAGAAAGAAAGGCAGGCAGGCTGGGGTTGTGGCTCAGAGGTTAAGCGCTTCTGGATTTAATCACTGCCCCCTCCCCAAAAAAAGAGTTTAGCCCTTTCTTGCTCCCTCTCATGTGCTCTCTTACCATGTGTTATACTCCGTCATGTTATGATGCAGGCCACCAAATGCAGGCCCTACATCTTGGACTGCCCAGCCTTCAGAACTGTGAATCAAATAACCTTCTAGTTTTTATATGTTATTCAATTTGTAGTATTCTGAAATAGCAATACAAAGCAGATTAAAATGGTTGTTTTCATTTTTCAAAATTGGCCAATGCATGTTTCTCTTATTCTGCATCCTTGCCATATCTGGAGATGATAGAAATAATAAGCTGTTATTCAGAATATTCATGCTACCAACCTAGCACAGTGGCACATACCTGTAATTCCAGCTTCTTGGGAGACAGGCAGAAGGATCACAAGTTTGAGGCCAGCCTGGGGAACTTAGAAAGACCCTGTCTCAAAATTAAAAGAATTAATTGAAGGTAGCATTAGATATTAGGGTGTTTGTTTGTATCAGAGATTGAACCCAGAGGCACTTAACCGCTGAGCCACATCCCTAGCATGTTTATTTTTTATTTTAAGACAGGATCTTGCTAAGGCTGGCTTTGAACTTCCAATCCTTCTGCTTCAGCCTCCCAAATTGCTGGAATTACAGGTGTGTGCCACTATACCCAACTATATTAAGCTTTTGACTCTTTGCCTTTCATATATTTTATTATTTTTTGTCTTTTTAAAATATGTCTTATAAATATCCCCTCAGTCTATCTTTTTTTGGTACTAGGGATTGAATTCAGGGGCACTTGACCACTGAACCACATCTCTAGCCCTATATCGTATTTTATTTAGAGACAGGGTCTCACTGAGTTGCTTAGGGCCTCACTTTTGCTGAGGCTGGCTTTGAACTCGTGATCCTCTTGTCTCAGCCTCCCTGAGCCTCTAGGATTACATGGCGTGTGCCTTGTGCCCTGCGCCTTGTGCCCTGCTTCGGTCTATCATCTGATTCTTCCTCTTCCTCCTCCTCCTCTTCTTCTTTTTCAGTACTAGGGGTTGAACCCAGGGCACTGTATCACTGAGATACACTGCTAGCCTTTTTTTTGAGACAAGATCTCACTAAATTGCTGAGGCTAGCCTCCAGCTTGAGATCTTCCTGCTTTAGCCTCCAGAGTAGGTGGGATTACAAGCATTTGCCACCTCACCTAGTTATGTTTTTTATTTTTTTTTAGGAAATTTTAAATTTCATATGTAGTCAAATTTTTTTTCCCTTTGGCTTCTTGTTTCCAGGCTTGCTTAAGTTCCCCACCTCCAACACCAAGTTATATAAATAACCTCTTCTTTTGTCTTTTAATATCTCAATTGTTTTCTTTTTTCTTTTCTTGGGGGGGGGCACTGAGGATTGAATGCAGGGGTGCCCTGTGTCACATACCGTGAGGAGCACTTTTTATTTTTTATTTTGAGACAGGGTCTTACTAAGTTGCTTAAGATCTTGCTAAATTGCTGAGGCTAAACCGGGCGTGGTGGCACATGCCTGTAATCCCAGAACTTTGGGAGGCAGAGACAGGAAATTGGGAGTTCAAAGCCAGCCTCAGCAACGATGAGGGGCTAAGCAACTCAGTGAGACCCTGTCTCTACATAAAACACAAAATAGGGCTGGGGATGTGGCTCAGTGGTCGAGTACCCCTGAGTTCAATCCCCAGTACCAAAAATAAAATAAAATAAAATAAAAATGATCATTAAGTGCATAAAAAATAAGTGAAAAAAATAAATAAAAAGGGTTAGGGATGTAGCTAAGTGGTAGAGCACCCCTGTGTTCAATTCCCAGCACCAAGGCTGGAGGGTATGGGAGGGAATTCACTGAAACCAGCTCTACTAACATGATCTGCCTGCACCCTCCAAAACAATGTTAAACCGTAATGTACTTTCCTATTATATTCTGTATTTTAATGGAAACAGCTTGGATATTACTGTTTAGTTTGCATTATATTTTTGGGTTTTAGTAAATATCCATTATCACATTTAAAGTATTTCTCTTCTGTTCCAATTTAACTTATGATATTAGTAGAAATAGATGTGGAAACCAGGCACAGTGGTGCATTCCAGTAATTCCACCTACACAGGAGCCTGAGGCAGGGAGGATTAAAAGTTGCAGACCAGCAATTTAACAAGACTCTGTCTCAAGAGCTAGAAATATAGCTCAGTTGATAGTGTCTGCCTTGCCTGTACAAGGCCCTGGGTTCATACCCCTAGCACCACAAAAAAAAAAAAAAAAAAAAAAGACCCTATCTCAAAAAGAGAGTGGTGATGCTGGGATCTAGCTCCATGGCAGAGCTCTCCTATATTCAATCCCCAGTACTTTAAAAAAAAAAAAAAAAAAGGAGAAAAAATCCAAAGATATAGAATACTACTAAGAGCTCTTTTGAGTATGGAATGGGTATAGGAATATGATATTTCTTCTTAATTTGTGAGAAAATAAACTTTCCTTTTTATTTCCTGGAATAAACCCTGTATTGCACTGCCATTACTACTGTAATGAATTACCAAAAAATTCAGTGACATAAGTCCGCATGGATTTCTTTTTTCTTTTCAGTACTGGAGATTGAACTCAGGGATTCTTTACCACTGAACTACATCCTCAGTCCTTTTTCTTTGAGATAGGGTCTCACTAAATTGCTTAGGGTCTTGCTAAATTTCTGAGGCTGGCCTTGAACTTTCAATCCTCCTGCTTCAGCCCCTCGAGTTGCTAGATTACAACTGTGCACCATTGTGCCTTGTCCAACACAGATTTATTACATTACATTCTTTTTTTTTTAATTTTTCTAGTTGTTGATTGACCTTTATTTATTCATTTATTTATATGGGTGCTGAGGATCGAACCCAGTGCCTCCCACATGCAAGGCAATCACTCTACCGCTGAGCCACAATCCCAGCCCTACAATACATTGTTTTTTTTTGGCAGGGTGAGGGGTAATGGAATTGAACCCAGGGGTATTTTACCACTGAGCTACATCCCCAGCCCTTTTTATTTTATTTTTGTGGTGCTGGAGATTGAACCCAGGGCTTTGTGCATATTGAAAGACCCAAGCTAGGGGCTGGGATTGTAGCTCAGCGGTAGAGCGCTTGCCTCGCATGCGTGAGGCCCTGGGTTCGATCCTCAGCACCACATACAAAGCAATAAAATAAAGACATTGTGTCCATCTACAACTAAGAAAAAAAAAAATTAAAAAAAAAAAAAAAAAAAAAAAAGAAAGACCCAAATAAACCCCATGACAGGCTTCGGGCCCTTCAGAAAAACTAGTAGGCCTGAGTTTCAGTACCAGGAAAAGACACACATTGCTCAAGGCTAAAGCCACTCTGGGACCACCATCAGATCAGCCAATCAAAGAGGTTAAAAATTATACACCTGGCATTCCTGCAGTCTGAGTCAGGGTCTAGGAACTATAGATACTTTGCACAAACTAGCCAATCATTCGCCACTTGCCCAAACCCCACATGGGCCTCTTAAACCCTCCTAGTTGGTTATTTTCAAAAGATTCTCAAAAGTCATGATTGAGGAATCTCTCTTTCCAGTGGCGGAGTCTGGAGATGACGTGCAGATATGGCACCTCGCAAGGGAAAGGAAAAGAAGGAAGAACAGGTCATCAGCCTTGGACCTTAGGCAGCTGAAGGAGAGAATGTATTTCGTGTCTGCCACATCTTTGCATCCTTCAATGACACCTTTGTCCACATCACTGATCTTTCTGGCAAGGAAACCATCTGTCGTGTGACAGGTGGGATGAAGGTGAAGGCTGACGGAGATGAATCCTCTCCATGTGCTGCCATGTTGGCTGCCCAGGATGTTGCCCAGAGGTGCAAGGAGCTAGGCATCACTGCCCTACATATCAAACTCCGGGCCACAGGAGGAAACAGGACCAAGACCCCAGGACCTGGTGCCCAATCAGCTCTCAGAGCCCTTGCTTGTTCAGGAATGAAGATTGGGCAGATTGAGGATGTCACCCCCATCCCCTCTGACAGCACCCACAGGAAGGAGAGTCGCTGTGGTCGCTGTCTGTGTCAGGACTCCTCAGATTATTTTCTGTTAATAAATGCCTTGTAAGCTAAAAAAAAAAAAAAGTCATGATTGGGTCCCGCCAAATGTAACGAACACCCCCCAGATTCCGAATGGTCAATATTGTCACCATAGGTGCTGTACGATTGTAATTAGTGCTTGTGTAATGATGCGGTGCATAGGTCATGTCCACGGTCACACCTGTCCCCTCCCCCTATAAAAACCGTGCTCAGCCATTGTTCTGGGCTCTCTGCACCGACCCGCTGTGTCAGTGAAGTCTAAGACACCGAGTTTAAGCCCGAATAAAGGCTCTTTGCTTTTACATACGTGCCTCAGTCTCCCTGGTGGTCTTTGGGGACATTGTAATCTGGGCATTACACATGTGAGGCAAGAATTCTACCAACGGAGCTATATCACCAGCCCCCTTTTTATTTTTTAATTTTGAGACAGGGTCCCCCTAAATTGCTTAGGTCCTCACTCAATTGCTGAGGCTGATCTTGAACTTGCGATCCTCCTCCATCAGCCTCCCAAGTTTCTGGGATTAGAGGCATGCACCACTGAGCCTGGTCCAACACAGATTGATTATATTTCATTCTAAGAAGAATGTGCTGATATCTCATTTGCCCTACCTCCATCTTCTCTGCACTTCCATCCGGTGGCTTCCCTTCCTTCTCCCTCCACGTAAACTGCTCTTGCTAAATTCTGAAACTTCAGTTCTTTTTTTCCTTCTGTTCTCTTCACCAGAATATGATGCTCT
This sequence comes from Xerus rutilus, assembly GCA_028644305.1. Classification (NCBI taxonomy): domain Eukaryota; kingdom Metazoa; phylum Chordata; class Mammalia; order Rodentia; family Sciuridae; genus Xerus; species Xerus rutilus. The sequence continues at coordinate 115,445,600 of CM053405.1, forward strand.
TGACCACATTCTTCTACCTGAAACCCTGTCGTTTCTTCTCCTATGTCATTCTAATGCATTCCACATTTCTCCCATCTTTCTTGCCTCCCCATTCTCAGCTTCCCTTGCTGTTTTCTCCATTCATTTGCTTATTCTTTCTTTGATATAAACTCCCAATCCTTAATATGTATAATGCCTGACATTGGAATCCCTAAAGGTCTCCTTAAAGTTTTAAATATGATTTACATGCAGTGACATCCAAATTTAAATATCTAGCCTAGTCTACTCTTTTCAGTTTAAGACTCATAAAACTCCAGCTGCTAGCCAGGCGTGGTGGCGCAAGCCTGTAATCCCAGCACTTAGGGAGGCTAAGACAGGAGAATCGCGAGTTCAAAGCCAGCCTCAGCAATGGCGAGGCACTAAGCAACTCAGTGAGACCCTATCTCTACATAAAACACAAAATAGGGCTGAGGATGTGGCTGAGTGGTCGAGTGCCCCTGAGTTCAATCTCCAGTACCAAAAAAAAACCCCAAAACCTCCAGCTGCTTACATGACATCTCCACTTAGTTATTTTGGAGGCAACTCTTTTTTTTTTTTTCTTTCATGATGCTGGGATGGAACTCAGGGTATAATGCATGGTAGGCAAGAACTCTACCTCTGAGCTACACCTCCAGCCCCTGAAATTTAATGTGTTCAAAATAGACCTACTGGCCTGGAGGTGTAGCTCAGTGGTACAGTGATTGCTTAGTATGCTTCAGGCACTGCATCACAAACAACAAAAACAAAAACAAAACAAAACCAGACAAAAGACAAGTAGAAGAAGAAATAGATTTATGGACACTCCCCTTCCCATTTGCCTTCCTTCAAGTCTCTCCATTTTAAACATTTTTTTTTTTTTTTTGGCACTGGAGATTGAACTCAGGGGCACTTGACCACTGAGCCACATCCCCACCCCTAAGTCTCTCCATTTTAACAAATGGAGCCGTTTATCTGTTCCGGGGCAATAACATTTACATGCTTTTCTACCCCCTTTCCTTAATCCTCTCATTCCACACTTTGTTTCTAATGCCTAAAATGTGCCCAGGTGAGCTATCTGCCACTATTAAAAAATGTAAATTATAGTGTGGGAACAGGTAAGAAGTAATCACATAAACTAATAATCACAGAGTGTAGAAACTCTGTGACAGAAATGAATAGGGGGATGGAATAGAGACCTGAAGGAGGAGCTGGTGCTGGGAATCACCTGGGGGAGAGAGCTGCAGGCTGAGGAAGCACTATTTACAAAGGGCCTTGGGTGGAAAAGAGCAGAGAGGGTCAGTGTGGCTGGAACTAGTGAGGTGGGTGGGTACAAAGGTCCTGAGAAGAAAACAAGGAGGAGTGTAAGAGTCATGGCAAAGAAACTTTACTTCAGTTAAAGTGCAATAAAAGCCCATTGCCCTGGCGCATGCCTGTCATCCTAGTGGCTCAGGGAGGCTGAGACAAGAGGATCACTAAAGTTCAAGGCCAGCCTCAGCAAAAGTGAGGTGCTAAGCAACTCAGTGAGACCCTGTCTCTAAATAAAAATACAAAATAGGGCTGGGAATATGGCTTAGTTGTCAAGTGTCCCTGAATTCAATCCCTGATACCAAAAAGAAAAAAAGCAATGAAAGCCACTGAATGATTTAAAGCAGTTTTAAAAAATTACTCTAGCTGGGTACAGTGGCACTAGCCCGTAATCCCAGTGACTCAGGAGGAGTTCAAGGTCAGCCTCAGCAATTTAGCAGGGCTCTAAGAAATTTAGCAAGACCCTGTCTCAAAATAAAAATAAATAAATACAAAGGGTCAGGGATGCAACTCAGTGGTAAAACATCCCTGCTTTAATCCTCAGTACCAAAACAACACAAAACTTAAAGGCTAGGTATGGTGGTAGGTACCTGTAGTCCCAGCTACCCAGGAAGCTGAGAGGAGGATCACTTGAGACCAGCCTGGGGCAACATAGTGAGATTGTCTCAAAAAAAAAAAAAAAAAAAAAAAAAAAAAAAGCTGGGCACAGTGGCTCAAGCCTGTAATCCCAGCACTTAGGGAGGCTGAGACAGGAGAATCGCGAGTTCAAAGCCAGCCTCAGCAATGGCGAGGTGCTAAGCAACTCAGTGAGACCTTGTCTCTACATAAAACACAAAATAGGGCTGGGGATGTGGCTCCTGGTCAAGTGCCCCTGAGTTCAATCTCCAGTACCAAAAAAAAAAAGAATTTATTTCTTACAGTTCGGGAACTTTTTCTAAGCTGGAAGTCTAAGTCTGGTGAGGGCTGCTCTCTGCTTTCGAGATGTCACTTGTCGCTGCGTTCTCACATGGCAGAAAGCAGAAGGGTAAAGAGGGGGAACTCTGTTTTCAATTAAGTGTCTTTTATAAAGCTATTAATTCTTTCATAAGGGGCCCTGACCTCTTAATTAAGCAGGTCCCACTGCTTAATTCCACCACGTTGGGAATTTAGTTTCAACATGAATTTTGGAGGTGACACCGTGTTCAAACTACAGAAACTACTAATGGCTAAGGGTTTTTTGTGTGTGGGGTGGGGAGTGGTGAAAATTGAAACTTAGAAAATAGAGAAACTTAGATTGTGGTATTGTTGCACAAATCTGTGACTATGCTAAGATCTATTGAATTGTTTAGTATGTGAATTATATCTCAGGAAAGCTGTTAGCAAAAAGTGAAAACAATCACTTTGGCTGCAGTGATGATGACCAGGCCGAGGACAGGAGGATAGCCAGGGAAATCAACTGTATTCATCAGATGAGGGAGGCCTGTTCCAGAGGCGGACCTGTGGGCAGAGAGAAGGGCCTTAGAAGAAGCTAGATGTGTTGAATATTGGTTAGGGTGATGGGAAGGAAGGGGGATTCATTGTCAAAACACTTTTAGCACAGCAGTCAGAATAATCTTTAAAAGTTATATATTAGATCATGTCACAGTGCTGCTTGAGACTTCATTCAGTGTTTGCTCCCTCCAAAGAGAACCAACTCCTCCCTGCCTGTCCAGCTTTAGGGCTACCACTCCTGGCCTCTGGCCTGGAAGCCTCCTTCCCTTTGCCCAACCAAGCCCTATCATTTGTCAAATTCTGTATTTTGTTTGTTTTTGTGGGACTGGGTATTGAACCCAGGGCACAAGGGATTGAACTCAGGGGCACTCAACCACTGAGCCACATCCCCAGCCCTATTTTGTATTTTATTTAGAGACAGAGTCTCAATGAGTTGCATAGGGCCTCACTTTTGCTGAGGCTGGCTTTGTACTCATGATCCTCCTGTCTCAGCCTCCCAAGCAGCTGAGATTACAGGTGTGAGCCACAGCACCCGGACCCAGTTTTTTTTATTTTTTTATTTTTTTGAGAAAGGGTCTCATTAAGTTGCAGAGACTGGCCTTAAACTTTTGATCTCTTGACTCAGCCTCCTGAGAAGCTGCAATTATAGGCACATACCACCATGCTGGCTTCAAATTCTAGCTTAAGCATCAATTTCTCAGCAACTTTTCCCAATTCCAAATTGTACTGCACAACACTTGTTAGTTTCTAGTCATGTACCAAATTGTATAATTACTCTTTTTTGTTCATTGCCACTGCTAGATTATATGCTCTTCTACACCTGGGGTCTTTTCTCTTGTGTTCATCCCGGGCATGACACATGGGATACACGTGACCATTTATTGGATGAACGAATGCATGAAATGAATGCATATAAATAAGGAACGATTAAACAGTGAGTCAAGTGTTCTTCTAAAAGGACAAAAAATCATGAAGACTCAACGATGGAAGAAATAACCCACAGGATGAGAAAAAATATTTGCAAATCACATATCTGATGAGGAATTAATATCTAGAATATACAAGGAGCTCTGTTATGGTTTAGATATGAGGTGTCCCTCACAAGCTCATGTGTGAGACAAAGCAAGAAAGTTTAGAGATAAAATGATTGGGTTATGAGAACCTTAACCTAATTAGCTCATTTATCCACTTGAATGGATTAAATGGGTGGTAATTGTAGGCCAGTAGGGTGTGGCTGGAGAAGATAGGTTATTGGAGAGTGCTTTGGGGCATATATTTTGTCATATATTTTGTCCTCGTTGAGCACAGGTCTCTCTCTCTCTGCTTCCTGGTGCCAAGTCTTTAGCTGCTCTTCCTTCTCCACACTCTACTGCCTTGATGTTCTGTCTCACCTCAGGCACAGAGCAATGGAGTGGGCCATCTACAGACTGAGACCCAAATACACTTTTCTTCCTCTAAGATAGTAGATAGTTCTTGTTAGGTCTTTTGGTGGCAGCAGTGAAAAAAGCTGACTCAATGAACTCCTAACAACAAAAAGCAAACAACCCAACTAAAAATATGCAAAGCCGGATGGCTGGGGATACGGTTTAATGGTAGAGAGCTTGCCTAGCATATATGAAGTCCTGATTCAATCACCCTCACCAACAGAAAATTTGGATTGAACAATGCATTTCATGGATTGAACATGCATTTCTCTAGAGGAGTTATATAAATGGCCAATGAGCATATGAAAAGATGCTAAATATCACTAATCATGAGGGAAATGCAAAACAACTATCATGAGATACCACTTCACACTTAGTGGCTACTGCACAGCTCCTGCCCCCCCAAAACAAAATCAAACAAAAAAACAGCCTGTAATCCCAGCAACTCTTGAGGATGAGGAAGGGGATTCACAAGTTCAAAGCCAGCGTCAGCAATTTCCTGAGAACCTGTCTCAAAATAAAGAATAAAAAAGGCTGAGTGGGAATGTAGCTTGGTTGTAAAGCGCCCCTAGTTTCAATCCCTAGTACAGAAAAAGGAAGAAAAAAAAAACTGCAATGACTTTATCTGCAGTTATTCTGTTGATTGTTCTTGAAAGGATTAATAAACTGTTAGCACTTTAAAATGGTTAAGTCCAGCTTTGTGACACAGGCTTATAATCTCAACGACTGGAGATTATAAGAAGCAGAGGAAGAAGCAGAAGGATCACAAGTTGAAGGCCAGCAAAACAAGAGAGTTCAAAGCCTATCAGTTGGGAGATTTCATCTCACTTCAGTCAGATGCAATTATCAAGAATACAAGTAACGCTCTCTCTGCTTCTTGATCACCATGATGTGAGCTGCTTCCCTCTACCACACACTCTGCCATGATGTTCAACCTCATCTTGAGTCCCAAGAAATGGAGCCAGCCTTCTATGGACTAAGACCTCTGAAACTGTGAGCCTTCAAATTAACTTTTTCTCCTCTTAAAAAAAAAAAAAAAAAAAAGAGCCAAGTGTGGTGGCACAAGCCTGTAATCCCAGCACTTTGGGAGGCTGAGACAAGAGAATCGCAAGTTCAAAGCCAGCCTCAGCAACCTCAAGGCCCTAAGTAACTCAGTGAGACTCTGTCTCTACATAAAACACAAAATAAGGCTGGGGATGTTGCTCAGTGGTCGAGTACCCCTGAGTTCAATCCCCAGTAACAAAAAAACAAAAAACAAAAACACAAAATAGGGCTGGGGATGTGGCTCAGTGGTCAAGTGCCCCTGAGTTCAATCTCCAGTACCAAAAAAAAAGGAATACAAGTAACAATAAATGTTGGCAAGGATGTGGAGAAAAAGTACACTCATACATTGCTGGTAGGACTGCAAATTGGTGCAACCACTATGTAAAGCAGTACCAAGATTCCTCAGAAAACTTGGGATGGAACCACCATTTGACCCAGTTATCCCACTCCTCAGCATATACACAAAGGACTTAAAATCAGCGTACTATAGTGACATGACCACATCAATGCTCATAGCAGCTCAGTTCACAATAGCTAAGCTGTGGAACCAACTTAGGTGCCCTTCAATAGATGAATGGATAAAAACAATGTGGAACATATATACAATGGAATATTAGCCATAAAGAAGAATGAAAATAATTTCAATAACGCATTTGCCCTTTAATGGATGGAACTGGAGGCTCTCATTAAGTAAATAAGCCAATCCTAAAAAAACAAAGGTGGAATATGCCAATGCTGACTCACAATAGAGGGATGGGGAGTGGAGGTTCATGGGGGAATGGGAAAGACAGTAGAATGGATCAGACATAACTTTTTTTTTTTTTTTTGGTACCAGGGATTGAACTCAGGGGCACTCCACCACTGAGTCATATCCCCAACCTTATTTTGTGTTTTATGTAGAGACAGGGTCTCACTGAGTTGCTTAGCGCCTCACCATTGCTGAGGCTGGCTTTGAACTCGCGATTCTCCTGTCTCAGCCTCCCTAAGTGCTGGGATTACAGGCGTGGGCTACCGCGTGGGCCAGACATAACTTTCCTATGAATACACTACCAGTTAACTCCACATCATGTACAACCACAACATTGAGAAGTTATACTTCATGTATTTTTTTTTTAATATTTTTTAGGGGCTGGGGTTCTGGCTCAGTGGCAGAGCGCTTGCCTAGCATGTGTGAGGCACTGGGTTTGATTCTCAGCACCACATATGAATAAATAAATAAATAAATAAATGTCCACTGACAACTAAAAAAAAAAATTTATAAAAAAAATGTTTTTTAGTTGTAGATGGACACAATACCTTTACTAGTTTTATTTATTTTTATGTGGTGCTGAGGTTCGAACCCAGTGTCTCACACAGGCAAGGCAAATGCTCTGCTACTGAGCCACAACCCCAGCCCCTACTTCATGTATTTTTTTTAAATATTTTGTTTTTAGTTGTAGATGGACATGATATCTTTTTTTTTTTTTTTTTGGTACTGGGGATTGAACTCAGGGGCACTTGACCACTGAGCCACATCCCCAGCCCTATTTTGTGTTTTATGTAGAGACAGGGTCTCACTGAGTTGCTTAGCGCCTCGCCATTGCTGAGGCTGGCTTTGAACTCGCAATTCTCCTGTCTCAGCCTTCCTAAGTGCTGGGATTACAGGCTTGAGCCACCGCGCCCGGCTATGATATCTTTATTTTATTTATTTTTATGTGGTGCTGAGGATGAAACCCAGTGCCTCATGCATGCGAGGCAGGCACTCTACCACTGAGCCACAATCCCAGCCCCATACTTCATGTATTTTTTAAAAAAATTTTTTAGTTGCAGATGGACACAAGACCTTTATTTTATTATTTTATTTATTTACGTGGTGCTGAGGATTGAACCCAGTGCCCCACGCATGCAAGGCAAGCATGCTACCACTGAGCCACAACCTCTGCCCCTCCATGTATGTATGTTTGATATGTCAAAAAACATTCTAGTCATGTATAACTAAAAATAACAAATACAAAAATTAAAAAAATAATAATCAAATAAAACCCACTCACACCTGCCCCAAAAACGCACAAAACAAAAAAGCAAAACCTATCAGTTGGGCTGGCGATGTAGGTCAATACGTAAAGAGCTTATCTAGCATGTGCTAAGGCCCTGGTTTCCATCCTCAGCACCGGAAAAAAAAAATCTAAACCAAACCAACCATACAAAATAGAAATAAAATCCAAAATTTATTGGTCGTGCTCCATTGTAACTAAAGGAGATGCGCTGGGTGAACTGAAGAGGGCGTATGAGGGTCACCTTCGCATGTTGCCTTCAGGGGCGAGCCCCGCCCCCTTGGGAAGCTCTGCCTTAGTGACGCAGCCCTGGCGTAGGGCGAGGTTGCCGGAACTCCTTTGTTTCCAATGCGTACTATGTCCTAATTCTAGACCAATTTAAATGGTTACTGACCCATCAATTCGGCATTGGAATAACTACCTTATTTAAAACAAGGAGGCACAAAAGATGCATAGGATCACCCAACAGGAAGAGCCTCATGACCTGGGGCGTGGGTGACTCCAACCCGGTAATCTTAACCGCCAGTGACTGCCTCAATCTTTCCCGGTGCCTGCAGCTTTAGAGAGTGCTACCGCTTGAGCAAGCTCAGGAGGCAGCTGGTGCAGCGGCGCAAGTGATGTTCTCATAATCCCACCACTGAGAATTTTAAAGTGTTCAGCATTAAAGCAATTGAAACACTGAGAAGAAAAACTACAAGCATCTAAATAACCACACAAAACCACCTGTGCTCCCATCATTAGTCTATGTAAACATTTTGGAAATATATATCTTTACACACACACACACACAATTTTCTGTGTACGTATGTTCTTATGCATTTCAGAAAACTGAGCCATACTGTGTTGGTTTGTTCATTACTTTTTTTTCTCTCAGTGAAGATCGTAAACATCTTCCCAGTCAAAAAAATACTTCATCAGCACTCCTGATATCTGAGTAATTCATTATATAGATAAATTTTTCTCAACTTTTTTCCATGTTTGCCACCCAGAGAATCTTTTTAGATATTTTCCCTAATTTCTCACTATGTACTTTTCCCCTAAATTTCCCGCTATTTATTTATTCATTTTTTTTTTGGTGCTGGGAATGGAACCCAGGGCCTTCTGCATGCCAGGCAGACACTCCACCACTGAGCCGCATCCCTAGCCCTCACCATGTAAAATTTTAATAGCAAAGATATACTGCTTACAGTCATCCCTCCTTTGGTTCCAGAACCAACCTCCACATTGCCCCCCAGGACACCAATATCTGAGGTTGCTCAAGTTTATTTTACTTTGTTGTTTGGTACTGGGGATTGAACTGAAGGGTCTTTAACCCCTTACTCACATCCCCAGCCCCCCATTTTTTTTTTTATTTATTTTGAGACAAGATCTCACTAAGTCACTTAGGGCCTTGCTAAATTGCTGAGGCTGGCCTTGAACTTGCAATTCTGTCTCAGCCTCCTGAGTTGCTGGGATTACAGGTATGCACCACCAAGTCCAGCTCAAATCCTTCAATATAAAATGCTATAGTACCTACTACATACATCCTCCAACATACTTTAATTCATACCTAGATTATTTATTCCTAATACAAAGCAAATGTCATGCAAATAGTTGGTTTTTTTGTTTTGTTTTGTTTTGTTTTGGTATTGCGGATTGAACTCAGGGTTACTTGGCCACTGAGCCACATTCCAGCCCTATTTTGTGTTTTATGTAGAGACAGGGTCTCACTGAGTTGCTTAGCGCCTTGCCAATGCTGAGCCAAATAGTTGTATTATTTAGGGAATAATGACAAAAAAAAAAAGTCAGCATGTGTTCAATTTTTTTCCTGGATATTTTTGACCAGGATCCATGGATGAGGAATCTGTGACAGGAAGGGCCCGTTGTATTTGGTTGTATATATTTCACACACTCCTAGCAAACGCCCCTACCCCAATGTTTTACATGGGTTTTGTCTTAGTTTATTGCTTGTTTTTCAATTCTCCCACTTGATTCCATGCAGAATTTTAAAAATTATTCTTCTTTAAAAATATTTTTATTTGTTCTAATTAGTTGTACATGATAGCAGAATGAATTTTGATTCATTGTACACAAACGGAGCACAACTTTTCATTTCTCTGGTTATACACTATGTAAAAATTCTTCTTCTTTTTTTGGTACTGGGGATTGAACTCAGGGGCACTCAACCACTGAGCCACATCCCCAGCCCTATTGTGTGTTTTATGTAGAGACAGGGTCTCATTGAATTGCTTAGCGCCTTGCCATTGCTGAGGATGGCTTTGAACTCTCAATTCTCCTGTCTCAGCCTCCCCAAGTGCTGGGATTACATGTGTGTGCTGCTGCGCCTGGCTTAAAAATTATTCTCATGTAATCAAACTTATATCTTTGTGGATATGTTTTTGATTTCATGCTTAGAACTGCGTTCCTCACCTTGAAACTTTATAAGTACATACATTTTGAGTACCTTTTGTTTCCCACATTTTTAAATTGAAATTTCCCTAATCTATTAAAAGTTTAATGTGTGATGTGAGATAGAGCTCTAATGTTATTTTTCCCCAAATCACTAGTTATTAGTTTTAACATCATTTATTGAAAAGTCTTTCCATTCCAATAGGAAATTTTATCTTACCAAACGCTGAATTCTAAAATACACCTTGGACCTGCTTCTAGATTTTGTGTGTGTGTGTGTGTGTGTGTGTGTGTGTGTGTGAGAGAGAGAGAGAGAGAGAGAGAGAGAAAGAGAGACTGACAGACAGACACTGGGAATTAAACATTAAACTCAGGGTACTCTTTTACTGAGGTACACTCCCAACCCAACCCTTTTTTAAATTTTATTTTGAGACAGAGTCTCAGGTTGGCCTTGAACTTTCAATACTTCTGTGTCAGCTTACAGAGTGGTTGGGATTATAGGTATGTGGCACCTCACCTAGCTGCTTGTTAATTTCATATTCTGCTTTTCCTCCATGTATTATTGTATCATAAACCATTGCTTTTTTTTAATAA
>CM053405.1:115455954-115475242 GCA_028644305.1 Xerus rutilus
GGTACTGGGGATTGAACTCAGGGGTACTCAACCACTGAGCCACATCCCCAGCCCTATTTTGTGTTTTATGTAGAGACAGGGTCTCACTGAGTCGCTTAGCGCCTCGCCATTGCTGAGGCTGGCTTTGAACTCGCGATTCTCCTGTCTCAGCCTCCCTAAGTGCTGGGATTACAGGCTTGAGCCACCGCGCCCGGCTTTTAATAATTTTTTAATTGTTGATGGATCTTTATTTTATTCATTTATTGTTTGTATGTGGTGATGAGGATCGAACCCAGTGCTTCACGCATGCTAGGCAAACGCTCTACCACTGAGCGTCTGCCCCAGCCCCAACCATTGCTTTATATTAAAAAAAAAATCTATACAATTATAATTTTAATGGCTGTAACATGTTATCACCACACAAAAAAAAACCCCTAGAATATACCAGTTTCATCAAATCTAAGATGTAATCAATTTTTTTTGGTGGGGGAGTACTGGGGATTGAACCAAGAGTTCTTTATCTCTGAGCTATATCCCCAGCCCTTTCTATTTTTTACTTTGAGACGTGGTCTAAGTTGTTTATGGCCTTGCTAAGTTGCTGAAGTTGGCCTGGAACTTGTGATCCTCCTGCCTCAGCCTCCTGAGCTGCTGGGATTATAGGTGGGTACCACCATGCCTAGCAGATGTCATCAATTTTTTTTTTTTTTTTTGGTACTGGGGATTGAACTCAGGGGTACTCGACCACTGAGCCACATCCCCAGCCCTATTTTGTGTTTTATGTAGAGACAGGGTCTCACTGAATTGCTTAGTGCCTCGCCGTTGCTGAGGCTGGCTTTGAACTCGCGATTCTCCTGTCTCAGCCTCCCTAAGTGCTGGGATTACAGGCTTGAGCCACCGCGCCCGGCTAGATGTCATCAGTTTTAAGATCCACTATTATTTTATGTTGCACGAAGAAGAAATTCTGCCATTAGTTTTAAGACATATTCCTATTTTAGCCAGATGTGGTGTCACATGCTTGTATTTCCAGTGGCTTGGGAGGCCAAGGCATCAGAAGTTCAAGGCCAGCCTCAGCAATTTAGCAAGGCCCTAAGTGACTTAGTGAGATCTTGTCTCAAAATAAAAACTAAAGCTGGGCGCGGTGGCTCAAGCCTGTAATCCCAGCACTTAGGGAGGCTGAGACAGGAGAATCGCGAGTTCAAAGCCAGCCTCAGCAAGGGCGAGGCACTAAGCAACTCAGTGAGACCCTGTCTCTACATAAAACACAAAATAGGGCTGGGGATGTGGCTCAGTGGTCGAGTGCCCCTGAGTTCAATCCCTGGCACCAAAAAACAAACAAACAAAAAAGCTCTTTATAGCATGAGAAGTATAGCAAGATCAAAAGATTGCTAAAACACAAAATAGGGCTGGGGATGTAGCTCAGTGGTTGAGTGCCCCTGAGTTCAATCCCTGGTACCAAAAAAAAAAAAAAAGATTGCTAAGTAAAAGAAGTCAAACTTTATCTGAGAAACCTTTTTTATTTTATTTTATTTTATTTATTTTTTTTAATGTTTATTTTTTTTTAGTTGTAGGTGACAGAATATCTTTATTTTATTTTTATGTGGTGCTGAGGATCGAACCCAGCGCCTTATGCGTGCTAGGCGAGCACGCTACCACTGCGCCATAATCCCAGCCCATGAGAAACCTTTTTTAAATGTTGATTTATGTAAGAGAAAATTGGCTGTATCTATGGCATTTATACTATGATTACTCACCAGTGATCAAACAGATGCAAATGGGACCTTTTTCTTTTTTAAAATATTTTTTAGTTGTAGATGGACACAATATCTTTATTTATTTTTACATGGTGCTGAGGATCAAACCCAGTGCCTCATGCATTCGAGGCAAACACTCTACCACTGAGCCACAATCCTAGCCCCAGGACCCTTTTCTTTGTATTTAATTAGCAAAGATTAGAAAAATAAAATTTTCAGTGTCTGCTAAATGGTGGTTGTAGAGCCCTCACATATCACAGAATGGCTTGTAAAGTGCTATAACCTTTTATTAGTAGTAAAAATAATAATATTATTTATTATAGGCTTCCATTCAATAATTTCACTTTTAGAAGTCTATCCTAAGGAAATGATCTTATCTTTTTTTTGTTTTTGGTACTGGGGATTGAACTCAGGGGTACTTGACCATTGAGCCACATCCCAGCACTATTTTGTGTCTTTTTATTTAGAGACTGGGTCTCACTGAGTTGCTTAGCGCCTTGCTGTTACTGAGGCTGGCTTTGAACTTGCAATTCTCCTGTCTCAGCCTCCCAAAGTGCTAGGATTACAGGGGTGCGCCACCGCGCCCACCTTGATCTTGTCTTTCTATGATGATTATATGTTACATTTACTCTTTTTTAAAAATATCTTTTAGTTGTCGACGGACCTTTATTTTATCTATTCATATGTGGTTCTGAGAATCGAACTCAGTGCCTCACACATGCTAGGCAAGCACTCTTCCACTAAGCTACAACCCCAGCCCACATTTACTCTTTTTTTTTTTTTTTTGGTACCAGGGATTGAACTCAGGGGCACTCGACCCCTGAGCCAGGTCCCCAGCCCTATTTTGTGTTTTATGTAGAGACAAGGTCTCACTGAGTTGCTTTAGCGCCTCGCCATTGCTGAGGCTGGCTTTGAACTCGCGATTCTCCTGTCTCAGCCTCCCTAAGTGTTGGGATTACAGGCTTGAGCCACCGCGCCCGGCCATTTACTCTTTTTTAAAGAATATTTTTAGCCGGGCGGGGTGGCACACGCCTGTAATCCCAGAACTTTGGGAGGTTGAGACAGGAGAATGCGAGTTCAAAGCCAGCCTCAGCAATGGCGAGGCGCTAAGCAACTCAGTGAGACCCTGTCTCTACATAAAACACAAAATAGGGCTGGCGATGTGGCTCAGTGGTGGAGTACCCTTGAGTTCAATCCCTGGTACCAAAAAAAAAAAAAAAAGAATATTTTTAGTTGTAGATGGACACAATACCTTTATTTTGTTTATTTTTTAAATGTGGTGCTGAGGATCGAACCCAGTGACTCACATGTGCAAGGCAAGTGTGCTGGAGCCACAACCCCTGCTCCATTTAATCTTTGATTATGGAATAAAATTCCAGAAAACTTAAGAAAAATATTAGGAAAAATAAATATCTTAGGAGTATGGCCATGTTTTTTAGAAAGAAAAAAATTGTTTTCTCCTTGAGACAGTCTCTTCCCTATATTGCCCAGACTGGTTTGGAACTCCTGGGCTCAAGCAATCTTCTTGTCTTACTTAGCCTCTGCAGCATCCATGTCAGGTGAAAATGATTATTTCCTTTTTTTGTGGTACTGGGGATTGAACCCCTAGGGTACTTTACCAGTGAGCTACATCCACAGCCCTTTTTTTATTTTTTATTTTTATTTTATTTATTTATTTTTTGGTACTGGGGATTGAACTCAGGGGCACTCGACCACTGAGCCACATCCCCAGCCCTATTTTGTGTTCTATGTAGAGACAGGGTCTCACTGAGTTGCTTAGTACCTCACCATTGCTGAGGCTGGCTTTGAACTCGCAATTCTCCTGTCTCAGCCTCCCTAAGTGCTGGGATTACAAGCGTGAGCCACCACGCCCGGCTTATTTTTTATTTTGAGACAGGATCCCACTAAGTTGCTGAGGCTGGTCTTACCTCAAATTTTTTTTTTTTTGGTACTGGAGATTGAACTCAGGGTCATTCGACCACTGAGCCACATCCCCAGCCCTATTTTGTGTTTTATGTAGAGACAGGGTCTCACTGAGTTGTTTAGCGCCTCGCTGCTGCTGAGGCTGGCTTTGAACTCGCGATTCTCCTGTCTCAGCCTCCCTAAGTGCTGGGATTACAGGCTTGAGCCACCGCGCCCGGCTTGCCTCAAATTTTTGATCTTCCTGTTTCAGCCTCCCATCGCTGGGATTACAGTCATCAGCCACAATCATGCAGTGCAGCACCTGGCATGATAGTGTTTTTTAAAAATGCACTACCAAGGGGATGAGGGTTTTCTAATCAGAAACCATTTTTTTTTTAGGTCATCTGGTAAGACCAGAGCACTCAAATGCTGTAACCTACTAAGAAGGGGAGGAGCAGGGTGTTTGTCAAATCCTGGGAAAAGATGCCTAGGGGAAAAAATGTTCTTGCTTTGAATGTCTAGCGATGAACCTTTTTTTTTTTTTTTTTGGTACCAGGGATTGAACTCAGGGGTACTCAACCACTGAGCCACATCCCCAGCCCTATTTTGTGTTTTATGTAGAGACAGGGTCTCACTGAGTTGCTTAGCGCCTCGCCATTGCTGAGGCTGGCTTTGAACTCACAATTCTTTTGTCTCAGCCTCCCTAAGTGCTGGGATTACAAGCGTGAGCCACCATGCCCGGCTTAGGGATGAACCTCTTGATGGGAAGACCTGGGAGTCTGGACTCTTGATGACTCCGGCCAAAGTGTCTCCCCCTTCTAGTTATTTCTGCAGTTTCGTGCATGCACCTTCATTCGTCCTGCCTGTTCCATCTGTCTCCCTTACACCCAGCAACTTCGTGTTACAAACAGTTCTATGGGTCCCCTGCTGAAGACCTGGGATGGCTTCTTGTGCATATGTATTCTTGTTAAGGACTTAGATGGCCTTTCAAGATGGAGCTCTGCTTCTGTCTCTAGACTCTTATTTATTATTTTTGGTACTGGAGATTGAACCCAAGGGCACTTTACCACCGAGCCACATCCAAAGCCCAAGTTGCTGAGGCTGACCTAGAAATTGTGATCCTCGCAGCGTGCGCCACCACGCCCGACAATTCTATCCCTTCATGATTTCTCCAGTCTTACTAAACACTCAAAAACAGTTTGGCCTCGACACCATTGTACCTCGAAGGAAAACACGTTTCGCCCGCATCTTCCTATGGTGATACTCAGAGAAGCTCACCTCACTAACTGTGGCACTCTTGCAGCACTGTCCAACACCGCCTTATTGTTAGTTTGTTGCTGGTGTCTACCAGGGCTGGGGGTGGAGGTGGATGGTGGTGGTGGTGGGGACAGCTAGGTCAGACTCTGGGGAGGCTTGGGAAGGTAGTGACATCATCCTAGTTTTCTGCGGACCCGCTGGCTGGAAACTACTAACTTTCCTTATCTCGGGCCATAAGGGCACAGCGGGTGACCCTGAGGACTCTTCTAATTGTGAACTGTGTCTTGGAAAGATTAAGTGGTAACTGGCTCCCCAGCAGCGTCCGTCCGGACACACCTGCAGACTCATCCTGGGTTCACGAGGCGTGGAGGGATGCTGCACTGGGTGATCCCCTCTCGTGCAAGGGCCCCGTGGCTTTCAGGCCCCACCAACCCTGGGGCAGGGCGGGGGTCGCCGGGTGTGAATTCGTTAAGCAAGAGCAGGGTATTGGCTTTGGCATGGGCACATAGATCCCACGCAGGCTGCGGCCTTAGGCTCTACGGATGCAGGTAAGGGGAAGTAGAAGCACATACGCTTTGGACTAGCCCCAAGTGAGGGGTGGCTTTGGGGACAAGAAGTCTGCGGCAGGGTAGCTAAGGCTGGCTCTACAGAAGAAAAGGGACAGGTGGCGTCGGGAAAAGGAAGTCCGCGCCTGTGCTTTCAGGTTGGCCAGGAGCGCGGATAAAAGGATGGGGACAGGACAGCTATCTCGCGACAACCCTGAGCTTGGGCCTACCATACAGTCCCTATAGAGAATGATTGCCGCCATTCCCCTCCCCCACTCCGGCGGGTAAGACGAGAGAACGGTTTGAAGAAAAGCGCATGCGCAAGAAACTAAGTTATAAACCGCTGAGGTTCCAAGTACAACATCTATGGGAAGGCGCAGGCGCATAAGAAGCCCGCAGACTTTATGAAGCGGGAGGCTGAGCCAAAAACGCATGCGCATAATCACCTGACGGCCGAAGGCGGGCCCACTGTTGAAATTACGCATGCGCCTAAGCCCTATGTGATGCAAGGGGCGGTGCGGGGAGCTGGTTGCGCGTGCGCAGAACTTGTTCAAAAAGGCCTTATTTAGGTTGCGCAGGCGCCCGCTGGCCATTTCTTCTTAGCCACGCCGGAGCCGTGTCTGTAGGTGAGTCTCGGCGGGTTCTTGTTTGCCGCCCGGCGATCGCCAAGTATGCTCTTTTTGCGCGGATTGCTGGATCCCAAGGCTGTGGTAGAGCCTGGGGGCTTTGGCAAGCTGCGGGTTGCCGCTACGTGCTGCGCGTGGTTCGCTGAGCCTTGGCAGCGCCGCGGAGGCCTGCAGGCCGCGCCGACTCTATTGTGTGAGATGGAGGAGGCGGAGCGGAAGCGGCCGCCGCCATTTCCTTGCCTCCACGCTGGCTCTAGGCCGGGGTCCCCTCGACTTAGAGTTCGAGCACTTTGTGTCCAAAGCGGCATCGGGGTTCGGATCGTTGGTCGAGGGTGTGGGGTGTTGGAGTGGGTTAACGCATCTGCACGAGTGGAGCTCCTGTCGCTGTGCTGGTTCTCGTGCGGCGCTCCGACGGTGGAGGGGCATTTAGTTAACATTTTTTGGTTTGATACTTATAACCCGCGTTGCAGTCTGTTTCGACGCCAGGATCCTCGGAGAGACAATGATGTTGGGCACCGAAGGCGGAGAAGGATTCGTGGTGAAGGTCCGGGGCTTGCCCTGGTCTTGCTCGGCCGATGAAGTTCAACGTTTTTTTTCTGGTGAGTTTGAAACAGGAGGCGGGAGTTGCCAGCTCCACTGCGTGTTTGGGCGGGCGGGCGGGCGAGCGAGCGGGCCAGCCTGCGGCTGGGGCTGGGGCTGGGGCTGGGGCTGGGCTGGGCCGAGCCGAGCCGGGGCGGGGCGAGGCGGAACGGGCTTTGCTGATGGCTCCCCCTGGCGGTAGCGGTTCCTGCTGTGCTGCTCGCGCCTAGCGGGCCGCTGTTACGCAATGGAAATTGTGAAAGCTCCTCCCGTCCTCTTGGCCCCCTGGGGGTTGCGGCCCTCGAGAGTTTTTCTTCTTTGTCTATCTTTAAACGCCATCTCATCTCCTGTGGATGTCCTTTCGAATGTATTGATTTGGATAGGTGGGATTTCCCTCTCAGTCTTTAGAAAAGTGACTAGTAGTAGCTGGGTAAATGATAGTAATTTGCATCATCTTAAAGTATAGCTTTTAATTTTAGTGTTCTTTTGAAAGGGGTATTCTACTGGGAAAAGTTAAAATGGTAACTTTTTAATTTTAGTTTTCCTAATCGAGATTTGGTAAATGAAGAGTTCTTGCTCATCTAGTTCGTAGGCTCACTTTACATTTGAGGATAGTGAAGCCCAGGGACGTTTTCTTGGTTGTGTAGCTTTTTTAAAAATTGTATGTAGCTTTTCTGAATAATTTCTCCTGGAATCATCTTGTTCCTGATATTAGCACAAGAGTAGACTGAGTTATATTTGGAAGTTTTCAAGTTTTGGAAAAGATACTTGTAGTATTGACTTACTATCTGAATTTAGCTACGGTAACAGAAAACGACCTGTAAAACAAGAACCAAGTACACTGGAAGCCACTTTTGCAGGGGGCAAGACTGGGTTTGGTTTCAGCTGTGCAACTTGGAGCATTTTAGCTTGGTAACACTGATGCCCTTTCAGGTGAGTATTGGGCTTGCATTGGATTTGAATGAGAAACTGTAATGTGGCCGCTGGTAAGGTAAAAATGTCAGATTGGTCAGACCAAAACTCTCAACCTAATATGTCCGAAAATGCCATAAAGTTCCAAGCAAAGTCCAGATGTGATCTTGTGAGAAGTTCTAAAAATGATGAGACTTGACTAGCAAGAATGACTTTTATTAAGAAAATGCTTTGAGGGCTGGGATTGTAGCTCAGCGGTAGAGCGCTTGCCTTGCATGCGTGAGTCCCTGGGTTCAATCCTCAGTACCACGTACAAAGCAATAAAATAAAGACATTGTGTCCATCTACAACTAAAAAAATTAAAAAAAAAAAAAAAGAAAATGCTTTGAATATTGGGTTTTCTTGAATTAAGATGTGTTTAGGGAATGGGTTTCATGGATGATGAAAGGACAAATGCTTAAGTACTGAGGAGAGACATGCTGGGAGTTGTTAATATTGTCAGTTTAGGCTTCACAGGTAACTTACTTTTTAGTGGCGACATAAATGGGCACTTCATTTGTATCACCCACAGGTAGTTTAGGTTGTAAATTCTGTATTAACGGTTGTTTTCTTTCCAGATTGCAAAATTCAAAATGGGGCTCAAGGTATTCGTTTCATCTACACCAGAGAAGGCAGACCGAGTGGCGAGGCTTTTGTTGAACTTGAATCAGAAGATGAAGTCAAATTGGCCCTGAAAAAAGACAGAGAAACTATGGGACACAGATATGTTGAAGGTTTGATTTATGTTGCCCTAGTAACAGTAAAATGTTAAAACACATAGAGTTCTTACCCCCTTCTGAATTTTAGGTATTTGACCGCATGGAAATGGTCATCTAAGGGAGTTTATGGCAACTCTTCTTAGTTTATCTAAAGACCCAGGAAATCTGAACTTTGGTCTCTAATTTTCCAAAATTGACTAATTCTAAGCACCTCTTTCAGTATTCAAGTCAAACAACGTTGAAATGGATTGGGTGTTGAAGCATACTGGTCCAAATAGTCCTGACACGGCCAATGATGGCTTTGTACGGCTTAGAGGACTCCCCTTTGGATGTAGCAAGGAAGAAATTGTTCAGTTCTTCTCAGGTATGTAGTCCTGTTGCTGAGCAGTGAGTTTGGCTAGCTTCTCGCAACATGATTTAATAATAGACATCAAAGTTGATAGATTAGGTACTTAAATAGGTTGTGAGTATATGCTGATGAATTGATGTTTTCTTCCTAGAGACCTTCAAATAACTTAAGCCCATCTTAAAGGTGGAAATTAGAAGTACCAAAATGTTAACTTTGCTTGTATTTAGTATTGTAGTTCAGAATAGATCTTTGAGGATTGTCCTCAACAGCTTAACCACCTCCCTCATATTGCTGTTTAGCAAAGTACTTCAAGTTAAAAGGTAAGATTCCTTAACATTAGAATGAGTTAGGTTGTTGTAATTTATGAGTTAATGTGTCTTGTTTGTTCCAAGACACTTACTTGGTACATGAGACCAGAAAAAATTCTAACGGTCTGATTCTCTATGCAAAAAACTATTATGGAAACAACTTGGTTTAGCCAGCTTATTATAAACTGTTACTGAAAAGTCAAATGTAGTGAGTATAGATTGAATGTTTATAGTTTCAGTACCTGAAAAACAGTACAGAAAGATTTTGAAAATTGTTCTGGGCCTAAAGTATTTGAATGTTTTTATGCTGAAGAGCTGATAAGATTGCATGTTTAGCAGAATGTTAGATCATAATGTTTTAAATACTATTAATATTCTTGATATAATAAACTGGATTTAAGAGCAAGAAATCCTTTCATGGTTTAGTGTAGGATGTGTTAAAATTTTGACTCAGATTATGTATCAAGTCCTAATATTTTGTCAGAATTTCTGAAATCAAGTCTGTTTTGTTTTATCTAAATTGGTGAGAATTGAATGTATCTGTCAACGTTAAAAATGAACATAATTTCATATCTTCTAGGAAAGTGCTTTAAGCCCTTTTTGTAAGCTTGGGAATGTATCCACGGAAAGGATTTTTCATAGACGGAATTTCCAGAAGTGAATCATACTACTGTTAGAGCATAAGAGTGCATGATTGTGCTGTGTAGATAGTTGTTTGTTGAAAGTTTAGATTGTATGTTTGTCAATTATGTGATTTAAGTAATGTTTCAATTTTTATGAAATGTTTAAATGTGTACTTTAAAAAATTCTTTTTGAAGTTCCAATAATTTAAGCATTGAAATATAAAATGAGGTAAAAGGTGTGTCTTGAATTTACTAAAACTGTTACTTTAATGCTTGAAAATTATATTAAATTCTTGTATATTTTTCAACGTTGCATAGATAAGAGTGTTTTTAATTGTTGAATTCTTAATGCACCTTGTGTGGAGCAGCAAATTTTTTAATACATTCATACTGTACCATGGGGTGTGTTAAGAATTGAGTTAATACTTTGTAATAGTGGAACTTCATATTATTGCAATGCATATTTAAAGAGTACTTGTTGAAAACATACCATTCACCTAAAGTTAAAATTCTGGTTTATTTAAAGCTATAAGAAGAATCATTTCTGGGCTTGTGATGTTAATATTGCCCCCCTACTGGGGTTATTTGTCCTTGGGTTGAAGGGTTGGAAATCGTGCCAAATGGGATAACATTGCCGGTGGACTTCCAGGGGAGGAGTACGGGGGAGGCCTTCGTGCAGTTTGCTTCACAGGAAATAGCTGAAAAGGCTCTAAAGAAACACAAGGAAAGAATAGGGCACAGGTGGGGATGGATGGTTGGTTGGATATGTCACTTTTCTTATGGTAAACAATTAAATCCATATTCTCTCTGCTTAACAGGAGGAAATAATCTATTTCCTAGTCCCAGTTAATTGATATTTTGCCATATTCAGACTTTGCTAGTCAGTGTCCTATATTGCTTCTAAATAAATTTGAGGTTTTAAAATTGGCCCTAGTTAATTTGGCCTATGTGATTTTTGTGAGACTCGTATTAACCCCAGTCAATGGAGTTGAGAGACTATGGCTTTAAAAAATTAATGCAAACCTGGCTTTAGCTGTAATAACACCCACCTAGTAAATTAATATTACCATAAGAAAATGTGATACTTTCTGATCTTGTTTTTAAAGTTGAAATGCAACAAACTTTTTCTTGCTGTATAAATATTCTGCATATGTATTAATAAGCATAGCTTTCAAGAAATTGTCACAAAAGGTTTATTCTCTCTGCTTGTGACTATTTTTCATTGAAGCATGCGCTTACCTATGCTGATTCCTACTAAAAGCATAGGCTGGGGTGTATATTGGCGAAAGGAAATGTGTAGTGTGGGCTAGATTGTTGGTGGAGGCTGGCCTTTTAGCCCACTTGCTATACATACTGCCAATGGATTTGAGTTGAAATGTGTTGAAAGTTGAGTGGAATTATTTCCCTCCTAATCATTTATTTATAGAACTCCTCTTAACCCCTAAGGTTGGGCTCTGCCTCAGAGGAGTTTTTTTCCCTGTAAAGTTTACATTAAGTAATATTATTGAGTGAATTTCTGGTCATTGCCTATGCAAATATAAGAAATCTGGCTTTAAATATTAGTCAGTTTCATGGCTATGACTAGATTGTTTTCTTGTATAGCTAAACACCTTTATGAAGTGAACTAATGTTTTCTCTCCCCTCCCCATTCCCCTCCCTCTTGAACACTGCTTTAGGTATATCGAAATATTTAAGAGCAGTCGAGCTGAAGTTCGAACTCATTATGATCCGCCACGAAAGCTTATGGCCATGCAGCGGCCAGGTCCCTATGATAGACCTGGGGCTGGCAGAGGGTATAACAGCATTGGCAGAGGAGCTGGCTTTGAGAGGATGAGGCGTGGTGCTTATGGTGGAGGTATGTGATGTTGTGCAAGGCTGGACCAGTTTGTTCCTTCTTTGTCTAGGTATTTTCATGTGATTAATTGCACTTTTTGTCTTGCAGGCTATGGAGGCTATGATGATTATAATGGCTATAATGATGGCTATGGATTTGGGTCAGATAGATTTGGAAGAGGTAAGGTAAGAATTGAATTTCTCAACTGAAGGATATTACACTTTTGTCCATCCAGACCTCAATTACTGTTTTTCAGGAATGTCTGATCACAGATATGGGGATGGTGGTTCTACCTTCCAGAGCACAACAGGGCATTGTGTACACATGCGGGGATTACCTTACAGAGCTACTGAGAATGACATTTATAATGTAAGTACTAGATGAATTCACAAGTCAGATATTTAGTATGACAGTTAAAAACATGGGCCTTATTCTACTTAGTGAAAATTGTGTGTATGATCTGGTTTTTCATAACATTAGCAAATTGACTTGATTTCTTTGAAATATCTTGTTTCAGTTCTTTTCACCACTCAATCCTGTGAGAGTACACATTGAGATTGGTCCTGATGGCAGAGTAACTGGTGAAGCAGATGTTGAGTTTGCTACTCATGAAGATGCTGTGGCAGCTATGTCAAAAGACAAAGCAAATATGCGTAAGTCTTTATTAAGTAATTGGGGACTCAGGTGGTTTGTGAACACTTCAAGATAGAGGAATAGAATAGTAAGGATGTATAAGAAATTTGGTTTCTAATGGTGGATAGGTTTGGACATGTTGGAAGTTTGCAGGTTTTAAAATTAGTATGACTGAAGGGGATTGATTATGAACATAGCTTGAAGTTTGTTTTTGACAATTTAGATGAATGTTTAAAGGCAAGTTTTTACAAACAGAAGCAGCTAGACTTTTACCAAAAGTATTTGAAGTTCACAGATCTGCTTGTTAAAGAACTTTAAAGTGCTTGTTTTCTTTCACCAACAAACATTTTCAAACTCTCTTTTCTCTCATTTCAGAACACAGATATGTAGAACTCTTCTTGAATTCTACAGCAGGAGCAAGCGGTGGTGCTTACGGTAGCCAAATGCTAGGAGGCATGGGTTTGTGTAAATATCACTTTAGTGTCCTTTTTTAAGCTAACCTTGTATACCTTTTCTCTCATTTCAGAACACAGATATGTAGAACTCTTCTTGAATTCTACAGCAGGAGCAAGCGGTGGTGCTTATGGTAGCCAAATGATGGGAGGCATGGGCTTGTGTAAATATCGTTAGTTTTTTTAAAAACCAAAACATTTATATCTGTATAAGTCGATTATTGTAAGTTAAGTTAATCTATAATAGTGTAGCATAATTAATAAGTAGCATAATATTTAAGTTTAGCATAATTAAGTTAGCATGACAAATTTGTTAAGCAAAGGAAGCACTTTATTAAATGAATTTTTTAATTACTGTCTTAATTACTATGTAAATTTTGAGTTGAATAACTGCTCAGGATAGATAATTCAAATTAGATTTAAGTACTTTGGGGGGGAAATATAGAATGCAGCTAGTTAAATTATTAGAGTATAAAGCCTAAATCTAAATAGTAAAAACAGGATTAAAATAGCATTACTTTTGGGGGCATAATTAGCTGGGGATAATTAGGTGTACAGTGATACCTGTGTATTGACATACTTGAACCTAACAAACTAAGGGGGAAACCCCACTAAATCCAGTCAAGCAGTTTCTTGAGATGTTCACAAAATGCCTCTACTTAAGGAATCGTGGATTTAGTCCTGCTGATGTGTATGGTGCTGTTAACCATTTGGTTCATAAATATTTGACTAGCTCAATGATGAATAGAAGAGTTAATCTGATTAATAGACAATAGGCAGATGGAGACAGGGTTAGTAATATAAGATGAAGACTGGAAAATCATAGATATAGAGTTACAAGCTCGGTACCACCAGGTACCACATTACATAAGGAACAAAGCTCTAATGTTCTCTTAACTTAACAGCAAACCAGTCCAGTTATGGTGGTCCAGCTAGCCAGCAGCTGAGTGGTGGTTATGGAGGAGGCTATGGCGGCCAGAGCAGCATGAGTGGATATGGTAAGCATGATTTTTTATATACGTAGAATAAGTTTTAGGTAGATTTCTTTAGTTGGGAAATTATGCAGGCTTCTTTTTGGTGAGATTGAGACATTAAATGTATGCTTTTGATTCTAATTATTAATAGCTTAATTTTCAGAAACAATCATTGGGTGGGGGAAATGTTCTATGAATTTAATAAAAATTAGTCATTGCAATTTTAAAATACTGTCAAACCAGAAAACATTTGCCTTCATTTATTAAAACATTAGAGTAGTACACTTTTTCTGTCTTGTTGGTTAAATCAATTTTTGATGGAGGGATATTTTTAAATAATAGAATGGTGGTTGGGTTCAGGACCGTATTTACTAGTCAGTTAACCTAGGGATGGTTTTATTTATTATTTTTTTTTCAATTGGTCTAAAGAATGGTGATTTTGGTATTATAGTCTTACCCTACAAAATCCTTTTGCAGACCAAGTTTTACAGGAAAACTCCAGTGATTTTCAATCAAACATTGCATAGGTAAATATTTTCTCAAAAAATATAATTTAAATTCCCAATAGCAAATACTCATATGTTGTAATAACACTATTTCTATAGCAGTCAATGGCTCTGACTTAACTCCATGGAGGCTGCCATTTTGGGCACAGTGAGTTGCCTTTAGTCCAACTGTGTCGTCTCACTTCCTGCCCACTATGAATAGGAAAAGCAAGAGACTTCCCCTGTGCTCCCTATTCATACATGCCATTCGAAGAACATATTGTGAATGTTTATGGTAAATTCTTTTTTTTAAAAATGCCTTGCTTAGCTTTAAAAACATGAAGTAATTTTGCAATTTTTGAAAAACACTAGTTTTCCTTTAAACTTAATTTTCCACGTTGATCCTGAAGAATCCATTTAAATGGTAGCACGAGAGTCTGGCAAGTTGGTACTGCAGAGAAAAGGGATTAATTGAGACTTGTTTGGAGTCGGGAGTCCCCTTTCCCAAACATGCTTCTCGCCACTTGGACAGCAGCCATTTGTACTCGTATACCTTTTAAACTTTTTCTTGGAATGCTTTATTTTATTTGACTGAGTATCTGACACTGCTTCTAACTTGTTAAATTGATCTCTTTGCAGGTAGCCAAGGAGCAGTGAACAGCAGCTACTACAGTAGTGGAAGCCGTGCATCTGTGGGCGTGAACGGAATGGGAGGGATGTCTAGCATGCCCAGTATGAGTGGTGGATGGGGAATGTAATTGATCCTGATCACTGACTCTTGGTCAACTTTTTTTTAAAGAAAAAAAAAAAAAACTTCAGTTTAACAGTTTTTGCAATCCCAGCTTGTGACTTATGCTTACTCTATAAGTGGGAATCAGGATTATTTGAAAGACTTAAGGTTCAGTATTTTTGAACACAGCAGTCATCCAGGATGTAATAGCAAAGTTGAGTAAACTATAACTGTTAAACAATTTTCAGCTTTTCTCAAGTTAGTTATATTGTAGGATGTACTTAAGCAGTAAGCGTATTTAGGTTAAAGCAGTTGAATTATGTTAAATGTTGCTCTTATACCACATTACATTGAACACTGTTTGGATGCATGTTGAAAGACATGCTTTTTGTAAAACTCAATATAGGAGCTGTGTCTACAATTAAAAGTGAAACATTTGGCATGTTTGTTAATTCTAGTTTCATTTAATAACCTGTAAGGCACGTAAGTTTAAGCTTTTTTTTTTTTTTTAAGTTAATGGGGAAAATTTGAGACGCAATACCAATACTTTAGGATTTTGGTCTTGGTGTTTGTATGAAATTCTGAGGCCTTGATTTAAATCTTCATTGTATTGTGATTTCCTTTTAGGTGTATTGCGCTAAGTGAAACTTGTCAAATAAATCTTCCTTTTAAAAACTGCACTTTGTCTTGTCTATGCTTCAGTGTCATGTGGACTGTTTCTTGGTGCTCTATTCCTGCCTGGGGCGTAGGTCCTCGTCTCTTGACTGGCAGAGAGGCTCGGCAGTTGAGGCTGTTGTATAGATGTCTTCAGACTTCTCTTCCCTTCAGTGCAACTGCAGGTAAACTTGGCTTGGGGGCCCTTGTGGAAGAGCTGTATGTGGTTTGGCCTGGCTGCACAGGACCTGATCTGAGCTGCTTATTTTTTTTCTTTTTTCTTTTTTTGGTACTGGGGATTGAACTCCGGGGTACTTGACCACTGAGCCACATCCTGAGCCCTGTTTGTGTTTTCTGTAGAGACAAGGTCTGAGTTGCTTAGCACCTCGCCGTTGCTGAGGCTGGCTTTGAACTAGTGATTCTCTTGTCTCCGCCTCCCAAAGTGTTGGGATTACAAGCGCGCCACCACCATGCCAGCCTTGAGCTGCTTGTAACTTGTAAGCATTTGCATAAAGCAAAGGGGAGCTCTGCTACGCCCTCACTGCATGGCCTGCATGTCTGGGAGGCCTTCAGGCATGGCTAAAAGAAATGCCAGAAGCAAGGGGGTGGCTGGAAGGAAGCTTCCCTCTTCACTGATTGCATTTTTTTTTTTTTGGTACTGAGGATTGAACTCAGGGGCACTCGACCACTAAGCCACATCCCCAGCCCTATTTTTTTTGTGTTTTATATAGAGACAGGGTCTCACTGAGTTGCTTAGTGCCTCGCCGTTGCTGAGGCTGGCTTTGAACTCGTGATTCTCCTGTCTCAGCCTCCCTAAGTGCTGGGATTACAGGCTTGAGCCACCGCGCCCGGCTACTGATTGCATTTTTTGAATTTTGAATATATGGGTTGTTTTCTAAAAGGTGTTCATAGATGGTTTTTATTTTTGTTATGGTGAACCCTGGGGCCTCACCCATGCAAAGCAAGCACTCTGCCACTTGGGGGAGGGGGGAAATATATATATATATACACACACACACACACACACACACACACACACACACACATACACACATCCAGCCCTAAGTTTTTTGGTTTTTTAAATATTTTTTTAGTAGTAGATGGATACAATGTCTTTATTTTTTATTGCTTTGTATGTGGTGCTGAGGATCGAACCCAGGGCCTCACGCATGCGAGGCAAGCGCTCTACCACTGAGCTACAATCCCAGCCCCCTAAGTTTTTTTTTAGTTGTAGATGATCACAATACCTTTATTGCATGGTGCTGAGGATCAAACCCAGTGCCTCATAGTTACCTATGCTAACACTGAGGTACAATCTTAGCCCCCTCACACTTTTGAAATTGCGGTTTTCAGTTTTACATTTTTGCTTAATTCCTAATTTTAAAGTCCATTTGGGAGCAAAACTCCATTGCCTTGCAAACCAAGTAAAATACCATGTAGTAATTCTTAGCATGCACATAATTAAGCTTCAGTTTCATACACCGAAATGCATGTTTTGGTAGTTTAAGTTCAAATGACGTTTACTAGCAAACATTTATATACAAGTTAAGGCAGTTCTTAGAGATACAGACCAAGAAAGCTCTTTAGTAGATCCATAAGGGCCCTGTGGTTTGGGAATTAGGCATTCCTCTAGAGTCAAAGGGTATTAAGATAGAATTTAGGTTGCAATGAAGTGGGTGTGGGCTTGTGGCCTTTAAAGCTGTCTTGTTAAATGATAACCATGCTCATCCTGAAGGTTTTTAAGCTTGTTACTCATGTGGTAGGTAATACAGTGAATAGGCTTCAAAAAGTGTTTTGTTCATTTCTTGATTTCCTTGACAGCATTGCACATAGAAGACTTAAATGGAGGGCTCTGCAGGTGTTGCTTGGTTACATGACCTACTGAGTGGACAATGCAGTTCCATACTAGTGGATGGAAAGGTCTAGAATGTATCATGTAGCTTTTGTCTTAAACAGGTCTAGAGATAATTTTCAGGGGAGGCAGTACTGAGAGTTGGAATTATAATGTTGGGCTAAACTTGGTGCTGCCCCTGAGTTCTTGGTAAATGTTGAAGCCTTGAGAATTCTTTGGGTCTTTCAGGTAAGTTTTACACTCAGGATTAAGGAACATCTTTATTGAAACACTCGGCCTGGCTAGAATGTGGTGGCACATAACATAATCCCACTAACTTAGGTGAGGTAGGAGGATTGGCCTAGGCATTGGGACTTTTAAAAAATGAGGCTAGAACCATTATGGGTTTTATTTTTCGTACTGGGGATTGAAGTCATGGTGAGCCACATCCCCAGCCCTATTTTTTTTGTGTTTTATGTAGAGACAGGGTCTCACTGAGTTGCTTAGTGCCTCACCATTGCTGAGGCTGATCTGAACTTGTGATTATCCCGTCTCAGCCTCCCTAAGCGCTGGGATTACAGGCGTGCACCACCGTGCCCAGCTTTCATTATGGTTTTTAAGGTCTTTGTGCTTCATGAACCAGCCCCACCACCTGGGACCTTGTTAACAATGACTACAGTCTCCTTTAGGGGTAGTATTGGGAATTGAACCAAATAATAGGCAATAGCTAGATCACTTTTATACTCCCAGCCCCAGGAATCTGCAATTTAAATAAGACCTGAATACCACCCTGCTCCCAGTCTCCCTCATCACCTGCATGTTTGTTTGAGAAGCACTACTTGGCTGGCCCTCTTAGGTTGGGATGTGTGGTGCTGAACAAGGGACTGAAAGTTCTAGAGTTCAGATGTATATTTGAATTCTGAGTGTAAGTCATCTTGACCACTGAGACAGCTAAGTGTTGGTAGCCTTTGGACCTTTGTCCATTGTTGAAGTTGGGTGAAGAAAAGGGGATAAGCAGCTTAAACTACTTGGTAAAGGCATAGTGGTGGGGATTTTCATGTGAAATTTTTTAATTGAACATTCAGAGCAGTGTTCATGTGCGAAGGTATTATTTCGCTTCCTTTTCTGTGTGTGCAGATGAGACCTAATGCTCAGAAGTGAAGTGACTTGCCTAAAGCTCCTTACAAGTTGGAGTTCAGATTGGGTGCACTGAAAACAAGGTACAGATAATACTAGAACAGTTCGGGGATGTAAACTTTTCCTGAAAAAGTTTTGGACCCTGTGTGGGGTTAACAAACAGTGCTTGGATATGTATGTAGCCTATTGTGATACCATGTGTTTCCTAATAGGGTTTGAAAACTGTAGCTTAGAATGTGGCTTTAATGAGGGGCAGATCTAGTTTTGAAGCCTTGCTGTGCAGTTCCATGCTGTAGGGGTCTAGGTAAATCCTGGGGCCTAACCGTGCTGTGAACCTCCTGCATTTTTCCATCTGTAAAATAGATGTTGAAAAGAGCAATAGATGTGGAGTTTGGTTTGACAGTACAATAGAAGTCTCAGTCAGGGCTGACTGAGGCTGTGGGTGAGCCTTCTGGAGGAAAAGCCCAAGGAAAGAGAGCCATTGTTGGATTCTATTGGATTCTATTAGGGCAGGACTGGTATAGCTAACGTCAAGCTAAGGAACTGGTGGGAAGCGAAGGCATGGGTTTTTAAAAAAGCAAGGTTCAGCCTAGAAGGTTGGAAGCTTGAGGCCCAGATTGGACTGACTTCAGGTAGAGCTCCAGAACAGTCCAAAACAGTACCTGTCCTAGCACTTTTTTTGCAGGGGTGAGGGGTGAGGCTGGAAGCCAGCAGTGCTCTACCCCTGAACTACATCCTGTCTTTATTTTTTGGGTACTGGGGTGCAAGGCAGGCGCTCCATCACTGAGCCACAATCCCAGCAGCCCAAGTCCTTTATTTTGAGGCAGGGTTTCATTGTCATTTTTCAACTTTCACTGGTGTTGAAGTACCCAACCATTGTTTTCCAATAAATTACATGTGCTTTATATAAAATAGGATTTGTTAGATGAGTGCTCAACTGTAAGTGCATATTTCAGGCAAGCTATGATA
>CM053405.1:115475342-115504206 GCA_028644305.1 Xerus rutilus
TTGGTACTGGGGATTGAACTCAGGGGCACTCGACCACTGAGCCACATCCTCAGCCCTATTTTGTGTTTTATGTAGAGACAGGGTCTCACTGAGTTGCTTAGTGCCTCGCCATTGCTGAGGCTGGTTTTGAACTCGCGATTCTCCTGTCTCAGCCTCCCTAAGTGCTGGGATTACAAGCGTGAGCCACCGCGCCCGGCTCAAGCTATGATATTTGATAGATTAGGTATAGTAAATGCAGTTTTGACTTAATATTTATCTGGATGTGGGTAGCCATGTTGCAAGTTAAGCAACATCTCTATAAGTGAATGACTTTTGAGCCCTTTTTTTTAGTACTGGAGATTGAACTCGGGGGCACTCGACCACTGAGCCACATCCCCAGCCCTATTTTGTGTGTTTTTTTTTTTTAATGTTTATTTATTTTTTAGTTGTAGGTGACAGAATATCTTTATTTTTATGTGGTGCTGAGGATCGAACCCAGTGCCTTATGCGTGCTAGGTGAGCACACTACCACTGCGCCATAATCCCAGCCCCTATTTTGTGTTTTATGTAGAGACAGGGTCTCACTGAGTTGCTTAGCACCTCGCCATCGCTGAGGCTGGCTTTGAACTCGCGATTTTCCTGTCTCAGCCTCCCTAAGTGCTGGGATTACAGGCTTGAGCCACCACGCCCGGCTGACTTTTGAGCTTTGATGACAAGCTTATTGTGGCCACTGCCCCAACCTGTCCTTGGCAGCCTGAGCCTGGGCAGTGCTCACTCCAAAGCACCTTCACCTCACACCTAGCTTTCCTGGCTGTGTGAGAACTGCAGGAGCAAGCTGGAGGGCAGGGTATCCAATGCCTCTGTAGTTGGCACAGGCTTGCTTTTTGTACACTCCAGGGAAAAATAAATGACTTTATTGTATGGCCAACAAGAGATATTCACAAGGGCATAGAATAGCAAATCTCTTACCTAAAGCAGACACAGCATAAGGACAGTAGTGTAAAGCATTGCACAAATCAACATGTTTATGGGAGAAGAGAAAAACCTCAGTGCATTACTAGTATAACTGCTGCAAAGTAGATAAATTTGAGAAGTGAAAAATGACAGTAGCAAAATCATGAATTTACATATGGACCAAAGTCAGTGATGTAACCAAGTAGATGGAAGAATTTCAATCCAGCAGTTAGTTCCATACTTGGTGCTCAGTTGCCACTTGACACACTGTCTTCCAGAGTACCAGTCACCCAGTGGGGATTTCATTCTTTAATTCTGTTGGGAAACAAACTTCCCAAGCCTCTGGTGGTCCCTAGAGACTGAGTTTGGCACTGCACTCAAGGCTGCCCTCTGCCCTGAGGATAGAGTTGAGCAGGCTGAGGCTCTTGAAAGTGGCTGGCCAGGCCTCAGGAGGCAGTGGAGGAGCAGCGCTGAAGCAGCAGTGTGTGGCAGTTGTCGCACACTCGAACTGGCTTTGGGTAGGAGGGCAGGGCCAGTTCGTTGCTGGAGCAGGTGTTGCAGAATATGTGGCCACAGTTCCGGCAGTGGTGCTAGAGGACAGGAAAAAGGTAGTCACGGACCCCCCAGGGAGATGTGATCTGGCACACCTACTCTAATACACTGCGGTCCCTCCCCACAGTGACACTGTAGTAATCCCAGTGCTACAAACAGCTAGACAGAGTTCCCTGTAATCGCTGCATTCCAGAGTGGTGACCCAGCGTTTTTAGCCTCTTGGCGGGTGAGGGAGTCACTCACTTTATAAATTGCTGCCAGGCATGAACTTCTTAGGTGCTTGGGTTTCTTGAGTATGTGACAAGGGCATCCTCTTCCTAAATCCAGACCTTGAACCAAACCACTTACCTGAGGCCAGTGCAGCCTACACTGTAGACAAGCGTGTCAAAGGCAGGAGGGGGTGTCTCCAGTTCTTAACCTACTGTATGGCACTGGCAAGAATTTGGAACTCTGGCTTCCTCTTTCCCAAAGGCTATTAATAGGAGCAGATGAGGACATGGAACCTGATGGTGGTGGATGGGGTGGTAGTGGTAGTGGGATAGCACTTGCCCTTCCCTGTAGTGATCCCCTCAATTCCCAGTATTGCTTTGTGCTTTCCACATTCAGCCTGTCTCCACCCAGATGGTTTCGCTGAGGTTGTTCTTCAAGACCCTGTCCATCCTAGACCAAAGGAGGAGGACCTAAGACTCTAACCAGATCCTGGAGGTGGTTACATAGACAAGCAGATTCACTTGGGGCAAATGCCCTGACTGAGGCCCCACTTGGGGCAAATGCCCTGACTGAGGCCCCAGTTGAATTTTTGGTGACCTCCTGCTTCATAGGCACCCTGTGACTTGTGTTTTTGCCTACATTGGCCAGATTTTGGTCCTGTTGCATACAGAAAATTTGCAATGGTGTACTTCCCTACAGCAGCTGAGTCATGAAAAGGACTGGTGATGAAGGGCCTCTACAGGCCAGGGCCCCCAAAAGTGGGGGGAGTCAGGTTGGACAGCCAGCTGCATCCATAGGTTGGGGGGAGAATTGCTCATTTGCAGACCAGTGAGTGTGATCAGTCTCACACACCTGGTTTGACAAGAAACCAGAGAAAGGGGAAATCTCAGTGGGGTTACAACTCACCCCTACGTACCTTTCTCCGGGAAATGGAGAACTCCTTTTCACACTGCTTACAGTGTGTTGCTTCATCGTCTTTCAGCCAAGTATGACCCTGAGGAGGAAAGAAAAGCCTAGAATTCCATTTTATGTCTTGGCCCCTGATGGACAGAAATTAGCTGTGTCTGGCTGCATCCACTGTCTTGCCCTAATCCTATCTGGTTTCCTTTTGAGGCATTGCTGCTTTGCCAGATGTGGCCTCAGAAGGCTGTAATGTGGGGAAACTGCTATGACTGCAGCTGTCATTCATGTGTTCCAGATGGTGCCTGCCCTCTCAGCCTTCTGGTCTTCCACTGGGTCTGAGAAAGACTCTCCAGCATCCTATTACTGAGCCTCTCCCCTGCCCTTTTAATAAATCCCTTTTGGCCAAGGTCACCAGAGTCAGTTTCTAGTGCTTTCTAAACCCTGCCTGAGGCACTATCCAGAGTTACTACCTGAACTGATGGATGGGAGAAGGGCCATATGACAACTGGTGACACGGATCCCTGAGGAGAGATGTGCAACATTAGGGTGATAGATGCCTTCAAGCTTGTCCCCACAAATGCCCAACTCCCACCCTCAGCCCTGGGAAGCAGCTTAGTTCAATTATATTGGAGGTAATAGGGTTTTGAAAGATTAATTTTGGAGGCCTTTCTCAGGGAAAATAGGACATGTCTTTCATTTAGCCTTAGGGACTGTGGTCAGTGTTCCAGACCAGTCAAAGGCATGATGTACTTTTCCAGCCCCTTGGGATCTGTTGGACTTAACTTTGTGGTTGCAAACTGATCCTCAGGACTGAGCTAGAGGAACAGGCCCTTGGGGCTACCAAATGTGTGCCCAGGATGTATTGTATCTCAGAGGGCTCTAAGCAGTTCCAGGATCCTGTTCCACGATTGTATCCTCCTTCTGGAGCAGTTAAGCTGTCACTGCTGTGTGCATTTCTATGTATGGTGGGGCATATAAAGACAGGCGTCTTATAGAGATCACAGCCAAGGAACTTTCAGCCTACAAGCGAGGGTTGATTTTGTTGTTTCTGTTTTGGGGATGGAACTGAGGGCCTCACACACATTGAGTGCTGTACCACTAAGCCATATCCTCAGCCCTGGGGACAAAATAAACTGATGTTACCTAGAAGTTCATACTGCTGTTAGTTGCTGTGACAATTTTTTTTGCCTCTGACCTGCTATTGTACATGAGAAGTTAAGATATCAGAAACGTCAAGAGTCTCTGTTCTTGACACACAAAGGGTGACAGATGGAGGAGGATTGCTTTGGCACTGTTGCCAAAGCAGAAAGGAAGCAGAAAGCTCCTGCAGACTGGTGGGCTGCCTTGCTCTGAATAGCCCGCGTCGGAGCCCAGGCTGAAGAGCTGCCTGTTCTGGAAGTGGTGGCAAGCTTGGGAATGTGTGCCTCTTTTTCCGCAGTCCCCAGCTAGCGCACACATGAATTCCCTGCTTGTTCCTGTTCTTAAGTGGAATGATGCATTCTGCCTTCCCCAAAATTGTTTAGAATCTTTTCAGTTGTCTAGAAACAATTCAGAACTAGGTTTAAAGTTCTCAGAAGTGACACGGGGCTCTGCAGTGGGGCCTACCTACATCATGATCTTTGGTTCTTCACTTACTGTGGGAATTAAAAAAATAAATATATGAACAAAAATCCCAGCTTTCTCCCTTCCACATTTTCCTTCCTCTAGGGTACCTGTCGAGGCCTATTTTAAATCTACAGCTGATGGCAGAGGAACTACAATCAGCAGATCTAGGTTCCAGCTCACATTTGTCCACTTGTCAATTACTGCTACTGTCAAGTGACATGGAACTGTGTTATCAATACCACTGCCTCAACCATATTCTCATCCATTTGGGAAACACACAAATGCACATGTTTACAGCAATGAGTAATAATTCTTATGCTAATAACATTAATAATCTAATACCTTAAGTGCCTTATTTACTTCTTTTATGTCTTCCATCTTTAGCTTGGACCTGGGGGGCAAAAAAAAGAGATCATTTTGTAGCAGTGAGAGAGGTTCTAGAATTGTAACAAAACGAACTACAGTGACTATGGGCTCTGTGAAAACACTAGGACTAAGAAGTGAAAAGACCAAGATTTGAGTTCTAAAATGCTTTCTGTCTTTGTGTCATCTCAGTTACCTCATCACTTACGTGTAAATAAAATGAAATGCTGTGGGTCTGAGCTTGGAATCAAATCTGGCCCAAGAACAGACTGTAGCCTGCAAGGATTTGAAAAGATTTTAAAGTGGTTGTGAGCACTCTGGGAAGCTAAGACAGGAGAATTTCAAGTTCAAAGCCAGTCTCAGCAATGGCAAGGTGCCAAGTGACTCAGTGAGACCCTGTCTCTACATAAAACAAAACAGGGCTGGGGATATGGCTTAGTGGTTGAGTGCCCCTGAGTTCAATCCCCAGTACCAAAAAATAAAAACAACAAAAAAAAATAAAGTTGTGAGATCATTTAAAAATTGATAATGATCTCTGTGACATGCTTGCTGTGGGCAGGGCTTCCTGCTCTGTTCTGGTCCCTATCACTTCTGGCCAGTGTTCCAAGGGGCAGGCTCACAAGCCATGGTGTTGTTTTTTTTTTTCTTTTCTTTTCTTTTCTTTTGGTACTGGGGATTTCAAGGGCACTCAACCACTAAGCTACACCCCTGGCTTTTTTTTTTTTTCCCTTAAATTTTGAGACATGGTCTCCAAGTTGTCCAGGCTGGCCTTGAACTTGCAATCCTCCTACTTGGGACTCCCAAGTTGCTGGAATTACAGGCATGTGCCACCATGCCTTTATTCTTGCTTCATTCATTTTCCATTCCATTGTTGAGAACAATTCTTTAGTTTTTCATATAGAGATAGGACTGAACATGGTCTAAACTGGCAGAACTAAATCAAATAAAATGAAACTATGCATTTGCAGTTTGGGGGAAGTCGGAGTCCTTAAAAGCTGAGACCAAGCTAAATTGACTTTAGACTATCAAAACGGCAGGTCTCTGGGAGAAACATGCCAGATTCCTAAATGAGGGATCAGAAAACAGCATTAGGCATTTACTAACGATCTGCAGGCAGCTCCTTCCCTCCCCTGTTCAGCTGCAGAAATAGGCCAGCAGACTGACAGGATCAGAGGCTGTCCAGATGGACAGGCTTTGGCAAATCAGGTCAAGATGGCAGCATGAACACACAAGAACTCTGAAAAACACTACTCGGGAGCACCCACATGTTCCCAAGATACAGGAACTGGAAATCTTAGCTGGTGGAGGGGTCTGAGAACAGGTTTATCCTCCTCTGGCACCTGGTACTGGCTTGCAGGAGGGAGAAAAGGGAAGACAGCATGAAGGTAACTCCTTGGGTAGTCCTGTCTGGGTTGCATATGCCTGACCTTGTAACAGCCACAGAACTCAGCTGTGAGCAGCATGGTGACTGGGATATTTCCAAGATCAGAGACCACTGACATTTTTGAGGTCTCTGTCTCATTAGAAGGGTGAATTCTAGCTGTGCCTTGAGTTTGTCCAGTGTGAGGACAGGTAGGAGGAAGCATGGTGCACGCCCCTGGCTGCAAACCCAAGTGTCCTGCTCTGGCCATCCTCAAGTTCCAAGTCTGCTTCTGGTGAGTGCGGCTTGAGATGCCTGAAGAGCTGGCCTGTGACTGGAGCAGAGGGACAGACATTTGGCTCTGCCCTTGCTCAAAGAGCTGACCTCAGTGGGGCAGGGGTCAGAGCAAGGCAAGTACCCAGCCAGGTTAGAGCACTGAAGGCACTCAGCCCCAGAAGATGGCAGGCAGGGATGAGGGTGGGAGGGGGCTAAGCAGCAACCCTAAGCTTGTCTAAGCCCTCACCCACAGTGGGTGGGTGAAGATGGGGAATGGGCAGCATTTTCATCTGCATGCAGGAATACACAGAACATGTTCCCACCAAAGTATAACATTTCCTTTTTCTTTTTGGCTATACTGGGGAGTAAAACCAGGGGCACTCTACCAATAAGCTACATACCTATCCTCTTCTATTTTTTAAATTTTGGGATGGGGTCTTGCTAAGTTGCAGAAGCTGGCCTTGAACTTGCAATCCTGACTCGGCCTCCTGAGCAGACAATGCCTGTCTCTTTCTTAAAAATGGAAGTCCTGGGGCTGGGATTGTGGCGCAGTTGTAGCGTGCTCGCCTAGCACGCATGAGGCACTGGGTTCGATCCTCAGCACCACATAAAAACAAAGATATTCTGTCCACCTAAAACTAAAAAATAAATAAATAAATATTAAAAAAAAAAAAAAAAAAAAAGGAAGTCCTTTGACCTTTCCAGACTCAGAGGAAAAAATTTCCAAGTTTGTACACATCTACTTGCTGCCTGAGTATGTTTCTAGCTTATTCTCATTTTTGTTCCCATCTATGGACCTATTATGGCCACAAACACCTGAGCCCAAGCTGTGCTGGTTACCAGGCCCACATCTCTACGGTCATAGCACTTGTGTCAAGTGATGGTCCAAGACTTGGGAGAGCAGCAAGTAAACTCCTTAGGTCTATGTGGGAGATATGCAGAAAGGAACTTCCTCTGATAGATGGTCCTGCTGGGCACCATCCTGCCCCTGTAGGGACCAGACACACCTGTGAGGTATACAACAAGGAGGACAGCAGAGGTAGGAGGTAGATGACTCCTGGTTTTTTTTTTTTTTTTGTGGTGCTGGGGATTGAACCCAGGGCCTTATGCATATGAGGCAAGCACTCTACCAACTGAGCTATGTCCCTATCCCTGACTCCTAGTTTTTTTAAAGCCAGTTTGAGTTGGGTTTCTGTCACTTGCAACCAAGACAAGACCTCACTCATAAGAAGAGATCACTATCTATCCACTGTTTGAAAATGCAATTATTGCAGAAATGGGCAAGGTCTACAATCTGCAGTATAACCTACTCCTAGGGCCAGGTGTGCAGACTGGGACAGTGAATGGGCAGTTGAGAATGGGCAGCATCTCATTCTCATGGGAAGGGAAACTGTCAAGGCTACCAGGGTCTGTGCTCCATCAGCACCTGGTAGAAAAGATAGCTTCTGGTGGATCCAAGTGTTAACTCCCCAAAAGGCAAGTGGGCAGGGCTGGTCAATGTGCTGACCCCATGGCAGGTGTACTTTATCAAAACACTCATGCTCAGTCTGGCCTGACTGCAAGTTGATCCAGCATCACACTTAGGACCTAGATGTTAAGTTAGTCACCATGAGTGTTCTGGTCAATAGAAAAGAATATTCTCAATGAATTAATTAGTAGCTGATTAAAATCCCCATGGTTGGTAAAAATGAGGGCTTGATCCCCCGGAGGGCTGACTTCCTAGGAGGTCACCCTTGAAAGCAGGTAGGCCTCCTGAATGGCCCTGCCTCCTTTAACAACAGGAAATAGGTTTGAGTGAGGTGGGCAGATTGGACTGGTGCGAGTTCCTAATGGACAGGCCACAGCAAGCCTGCCAGACCCAGCCTCTAGCCTGCACACCAAGGGAAAGTGAGGGAAGCTGGATTCTTACTGGCTGAGGTGCAGTCCCATTTCTTGGAGGGCTTGTTCTTGCTCATCACAGACCTTCTGTAACTCTACTTTCTCTTCTTGGAGTTCTCGCAGCTCCTAAAATGGATAAGCCAGGTCTGACATAGAATCACAAGCTGTCCCTGCCACCCCACTTAAGATTTAGTAGCTAGATCAACAAGCAGATCAGATTTTTTTTGGTGCCTTGGGATTGAACCCAGGCCTTTGTGCATTCTAGGTAAGTGCTCTACCACTGAGCTATACCACCAGCCCTTTCTACTTTATTTTGAGACAGGGTCTTGCTAAGATGCCCAGGCTGGCTTTGAACTTGTAATCCTACTGCCTCAGCCTCTATAGTAGCTGGGGTTACAGATGTGTGCCACCATATCTGGCTATATTGAAATATTTTGCTCTAATATTTGCATTAATGTCATCCAAGACATCTGTGGATTACTTTTTAAAAACAGGCATTTCAAAAAGTATATAAATGAGCCTTATGCAAAACTATATGAAGGTGCTGGGTGCAGTGGTGCACACCTTTTTTTGCGGGGGCTACTGGGGATTGAACTCGGGTACTCTACCACTGAGCCACTATTTTGGGTTTTTTGTAGAGACAGGGTCTCACTGAGTTGCTTAGCACCTCGCCGTTGCTGAGACTGGCTTTGAACTCGCGACTCTCCTGTCTCAGCCTCCCAAAGTGCTGGGATTACAGGCGTGTGCCACCGCGCCCGGCTAGGTGCACACCTTTAATCCCAGTAGCTCAAGGCTGAGGCAAGAGGATCCCAAATTCAAGGCCACTTAGTGAGACCCTGTCCCAAAATGAAAGTTTAAAAAGGACTGAGGGTGTAGTTCAGTGGTAACCCCTGGGTTCTGGGTACTAGGTATCACCAGTACTGGAAAAAAAGAGTTACATGGCAAGACCCTCTGGAGGCTTGAGACCATATGATGAGCTGTGTGGAGGAGGGAAGCTTAATGGGGGTCATTGTCACCTGGAGCCAGCACACCTGGCAAGGCCAGGATGGAGACACAGAAAGTCACTTGGGTTTTTGGGCTAATGGGAACAACAGTGAGGCTTAGACCAAGCAGTGGGCAGCTCCCCCAGACATGCTGCACTGTGCTTTGGGAACCTACAACCTGTTAAAAGCTCAAAGGCACCCTGAGGCTTATTGGTGATGTCTGACACAGTATTTCTTTTGTTGGGGGTAAGTAGGGAAAGGGTACTTCAAATACAGACCAAAGTATTTTGAGGAGGAATAGAGGGGTATGTTCTGTGATGCAGCATAACTTTCTCTAGGTCCCCTCTTATCTACTACCTCCCCGCTCATCCTGAGTACTGCAGAACCATTCCCTTCTCTAGCAACTTAAGACACTTAACAGCGGCAACCAAGAGAGCCTCTTAGCTCTAACTGCACAGCAGTGTCCACTACCTCATCAATGCAACAAAACTTAGGTCTCGAAGCTGTCCTGGTGACAAGGGGTCCTTGTCACTGGAAGGTATTGTGAGGGCAGTGCACTTTTGGCTCAATCCTGCTGGAAAAGCAACAGGCTTGGGAGCCTGCTGCATGAGCCCACAGCAAGGGAGGACCTTTACAGGTCACCGTACACCAGGCTGCAACCAACTTCATCCAGAATAGGAAACTTCTGGGGACCTGGCTGACTAGAGCATATTAAGGGAAACATTTCAGATCACCACGGAGTTTCCTGGAAGGTGTCCAATTCTACAAAGAGGCAGTGATGCCATACTAGCGGCCCTCTTCTCTTGCTCACTGAACACCCGGGATCCAGGACACATCTTCAAACAAGTTGGGGCCTCCAGAGGACAGAGGTGATATACCAAGGGAGATGGATGCCTCAGGTCTCCCCTACAGTTTTGGGGCTCTGGTTCAGTCTGCTTCCCAGGAATGACCTGACCCTGGGCAGAGTGGCTCGCCAACTTCTGGGGTGAAAGCATAGCCTGGCATTTGCTAAAAAACGTTGAACTTTCCTGTGTGACTCTAGTTTTCTCTCCTACCAACTTGCCACTGGCTCTCTACCAGTAGATGGTGATTGTCCTCAAATGAAATGGATTGCTGGCCTGAAAGGTACCCTGCCCAGTCTCCTGGGCCTGTCTTTACTCATCATTCATGCCTCTGCCTCACTGTGAGGACACCCTCCTGTTTTATTCTTTTCACAGCACTTAACATTCTCTGAGTTTATTTGGTTAGTTGGCTTATTGACTTAGATTTGTCTGTACCTTTTCCTCCTAGGACAGATGCTTTGTTGGGCTGGGAACAGCAACAAACCCTGGAGCAAGGCCTGGCTCCCATACAAAGGGCACATGGAGAAGTAGGCAGGAGGTCTTTTTAGCAGAGGAGCATGGGGACTGCTGGATGCTTTTTCTCTCAAGGACATTCCACCTTACCTTCTTTAATCCTTCTACTTGCTGTAGTTCTGTTCGGAGCAGACAGGAGGTGTCTTTTTCATGCTGTAATTCTCGCTGAAGAGCTTGTCTTTGCTCTTTTTCTGATTTCAACTCTTTCTCTAGACTTGAGCTGTTTTGCCAAAACAAACCAGTTAGTCTCTATGGGGGTTTTTCATGGAAGATCCACAATTCACCCCACACAGAATGGAGAACCACCTGAATCTCCACACAGGCATCTAAGCCCTTCAACAAGGCAGTGAAGTTAGGCTTCCTTTTGCCCCAGGGCCACCTGCACTTCCATAAAAACCAGGAATGCTAGGCCCGCACTTGGCAGTTAGGTCCATGGACAGAAAGGACCAACATGAGTGAATCCTCTCATGAGATAGAGACCTGAGGGTCAAGAAAATCCAGTATTTATCCTCCTTATGACAGCCTACAGCCAGCCGAGGGTATGAGAGGAAGGAAGGGAAAGGAAAAGGTGATTAAGGTTAAAGGTGACGTTCCACTTAAATTCTGACTCCTCCCGCTCATCTGAGTAGCTCTGGGGACATGGTGGGATCCCTGAAACCTCCTCTTGTCATTTGTCACATGTGGAAGAGCTCTCTCTCTCCTCTCATTGTTTTTTTACTTAGCATACATGCTCTCATCCTAATCCCAGCTTTGCTAGGGGTAAGCTCTGGAGTAGAACACCATTTGTTCCCAATTCTTCCTGGAGATTAGAAAAAAGATTGGAAGCCACCTTCCCAGTCCTCCCCAGCATGTTTCCACCTACCACAGCTCTTTCCTACCATTGCTCGTGCAGCTGTGACAGCTGCAGCTGCAGGGCGCTGACCCTCCCGCCGAGCTCCTGCTGCAGCTTGTGGCTCCGCTCCTCTGCCCCCTGTCTTGCCCTTTCAGAGTGCTGTAACCTAGAAGCAAGTGTATGCATGGACTCCATCTTTGTAAGAAAAGGTCGTTTCAGTTTAAGGTACAGTTAATAACTGGCTTGATAATTTCCTTTTTTTAAATGAGTCTTGCCATGTTGTCCAGGCTGGT
Source organism: Xerus rutilus (assembly GCA_028644305.1). NCBI lineage: Eukaryota > Metazoa > Chordata > Mammalia > Rodentia > Sciuridae > Xerus > Xerus rutilus. Next base: position 115,486,886 of record CM053405.1, read on the forward strand.
ACTCAACTCTTGGTTAGCCTTTCTTTCTCTCTGTGCATGTTAGTGTTACAGAGATTGAGTTCAGGGCTTCAAGCATGCTAGGCAAGTGCTCTACCACTAAGCTATACCCTCAGCCCAGTGAATTTTTTCTTTTATTTTAAAACTAACTTAAAGTCTAACTGACCTGTGTGTGTATATGTGTAATTCCACGAGTCTTAGCACCTGTATAGCAAGACACAGACACTCCACAACCAAGACAGAGAACAGTTCTATCACTCCTACACCCTCGCTGTACCTCACTGTACTCACACCCTCTCCCCAGTCCCTAACTTGCAGCAACCACTCATCTGTTCTGGGACACTATGGCATTATCTCTCTCTCTTTTTTTTTTTTTTTTTGATTTTTTTTTTTAGCTGTAGATGGACACAATGTCTTTATTTTATTGCTTTGTATGTGGTGCTGAGGATCGAACTCAGGGCCCCACGCATGCGAGGCAAGCGCTCTACCACTGAGCCACAATCCCAGCCCCGGCATTATCTTTTTGAGACTGCTGTAAATAGAATTATACTTAATAGAACCTTTTAAGACTGGTTTTTTTCTCTTGTAATAATGTCTTTGAGATCGACCGAAATTTTTATGTCAGTGGTTCATTCCTTTTAATTGCTAAGTTGTATTTCATTGTAGAGTTGTACCACAGTTTGTTCATCCATTCATCCAATGAAGGATACTGGGACTGGTTCTAGTTTTTGACAATTATGTCTAGAAGCACAATTGTTAGGTCATGTGATAAAGATGTTTAGCTTTTTTTTGGGGGGGGGGGGTAACCAGGGATTGAACTCTGGGACACTCAACCACTGAGAAATAGCCCCAGCCCTTTTTTTGTACTTTATTTAAACAGAGGGTCTCACTGAGTTGCTTAGCACCTCACTAAGTTGCTGAGGCTGGCTTTGAACTCCCGATCCTCCTGCTTCAGCCTCCTGAGCTGCTGGGATTATAGGCATGTGCCACCATGCCCAGCACAGATGTTTAGTCTTTTTTTTTTTTAATTTTTTTAGTTGTCAATAGACCTTTATTTTTATTTATATGTGGTGCTGAGAATCGAGCCCAGTGCCTCACATATGCTAGGCAAATGTTCAACCACTGAGCCACAACCCCAGCCCCAGATATTTAGTCTTTAAGAGACTGTTTTCCAAAGAGGTTGTACCACTTTGTGTTCCTGTCAGTTATGTATGAGAATTTCAACTGTTCTGTATCCTCATCAGCACTTGGTGCTGTCATTTAAAAAAAAAATTAGCTGAGTATGTTGGTACATTCTTTTTTTTCCTTTTTTTTTTGGTACTGGGGATTGAACTCAGGGTCACTCAACCACTGAGCCACATCTCCAGCCCTATTTTGTGTTTTATTTAGAGACAGGGTCTCACTGAGTTACTTAGCACCTCACTGTTGCTGAGGCTGGCTTTGAGCTTGCGATCCTCCTGTCTCAGCCTCCCAAAGTGCTGGAATTACAAGCATGAGCCACGATGCCCAGCTATGTTGGTACATTCTTATAGTCCTAGCTACTCAGGAGGCTGAGGTGGGAGGATCACCTAAGGCCAGTCTAGGTAACATAATGAGATCTGGTATTTAAAAAAAAAAAAAAAAAAAAAAAAGGGAAGGAAGAAAGGATGAAAGGGAGGGAGGGAGGGAGGGAGGAAGGAAGGAAAGAAAGAAAGAACTAGTTGTTTTGACAGATGTGTGGGATCTCATCATTTCTCTAATGGTTATTGATACTGAGTATCTTTTCATGTACTTATGTTCTGTCCATATGTTCTCCGCTGGATATCTGTTCAAAACTTTTGCCCATTTTTAAACCAGATTGTTTGAGGTTTTTTTTTTTTTTTTTTTTTTTTTGGTACTGGGGATTGAACTCAGGGGCACTCAACCACTGAGCCACATCCCCAGCCCTATTTTGTGTTTTATGTAGAGACAGGGTCTCACTGAGTTGCTTAGCGCCTCACTGTTGCTAAGGCTGGCTCTGAACTCAAGATTCTCCTGTCTCAGCCTCCCTAAGTGCTGGGATTACAGGCTTCAGCCACAGCGCCCGGCTTGTTTGCTTGAGTTTTTAAAAGTTCTTTATAAATTCTGGCACAAGTTCTTTGCCATATATGTGATCTGCAAATTTTCTCCAGATTTACATCTTGCCCTTTTATTCTGCTATGTCTTTCATAGGATGAAAGTTTAAAATTTTGATGAAGTCTAATTTATCAAGTTTTTCTCCTGTGGATCATGCTTTTGTGCAATACCTGCAAAAAAGATGTCTTTAACTACCCTAATATAGTGAAGATTTTCTATGTTTTCTTCTAAAAGCTTTCTAGTTTTTAGTTTTACATTGAAATTTCTGATCCATTTTGAGTTAACTACTGTAGAAGCATGAGGTATACACTGAAGTTCCTTGCTTTGCATATAGATGTCTAATTATTCCAATATCATTTACTGAAAAGACTCTCCCTTATCACAAACTGTACTCTTATCTTTGTAAAAATCAGCTACCCATATATGTGTGTTCTATTTTTGGAATCTACTGTGCTCCAATGATGACTTGATATATAAATGTGAAATATCAGTTATCAGTGAAAAGGCACTTATTGTATGGTTCTAACCCCTGAGAGGACAATCTGATTCATAGTGACCAAAAGGTAGATTAATTGATTATGTGCTTATGTCACACTGCTGCATCTAGTCCTCTTGTTGGGCAAGATTATGGGCCTGAAGAAGGGCAGTCACCCCAACTTGTCTGCACTCCTAAGAGGGACTAAAGTACATCTCCAGGCCCCCATAATGCCTAGCATATTCTAGGGATGGACTATCTTCCAGGGGAAATGATTACCTTTCTTCCATTTGTTTCATGCTAGACATAACTTGATTTGTTTTTCCTTCATAAGATGTGATGGCTTCATTCTTCTGCTGTAAATTGCTCTCTGCATTCTAAAAAAGCAAGGAAAGGGGTTTACATGCTGCCCACCCTTGCCCCACGTCTGTTCCACATTACAAATGGGGTCTAAATGTTAACCTTGTACTTTTTAACACTTTCAAGAATATTTCATTAATTGCTGTTCTTCCCTAGATCCTTGGAAGACAAACTAGGTCAAGGCTCTCAGCTCTGCTAACAGGACGAAGAGCAAAGAGGGAGGTACTAGAGTCTGCCCCTCCATAGCCAGAGCAGACACAGTGTTCCTGAGCTGTCCCCTGTGCCAGGCACATCTGCCAATTCATCTGACACCTGCTCTTAGGGGTTCTAAGGGAGGCACTGACAGCCCCATTTCTCCCATTAAAAGAGCTCCCTTACTTAGAAAGAGAAAGCAACTAGCTGAAGGTTAGAGGAGTAGGGCTGAGTTTATTCCCACATCTATATGACTGTCTCAGTTCAGGCATTTAATCACAACAGATTCCAAGTAACCACGAGGGGACACTCTTGTATGTTTACAAGAGACACCTTTAAAATAAAAGGATACAAAAAGGCTGAAAACAGAAGTCCTAATAAAATTTCTGAGTGACATACAGACTATATTCTCTGACCACCTACTAAGGAGGCTGAGGCAGGAGAATTCCAAGTTTGAGGCTAGCCTGGGCAACTTAGCAAGACCTGGTCTAAAATTAAAATTTAAAAAGGGCTAAGGATATAGCTCAGAGGCAGAATGCTCCAGGGTTCAAGCCCCAGTATTGCAACAAAACAAAACAAAATAAACACTATATGGTATTTCACTACATTGAAGACATATGAAAAAAGAAAACAAACATGCCATGCCATCGACTGTAAGAGGTATCTTGATTTCAGGGATGCCAAAATGTGAGAAAAATGTGCTTCTTGGATGACGAAGTACTTTTGTCAAATAGCTAGGCACGGTTAATTTTATTTTTGTGTGTGTATGGTGCTGGGGATAGACCCTCAGGGCCTCTTAGATTCTAGGCAAGTGCTCTATCACTGAGTTCCTCCCTAGACCCCTCAAGTAGTTCTGGTGGCTAATTTTTAACTTTAATTTTGTGTATGTGTGTGTGTGTGTGTGGTGCTGGGGATTGAATCCAGGGCCTTGTGCATGTGAGGCGACAGGCACTCTACCAACTGAGCTATATCTCCAGACAACCTTTAAATGTTTTTTAATGAAATAAAGACAAAACAAATGAGCATGCATTTCCAAAGTTGAAAATGAGTTATAGAGCAAACCTGCAAATAAGAAAGCAGAATATAATGAAGGTGAGGTTGGTCTGTTTTTTCTAATAGCACTTCTTTTTTTAAAATTTTGGTACCAGGGATTGGATACAGGGGCACTTAGCCCCTGAGCCACATTCCCAGCCTGTTTTATATTTTATTTAGAAACAGGGTCTCACTAAGTTGCTTGAAGCCTCTCTAAGTTGATAAGGCTGGCTTTGAACTCACAATCCTCTGCCTCAGACTCCTAAACTGCTGGGATTACAGGCTTGTACCGCTGTGCCTGGCTCTCACAACACTCTGACATGAAATGTGTGGGTGTTTCCACACCAACAACCAAATGCTGACAACAAATGGGTGTCTTACAGTTCAATTCTGATACTAATTATGCAAAGTTAGTGCCCACGGGTGGAAAGGTCAGTCCCAAAAGACTGCCCTTACTTCCAACACTAGTGGTTCCCATTGCTGACATCTACATTTAATTCTACTGATACTATCGATGAGTATGAGAGGGCGCTGTGCGCACATAGACGAGCATGCAGGGAGAATGATGCGTGAAGAAGACAGCAGAGATGGGGATGATGCTCACCAAGCAAGGAATGCTAGGGTTGCCAGGAACCAGCAAAAGCTAGGAGGGGGATGGGAAAGATGCTTCCTTATAGCTTCCAAAAAATCAACTCTGCTGACACTCTGATCTTAGACTTCTAGTCTCCAGAATACTAAGACAGGAAATTTCTCTTAAGCCATCCAGTTTTTGGTACTTTGTTATAATACCCCTAGCAAACTAATACAATCTGCTATTAAAACATACTGTAAAGCTGTGGTCATTAAAAAAATAACCATCAAACAGAATAGAAATTTCAGGGAAAGCTGGGTATAGTGGCCCATGCCAGTAATCCCAGGGACTCAGGAGACTAAGGCAGGAGGATCCTAAGTTCAAGGCCAGACTGTGCAACTCAGTGAGACCCTGTCTCAAAATGAAAAACAAAAAGGATTGGGGATGTAGCTCAGTGGTAAACTGCCTCTGGGCTTAATCCCTAGTATTAAAGGGAGAAAAATTCCCCAAGAAGTATTTAATATTATCATGTGTGTCAAAGTGAGAAATATGATGGACTCAACTGTGTACATCTGAAGCCTGAACTGGAAAGGGTTTGAAGTGAAAATAAGTGGACACAATTCTTAAGCAGGAACAGAGAGTACTTGGATCACAGTGCTGCCATAATAAAAGCCTAACATATGTGCAGTGACTCAGCAGATGGGTTAGAATTGCCAAAGCAGAAGCAACAAACCAGAGAGCTGGGGATCCTTGTTAGTTATGGCAAGCAGGTAGTAAAACTATCACTCACCTAAACTTGGAAAACAAAGCACATGTCAACTCTGCTCGTGCTCCAGGGAAAGTGGCTGAGAAGAGCCAGAATGCTAATATGTGTTGGCTATCCTTGCTATCTGGGCAAGGTGTTGGGAGTAGGAAAGAGCCCAGAGAGTCCAGGTTTGTAAAGAGAGATGCACAGGAATACAGAGTCCATAGGCAGGATCCTCACAGAGTTTGTAAAGCTAACTACTCTGGACCTACAACATGTGAGATAAGACTAAAAACTGAGTAATAAAGGCTCTATAAAACTTCCCACATGGTATAGGGATATATAGCTCAGTGGTAAATCACTTGCCCAGTATACATGAAGTCCTGGGTTTGATTCCCAGCATCAAAACAAAATTCCCAAGCAGCAAAAATCAGATCAAGGTTGGTTCCCTCACACCTAAAACTATTGTTTTGGATTATCTGCTGTTAATAAGACAGAGACAGAGATACACAAACAGACACTGACAGAGCAAAGAAAGAAAGTAATGAGGCAGGTGTAAGAACTGTGTTCAATGAACTCTGCTCACTGACAGACCGCAGGCCGTGAATGAGGCAACTGTACTATCAAAGGAGCCATGAGTCTGGTCTGAAAAATTCTTATGGCTGTTTGATCTCTATTACAACTAATAGGCTGGCAAAGTGACACCAGCAAAAAGCTGGCCATTAAACCTACTTATTGTCTGAGGACACGGTCTCTGATTGCCCTTTGAATATCGCTGAGGAAGACAGTGGGCCTCAGCTGACAAGCTGCTTTCAGAAGGCAGTACCACAGGAGCAAAACGTGCTGTGCGACAGAGCCTGCCACTAGGGGCCACAGCCCTCACAGTTCCTACCCAGAGGGCATACACAACTGCCATGAGCGACTGCCTGCCATGTTTCCCTTTTCCCCCTTTTCCACATGGGTGCTTCTGTTGGGTGCATCTTGTTTCTGTTTTACCATCTTGCACTAGATATGATGGGGTACTGTGAGAAACAACTGTCTTCCAGCTCTAGGGTACATGGGCTGTTGGAAAGTGCTTACCATCAGCAATGGGCTACAGATTTGGAGAAGGAACCAGATGGGACTTTAACAGCAGTTTCTGTGGGGCTGGCTATTATACAGACTCACAGTTATTCTCCCCTTTATCAGGCCTGTGGCCCAGAAAAGATGACACTCCCAGAATCCCCTTGAAGCCAAGTGTGGCCATGGTGACTAACCCTTTCCCACAGGACTGACTGGAAGTGATGTGTGCAAATTGTGTCTCACTGCTAGACAGAAAGTCCTTGGCCCTGAACTTTTGTTTTTCTTCCTACCTTATTTCAGGAATGGTAACAACTAGAGTGGTCTGGAAAGCTAAAGGTGCATTAGCCTAGGTCCCTGAATACTGTGGGGAGTATATATGCTGTCTAAAATGTTCACATTGGAACTCTTCTGTCACAGAAATACAAACTTCCATATTTTTAAGCTATTCTATTTTAAGGTTTACTAAATTATTATAGTGGTTATCCCCTAACACACAATACTAACTAACTTTATGTTTCTCTATGGTCCCAAAACAGAAAACATGAAAAAATTAAAATAGATAATTTGTAGAGAGGATGAAATTATTTTCCTCCATTCTTCTTTTGTCTTACTTCAATTTTTATTATTGCTATTAAAACATTGGTTACATAACAGTTTTTTTTTTTTTTAAAGGCAGAAGAAATCAGTTTCTTAGTACTGTCTACTTTCACTGTGACATAGACAGTACTGGAAGTAAGAGTCAAATTATGTCCATGAAAAATGAAGTATATCTGTTTTGGCAATAAAATAGGAACCAGAACTTAAAAAAAAAGAAAGAAAAGTTTTAAGAAGGACACAGAATTGTGCCCTGGTGGATAGCTTCTGGGAAAGAAGCTATATAATTTTTAGATGCTATTTTTCAAACTCTGATTGATTCTTTCTGGAATAGTTCCCTTTAATCACTCTGAAGTGACGTAAGAGAAGCAAGCAACTAGCTGTGTGACCTAGAGGTTCAGCAAGACTAACTTCATGGCAACGTTTGAGAAGACAATACTAAATGCTATCCTTAATTCCCTTCTCCATCTCTTAGTGCACACAATGAGTCACTGAAATAGAAGTAAACAGCTGGGAGACACTGATAAAATTTGGCTTGGATTAAAAAGACATCATGCCTTAGTTTGTGCTAGCAGGGTTATATGATTTAGCCACTTGGTTCTGCCCTGTCATTTCCATTTCTCCTCATTTCTCAAGGATTGCTATCAGAATCAAATAAAATAAATGTAATAACACAAGAGGGCTGAGGACCAGGTCTGAATCATACTGGGTGCTCACAGGTATGTATTTGCCCATTCTTCAGGAAGGATGATGTAAGACTGAAAGGGAACACATGGAAAGCAGCAGGAAACCAGCCTATGATAAAGACCCAAAGCCAATTCCCACCTGAACTTTGTGAAACATCTGTAAGTTAATAGCTTTGACTTCTTCCAGCTGTTGGCGGAGAGCAACAAGTGTGTCCTGCTTCTCGTGGGTATCCTTTTCCAGTAGCTTCATGGCAATTTCCATTTCCATTTTCATTCCAATTTGTAACTCCAGCTCTTTCTCTAGTTCCTTTAAAGGGTATTTACAAGGAAAATGCTATTAAAGTAGATAATGAAAATATATTTAACTGAGGTAGCATCTTGGGCAATGACTAAAAGACAAACTACAAATCAGAACAGGTTTGAGAAAAGTCTGTCTGGAGATTATGTTTCTTTCCTTTTCTTCATCATATAATTAAATTTGGCTTCACATCAAGTCAATAGAAAGCTGACTTGGCAATATGAGCCTACAGTTGCTAGCAACCATGTTTTCCAAACCCAGAGATTAGAATCCATGATCTAAAATGTGTCTTGTGCTTGAGTGCTAGAAAGGACCTGATGTTGAAATGTTTTTTTTTTTTTGGAACCGGAGATTGAACTCAGGGGCACTCGACCACTGAGCCACATCCCCAGCCCTATTTTGTGTTTTATGTAGAGACAGGGTCTCACTGAGTTGCTTAGTGCTTCGCCATTGCTGAGGCTGGCTTTGAACTCGCAATTCTCCTGTCTCAGCCTCCCCAAGTGCTGGGATTATAGGTGTGCGTCACAGCGCCTGGCTACTGATGTTGAAATGTTATAATCTCTGGAATGGTTTGCTAGTTTATGGCAAAAAATATGCAATCATTTTGTGGTGCCAGGATTGAACCTACAGCCTCATGCATGCTAACGATTTTTTTTTTTTGGTACCGAGGATTGAACTCAGGGGTACTCTGACCACTGAACCACATCCTCAGCCCTATTTTGTGTTTTATGTAGAGACAGGGTCTTACTGAGCTGCTTAGCGCCTCGCCCTTGCTGAGGCTGGCTTTGAACTCGTGATTCTCCTATCTCAGCCTCCCAAAGTGCTGGGATTACAAGCGTGAACCACCACGCCCAGCTATGCTAACGATTTTTTAATGGTTCTTTTCATTCTGAATAACTTAGGACACTTTGCCCCACATTCATTCAAGGAAGCACATAAAGCCAGCTACGAATTGGGTTTAAAAAGCAACAGAAGTCCTAGAAAATAGAAAATGTAAATGTAATTTTAAACTATTCCAATAAAGCTGGAGGAGAAAGGGGAAAAAATTGGGCTTAATATGGGGTATGGTGGCAAAATCCCAGCAACTCTGGGAGGCTGAGGTAGGAGGATCTCAAGTTCAAAGCCAGTCTCTGCAACTTAGCAAGATCCTGTCTCAAAAAAAAAAAAAAAGTCTGCTGGGTTCAATTCTCAGTACCAAAAAGAAGAAAAAAAATGTATTTAATAAAAAACTGGAGCCGGGTGCAGTGGATCAAGCCTGTTATCCCAGAACTTTGGGAGGCTGAGATAGGAGAATCACGAGTTCAAAGCCAGCCTCAGCAACGGCGAGGTGCTAAGCAACTCAGTGAGACCCTGTCTCTACATAAAACACAAAATAGGGCTGGTGATGTGGCTCAGTGGTCGAGTGCCCCTGAGTTCAATCTCCAGTACCAAAAAAAATAAAAATAAAAAAATTGGACCACTGACAGACAAGTGGAAATAATAGCTTAAGAGAATGGTATTGTCAAAGAAATTGCTGTGAGTCTAGTCTCACAGCAACCTCCAAAAACAGTTTATAAAATGGGAACAAAATATAAAAACATGATTTTTAAAAAATTAACAATTTCTGACTTTCTGTGAGTGGCATCAGATTTTAGCATACACGTGGGAAGTGCAGACAGGGATGGTCATGGGGGCACACACCTCTAATCCCAGTGGCTTGGGAGGCTGAGACAGGAGGATCGCGAGTTCAAAGCCAGTCTTAGCAAATGTGAGGCACTAAGCAACTCAGTGAGACCCTGTCTTTACATAAAACACAAAATAGGGCTGGGGATGTGGCTCAGTGGTCGAGAGCCCCTGAGTTCAATACCTGGTTATCCACATTGGCACACACACAATAAACAAAAACAGAAACCGTAGACAGATTTAACTTGGAGGGCTACAGAAAAATTCTTCCTAAGGATGCTTAGTCTTACATACTTACCAGTCGAACTTTCTTCTCCTCCTTTAACTGCTTCCACACATCACTGTACATTTCATGAAGACCTTGCCGGGTCTGCTTGTAAGTCTCCAGCTCAACTTTGGTGTCCTGTTTTGTTATCTACAGCAATCAAGAACACCAAGAGGTGGGGCTGGGATTGTAGCTCAGTGGAAGAGTGCTTGCCTCACATGCACGAGGCCCTGGGTTCGATCCTCAGCACCACATAAATATAAATAAATAAAATAAAGATATTTGTGTCCATCTACAACTAAAAAAAATTAAAAAAAAAAAAAAAAAAAAAAAAAAAGAACACCAAGAGGAATGGTTTGCTTATGGAAAACAAACTACAGAGTATTTAAAGATATACCATAACTCTGAAAACATATAGGACAATTTCTGCTTTTTTAGCATGATAAAGGTGAAATTCATAAATGTATTAGAACTTGAAGATAAAGGATGAGAGCAAGCCAACAGATTTTTTAAAAGTTCAAATAGCAAATTTATATTTAATTTTCTTTAAAACAGTATAAGAGACTCTAGCAGGAAAGGCTTTTATCCAATCTATTACTCAGTATTTATTGACTATGCTTTTATTTAGCACTGGGTGGATTTAATGGTGAATCAGATATGGTTTCTACCCTTAAAACCATCAGGTGAGATAGTTCCAAGCTGGCAATTTTACAAAATAATACATGAATTCTATGAAGGAGGACGTATAAAGAGCTATGGGAATATGGGAGGAGGGCACAAGCCCATTGTGGGTACCAGAGATGACATTACAGAAGACTCAGCATGTGAGAAGCTGAAGACTGAACAGAAACCTTGGCATGCAAAGGCCCATAAGGTGACAGAGTCCCAGTGGTCCAGGGGGCCTGAGAGTGACATTGGCAGGGACAGTAATAGGAAGCACTTTCTGACATCAAAGGTACATTCTGAGAACTGGATCATTATTAAACTATAGTCAGACTGGGTGCGGTGGTACACTTCTATAATCCCAGTGGCTCGGGAGGCTGAGGCAGGAGGATTGCGAGTTCAAAGGCAGCCTCATCTAAACTGAGGCGCTAAGCAACTCAGTGAGACCTTGTCTCTAAGTAAAATACAAAACAGGGCTTGGGATGTGGCTCAGTGGTCAAGTGTCCCTGAGTTCAAACCATGGTACCCTCCTAAAAAAGCAAAAACAAAAACGAACTATAGTCAGCCCTCACACCTGCAGACTCTTTTTTTTTTTTTTTTAAATATTTTTTTAGCTATAGATGGACATAATGTCTTTATTTTATTGCTTTGTATGTGGTGCTGAGGATCGAACCCAGGACCTCACGCATGCGAGGCAAGCGCTCTACCGCTCAGCTACAATCCCAGCCCCACCTGCAGACTCTTTATCAGTAGATTTAACCAATCACAAATTGGAAATATTTGGGGAAAAAAATTAGTCTGTATTGAATATACACAGACTTTTTTCCCTTGTCATTATTCCCTACATTATACAGGATAACAACTACTGATACAGCATTTACACCATATGAGGTATTTTGAATAATCTAGAGATTGATCTAAAGTATCTGGGCAAATGTACATAGGCTATATGCAAATACTACATTGTTTTATATAATGAACTTGGATTTTGGTATCCTGGGGAGGTGATCCTAGAACCAGTCTCCCACAGACACCAAGAAAAAACTATATGAGTTTGAGACTGATGATGGGTACATCTGAGTGAGAAACATGCCACCCAACCATAAGATCAATTTCTCACCTCTACGCTCTTTTCACTTCTTTCACGAATTAATTCATTTTGTTCTCTTAATTGCTGCTGTTCTTCTTGAAGTGAACAAATCCGATCTGTTGCAGCTGACAGCTGATTAAGAAAGATTTTTATATTTCTTAACATCAAAGTTAATCTTACTGTTGAAATCAAAAACATTTACTTGGCATCTTCACGATTAACAATTTATTTTCAGATTCCTTATATTGAATAGGGCATATATGGTTCAAAATCCCAAAGATATAAAATGTACATAGTAAAACTTCCTCTCCCATCAACTCCTGCCCTTAGTGATCTCTGCTCTCCCCAGATTTTCTCCCTTTGCAAAAATGGTAGCATACTTCTACTTCATGTGGGCAATGATTTATTGACACAAAAAATTAGCAATAGCCTGAATTCTACTATTAGAGAATTGGTTAAATAAATTATAGTGGAAGTAAGCCAGGTGTGGTGATGCACGCCTGTAATCCTAGTCACTTGGGAGGCCGAGGCAGGAGGATTGTGAGTTCAAAGCCAGCCTTGAGCAACTTAGAAAGGCATTTAGCAACTCAGCAATACCCTGGCTCTAAATAAAATATAAAGAAGGGATGTGGCTCAGGAGTTAATAAGCACCCCTGGTTCATTCCTGGTACCAAAAAAAAAAGAAAAAGTAGAAGCACAAGACAGAAATAGTTAATGAATGTTTACAACAGCTTTATGCCCTGAGAATATACTTATAACAACAAAAGGGAATAAAAGCAAGTTATATGGCCTGTTCTCACCTGTAATTTAAAAAAAAAAAACTACATTAGAAACGCTTAAGAAAAGGGGCTGGGGTTGTAGCTCAGTGGTAAGAGAGCTGGCCTCACATGTATGAGGCATGGAGTTCAATCCTCAGCACCACATTAAAAATATTAATAAATAAATAAGAAAAGATGGGGACTGTCTATACTGAATGATAGAAAAGACTGTTACTTAGGAAAGGGACTGTGGGCTGGATTTAGTGGCACATGCCTGTAATGCCAGTGATCTGAGAGCCTGAGGCAGGAGGATTGCAAGTTCGAGGCTACCTGGGGCAACTTAATGAGACCCTGTCTCAAAAAACAAAAAACCAAAAAAAAGCCCGAAAGGGCTGGGGGTGTAGCTCAGTGCTAGAATATCCTTGAGTTCAATTCCTAGTACTGAAAGAAGAAGGAAAAGAAAGGGAGGGACGGAGGGAGGGAGGGAAGGAGGTGGGAGGGAGGGAAGAAAAGAAGGAAGGAAGGAAGGAAGGAAGGAAGGAAGGAAGGAAGGAAACAAATGGGATTATGGGCTTTGATTTATCATTCATTGCAGTTTTTTTTTTTTTTTCTAGCTGATGAGCAAAAGCATATTTTATCACTAGAAGGAGAATGAAAGAATCAAACAGGACTGGCAATATGGTTTAGTGGTAGTACTTGCCTAGCATGTATGAAAAATGGGTTCGATACCCAGCATCATTGAAAAAAGAGAAACACAAATCCTTAGAGACATGCCCTAGAGAAATCCTTCTTTTCCTTGAATGTGTTATCATGGTTTAGGGAAAACTATATAGGTGGATGGATCTGGAAAACTATATAGGTGGATGGATCTGCCTAAGTAGAGGATATTGAAGTGAGGGAGATGAGAAAATACAGCAGCCAGGTCCCTCCTTATTCCAGTCTTAGAACACAGCTTACAGAGAAACAGGGAGGCTGGAGAAGGAGCAAGAAGCTAGACATCTGTCCCTGGTACCTGGCTCTGTCCTCAGCATCATTCCCCAGTAAAGGGACTTAAAAGCCAATGAACTCCTCTCTTCCTCTTTTGTCAAAAGCAGTAAAACCCCTCAGAATTACTTTCCATTCAGGCTTGGAACCCAGTTGTGTTTCTAAGCCATTGCTGTGCCCAAGTAAGACACCTTTAGGTTTTAAAAGAGGTGCTAGTGTCAAAGGGAAGAAGCAGGCCAAAGCAATAAGCTGCTTCTCACCACTGTCTCTGAAGATAGAGAGAGCATACCCTAAGGGAGGAATATTTTTCTCTAAAGTATTCTCTTACAATCATTTGCTTTTAATGACAACAACCCAGCTGTTTAGTTTTGATAGTGAAATCAGACCTTCAGTCAAAGCATGCTACCCGGTTTGAGAGAATAGAGAGTGATCTGCTCATTCTAAGATTAACACAGACTCAAGTACTCCCCAACCCTCACAACTGTTCTAACAGGCATAATCATAATATTAATCTGGCAATCTTTATGATAATATTGTAAAGTATGTATTATCTTGAAGACAAAAGTGAGGCTCAAAGACCTACCAAGGTGAATGTGTCTTCCTATGCTACATTCAGTGAAGTTTCTCCCATGAAGCCCTCATCAATGAACACTGTCTTTGAATTTCCTTCTTCTCAAGGAAGGAAAATTCTGAGCTCTACAAATCTGAGCTCTTCCTCTGAAAGCCTTTAGGACTGGCCCCTCAAGAGAAAGAAGTCAGTTAAAGTGTGACTTAAACCAGGGTCCTTGTTACAGAGGTGTGCTTTCTAAGTCTCCTTTCCACTGTCCCCTGTCTCCATGTGTTGGAGGTGTTCCTTTTCCCCTCTCAAAGTCCTCTTCCTTCTCAATGAGACTAGGTGGGAGGCCTGAGCAGCAGGGACCGCTACCTGTGGAAAGCCTCAGAAAGGCTGAGCAACCCCCCTCCTGCTAACAGGAGACAAGATGTGTCCACCAAGGAGACTGCCGGGCAGCTGGCAGCAAGCTGTCTTCCTCGGCCTCAGCCCTCCTTCTTCCTGTCCTTTCATTCTCTCTTCCTAGTGAGAAAGCAGAGAAAGACCAGGCTGTGGGGGAGATTGGTTCCATGCTCCTGAGAGGCCAAAACAGAAGGGGTGGGCTAGGGTGCCTCTTATAATGGAGTCTGTGCCTTCTAGGGAAGCAGGGAGGCATATGACATCATAGGAAAGGTGGAAAAGAGGAAGAAACTGCACTTGACAGCAGAAGCTGGACTGTTGCAAAGAGCTGCTACTTTGGGATGATAAAACCTAAGACACTAAGAACTGGCTCATGATCAGCTGCAGTGTCTCACTGGGAGTCCTGAATAGGGCAGAACACAGATATTCTCTTGTCCCACATGCAGCTCAACCCAAGGTTAGCAATCCCCCTTCCTAACAGTGAGAACCACTTGTCAGATATACCAACTGTACCATTTCTCTTAACCTTGGGTCATTCTGTTTGTTAAAGGATTTCAGTAAGTTACAAACCTCTTCCTGAAGTTTTGCATTAGTCTTTTCCAAACCATCAATCTTGGTTTGAAGATCTCCAACTGTGCAGCTGTAGAAAATAAAAATATTAGGTAAATGTGAACGCATAAAAGCTGTTTACCCTACCTGTAAATGATGAGAAGAGAAATTCTTAGATTTCCTGTATAAAATGAAAAGGCATTAAGATCTCTAATTCAGAGATCAGAATAATAAAAATGTGTAATTAAAAATATTTTCGGGGGGGGGGGGGTTTTCCAAGATGGCGACCTAGGCGGAGGCCGCGGTCACTCACTCCAGAACTGGCGACAGAAGTTGTGCAATTTCCATCTTTAAGCCAGCTCCTGGACATCACCCAACAACTGTCCCCGCAGGAATTCCACTTGCGCGTGTACACAGACCCACCAAGCAGCAACATTTGCCACAAAAAGTGTGACTTCAGCAGGAATCGGTGCGCTGTGGCCGGCTGTGGCCAGTTCAGAACCCCGGGTAGGGCCTGCTTCTACACGAAGGGGCATGGGACAGCTCATGGGAACAAACTGAACTCAACACAGAACACTGCGAAAAGACAGGGATTTCACCAGTGGCCTGACCCACAGGTACACCCGGCTGTGAAACCCACACTCAGGACACCAGCCGGGTAAGCCCAGCAAGCAACGGACAACGCCACCTACTGGAGGTGAAAGGAACCATTCCTGTGTATTTACATTGAGAGTTTGTTTTTTGTTGTTGTTGTTTTGTTTTTTACTTTTTTATATTCTTATTTTTTATTTTATCCTTTATCTCCTCCTAATATTTCTATTGTTGGATCTTTTTACCTCACAGCTTTTTTCTTTTTCCCCTCCTTTTCCTTCCCTCTTTTCTCTCTCACTTTTTTCCCACCCTCTAATCCCCAAAAGTTGTGAAACCAAGTATTTGTTATACAGTGGGTCATGGTAGTTTGGGATTTCTGAACTGTATACTAGAGTGGTATGATATAATTTTATAACTCACACTTGCATACGTTTTATTCTTCTTGATATCTTCTCTCCTCGCTGTATTCCCTTTTCTTCCTCCTTACAGGTCTTCCACAACTCTCGGTCGCTCTTTCTACTAAGAACCAACTTCTCTTGGATTCCTTTTTTATGCTTTCTAAGATCTAATAACCATATCCTCACTTCCTACTACCCCAACAATCTATCCTACACCCCACCCTCAAGTTTCCCTAGCCCACCAACACTAACTGTAGACCTCTGTGCGAACTTATTGTTTACATAATAGATTGTAAAGGAACCCATAATTGTTGTATATCGTGACTAAACTGTAAATGTATTTGGGAACTATTAGGAACTACTTGGTTTGAAACTATATATTGCTTGTATTGTTATCAACCAATATTGATCCCCCCTTTTAAAAGAGTGGTATTGAAACCCTTCAGTGAAACTATACACACATAGGAGTAAAAATTGTAACAACTTGGATCAGCAGAGCTAAAAGGAAAGACACTCAAACATCATGAAAAAACAAGGGAAGAAAATGACTCAAACAAACCAAGATTCTTCAATATTAGAATCCATGGTCAGTTCAGCAGAAGTAATGACAGAACATGAATTCAAGATGTACATAATCAAAATGTTCTGTGACTTAAAGAATGATATCAGAGAGCAAGCCCAGTCAGCAAAAGATCATTTTGATAAAGAGATGCACAGACAAATTCAGGAAGTAAAAGATCACTTCAAAACAGAGATGCTTAGGCAATTACAGGAAGTAAAAGGTCACTTTAATAAAGAGATAGAGATCCTGAAAATGAACCAAACAGAAATCCTTAAAATGAAAGAAACAATAAACCTAATCAAAAACTCAATGGAGAGCATCACCAACAGATCAGACCATTTGGAAGACAGAACCTCAAACAATGAAGATAAAATATTTAACCTTGAAAACAGAGTTGACCACACAGTGAAGATGGTAAGAAACCATGAACAAAACATCCAAGATCTATGGGATCACATCAAAAGACCAAACTTAAGAATTTTTGGGATAGAGGAAGGCATAGAATTCCAAACCAAAGGAATGAACAACCTATTCAATAAAATAATATTAGAAAACTTTCCAAATATGAAGAATGAATTGGATAATCAAATTCAAGAGGCATACAGGACACCAAATGTTCAAAACCACAACAGACCTACACCAAGACACATCATAATGAAAATGCCTAATATTCAGATCAAGAAGAGAATCTTAAAAGCCACAAGAGAAAGGAATCAGATTACATACAGGGGAAAGTCAATTAGG
>CM053405.1:115504706-115537679 GCA_028644305.1 Xerus rutilus
AAGAAAGAAATTGAAGAAGATCTTAGAAGATGGAAAGTCCTCCCATGTTCCTGGATAGGCAGAATCAATATTATTAAAATGGCCATACTACCCAAAGCATTATACAGATTCAATGCAATCCCAATCAAAATCCCAGAATCCTTTATTATAGAAATAGAAAAAGCAACCATGAAATTCATTTGGAAAAACAAGAGACCCAGAATAGCCAAAGCTATCCTAAGCAAGAAGAGTGAAGCAGGAGGCATCACAATACCAGACCTTAAACTTTACTACAAAGCAATAGTAACAAAAACAGCATGGTACTGGCACCAAAACAGACATGTAGACCAATGGTACAGAATAGAAGACACAGAGAGTATTGCACATAAATACAATTATCTCATACTAGACAAAGGTGCCAAAAACATTCATTGGAGAAAAGGTAGCCTTTTCAACAAATGGTGCTGGGAAAACTGGAAATCAATTTGCAATAAAATGAAACTTAACCCCTATCTCTCACCATGCACAAAACTCGACTCAAAGTGGGTCATAGATTTAGGAATTAAACCAGAGACCCTGCATCTAATTGAAGAGAAAGTAGGCCCAAATCTCCATCATGTTGGATTAGGCCCCAAATTCCTTAACAAGACTCCTATAGCAGAAGAAATAAAAGCAAGAATCAATAACTGGGATGGACTTAAACTAAAAAGCTTCTTCTCAGCAAAAGAAACTATCAATGAGGTGAACAGAGAGTCTACATTCTGGGAGCAAATTTTTGCCACACACACATCAGATAGAGCACTGATCTCCAGGATATATAAAGAACTCAAAAAACAAACAACCCAATCAATAAATGGGCTAAGGAGCTGAATAGAAACTTCTCATAAGATATACAATCAATAAATATATATATGAAGAAATGTTCAACATCTCTAGCCATTATTGAAATACAAATCAAAACTATGCTCAGATTTCATCTCACACCAGTTAGAATGGCAGCTATCCAAAATACCAGCAACAATAGGCGCTGGCGAGGATGCGGTGAAAAAGGTACACTCAAACATTGCTGGTGGGACTGCAAATTGGTGCAACCAATCTGGAAAGCACTTTGGAGATTTCTTAAAAAACTTGGAATAGAACCACCATTCGATCCAGCTATCCCACTCCTTGGCCTATACCCTAAAGATTTAAAAACAGCACACTACAATACAGCAGTCACCTCAATGTTTTTTGTTTAAATTTTTTTTAGTTGTTGATGGATCTTTATTTTATTCATTTATCATTTGTATGCGGTGCTGAGGATCGAACCCAGTGCCTCACGCATGCTAGGCAAGCGCTCTAGCACTGAGCCACAACCCCAGCCCCACCTCAATGTTTACAGCAGCACAATTCACAATTGCAAAACTATGGAAGCAACCCAGATGTCCTTCAATAGATGAATGGATAAAGAAACTGTGGTACATATACACAATGGAATATTATTCAGCAATAAAAGAGAATAAAATTATGGCATTTGCAGGCAAATGGATGGAACTGGAGAACATTATGCTTAGTGAAGTAAGCCAATCCCAAAAAACCAAATGCCAAATGTTCTCTCTGATTAGTGGATGAGGATACATAAGGGGGGTGGGAATGGGGAACATGGGAGAAATGGAGGAACTCTAGATGCAGCAGGGGGGAGGTGGGGGGAGGGAAAGGGGAATGGGTATAGTAATGATGGTTGATTGAGATTATCATCACTACCCTTGGTGTATGTATGAAGACACAAATGGTGTGACTCTATCTGGTTTACAACCAGAGAAATGGAAAAATTGAGCTCTGTATATGTACTATGACTTGAAACACATTTTAATAAAATAATAAAAAAAATACTTTCCAATAAATTTTATCCCTGAAATATGCTATTTATTCCCTTCTCAGCTGAAAATATTTTTCCTCCAATAATATAGATGATGGGAACCAAAATGAGTCGGCATTCACATAGCTAAGGTAAATTCACAAGATATTGGCACTCTGGTGCAGGAGGATCAAAAATGACTTTTTAGCCGGGCATGGTGGTGCAAGCCTGTGATCCCAGCACTTAGGGAGGCTGAGACAGGAGAATCGCGAGTTCAAAGCCAGCCTCAGCAACAGCGAGCCACTAAGCAACTCAGTGAGACCCTGTCTCTACATAAAACACAAAATAGGGCTGGGGATGTGGCTCATGGTTGAGTGCCCCTGAGTTCAATCCCCAGTACCAAAAAAAAAAAAAAGACTTTTAAATCTTTTTTTATACTCTTTCCTGATCGCCTCTGCCCCCATTGTTTTGTAAAGCTGGGGATCAAATCCAGGGCTTTGCATATGCTAGGCCAGTACTCTACTACTACTGAACCAAATCCCCAGCTCCCTTCTTCCAACCTCCCTATCCTGCTTTTTTTTTTGCAGTACTGGTGGTTGAATCCAGGGCTTCTTACATGCCAGGCAAGTTCACCACTGAGCTACATCCCCAGCTCTTTATTTACTTTTAAGACAGTATAGCTAAGCTGCCAATAGGCTAGCCTCATAGTTATGATCTTCCTGCCTCGGTCCCCTGAATAGCTGGGATAATAGGTATGGGCCATTGTACTTGGCTACTCCCCTTACCCTTTTTTCTTGACCAGGGATTGAACTCAGGGCACCCTGGCACTGAGCTACATACCCAGCCTTTTTAATTTTATTTTGAGAAAGGGTCTTGCCAAGTCGTTGAGGGTCTTGTTCAGTTGCCAAGACAAGCCTTGAATTTACCATCCTACTACCTCAGCCTCCCAAATTGCTGGGATTACAGGAGTGTGCCACTGTGCCTGGCACTTCCTCCATTTTTAAAATATTACATAACGTGTGCTTTTATATTAAAAAATATGTGGGGCTGTGGTTGCGGCTCAGTGGTAAAGCACTTGCCTAGCATGCGTGAGGCACTGGGTTCAATTCTCAGTACCACATATAAATAAGTGAAGAAAAAAAAAAAAAAAGGTCCACCAACAACTTAAAAAATATTTTAAAAAAATGTGTAAAAGCTAATGTAATGAGTCATTAAACAGAAAAACAACAGGCTTGATAAGCAACAATAATAATCCCCACAAGAATAGCAGTAACTTATTTTTTGGATTATGTGCCAGGCACTATTTGTTCTAACTACTTTATGTGCATCAACTCACTTACTGACACCCCTCCCCCACCAATTTGATGAGGTAGATTCTATTGTTAGTCTAGTATACACGTGAAAAAAATCATAACTTTACATTAAAGAACTCACTGGAGTTCATATCCTTTTCTTCTTCTTTTTTTTGGGTACTGGGCATTGAATCCAGGGGTGCTTGACCACTGAGCCACATCCCCAGACCTTTTTCATATTTTTATTTAGAGATGGAGTCTCACTAAGTTGCTTAGGGCCTTGCTAAGTTGTGGTGGCTGGCTTTGAACTCAAAATTCTCCTGCCTCAGCTTCCTGAGCTGCTGGGATTATAAGCCCATTTTGTAGTGCCCAGTTCTTCCTTTTTTTTGGTACTGAGGATTGAACCCTTAGCCTAGGGCACATTAAGCACACTCTACCACTAAGTTACAACTCCAGCTCCTGCTTTGTTTTTAAATTTTAACTTAATTAATTTATTTTTAATTTTTTTCTTCTATTTCCTTCCAATTCTTTTTAAGTTCATACATCTATGAAGGGCCGCTGACATCTGAACCCAGGGAATGTGGCTCTACAACCTGTAATTTAGAGCTGGGCATGGTGGTACATACCTGTAATTCCAGTGGCTCAGGAAAAGTCTTAAGAGTATTCAATTTTCAATTCTATACCAACTATGTAATAGAAAATAGGAACAAGGAGAATATACCAAAAAAATAAAAGACATGTCCTTAAAAGAAAAAACCCAGATGAACTAACAATTAAGGAAAAACTGAAGAGCTGGTAAGCCAGTTCCTCATAAAAGCTTTGGGCTTCACATTTTTTTTTTTTTAAATATTTTTTAAGCTGTTGGTGGACTTTTATTTTTTTTCATTTATTTATATGTGGTGCTGAGAATCAAAGCCAGTGTCTCACACACGCTAGGCAAGCGCTCTACCACTGAGCCACAACCGCAGGCCCTGGGCTTCACATTTTTTAAGGAGCAAATAATGTCCATGACTTAGAAATTGTTCCCAGTCACCAAAAAAGGCAAAATTTATTAGTCAATTTGGGAAGCTGCATAACCATGATGCCATGAGAGAGAGAGAAAACTGAGGAACAATTAAGTCAGTGTGAAGGTTAAAAGAACAGTGAAAGGATTACATCTATGATAAAGTAGTTTATCACTGTAGTATGACAATATTCATTAATAAAATATATCATCACATCAATAGATCAAGGGATACAAACCATGATTGCCTTAATGGATGCTAAAAGGCATTTGACAAATTCAACATCTATCCCTTATAAAAAGTTTCAAATTAGGAATCAATCAAGGATCTCTCTCAAAAACTAGCCAACATCACAGTTAAGGGGTGCCTTCAAACGGTGTTTCCTTAAGCACTTTCGGAGGAACATGCCAACTTCTTTGTCTGTTCCACTGGCTTCTGGGGTCAGAGGGCCTGCCCCCGGGAAGCACTGCTAATGTGCAATGTACTTTCTAGAAAGAGGTTCAAAGAGAGAATAATGACTTCCAAAGACTTTAGGCCAAGCGCCCCCAACATTGAACCTCTACCAATATATCTAAGGACTAGTGTTTCATGAAACACATCAGTAGTTTCCAGCTAAAATTAAAAATTAAAAAATCAAGAGATTTTTTTGAAATTGTGATCACATTGACCTGAAAAGTCTAGCCCAGTAGTTTTCAACCTTTTTCTAGTCCAATACACTGGGGGTGGGGAATAGGAGAGGCTATGTGCTGATTCACGTCAGCAACAGGGCTTGCTGTGGCAGGGCCTGCCAACCACATGGCTGTAAGTAAGGAGTGGAGATTTAAGGTTCAATGTATTTAACATCTATACTATATAACTGCACAAAACAAAGAACCAAAGATTCCCCAAAAGTTGTTTATCTTAATACTCCAGTCTGTACACATAAAGAACACTGTATGAATGATTATAACTATTTTTTTTGGTTTGGAAAAAAATCAGTTATAAACATGTGGAAACTCAACAAGTCCCAAGAAACAGTGACAGGATACTGAATACCACTGCAAAGAAAGGAGTGAATCCTACCTTAAGTGTCGGTTAAGTTCTTCCACATAATTTTTTTGATCAAGGACATCGGTAATTCTTTCATGCCTTATAAAGAAAGCATACAAAGGGAAAAATTTTTTATTGGTGGTTAATACTTTGTAACTGTCCTCCAAACTTCTGATCACCTTGTAGAAATGTCAGTGTTTTCAGCAAAACAACAGTCAGAGCTCAGTAATGTCTGCATGGCCCTGGAGTCAATAGAGAGCAATACTAGCCAGGGACATAGCATCTGGGGCTTGGGGAACAGGTGCCCTTAGAGAAGGTGCCCAGAAGATGTCCTCTCTCTTCTGCAGACTGGCTGGGTCTTTGGCAAAAAGGGCAGTAAGAATGGGTAAATTCCACAAGCATGCTCTGTTCTGCAGAGTTTAATTCCTTAAACAATGAAAATACAAACATATTATCTCTGTAATTAATGTAACTAAACAAAAACTAAAATCTTGGGTTTTTTTGGTGGTACTGGGGATTAAACCCAGGGACAGTTTACCACTGAGTTAGACCCCCAGCCCTTTTTATTTTTATTTTGAGACAGAGTCTTTCTAAGTTGCTGGCCCTGAACTTGTGATTCTCCTGCCTCAGTCTCCTGAGTCACTGGGATTACAGGTGTGTGCCAATGCCCCCTCCCCCCAAAAAAAAGAATAACCAAAAAAACAAAAGAAAACAAACTCCCTAAAGTCTCAAAGCAAAAACAAAAGTAGAATTCTCTGGCAGGGTATGGTGGTGCATGCCTGTAATTTTAGCAACTTGGGAAGCTGAGGCAAGAGGATTTCGTGTTTGAGGCCAGCCTCAGCAACTCAGCGAGGCCCTAAGCAACTTAGCAAGACCCTGTCTCAGAATAAAAAATAAAAAGGGCTGGGGATGTTGTTCAGTGCTTGAGCACCCCTGTATTCAAACCCTGTACCAAAAAAATAAATAAATAAAAGTAGTATTCTTTGCCAGAATTTCATTAAAGCTGTGAAGAAAACAGCATACTATGTAGTACTTACTCTTTGCCACCATCAAGATCTTGCATGTCCTTAAGGTAGAGGGAAAAATCAATCACTCCAACCTGATTTAAATAAAATGCACAGGTTTAAATAAATGATAACATTTCTCATTTTCCATTAGCCTTACAATCTTGGAATTCAGGATATTCAACTCCACTACTGGCTAGTTATCTAAAGAATCACATCATCTATCAGGATTAACAAAGTTCTAAAAAAAAAAAAAAAAGATTAACAAAGTTCTGCCAGGCATGGTGGTACATGCCTGTAATCCTAACAGCTCATGAGGCTGAGGCAGAAGGATCTCAAGTTCAAAGCCAGCCTCAGCAACTTATTGAGGCCCTCAGCAATTTAGCAAGAAACTGTTTCTAAATAAAATATAAAAAAAGGCTGGGGATGTGGCTCAGTGGTTAAGTGCCCTTGGTACAAAAAAAAAAAGTTCAACAAAGTTCTTTGGGTGTAAAGTAATTATAAAACAGAGAAAGAGAGAGAGCTATCTAGACCCAAGTAGATACCTTAACTGACACTTCTGATTCCTTCTTCTTTTTTTAATATTTGTAGTTGTAGATGGACACAATACCTTTATTTTATTATTTTATTTTTTATGTGGTGCAGAGGATTGAACCCAGTGCCTCACATTTGCTAGGCAAGTACTCTACCACTGAGCTACAACCCAGCCCTTCTGAGTCCTTCTTTATCCAAATGTTGGTGAAATGATTTATCTAGTTGGTATTTCAGGGAAAATTCTCTGCAGTGCTAGGAGCTGAAAAAGATCAAGACCCCTTAAATGTCTATACATCAAAGGCTTTCGATGGGCTGGGGTTGTGGCACAGTGGTAGCGTGCTCGCCTAGCATGCATGAGGCACTGGGTTCAATCTTCAGCACCGCATAAAAATAAAATAAAGATATTCTGTCCACCTACAACTAAAAAATAAATATTAAAAAAAAAAAGGCTTTCGATATTTCTGTTAAATATAAGTGTACGAGAAGACGTTCCTATTTGAATTACAGGAAAATTGGGTACAACTGAAATGTCCACTTATGGGGAAACACTTCATTCAACCATGTTATACAATATCAACAAAGAATCAGTGGATCAATGTATGATAATATGGAAAAGTTCCAGGATACAATTTTAAGTCAAAGAATAATATGTATATCATTAACCGCAGAATCGTAACCCCACTATATTAAAACCAAAGTTGTGTGAGTGATGTATTTAAGACACAATTGTACCTTCTCTACCTCCATCTCTACCCTTGAACCTACATGGCTTATGCAGTCTTTTTTTTTTTTGGTACTGGGGATTGGACCCAGGGGGCACTTCACATACCTAGCCATTTTAATGTTTTATTTAGAGACAGATCTTGTGAGTTGCTTAGTGCCTTGTTAAGTTGCTGAGGCTGCCTTTGAACTCACAATCCTCTTGCCTCAGCCTCCAGAGCTGCTGGGATTATAGGTGTGCACCACTGCACCCAGCTCTTAGTGCCTATCTTGATAAAATGCAGTAGAAATGATGCTATATGACTTCTATAGTTCAGTTAAAATACACAATACAGGGCTGGGGTTGTGGCTCAGTGGTAGAGAACTTTCCTAGTATGTGTGAGGCACTGGGTTCTATTTTTAGCACCACACATAAATAAATAAAGTCCATTGACAACTAAAAAGAAAATATTTTTTAAAAAGACGTTAAAAAAATAAAAATAAAATACACAATACAGTTTCTACTTATCTCTTTCTCTTAAGACATATGCCATTGAAATTCTGAGCTTTCATGTAAAAAAGTGAAAAGGCTGGAGACCACATGGAAAGACTACAGACAGACAGCAATACCTAAGAAGCCCTTAAGCCGGGCGCGGTAGCTCAAGCCTGTAATCCCAGCACTTAGGAAGGCTGAGACAGGAGGATCGCGGGTTCAAAGCCAGCCTCAGCAATGGCGAGGCTGCTAAACAACTCAGTGAGACCCTGTCTCTACATAAAACACAAAATAGGGCTGGGGATGTGGCTCAGTGGTCGAGTGCCCCTGAGTTCAATCCCTGGTACCAAAAAAAAAAAAAAAGAAGCCCTTGCTGTTCTATCTCCAGCTCTTTCAGTTTTCTCAGTTCAGAGGACAGACACGGCAGAGAGCAAGCCGCAGGTGGTTCTGGCCCCAGCTACCATTTGACTGTAACCACATATGCTCTTGAGCAAGAACAACCTACCTGACCCCATTTAACCCCCAACTGTGTGAGATACAGTTGACTGTGATTGTTTTCATGTCTGTATTTCTTACACAATAACAGAACACTAGAAGATTTAATTTAAAACAAAACCTTTGTATACATAAATGAAGAGAAACAGAAAAGGCCATTCAAGATTTCTCCCCAAATCTTTACCATAGCTTGTGGGGAAGAGAGGACAGAGAGGGAAGAGAAGGAAAATTTGAATTTCACTTTTTACTCTACACTCTTATATATTGCCCAAGTCTTTTTCAACAAGCATGGATTGCTTTTGTGATAAAAAATTAAATCATAAAAACATATATTCAACTGAAAAAATACAATGATAGAATGAGAAAGAAAGAACTAATAGTGAAAACAGAAACTGATGGATTAGAAAACAAAGCCGTATTCTCAAAGCAGAACTGAAAAAACAGACGTTGGTTCTTTAAAGTTCAACAAAATCAATCTATACCAAGTATGATCAATATTTAACAAATGCTCAATATTACGGATGAAAACAATAAGATTTTAAAAAGCTGCAACAGAAAGTCATTACGCAACTCTACTAAAAGATCTGAATGAAGTGATTTCCAGCTGGGCACAGCAATGCACCTCTGTAGTTCTAGCTACTTGAGAGGCTGAGGTAGGGGGATCACAAGTTTCAGGCCAGCCTGGGCCACCTAACCATACCTAGTCTCAAAACACAAACCCAAAAAGGGCTGAGGACATAGCACCTCTGGGTTCAATCCCCAGTACTACCAACAATAACAACAACAATGGCAAATTTCTACATGGCACACAGCTTTGAGAAACAAACCAATTAATTACAAATAATTCAAGAAAGGGTCAATATCCTAATCCTATTAAAAAAGACATGAAACAAAAACAAATGGAAAACAGAAAAATGGGCAAAGGATACGAACAAGCAATCACAACAGTTTAAATAAAACATGATACTTCATTTCCTTCTTAAAAATATAGATTTGAGAAGAGTTGTACTGTCTATCTGAAAAAGACTGAGAAAATTTATCATATACAGTGTTAGTCAAGAGAAATAGGGTTCTCTTACATATTGCCAGAGGATATGTCTGGAGGTCAATTTTCTAGTATGTGGGAAATAGTATATACTCGAACAAAACAACTCCAAAATCTATCCTAAGTAAGTAAATGGACAAGAGTATGAAGAGATATAAGGATATTTATAATATTGTTGCTATCACATGGAAATGACCTAAATTAGTAAGATATTGGTGAAATTATGGTATGAATTATGGTTTGTTTAAAAAATGGAATACCATGCAACCATCTTAAAATGTTTTACATCCCTATTGTCATTGAGTGTGGTATGGAACATATATTGTTAGATTTAAAAAACACACCAAAATGTGCCTGGGATATTTTGGCTTAATAAAAAAAACCCTGCCAACGTCTCACTTTAACACACACATACACACACCCCTTTATTCATGTGCTAGAAGTATATATACCAAAATATGTGTACCTGGAGTAATGACATTATGTGTGGTTCAGTTTCATTTCAAAAATACTTCTACTATTGAAAAAATGTCAACAGTAAAAACAATAAAAAGTATTTTTAAAAAAAGGTGTGTGAGCCGGGCGTGGTGGCATGCACCTGTAATCCCAGCACTTTGAGAGGCTGAGACAGGAGAATTGCAAATTCAAAGCTAGCCTCACAATGGTGAGGCACTAAGCAACTCAGTGAGACCCTGTCTCTACATAAAACACAAAATAGGGCTGGGGATGTGGCTCAGTGGTCGAGTACCCCTGAGTTCAATCCTTGGTACCAAAAAAAAAGGTGTGTGTGTGGACAGGAAGATGTTACAAAAAGAACGTTCACCTGGGACTGGGAATGTGAAGCTCTGAGTTTGATCCCCAGTACCATGCACACACACACAAAAGTTGATGTGGACAGACAGGGATTTGGGAAGCTTTAGGATTTTTTTTGTTTTTTGTTTTGGTACTGGAGATTGAACTCAGGGGCACTCGACCACTGAGCCACATCCCCAGCCCTATTTTGTGTTTTATGTAGCGACAGGGTCTCACTGAGTTGCTTAGCACCTTGCCGGTGCTGAGGCTGGCTTTGAACATGCGATTCTCCTGTGTTAGCCTCCCTAAGTGCTGGGATTACAGGTGTGCGCCACCACGTCCAGCTGGGAAGCTTTAGTTTTGTTTTGTTTTTCCAGTGGTACTGGGTATTAAATCTGGGGTACTTTACCACTACACTACATCTCCAGTCCTTTTTAAGTATTATGTATTAAGACAGGGTCTTGCTAAGTTACTGAGGCTGGTCCTCCTGTCTAGCCTCTAGAGTTGCTGGGATTACAAGATGTGTTTTAGTGCACCTAGTAAGCTTTAGTTAGGTTCTTTAGGTCTAACCACATGATGGATACTGATGTCCGGAAAAGGGGATAGAGGTAGAGGATGGATCATGGTGTCTTTTTCCCTCACACACAGTCCCTGACACCAGGAGTTTTAGGCCTCAGCTCTGGTTACCATCTCTGGTGTAGTAAGAAATTCTATCCTGAGGGCTTTTCCCTGCACCCCCACACTAAAGCACCCTATATCTTACTGTATTTTTTTGGTATTGGAGATTGAACCTAGGGCCACTTTATCACTGAGCTATATCCCCATGCCGTTTATATTTTTGTTTTTTGAGACAGTCTTGCTAAGTTGTTGATGGTACTGCTAAACTGCCGAGGCTGATGGGAGAGGGGAGGAAGGATGGGAGGGTAAAGACAGGGATTATGAACTGAAACAGATTTCCATGCATATATATTTGCTGGAGTGAATCCAACTACTGTGTGTTAACTATGAAGCTCTAATTTAAAAAAAAAGAAAAAAAATTGCTGAGGCTAGCCTTGAACTTGTAATTCTTCTGCTTCAGTCTCCCCATTAGCTTGAAGTACAGGTATGCACCACTCTGTCTGGCTTATACTTCAACTGCTTACTCATTGTCCCATTTTATCAACCTGACTTCCCACCTGACTCTATTTTCCCATTCCTTATCCAATCTTCTGGGACTTTTGGACTAGTCTTCTCAATGTTTTTGCTATGTCTATTCTAGGCTACTTTTAACTCATGGCCTGAATGGACACTAGACTGATCTTTCTCAAATCCAGGTCGGATCATTTCAGTACAGTGCTTAAAAACCTCCAACAGCTTCCCCAGGTTTAAAGAGTAAGAACTAAACCTGTTAACGTGACACTAATGGCCTAACAACCTGCCAGTCTCCACCTTTACCTCATTGGGCAACCTCTGTTCCAGCATGGAGAACTGTTTGTGTGTTCCCCAACATATTAGGCCTTCTGGTGTGCTTCTGTCCGTCACCTTTCCCTGAGTTGCTTCCCCCGCTGCTTTCCTCTCTGCCCTAGTACAGCACTTTGCTCAGTTTTCCATCAAAAGGCTTTTGACATCTGTCTCGTTTTAGGTTCAGTACATGTTTGCAGATCCAGTGTAAAATCCCCAGGCTAATTCATTCATCTAGAGCCCAAATCCCATTCTTACCTGAGAATCCAAGTCTTCTCCTTTTAAGCAGAGATTAGCATCAAGAACATTGAGTCCCACCAGCAGACCAACAATCACCATCCCTTCTTCCTCCATCATTAATGCCTCAGGGTCATAGAACTCACTTTAAAAGAGATTGACATGAAAGAGCAGCTGCTCAGAATACCTTTTAGAATCCTTCACCCAAACCTGCTCTGCTTTTTCACCTCTTAGCTGGTAGCCTGGCTACTGACCTCACCCAAGAGCCAGAAGCTATATGGTGGCAAGTTCCTTTCATTTATTTCCACCATGTCAAGTAGTACTATTTCTTCTCTGCTACCATCTGGATGTTAAGTATCTCCCAAAGATCTGTGTGGTGAAGAATTGACACTATTGGGAGGTGGTGGAATCTTTTTTTTTTTTTTAATTTTTTTTTAAATTTATTTTTTAGTTATAGGTGACAGAATATCTTTATTTTAGTTTTATGTGGTGCTGAGGATCGAACCCAGTGCCTCACGCGTGCTAGGCGAGCACGCTACCACTGTGCCATAATCCCAGCCCCAGGTGGTGGAATCTTTAAGAGGTAGGGCTTAATGGGAGGTCGTTAGGTCATGACAGGTGTACCCTATAAGGGGATGGTGGATGGTGGGACCTTGGCCTCTTCTCTCTTTTGCTTCCTGTCCAGGAGGTGAGTGGTTTTTACTCTGCAACATGCTCCTGTTGCCGTGCCAGAGACCCAAAGCAACAAGGTCAACTGACCATGGGTTGAAAACTCTAAAACTATAAGCCAAAATTAACCTTTTCTAAGATGATTATTTCAGTTTTTTTTTTCCTCCTGATACTGGGAATTGAACTCAGATGTGCTTTACTACTAAGCTACATCCCTAGTCCTTTTTTTATTTTGAAGACAGAGTTTTGCTAAGTTGCTGAAGGTCTTGATAAAATGCCGAGACTGGCCTTGAACCTGTGATCCTCCTGCTACAGGCTCCTAAATTGCTGGGGTTACATGTGTGCCCCACTGTGCCCAACTTCAGGTATTTGGTATAGTGATGGAAAGCTGACTGATATATTCTCCATCCTCTCTTCTTCCTATGGGCTCTTCTCTCTTTCTGTGTAAGGCTAATTTCTCCATTTAGATATTGAACCCCAGTCCTTCTCATTATCTCTTGGTCACTGTGTTCCTGAGCATCACTCTGCCTCTCCTGTCTTTACACTAGATGCCTCGTCTGCACTAATATGAACTACTCCTATACTTATATTCTTATAAACAGGAAACAGGATTCCACAGCCTCCCCACATCCAAGAATAAGACCCTTTCCTCTTCCTGTTACCCACTGGGCAATGTGTGCTATAAAAACTTCCTTACCTCCTAGTGATCTCAGCCATTTGCAGTGGGGCTCCACCCCCTCTACTTTTTTTTTTTTTTGGTGGTGCTGGGAATTGAATCCAGGGCCTTGTAAATGCAAGGCAAACACTCTACCAACTGAGCTATATCCCCAGCCCCCCTCTACTGTTGATTCTGATCACTAATGATTTGCTAGTTTATCAAATCCCCTGGCACCCAGGAAATTTTCTCTGTGTGTGTATACACATATGTGCATGTGCATGCAGAACTTAGTATCTTTTTTTTTTTTTTTAATATTTTTTTTAGTTGTTGATGGATCAATGTCTTTATTTTATTGCTTTGTATGTGGTGCCGAGGATCGAACCCAGGGCCTCACGCATGCGAGACAAGCGCTCTACCGCTGAGCTACAATCCCAGCCCAGAACTTAGTATCTTAATAATTAGTTTATTAGAACAAAATCTGTGACTCAATTTACTCAATGTAACTATATTCAGAGCACAAAGTATATGAAATATTTGAAATAAGTATCACATAAAGAGATGTTCAATAATAGGATATGACTTAAAAACACTGAAAATTTGGGGTTTATACCATACTGTAAAAGATGTTTTTAGGGGCTGGGGTTGTGGCTCAGTGGTAGAGCGCTTGCCTAGCATGTGTGGGGCACTGAGTTCAATCCTCAGCACTGCATATAAATAAATAAAGTCCATTGACAACTAAAAAAATATTTTTAAAAAAAGATGTTTTTATCTCACTACGCCAGAGAATTAACTCCAGAGTGATTCCTGAGTTGTAAATTCTCATAGTCTAGAGAAAATTCCTTTTATAAATGACTATTTGCTTATACAGCTATAAATATAAAAAATGAACCAGTTGTGAATTTCATTGATTAGGCAAATTAAGTTTTTACTAATGCTAAGAGATATAAAATTTTATAAACTGGATATGGAATCCTGAACTAGGTAATACAGATGTGTTCTGTTACAAAAAGCAGGATTTTATACTTTTAAAATTGCCCACTATATCTACTTCTAAACTTATTTTTTTTTCTTGTTATCATTCAATGTAATAAATACCATTTCATAGAAACTGAATGGAATAGGTTGTCAGCTATCAAATCGTAGGTATCAATACAACAAATATTACTCCCCCTTCTTTTTAAAAAAACTAGGTGTTCTGTTTTAAAAAATTATCTTCAAATTTTTTCAAAATGAAGTCATATGAATCTTTATTCATAATGACTTTCAGATACCAGTGCTCAAAAACATTGCTATTTTAAAACTAAGCTACAGAATAAATATTTAAGATGATAATTTCAATAGAAGCTTTGAACATTA
Source organism: Xerus rutilus (assembly GCA_028644305.1). Taxonomy (NCBI): domain Eukaryota; kingdom Metazoa; phylum Chordata; class Mammalia; order Rodentia; family Sciuridae; genus Xerus; species Xerus rutilus. The sequence goes on from CM053405.1 coordinate 115,519,270, forward strand.
TATAATCTTATTTTAATTCAAAATGACCTACAGAACTATGCTCTAATTATTTACAAAGCAAAAGATAAGCAATGACAGAAGATGAAATACCTTAAGAGATGTTTATTGTCTATAAGTACTTTCAGATAATCTGCCAGTTTCTTTTGCATGAGAGCAAGATAAAGCCAAGCTCTGCCTCTTCCCACAGCTGTCCTAGAATTCAAACAGAACCAAACTGTTGTGGCATAACAATAACAACAAATACACAAAAACTTTAACAAAACAAAACAAAACCCAAAGAACCAATGTTCAGTTAAGCCAGAGAGATACACATGGTCACACCCTTAAATGCAGAGAACACTGTGTGAACAGCTACCTTGGGGTTGAAGGAAGGATGTGCACCATTTAGGCGCGTGGATAAAATGGCCTACTGCATACCTTTGTGTATTATTTAAATTTTATACCATGGGCTTGATATATTTCAACAAAAGGAAAATATCTTGAAGCCACAAAAATGATTTCTAGAATAAAACTAGATAAACTTCGCATATTTATTTATGTTCATAAAATTTAATGGAGAGTCAGAAAATATGAGGTTAGATTTGTATAGGAAAAATTCTTTCAAAAGACTGATCATCATCATGCATATTAAAGTGTTGACGTCTCATAAGTTTTCTAAGGCATTGGCTTAAAGGTGCAATTTTGGGTTTTTTTGGTACCAGGGATTGAACTCAGGGGTACTCAACCACCGAGCCACATATCCAGCCCTATTTTGTGTTTTCTTAATGTAGAGTCAGGGTCTCACTGAGTTGCTTAGCACCTCTCTGTTGCTGTGTCTGGCTTTGAACTCGTGATTCTCCTATCTCAGCCTCCCAAAGTGCTGGGATTACAGGCATGTGCAACCGCGCCTGGTTTGTTTTATTTTATTTGTGGTAAAATATATGCAACATAAAATTTACCATTTAACCATTTTTATTTATTTTGTTTATTTATTTATTTTGGCACTGAGGATTGAACCTAGGGATGCTTTGTCATTGAGCTACATTTCCAGCTCTTTTTATTTTTTATTTTGAGACAGGGTCTTGTCAAGTTGCTTAGAGCCTCAATAAATTGTGCAGTCTGTCTCCAACTTGGATCCTCCTACCTCAGGCTCCTGAATTCCTGAGATTACAAGTGTGGCTTAACCCAATTTTAAACATATACTTTCAGTAGTATTAAGTAATTTACAGTTTCCCAACTGGTCACCAACAGCATAAAGTTGGAACTTGGAAAAGGCCTGCATTAAACATTAAAAGAAAAAAAAGCCCTCCTATTATAGGTCTAAAACTGCTTAAGGAAAAAAAAAATAATTTCTAAGTACAGCAACTACATTCGTAACACCAAAGAAAGTAGTGAAGGTAATCAAAAATCTGCATAAAAGGAAACTCTCAGGGCCAAAGACTTTGCTACAAAGGTCAAATGCAGTCTACAGAAACCCAGGCTCAGAAAGGTTAATCTAATTTCATCAATAAAAAGGCTTTGAGCCAGGCTTGGTGGCACATGTCTACAATCACAACTACTTGGAGGCTGAGGCAGAGGGATTACAAGCCTTGGCAATTTAAGGAGACCCTATCTCAAAAAAAAGAAGTCCGTACTGCAGACTGGAGTTGTGGCTCAGTGGGAGAGCGCTTGCCACGTGTGAGGCACTGGGTTTGATTCTCAGCACCACATAAAAGTAAGTAAGTAAAATAAAGGTGTTGTGTCCATCTACAACTAAAACTATTTTTTTAAAAAATAGTATTGAACCGTACAAACTGTTTTGTAGCTTTTTTCATTTGATTTTTAACTTCTTTCTATATCAAATATTCATTCACATTTTTTTATTACTATTATTAAATAACACAATAATTACATATATTATAGAGCACCGTGTGATAACAGCATTTTATGCATATGAAAATAAGTAAAAATACAAACACTTATTTTTCTTTTTTAAAAAAAACGGACTTGCTTATTTCACTGAATATATGTCATCTTGAAAATATTTCCATATTAGTACACAGAGGATTTAACTCAATTTTCTACACCTTTAGTGTTTTATTATTAGACCGCACTATGGTTTATTTAGCTTTTTTTTTTCTGGATACTGGGAATTGAACCCAGGGGTACACAACCACTAAGCTACATCCCCACCCCTAACCCCCTTTTTAAATTTCTTTTTAGTTGTCAATGGACTTTCTTTTATTTATATGTGGTGCTGAGAATCAAACCCAGTGCCTCACACTTGCTAGACAAATACTCTACCACTACGCCACAACCCCAGCACCCCCAGCCCTTTTTTATATTTTATTTAGAGACAGGGTCTTGCTGAGTTGCTTAGGGCCTCGGTGATTTGCTGAGGCTGGCTTTGAACTCGCAGTCCTCCTGCCCCAGCCTCCGGAGCTGCTGGAATTACAGGCATATGCCACTGTGCCTGGTTAGCTTTTCTTTTTTGAAAACTAAGCGAGTTCTAATCTGCTGTTACAAACAATGCTGTCACAGATAATTCTATATGCTATATACTCCCCCCCCCTTCTTTTTTGAGACTCAGTCTTTCTCTGTTGCTGAGATGGTACTTCTTGGCTCAAATTATCCTCCTGCCTCAGCCTCTCAGTTAGCGTGTGCCACCAGGTCTGACTCTGTGTCATTGTCACGTGTTAGATCTGTAGGACAATATGCCTAGAAATGAAATTGCTGGGTCAATGGGTAGATATATTTGTAGTTCTGGTGGATAGCACCAAGCTATCCTTCATAAGAATGAGTGCAATATGATGATATGTGAGGGTTGGGAAAATAAAAAAAAATTTAAATCTATTTGTCTGGCTAACTATACACTAAAAGGACCTGGAAGGATACTGACCAAGACATTAATAGCATTTTCTCTTCTTTATGTCTTTGTTATTGTTGTGTTGGGGATGGAACCCAGGGCCCTGTGTATGCTAAACACCTCCCTGGTCTACCACTGAGCTACACCCCCTAGTCCCAAAGCTTTTTCCTTAGCTAGTAGGATAGTGGAAGTATGACAATTTAAATTTTTTGCCTTGTTTTAATTTCTCAATTAAAAAAATCAGGCACTTAAGGAAAATAAGTTATTTTTAATTTTCATAAAAGAGAGAAGCCTTGCCTGGGTTTAAGTGTCAATATGAGCAAGTGGTTTTTATCATACGTTCAATAATAAACCATGATGAAAACAAAAATTTTGGACATTAGGTCATGCTATAAAAGATATTTTATGCCAGATGTGGTGGTGCATGTCTATATTCCTACCAGCTTATGAGGCTGAGGCAGGAGAATAGCAAGTTCAAAGCCAGCCAGCCTCAGCAATTTAGCAAGGCCCTACGCAACTCAGTGACACCCTGTCTCTAAATAAAATACAAAAAAAGGCTGGGGATGTTGCCCAGTGGTTAGTGCCACCAGGTTCAATCCTCTGTCTCCTCTGGCCCCCCGAAAAGATATTTTATGTCTCTAGAGGGGTATTAAACTCTAGAGATTCTTCCCAGGATGCAAAATTCATCCTATAAGTTTTAAACTACCTTAAACAATCCTCCATACCCCTAAAAAACAAAAACAAAAAAACATTGGTCATAACACTTTGAAAATACTGTATTAATTTTAGAACTTTTGTTACTACTCAATAAAATTGTAAAAACAAGGCTCCTCCTTCTAAAAGGTGGGGAACTGTTATATATGTCCATTTTGGACATAGTTAAGCTTGTGGTTTGTTTAACAATCATAGAATTAAACAAGGAAACATATGTAGTGGATTTGGGTGACAGTGTGCTCTGAATAAGTAAAATAAAGACTCAGAAATGCCTTGGGGTTAGGGAGTGTGAGATCCTGGATTCTATTCCCAGCATATGGTGGGAGAGTCATCAAACAAATACTTGAAAAGCTGGGTCTGCAAAAAACTTTTAAACTTATGTGGTGTAGGCCAGAAGGCTGAACTAGGGATAGGGATGGAAGGCTTAAGTCCAATCTTAAAAAGAATGCATAGGGCTCAGTAGCAATGAAGTCTAGTGGGACTTAAATGATTTTAGAGTTCAACAGATCTTCCTGGCTCCACTACTCACTTGCCAAGACAACATTGACAAGTCACTTAACCACCCTATGTCTCAGTTTCCACACTGGCAAATGGGGATATCAACAGCTATCCTAGAAGATAGGTATGTGGAATTAGACAATATCTAGCATGTAGCAGATCCTTAGGGTAGTAGCTGTTATTATCTGAAAATGGCATCAGCTGGCTCCACAGAAGTGTCAAACAAAGGCTGAAAAGTCATTTTTAACATCAGTGTAAAGATCCCTAATGCCCCTTCCAAAGGCCAGATTCCATGACAATGCCTTATCTGTGTTTTGCCTAGTTTTTGATCTTAAGCCTATGTATAGTGGTCCCAAGGGCAGTTCTAGCCATGACATAATAATCTGTTCGTCCCAGCCTGTTCACAGATGTCCCTTGTCCTGGAATCTAAAACATGGCCTAAACTGTATGATTCAAACTACTCAACTGTATCCAAAATAGATTCCAGGAGGATAACAATTCCTTTTCCTCTTGTGAATGTTCTTTGATTGACAATGTCTTCATAACCTAACATTTGACCTGTATGGCAAGTAGCAATCATGTTAAAGAAAAGGAAATTGAGGCTCAGAAGGGTGCAAATCTTGCTCAAGATCATGTGGATAATGAGCAGCAGAGCTGGGCTTAAAAGTCTGAGTGTGGTTAATGCTACAATTTTCTTCAAATTAGAACAAGTTTTATTAGCAAGGAATTGAGAAATGGGTAAATAAAGGGAGATTTTTAAAAAAACATCAAATTAGTATAACTATTTCTCACTCACTTTAATTCTGGCAGATTTCTGACACTAGTAGCTATATCGGATGCTTCTGGGCAAAGTTTCTCCACCAGCTCCAAAGGACCAAAGAAAGATTTATTTTGGCCAATAAAACTCTTCTTAACTAGAAGGGAAAACAAAAGCATTATTCGTAAGAATAGGTTGCAAAATTTCTTCTCCCAAAAGATAACAGAGAGTTGCAGAGCTTCATTGCTTAATCTTTCTGATTCAATCTTTTTTTTCTTCTTCTTTTTTTCTGATTCAATTTTGGGGACTGGGAGAGGCCAAAGAACAAACTACACTCCTTTCCCCTGGCAACTGAGTTTCTTTGATAAACCTATTCTGTTTTTTCTCCAAGTATTACTGTTTCTCAAATAAAAAAGCTGCCTTCCATGCTCACCTGTGAAATCCTTCCCCCTTTACTCTCTTGATATCAAAATCAATGCCTGATTTCTCAAATCACCATTGTTATTTTTTACCCAAACTGCTGGTCTCCTTGCTCCTCATTCTTCCAGTTTGTTTTGAACATAGCTAAAAGCTCTTTTAAAAATACAAATTAGGTTGGGGCTGGGATTGTGGCTCAGTGGTAGCACTTGCTTCGCATGTGTGAGGCACTGGGTTCGATCCTCAGCACCACATAAAAATAAATAAAACAAAGATATTGTGTCCATCTACAACTAAAAACAAAAAACAAACAAACAAAAAACAGCAGGGCGCAGTGGCGCAAGCCTGTAATCCCAGCACTCAGGGAGGCTGAGATAGGAGAATCACAAGTTCAAAGCCAGCCTCAGCAAGGGCGAGGCACTAAGCAACTCAGTGAGACCTTGTCTCTATATAAAACACAAAATAGGGCTGGGGATGTGGCTCAGTGGTCGAGTACCCCTGAGTTCAATCCCCAGTACCAAACAAAAACAAAAACAAATTAGGTCATGTTTCTCCCTTGTTTAAAATCCTCCAAATACACATAGAATAGAATCAAATAAAACCTTATCTGAACCTCTGAAGGCATACGTTATTCAACTCCTTCCCACTCTCCTGACCTCATATCTTCCCAGTTTCCCTCTCAGCATACTTCAATTATCAGTCTTCCTCCTCAAACCAAGGTTGGTTTCATTCGGGACCTCTGCATGTTGTTGGTGTTATTGTTCTTTTTTTCTCTTGTGCTAGGACTGTTTATGCTAGGATTGTCTCAATCTCTGTAGGACTGTTTAACTTCTCCACCATAGCTGAGTTTCCTTACTTGATTCTGCTTTCTTGAATTTGTAGCATTCTGTAATTGTTTATATATTTACTATCTTCTTGCCCTCTAGAATTGTGCTGTCCAAAGCAGTCACTAGGCATATATGCTACCTACAGAGCACTTGCAGCATGGCTAAGTAAAATTGAGGACCTGTACTGAGATGTGCTATAAGTATAAAACTGGATTTTTTTGGTACCCTGGATTGAACTCAGGGGCTCTTGACCACTGAGCCACATCCCCAGCCCTATTTTTTTTGGTGTTTTATGTAGAGACAGGGTCTCACTGAGTTGCTTAGTGCCTCACTGTTGCTGAGGCTGGCTTTGAACTCGTTATTCTGTCTCTGCCTCCCTAAGTGCTGGGATTACAGGTGTGTGTCACTGTGCCCGGCTTAAAACACAGTGGATTTTTAAGCCTTAGGATAAAGAATGTAAAATATGACATTAATAAGTCTTCAAAATAATGATTATATGTCAAAATGATAACACTGGATATTACAGGGCTCAACAAAATGTACTACTGATATTAGTTTCATCATTTTTTTTTTCCTTTTAAATGTGCCTTCATTAAAATTTTAAAGTGCAGCCAGGCGCGGTGGCTCATGCTTGTAATCCCAGCACTTTGGGAGGCTGAAACAGGAGAAGTGCGAGTTCGAAGCCAGCTTCAGCAATGGCGAGGTGCTAAGCAACTCAGTGAGACCCTGTCTCTACATAAAACACAAAATTGGGCTGGGGATGTGGATCAGTGGTCAAGTACCCCTGAGTTCAATCCCTGGTACCAAAAAAAAAAAAAAAAAATTTAAAATGCATATGCGGCTTACAGGACATTTTTATTGAACAGCACTGCTCTAGAAATAATGCTGCTTCTTGAGGGCAGGGAAGTTGTTCTGTATTCTACTGTTATCTCTACATCAAAAACAATGTTTGGCACTGGTGAAAAATAAGGAAACACCTAACCCACATTTCCACATTCCCAAACGCCCCCTCAGGCTCACCTTTCAGCCCATGTTTGAGGCAGTGCTCCATCACTACAAAAAACTGCTGCAAGGGGGCATGGTCCGCATCCAGGCTGCGACCCAGGCTCAGGGCTGACTGGAGCAAGACCTTGATGCTGAGTTTCATCATGTGCATCAGGTTGGCACGCTCCTCCATCATCTGGCCCTTGGAAGCTGTGGGGCACAAGCAGGGAGAGCTTCGTTAGTGGACTGAGTGTGGTCCCAGGAGTAGGGGTTTGATGATGGATAATGCAGGGAAAACAAGCCAAGCAGGGGGTCAGACAGTTTGCTCAGGGTGCGAACGTGCTGCGTGGTGGATAATAGGGGTTCGCAGTCATGCAGCCACTGATTCCTGGAGGCCAGAGTCCAACCTGCACCTCTAGGGCCTTGAGTCAGAAGTAACGCAGAGCTTCTTACTTCAGAGGCCTCTCCTAGGCGGCTCCGTGCGTTGCTAAGGCGTCAGCTCTACCAAGATTCACCGCAATTGGTCTCTCCCTATTCCATTTCCGACCAATGAAATGGCGCAAGCTCCAGGAAGCTCGGCCCCAAGCTAGAGCGCTTGCTGGGAAAGCGTTTGGTCCCGGCTATTGCTATTGGAAAAATTCAGGTCAAGTGCGTGCTGCGGGCGGGGCGACGTGCAGGCGCCATACTGCATCCGGCCGGACCGGGCGAGCTCCGAACCGCACCGGTTGCTCCGGTGTTCTTTTGTCCGGTGGTGTGGGCAGGGTCGCAGTAGGGAAGCGCTCTGCCCCCCAGTTCCTGACTCAAATTCCTGTCACTGAAATTTCTTCCACAACTTGTGGACAGCTCACAGTTTTAAACTCACTTTTTGGTGAGGGAGATAAAAAATGTCAGATTCAAATCAGCTACATTTCCGTTTTCACTCCAGTAATCTTTTTTGCTTTTTTATTTTTTTATTTTTTGGGGGGTTGTAGATGGACAGAATGCCTTTATTTTGTTTGTTTATTTTTTATTTTTCTATGTGGTGCTGAGGATTGAACCCAGTGCCTCGCACGTGCTATGCAAGTGCTCTGCCACTGAGCCCCAGCCCCAGCCCCTTTGCTTTACCTTGAGAGCAAGAGTCTGTTCTACGGTTAGTATCGGACATCTACGCCAAGCGCTTACCAAACGTTCTTGCACATCTAGAAAACTGCCATCCCAGAAATTAAAACTTTAGGTCCCAAACTGAGAGCTCCATCAGGAACACGAACCTCGGCTGCTAACGGGGCTCTCCCTGGGGCCCGAGCATCCTTTCACCGCACCTGTGCCATCATTCAATATTTTCACTTTCCCAGTCGCGGGGGGGTGGGGGTGGTGGGGGTGGTGGGGGTGGTGGTGGATGATGATGTATTGTTGCAGTTTGCAGCTGATTACTACTGAGGTTAAGCCCCTTTTCGTAAGTTCACTGCCTCCTATTTCTTTTGTGAATTGCTTTTGTTCAATCTTTTAATTTTTGCGTAGAATTTTTTGCCCAGTATATTCTGGATACTGTATATATATGGACATATATTTAAAAGAACATGTATATACATGTACACAGACTAGTTTATACAGCTGTAAGTAAGATTATATTTAAATAAAAAAATGATGTTATTATGACTGAATTTGTAATGAAGTTTTAAGGAAATAATGTGACAATCTGAGACTCTGCAAAACCCAAGAAGATACAGAGAGAGCTAGTGGGAAAGATAGTCTAAACATCTCATCTTGGTTGTGAAGAGGAAAATGTAGGTTAAGTAAAGCATTTGGATATGGGTGGTATAATTGTGTTTAAATTTTTAGAGAATCCTGTGTATTAAATTTATAAATTTTAAAATTTTAATGAAGTTATGATTAGAAATGGAAAAGGAAATAAAAATTGTAAAATCTCTTCAAGAGAACAGAGAAACCATCAGTAACCACAGAAACAGTGTGTAAAGATTTATCTTTAAATAAGACACCAACCACAGTTCTATAAACAAGTGGTTTTCATATCATAAACATATAGGGTAAGTCTTGCCAAGGACTGGTCATGCCCTGATATTTTAAGGAACTCCATTTTCCAGATCCTCAGGTTTCACAGACAGTTTTTTTCTCTCATTCTATAGAAAGGCAGTTTTTACCCCATATCTTGCCTTGATGCAGTGACTAAGGTGCAGAATGTCTACCACACTAAAAGGATGTTGACACCTCCTTTGATCATTGATCAAGTCACCAAAAAATGTGAAGAGTTTCCAATCTCTTATTGCTTTACTATACTTCCTACAAATACAATATCCCTCCTTATCTGTGAGACATATGGTCCAAGATGTTCCAAGGATGTCTGAAACCTCAAATAATACTAAACCCTATACACACTATGTTTTTTCCTATACATATATGCCTATGATAGTTTAATTTATAAATCAGGCACAATAAGAAACTAGCAATATTATGGGGCTGGGGTTATGGTTCAATATCATCTACATCATTCAGCAGGGCACTTGCCTAGCATGTGTGAGGCCCTGGGTTCAATCCTCAGCAGCACACATAAATAAATAAAATAAAGGTATCGTGTCCACCTACAACTAAAAAAATTTTTTTAAAAAAGAAACTAGCAATATTAATAAAATAGAATAATTATAATATACTGTAACAAGTTATTTAAAATGAAGTACATTGTTCTATAATTATCCATTTAATATTTCATACCACAGTTGACTTTGGGTAACTAAAGTCACAGAAAGTGAAACTGTGCATAAAGGGAGACTGTTATTTAATTTTCAGTCAGTTTTAATATACATCTCTATGATGTGCCATTAACTTGATTGACATTTTCCATAAATTGTGCCAAAACTATAGCTCCAAGTTTTTGATGCAAATGGATCTAAGGTACAATAGACTAAAAGACTATTCATCAGAACATATTGCATTTGGCAAAGGTGTAATTAATTAAATAAGCAATATTTAGATGTTTCCAACCATTTAAAGTTTTCTGGGCTAAACAGGGCACCTAAGTGAAATAATAGCAAGTATAATTATCATTTGACAAATCTTGGTAGAGTGTTTTTTTGTTTTTGTTTTTTGTTTTGGTAGTACGGGGTTTTGAATCCAGGAGTACTCTACCACTCAACTATACTCCTTTTCATTTCTGAGACAGGGTCTTGCTAAATTGTGCCATCGTTGGCCTTGAACTTGTGATCCTCTGCCTCAACCTCCGAGTGGCTGGGATTACAGGTGTACACCACCATGCCTGTGAGACATTTCTTTAATATATCCAGGTTGTATACTTTTGCAAGTCAGGTAATTTTCAATTGTTTGCTTTCAACAAAAACAAAGGAGCAAAAACAACTTTTGATATTAGAGCAGTGCTATGTAGCATATAGCTTGGAAGGAGTTCAAAGATGAACAATATTGTTATAACAAAACTCCATTTTTATTTCTTTTTTTAAATATTTTTTTAGTTGTAGATGGACACAATATCTTTATTTTATTTATTTATTTATATGTGGTGCTGAAGATCGAACCCAGTGACTCATGCATGCGAGGCAAGCGTTCTACCACTGAGCTACAGCCCCAGCCCCTCCATTTTTCTTTTTTTTTAATATTTATTTTTTAGTTGTAGGTGGACAGAATATTTTATTTTTATGTGGTGCTGAGGATCGAACGCAGTGCCTCACATGTCCTAGGAGAGCACTCTACCACTGAGCCATAACCCCAACCCCCATTTTTTTATTTCTTATTTATGTAAATCAGATTTCTCAGGATCACATCTATAAAAAAAAATAGGTCTAAATTTGATGGTGAATTCTATCACACTTTAGCAGTGAGTCAGTCATCTACTGATACATACTAAGGAAAAATCTCAACACCATACAACATCATTCAGCAGCATTTAGCTCATTAGGAGATGTAAAGACAAATTTATTTATGTTTAATAATAATTTAGAAAAATTATGTTCCTTTTATCAATGAAACATCACTAGTAGTTTTTAAAAAATATTTTTTAGTTATACATGGACACGGTGTCTTTATTTTGTTTACTTATTTTTATGTGGTGCTGAGGATCGAACCAGGTGCCTCACATGTGTGAGGTAAGCGCTCTGCCACTGAGCCACAACCTCAGCCCCATCACTAGTAGTTTTAATGGTAATTCATTCCAGAAGAAAAAAAATCTTTATACACTTAGGGCTTTAGTCACAAGAAAAATGCATAAAATTTTAACTTATTTACAGATTTTTGCCAAGATGTATGATAGGTTGTCCAGTAATATTTTTAAAATAAATATATCTATATATATATATAGTTGTTGATGGACCTTTATTTTATTTATATGAGGTGCTGAGATATAAACCCAGTGCCTCACACATGCTAGGCCAAGTGCTCTACCACTGAGCTACAACCCCAGCCCCGGTAGTATTTTTTACAACATATAAATCTAGCACATTAACATAAAATTCCGTGGCAGAAATAGTATGGAAATTCAAGTTCCAGGAATAAGTGGGAAAATGGATGATGAAGCTGGGTATGGTGGTACAGATCTGCAATCCCAGCGACTTGGGAGGCTGAGGCAGTAGGATGGCAAGTTCAAAGCCAGACTTAGCAATTTGGCGAGGCCCTAAGCAACTTAATGAGACTCTGTCTCAAAATAAAAAATAAAAATATAAAAGGGCTGGGGATGTGGCTCAGTGGATAAGCACTCCTGGGTCGAATCTCTTACACCAAAAAAAAAAAAAAAAAAAAGGAAGGAGGATGGTACTTATAATCCTAAATATTAAGATATTTACATACCAGTTGATTCACTCAAGGAAACATATAAGTTTTATTTTTGAAGGTCAATATTTACAATGAACTAGAAAATGTGTTCTGAATAACTTCAAAATTATGATGAATTTTATGTGTCAACTTTAAAAGCTGAAGTGCCCCCTCTTCTAGGGATTAAACCCAGGGCCTTGTGCATGATAGGCAAGCACTTTACCACTAAGCCACACCCCAGCTCTCAAAGATGGAGTCTTTTAGGGAGTCATATGAACAAAAACATAAGACTAGTGTCCCAAGCAATTGGAGAAGGCAGTACCTCTTTCCACTGTTTCTGGGAGCACAGCTGTATTTGCAGTCACCTCATGCATCCCCTGTTTTGTCAGTACCTATTCCCATTTTTATTCAATGTAGAGAATCATGGAAATTAAGAGCATGGGCATAATCCCAGTGACACGAGTCAATGAGGCAGGAGGATTGCAAGTTCGAGGCCAGCCTCAGCAATTTCACGAGACCTTTAGCAACTTGCAAAACGCTGTCTGAAAATAGAAAACAAAAAGGGCTAGGAATGTAGTTCAGTGGTAAAGTATCTCAGGTTCAATCCTCAGTGCTCCCCAAAATGAAATAAAATATGAACTTGAACAATCTTTTGGCCATTCAATTTTACCAGGTTTGTGATCTTGACCAAATTAAACTCCTTTAAAAATAGTTTACTTTGGGGGCTGAGGTTGTGGCTCAGTGGTAGAGCGCTTGCCTAGCATGCGTGAGGCACTGAGTTCGATCCTCAGCACCACATACAAATAAATAAATAATAAAGTCCATCAACAACTAAAAAATATTTAAAAAAAAAAGTTTACTTTGGGAGGGTGAGACAGGAGAATCGCGAGTTCAAAGTCAGTCTTAGCGAAGCACTAAGCAACTCAGTGAGACCCTGTCTACACAAAACACAAAATAGGGCTGGGGATGTGGCTCAGTGGTCGAGTGCCCTTGAGTTAAATCCCCAGTACCACACACACAAAAAAAGTAGTTTAATGGCTGCGTAGTGGCTCTCACCTGTAATCTCATGTCCTGTAATCCCAGGGATTTGAGAGGCTGAGGCAGTAGGATTGAAAGTTCAAGGTCATCTTGGGCAATTCAGCAAGACCATATCTCAGAATTTAAATAAATAACTAAATAAATAGGGCTGGAGACATACGTTAGTGGTGGAGCACCCCTGGGTTCAAGCTCCAGTAAAACACACACACAATGCAATTTATAGAACATCACAAAACTCTGCACTTTTTGAATTATCGAATAAATGGTCTGATCAGGGATGTCAGTCTTGACTATTTTATAAGCCCAGGCCTATCACCTAAATGAGTAAAGCTGCCGAAAGGCTGAACCAGAGAAAACATGTCCAATCTCAAGAGGCTTTAGGGATTCTTTTTGTTGGGTTCTGAATTACAGAAAAGGATGGAATTTGTAACAGTGGTCCACATTATGCTCTGCTGGGCTGCCACTGCAACTTAAAATGGACATATTTCTTTCTCTTCCTCTCTCCTTGCTCTTCCCTAATCTCTCCTAGGCAGATTTATTTGTCCTTGAGTACACATCCACCATAGGAATGAAGTAATCCAGACTTTGGGGATGGCACCAGAAGATCTCAGAAATGAGTAAATCACAACTCCAACAAAGAATGATGAACTCAGCCTAATTCTATTTTAAGATTGGGAGCCATCTCGACCCGAGGTCATAAAAAGTTTATTTCTGTTTTACTTGCTTGGACCATGTCTGGCTTTGACTAGAAACTCCGTGTAAGTCATTAATTTGCTATCTGCTTCTGTATTGCGCTTGCCAGAACCGTCAGCTGTAAATTCCTAAGATACCTACCTTTGTAACTCTTTGTGTTATAAAAACTTCCCTGCTCTTGGACCAGGCACTGTCCTCACTTTTGGGTGAGACAGTTGCTGATCAGTTCTTGTGTACACAATATAAGCTTGCTTAATTTGATTTAAAATTAGAGTTGGTGGTCTTCGCTTTGCATCTCGAGTTCAAGAATACATGGAATGTAGCCTTTGAATCACCTCTTTAAAAACCTCCTGGGACAGGGCTGTACTTCTCCATTGCTAGCAAAGCAATAAACTTTTTTCCTTTTTCTCAAAATGGTGTCCTCATTATTGGATTGGCATCAGAGACGAGGACTGAGCTTTTGGTAACAAATTCCTTATAAACTTACTTTGAGTTGGGAGTAATCATTTGGTGTCTTGCATAATCTTTTAATACAGTATGATGTTATTGTGTACCAAATTGATAAAAAAACATTTTTGCACTTGCCTAATTTTCACTTATCTCAATGGCTAACTTAAGGAGTTTGCCAACAGGAAAGGGAAGAAGTGTGCTTTACTTTGGAAGGAGCTACATCAATTATTCAGGGGCTTTTTGACACATGGAAAATAAAATCTGCCATGGAAGGTAACAGAAAAAGTCATGATATACACCACCAACCAAATGAGAAAGATAACAGCTAACTAATGTTATGTTTTGTTTTCTGTTTTTGTTTTGTTAATGCCTTCTCACATGAGCACATTCATATGAGCATGTACACATAAAACATTACTCATCCCTAAGGAGGTCTCACCTTGTTTGTGTGACATTAGTGTGTTGGGAAAGGAAAGCACTCAGCCTATATGCAAAACACTTGGAAAGATACAACAGTGCCGAGGACAGTTTTGGGGAAGGAAGATTATATGCTGAATGTTTTTATGTGGTTGGATTTTTTTTAAAACTATGTGCATTTCTTTTACACCCCCCCAAAATAAACAAACAAACAAAACCAAAAAACACAGGACAACTGTGGACAACACAATCACCTTGGGACCAAATCCCATGTTGGATAAGTGTAACTTTTTTTTTTTTTTGGTACTGGTGATTTAAGCCAGGGATGATTTATCATTGAGGCATATCTACAGCCCTTTTTATATTTTATTTTTTCATTTTGAGACGGCCTCACTAAGTTGCTGAGGCTGGCTTCAAACTTGCAATCTTCCTGCCTCAGCCTCCTGAGTTACTGGGATTACAGGCATTATCCAATACACGCAGCCTATTGGATAACATTTTAAAACAAGCATTCAAAACACAATCCAATAGTCCTTTTAAATTGCTTCTGAAAAAATGTTATCTGGCAGGGGTGCTACTCACATTCAACCATCTCCATTCCTAAACTGCTCTCTCTGAAAATTCTTACCTCCCTTATTACTTGTGGCCCTGGCCCTGGATCAACTTTTCCAATTTACTTCTCTGGGGCCTCTGCAGAGGAGTGTGCTGTGCAGGGCCCATTTTCTTCCTAATTGCTAGATATCCATTTCCTTTCCGTCCTGATGGGACCAGCCATACAGCTCATTCCCACAGTTAACTGCATTTCAGTCATTTGGAAGCCATGTTCATAATTTTTGCCAGATTGAGCAGAAGTTCATTATTTAATGTTTTTTTTTTTGTATTAGGATTGAACCCAGGGATGCTTAACCACTAAGCCATATCTCCAGCTCTTTTTATATTTTATTTTGAGATAGGACAGTTTTAACTATGTGCATTTCTATCCTCTTGCTAAATTGCTTAGGGCCTTGCTAAATTGCTGAGGCTGGCTTGGAATTTGCAATCCTCCTGCCTCAGCCTCCTGAGTTGCTCAGATTATAGGCATGCACCACCAAGCCTTGCACTTAATACTTTCTTTAAATTGGCTAATTAAAAAAAATCTACATAGTACTCATTATGACATTTTATATAGTTATTCAAAGAGAGAAGCTGAGTGTAGGCTCAAAACACTGTCTTGATTCAAGTTTCCCTCTTTATAAAAAGGAGTAATAATGTTACCTATCACACAGGGGCCAGCTACACAGTTTGTTAAGACCAGTGCAAAATTTTGGTCCAGCGCCTGGACCAAAGTACAGAAATCGATTGACTTCCTTTTCCCCAACCCTATCAGACTGCAAGTCTGCAAGGATGGTGTGGGTGAGAGGCCCCTGCCTACATGCCTGCCTAATGTGTTGCCCTGCCCTGAGATTCTGCCCCTACCCTCCCTGGGCCACCTGTAGTTGCAATAGGATTAAGGAGGGTAGGGAGAAGCCCCAAGGCTTCCAGAGTGAACCATGGTAGTAGGGAGGAAGTAGAAAGTAAGACCCCACATGAGCCCCCTCATATGCTCCTTGGTCCCAACAGACTTAACTTATAAAACAAATTCAAAGAAAAAATTAAGAATTTCAAACATGGGGCAGTTTTGGCTGGCCTTTGAGCCACACTGATCAGACTGTATTGACTGCATACCAGTCAATACAGTTAGTCCTTTTACTTTCAAAGATTACTGTGAAAATTAAATGGATGGTACATGTACAGACTTACAGACTAATGCTGAGGGCTGGGGCTATAGCTCAGTGGTAGAGTGCTTGCCTCTCATGCATGAGTCACTGGGTTCGATCCTCAGCACCACATAAAAATAAATAAAATAAAGATATTGCATCCATCTACAACTAAAAAAAAAAAAAAAAAAAAGACTAATGCTGGGTGCCTAGTAAGCACAGTGTAAGTGTTGGTTGTTGCTATTGTTGTTGTTTTGGGTATTGAAGATTGAACTCAGAGGTACTTAATCATTGAGCCACATCCCCAGCCCTTTTTAATTTTTATTTTCTAATTTTTAATTTTTTTTGGTACTGGGGATTGAACTCAGGGATACTTGACCACTAAACCACATCCCCAGCCCTATTTTGTGTTTTATATAGAAACAGGGTCTCGCTGAGTTGCTTAGCACCTTGCCATCGCTGAGGCTGGCAATGATTCTCCTGTCTCAGCCTCCCAAAGTGCTTGGATTACAGGCATGCACCACCACGCCCGGCTACCCTTTATTTCTTATTTTGAGACAGTGTCTCACGAAGTTGCTTAGGGCCTCACTAAGTTGCTGAGGCCAATCTTGAACTTGCGAGTTGCTGGGATTATACGCCCAGCTATTGGTTTTTGGCAGTACTAGTGATTGAACCCAGGGCCTCATGCATGCTAGGCAAGTGCTCTATCACTGAGCAACACTCCCTGCCCTTTGTTTTATTTTGAGAGAGTCTTGCTAAGTTGCTTTGGCTGCCTTGAACTTTTGATTCTCCTACCCTAGCCCCCCCAAGTCCCTGCTGCCTGGCAAGTGTTAGCTATTTTTATGTCACTACTCTAAGTGGAAAACCAGAAATTTTTCAAATATGTATTTATTCATCAAATATTGATTACTTATTATTTTTGCTATGCATTGGCTCATTTTATTTATCAACAAATGGTTAATGTTTATTTTTAGTCATGCATGGTGTTAATAATGTTTCTTTCAGTCAATGACACAATACATTCCTCATATTTGTGGTGATACTGGTGTACACAGACTTATTGTGCTGCCAGTTATATAAAAGTACAGCACATACAGTTATGTACTACAATAATATTTGACAGTGACAATAAATGATATTATTGGTTTATGTATTTATTATACTATGCTTTTTATTATTATTTTAGTGTTTACTCTTTGTTTAAAAAAGTTAACTGTAAAACATTAACCTCAGACAGGTCCTTTGAGGGCATTCCAGAAGGTGGTACATTGCTATCACAGGAGATTACAGTTCCAAGTGCGTTCCCATCCCTAAAACCTGCCAGTGGAACAAGATGTGGAAATGGAAGACAGTAATATTGATGATCCTGGATCCTGCAAAGTTATGTGTATATTTGAGGTGTTTTTTTTTTTTTTTCTTTCTGGTATTAAGAATTGAACTCAGGGGTGCTCTACTACTGAATTACACCCCCAGCCCTTTTTATTTTTATTTTGAGACAGGGTCTCAATAAGTTTCTCAGGCTGGCTTTGAACTTGTGATCCTCCTGCCTCAGTCTCTCAAGTGGTTGGGATTACAGGCATGTGCCACTGCACCCTGCTGTATTTTAGTTTTTTCAAAAGCATATCTTCATTTTTAATTGACATACAGTAATTGACATATACATAGTTATGGGGCTACAGTGTAACTTTTCAATACATATATACAAGATAATGACCAGCTCAAGGTAACTGGCATATCCAGCACCTCATCGTTTCATTTTCCTGTGTTGAGAAAATTCCAAATATCTGTTAGCCATAATAAAATATTCAATCAATTGTTGCCAATCAGGTAGGGGATCTGGCTCAGTGGTAGAGTGTTTGCCTGGCATACATGAGGCCCTGGGTTTAATCCCTAGCACCACCAAAAAAACAAAGAAAGAAAGAAAAATCAGTAATTGCCAATCATAGTTATCCTACTGTACTACAGATCATTAGCAGTTATTCCTCCTATCCAAATGCACCCCATACCCTGTAATTATCCTCTTTCCATAACCTTCTCCCATCCCTGGCTCTGGTCATCACCATTCTATTCTCTGTGAACCCTAGGTTTTGACAAAAATGTTTAAAAAGTAAAAAAATAAAAATAATCCCAGAACTCTGGGAGGCTGAGACAGAAGAATCTCAAGTTCAAAGCCAGCCTCAGCAATGACAAGGCACTAAGCAACTCAGTGAGACCCTGTCTCTACATAAAACACAAAATAGGGCTGGGCGGGGATGCAAGGTTGGTTCAACATATGGAAATCAATACACGTAATCCATCACATCAAT